>OZ010790.1:374056190-375256190 GCA_963932465.1 Maratus speciosus | reverse complement strand
AAATTAAAAACTAAAGCAATTATCGTGATTGGGGCTTTAATTTAGAGGCTTTGGGTACTTGAATCACATTTTCGGACTTCTTATATTACTTCTCTTTTTGCGTCTAACACTTTCATTAAACACATTTATAAGTATATTTTTCATGAGAGAAGAACAATTCTTTCATTTCTAAATATCCATTGTCACGACAAAATAAACGGGATGTTCACTATCAACAGTATTCAAGGGCTATTTTCTAAACCGTTAGACATATAGTTCCAATTAAAAAAATGTTTTAAATTATTCAAAAAATTAGTTTAAAAGTCATTTTGATCCATAAAAACATATCTTAAAAAGTTAGGATATTTAAATTTTTCTGCTGTACCCCGTCCCTATACTTGACAGTTAGCAAAAATGTCCTATTATCCTAACAAGTGAGACAAAAAATTCCCATTCATCTAACACTGAAATTGTCCGAGTTATGAAACTTTGAATTTCGTCACTTATGCCTATTTTCTGCTTCTGAACACAGATGAGTTGGACCATGCTTCGAGGGATCGTACACAAAGTGCTTAAAGTATTAGATGGATTTATTTCGCGTGTACATTTCTGCATTGCAGTGGAAGTTAATTACTCAGAACTTTATTCACTTAGATAACATTACATTTTTTAAATAAAGTTTTAGACTAGATACTCTAATAGCATTTAAAATTATGTACCACTGTGAAAAAGAATTGTGACTGTTGCTTTTCATCATTTCATTTAACAATAATTCTGTTATTTTTTACCCGATTGCCAAGAAGGGTTATGTTTTTCACGCGTATCTGGGTATGTGGATTTCCTTATACCCTTGAAACATCCCAAAGGCTGGATGGATTTTAATGATTAAGGTCTCTATCGATTCGTCTTAACCGTCTAATGATTATAGGCTAGGTTTTGTTTTTATAAATTCAAAATAGCGGCCCTACAATACAAAATGGCGGTAGAGACAAAAAAAAAAGATTTACGCTCCCTATTGAGAGGCATATCATTGGATAGGTCTTTCAAAATGAAAATGATGTTTCATTGACTATTTTACAGTCTGAAGCTCCATTAAAATATTACGCAACCTGGAAATTGTGTAGGTAGGATCTCTAGCTTTACTGCATCTCTAACCTTCATAGACATCTATAGGCCTCATCAAAACAGTGTTTAGAGCAAGGAACTAACAATTAAACACTACTTAAAAGTCATCAATACAAGTAAATAAAAAAACAAATAGGTACGTAACGTAAAAAAATATTTTCACATTGATGAGAAATAATTAGTTCGCTTTTTACGCAGTCGGGCTTTTTGATTTTTCAAATTTAATTCACTATTTTTTAACTTATATTTTTAGTACAAGTTGTGTATTTTTCTTTAATATGTCAGAAAGAAAATATATTTTAATTTTATATTGTAATGTTAATTTTTCTCTCAACTGTTATTTTTTTTTTATATATCTGACGATTGTTTAAATTTCTAGTAAATTTGTGAATGACCACTATTTCGCAGCAAAAAAGATATTTCAATTTTAAACTGTTATTACTCGTTCCGCTTTAATTGTAGGTGAATGGGACTTTCTTTTGGTCTTCCTTCTTAGTGTAATAGGATATTTTTACTAAATATAACTTATAGAACAGGGGGGACCGCATAAAAATTTTAATTTCGTAATTTTAAAATAAATATTTTTATTGGTCCAAATTGCGTTCAAAATACTTCTCTACCACATTTAAAACACTTTTTATTTTGGAACTATATGTCTACTCTTAACGATTTAGGAATTAGCCGTCGGACACCGTTAACAGTAAACACCCTATATATACAGAAATCACTTTAGTAAATACTGTTGCTCAGTATTTCAGAATGATCTTTTGAAAAGAAAACTGTAATATATAAATTTTTCTAAACGTATACCAATATTTGAGCTATTTTCTAGCTACTTTTATTTATTTATATTCCTGGGACTCTTGGGATAAGACACAAGAAAAAAATCGATGTACTGACGAATAAAGAAGGATAAAAATGTATTCAAAAGTTCAATTTGTTGCTATATATATTTTTTAACAAAAAACTATTTTCTTTCTCAAGTAAAATAAATAATATTTTTTCTACAAAATAATGTATTTGAATGTAAATTCATTTTTTTATGATTCTTTGAAAACAAATTTATATTTGTCAATCTTCGTCTTGCATAATATATCGAAAAATAAATTAGGTGATATTTTTCGTCTACATGCGCATTTTAAATCTGTTTTTATCATAAATTTTCCCTTTTCTACAAGTTAGTTTTTTATATATTTATTTCATTTCTGTAGAAAAAATAGCTTTTTAGAGAATATTTTAATGAAGTTAAATAAAGGATCTATAAAAGATATTCTAATTAAAACATAAACATTTAATGCAGATTTCCACTGTTTTAAAAATTTACTTATTAATTAGTTAAGTTTTTTTAACAGTATCATCTATTAGTTTAGATTTTATTAAAGTAGGAAAGAAAAACCAAATAAAAATATTAGAATTGTGACGTAATTCTCGAATCATCATTTTAGTATTTGGAATTACTCTTAATGTTTCTTCGCTTTTTTAGCTTAAACCCTTCTTTAGATTCATTCATTAGTATATTTTAACCCGTCTGCCAAGACGGGTTATGTGTTTCACGCATATATGGGTGTGTGTATTTCTTTATACCCTCAAAAAATCCCAACGGCTGGATGTATTTTAATGAATGAGTTCTCTATCGATTCGGCTTAACCGTCCGATGGTTATAGGCTAAGTTTTGTTTTTATAAATTCAAAATGGCGGTAGACACGAAAAAATGTTTTTACGCACCATATTGAGTGACATATCATTGGCTAGGTCTTTCAAAATGAAGACGATGTTTCATTGACTATTTTACAGTCAGATGCTCCGTTTAAATATTACACAACCTGGAAGTTGAGTAGGTAGGATCTCTATCTTTACTGCAACTCTAACCATCAGAGACATCTATAGGCCTCATCAAAACAGTGTTTGTAGATAGGAACTAACAATTAAACACAACTTAAAAGTCATCAATACAAGCAAATAAAAAAATAGGTAAGTAATATAAAAAATAGTTTAACATTGATGAGAAATAATTAATTAGTTCGCTTTTTACGCAATCGTGTTTTTTGATTTGTTAAATTTAATTTTTACTTGTTTCATAAGTAAATTACATTTTTATCCCTTCCTAAACAACCACTGTCACAACAAAATATATATGCATCCATTTCCTTACTAACTACAGGTGCATAGATGATACTTTGTAAAAAAAAACTCCTTTTCCTTCACTTATTTCTGTGCCTTCCTTTCTTTTCGTTTTAATTTTACTTATTAATAATCTTCAGACTTTTACGTTAAGGCGCACGAAATGTTTTGAAATTCCTGGGAAAAAAAAGAAACATAAAAACTTATTTGGATGTTCAGTTCGTTGCTACATTTTCTTTAACAGCGTCTACGTTTCTTTTATCTTGAAAAAAAAAAACCCAGCAATAATATGTACAAAGTAATGCATTTGAATTAAGATATAGTTTTTACTGATTTCTTTAGAATACTATAACTTTTGATGATTTTTTTTTTAAGTAAAATAATTTTAATTCAAAATATAAGTTATTTTTTCCAAAAACGCATATTCTAAATTTCTTTTCTTTTTCTCCCTTTTTTTAATCGTTGTTTAATGAATCATTTACTTTTAATTATTTTATTTATGAGCAATGTAAAAAGATTCCTTTTAGAATATTTCAAAAATAAAGACTTTTAATGGATATTAAAAAGAACTAAACATTAATCTTTTAAAATACAGAAATATTTTCTTAATTTTGGATTGACACAAGAAGTATCGAAAAGACTTGCAATTAAAGAACTAAAATATATTTACAGGACGAACATAAATTAGTCGGTCACATTCATAACGGAACCATTTCTGAAATATAAATTGTAAAAGCTACCAGTTCAAATACCAATTATTAGTATAGTAAGTGTGTGGATATTCTTCTTACCTCAGTGCTGAAGATTTCAGTTTATATTGGTCAAAAGTACACTGTAAAAAAAAAAAAAAAAAAAAAAAAAAAAAAAAACTTTCAAATTGACAGAAAAACTGTACGTTGGCGCCAGTCATTTAATTTACAGAAAATATCTGTAATTTTTTATTAAAACAGTTTTGCTCTGTAAAAAATATAGATTTTTTCCTGTAAAAATTACGAAATCCGCTTTATTTTACAGAAAAAACTGTTTTTCTTTAAAATAGCTTTCTTCTATAAAAAATATCATTTTTTCTGTAAAAATTACAGATTTTTTTACTGTGTAGTATTATTCCATGTCCACCAAGATCACCAGTCTTTTCACCCATATATTTGTGTGTATTGGTTTATTAATTTGTTTAAATGTTTATTAATTTGTTAAAATGTTTCATCACCTCGATGAAACATTTCGGAATTGGAATCACATTTAACCAGCATCGCACTTGTATGATGGAAATGAACATGTTCACAAACAAATAGGGTAAATTCGGGTAAGACAGCCCATCCGGTTAGTTCACCCAGTCACTGTATTTCAGTTATTAGACATATGACAGAGCTAGTAAAGTCTTTCTACTTTCAATCGCTATTTAAAATGCATAGTAGACGACGTTATTGCAATTTATTTCTTCAGTTGAATAAATAAAATTTGCATTAATTGAAAAAGATAAGATTGGCTTTTGTTGTATGCATTTGTAAGATAGAGTTACAGCAGATGAAATGTAATGTATTTATTAGAGATTTTTCATGAAATATTTAGTGAATATTGTCGAAAAAGCTATTGAATAGTACGTTAGTTTATAGGTAGCAGCATATTTATTCCTACTTCCAGAACTACTCGTTGGAGCATGTATTCCGATTAAGTTTAGTCGGAGATAAATGGCCAAAATCGTTTAGTTTTTTTTTTTTTTATAAAAAATTCGTTTTATCTGATATTTGCTGATATTGACACTGTATCTGATATTACAGTAGTTATGAAGATCTATATAAAATGTATAATAGATACGTTAAATTTCCACAAGAAATATCATTACTGCATAACAATAGAGGATGGGTTAAGTGGGGCAACTATCTCTGACTCACCCTAGCAAGAACTCATTTACATAAAGGGAATTTGCAGAAAAACGAAGTGCAACCACATACGACATTTGTAAGTAAATGGTGTGCATTCCTCTATCTTATAATCATTTGTACTCTTATATTTTCCTGTATAGCTTAACGCTATAAACTATTTATTTTGCCCATTTATGCCTATCCGATATCGTTTTATAATGCAAAATTACTTTTTAAAGAATGTGTATTTTTCATATTAAACTTGGTTCTATATATTCTGAATTTCACCTATTAAAATTTTAAACCCAGTGTCCCTAACGTTATTGTTACGCGACTCACGTCAATTCTTTATGTACTGAGTTATGAATTCATGGAAATTTTATCTTCTAAAGCATTTTTCGTGAATTTTTGAAACTACATTAGAAGATTTACATAATCATTTAATAAATTTTAGAAGGAATAATTGAATTTGATTTTATAGGAAATATTTATAACAACACTCAAATCTTTTATTTTACATATTTCTCTTAGCATTTTGCAGAATTAGGAATTGTACAAATATAATGTTCTTACAATAGAAATATAGAAATATTTTCTATGTGAAAAGCCGCCCCCCCCCCCCCCCAACACTAAGAAAGCTGAAAAGATTCAAAGGAAAAAGAAATCATTCTTTTAAAAATATTTTGTTTTGTGTAACCAATAATGCTTTTTGAACTAGATAAAGTAATGCATCTTTAACTCATTCTAAACTGTATTACTACTAATCGATGTATTAAATGAATTTCAATGGTACTTATAACTACCGTCAGTGGATAAAGGATTAAAACCTCTTCAAACCCCAATCTAATTAATGCTACAAATACTCATTCATTGGTTTTTCACAAACAAAATGACATAATATATGACAAAAAAAAGGAATTTTATGAAATTGATCTTTTAGGGCACTAATAATTTAGGTTCAAAATATGGATTTAAAATTAAAAAAACCCTTAAAATCTCAATTTAATTACTATTAAGCTAAATTTACACGATTACAAATTTAGGGCCTTTAAACATGTGAATGATATTAAAATCCTCAAAATGTTTTATTATAAAGGTTTTAAGTTAAATAAATCCTTTATAATAAAGGATTTAAGTAAAATTTCTCTCTTTCTTGGACAAACTGTCTTGAAGGCATTTTGCAAATTCAGATGAAAATAACATTCATTTTATGAGGAAATCCGCATAGATGTTGCCATTTGTTGGTTTGCTTTTAAAACAAAAAGCATTCAGCTATTAATTCAGCTATTAAGCTAAGAAGTGAAGTCAAACTGCGAAAAAGTCAAGCAGTTAATTTATAATGAAAGAATAGGGGTCCACATACGTGGACACAGGGAGCGAAGAGATTAAAATTGGGAAAGTATTCGCGACCTACTTAAAAACAGGTACATACACAGCCTTGTACACAATCTATTCTATGGTATAGGTCTAACTTTTGTATATATTATGCACACGGCTATAGTAATAGGTAATGTGAGAATGAAAAAATATCCTATTCAAAATCTCCTTATATTTTATATTTGATAAAGGTTGATTGACACAAAATGATTTTACATTGACACTTTTCTATTATCTAATAAATATTTTAGAAATTTATCCGCTCAAAAAAAATCAACACAATTAAAAAGTCACAAAATTTAGTATCAATAAAGACACATATGTTTAACTATTATTTAAACACAATCAAACTGATTGGTAAAGTTATCATACGAATTAAATATTTCCAACCGAGCGAAAAAATGCCCAGGCTGGGAATCGAACCCAGATCCTTGGCTTACAAGGCCAATGCTTTTCCGTTTAAGCTAACTGGGCCGACAACCAGCCAGCATATTTCGCTCAGATAACCTTATTGGTAGTAACATCTGGTCTGTCATGTAGACAGCTCAACAGAATAAACCGCAGGTAAAGGAACTCCATATAAACGATGGATAATACTACCAATAAGGTTATCTGAGCGAAATATGCTGGCTGGTTGTCGGCCCAGTTAGCTTAAACGGAAAAGCATTGGCCTTGTAAGCCAAGGATCTGGGTTCGATTCCCAGCCTGGGCATTTTTTCGCTCGGTTGGAAATATTTAATTCGTATGATAACTTTACCAATCAGTTTGATTGTGTTTAAATAATAGTTGATCTACGTATCCATCGTTTATATGGAGTTCCTTTACCTGCGGTTTATTATGTTAAGCTGTCTACATGACAGACCAGATGTTACTACCAATAAGGTTATCTGAGCGAAATATGCTGGCTGGTTGTCGGCCCAGTTAGCTTAAACGGAAAAGCATTGGCCTTTTAAACCAAGGACCTGGGTTCGATTCCCAGCCTGGGAATTTTTTCGCTCGGTTGGAAATATTTAATTCGTATGACACATATGTTTAATAAGAAATGTACTAATAAAAGAAAAAGAAGTTTAACAGCTGATACGATTTATGAGATTATTTCGCATCAACAGGGAAGAATAAATCCACTTTTCACAATATTTTGATGAAAATAAATAAAGGATTTATGTTAAATAGATCAATAAAAACATTAATATTTTAAGACAAAAATATACTTTTCTCACTATTTTTTTCTTTCTTTTGTTTTCCGTTTCTTTCTACCTACAATTCCGAAAGTAGAAGAAAATTACTGAGAATTGTAATTCGCGAAAAGGTTGTTATTCTTGAGGATTTATATTTTCATTCAGATACATTTAGATTTTATCTGATTATAGTCCATTCAAAAGCAACGGTCGGAAAATAAATAAAACCACGGTCTAATTGGCAGCTCTTGTAATGCGTTGGCTACACTCAATACGAAATAAGTGTCAACCATTGCAAAAATTACTACCATTACTTCTCTGTAAAATAAAACATAGTTTATTTTGATTTACTCTGAGCAGTATTTGTTAATACTGTTTAAAATATAGAAATATTTTGTTTTTAACTTTAAGTTATCCTCCCACCGACAAAAAAAAAATAATAATAATTAAGTTAATTAAGTTTTAGCTGAGCTGAGAAGAAAATGACATTTAAAGTGGTATTACAACTTAATACTGCAACTTTGATGGCGGATGTTAATGATGCTTTTGTAAAAAGCTCATTATAAAATCGAAATATCCGTTCTATTTATGTAATTAATGTATTAATTAATTGTAATTATTCATTAGATTAGTTACATTTTAAACCTTTAATATTTGTCAAAAAAAAATCTATTATTTTGAGAGGGAAGGGCACAAATAACAACTTATTTTTATAAAATTTCCAAATAATAGAAAAAGTGCAAAACTGAAACTCCATGTCGTAACCATCCCATGCCCTTTTGTTTATTTGAATTCTCGCATAAATTGAAATGCACTGCTGTAAATAAAGCACTAAAAAATATATCTAGTAATTGAAAAATGGTTCTTCAATCAGATTTTTATAGTTTTCCATTTTTTTCATTTTTATTTATTTATTTATTTATTTATTTTTTGAGCGGATAAATTTCTAAAATATTTATTAAATAATAGAAAAGTATATTACTCAAGTATAATTTCATAAGCGAAGTACAGTTCTCCCATTTCTAAACGGTCATTGTAAGTAGAAAATATATTTACGATCATTGTCATGTCCTTAGTAAATACAGATGCTTAACATTTCATAACAAAACAAAATACACTAATGGTTTTTTCTTTCCTAAATATATTTCTTCATCTTTTTTTTTCAGCCTACTTTTGTATATAGATATTCTTCATTTTTTTTCCCTAAAGGCCATGAAATCTTTTGAAGTTTCAACGAACAAAGAAACAAAAATGTATTAAAATGTTAAGTTAGTAATTTGCTATTTTTTCACATCAATTTCTTTATTTTGAAAATGAAATTACTAATAATAGATTTTCTGCGAAGTACTGTATTCGAACTTTTTTTTTATGCTGTTTTCTTAGAAAAAACCTTATTTTTTATTGAGCTTTTTAAGAGGAAAATTTTGTGACTGAATCCAGAGGGTATTTTTTCACCCAATTCATATTCTATCTTTTTTTAAAGTGTTTAACAAGCTTATTTGTTTATCATTTCTTTTTATTTATTTGAATTATCTAAAAAATATATCTGTCTTCAAAATATTTTAATGATGATAAATAAAGGTTCTATGTTAGATAATATAATTAAAACATTATAAAATTCCTTTTACAAAAAGTACTTTTAATACTTAGAAGCAGTTTTTAACCGTTTTAAGAAGTGCACGTTAATCAGTGAAGGGGTTTTGATTTCAATGGATTTGTGTGTTCATTCACATGCATTAATTTGGATTTCATGTAACTAGAATATAAAAAAATTAAAAATATATATAAAGGTTGCGACGGGTATTTGAAAACAAATCAACGTCTGCTTTCAAACAGGAATTTATTCTAGAGATAGAGCATTTTTTAACGTTCTGCACAGGTGGCTACATAACCACTGCATGACACCATTCATTGAAACCACTGTCAGCGGCAATAACAGCCGCTATAGGTTGCCAAAACTGATTGCAGGTAATGATCGGATGATTGTTGGGAACATTTGCCACTGCATACACAATGGCTGCCTTGATATGAGAGACGCAAAATTGTTGTGTGGATGATTATTGGATTTCCTCTCAACTATGTCTTATACGTGATAGGCCATTCGCTTAATATCTGGGTAGCTGGGGGCCAACAAGTTGAGGATGATAAGCTCACTAATACTTTGGTAATCCATTTTTTGGATTTTATGAGCTATTTGGGATAGTGCAGAGTTGTGCTAAAAAAAAAAGGCCTGGCACGTGTTTCAGAATTAATTTAGTACTTTAACACCTCGGTATAAGCAACGGACTTGACACTGTCACCCTGACGAAAGAAAGGCGGAGGCCTCAAATCGTCTTCGCTTCTCACGACCCTTACCCTCCCCCCCCCCAGAATTATCAGTTAAGCTGGAAATTTTCTGTACATGTCTGTAAGAACCTCTTGTGGTATTTTACATCATGATCAATCTTTTTATGTTCATTTTCTGGACCTGGGCAAAGTTTTTCTCACTGGGAAGAAACAAGAGCATTCGTGGCTCCTTTTGGTGTTTCAGCTTGTTAAGGAGGCGCTTATCTCTGGTTAGGCGGTTATCCCTGGTTCTCTCGGGAAAGAACTGTACTCTCCTCATCACATACGACCTCTAACAAAGATCTTCGTGAATAAAACATCAGATTGTGGCCACATCAACTTGAATCTCCATAGCGAGTGCGTTCAACAACTTTTTCATGGGCCTGACTGACGAATCCCAGTTTTTGATGATTTGATATTGCTCACACTGTCTTTTCCTGCATGAAATGTTCGCCAAATGAAACCTGGCAGCCTTTAGTTCTCTCCTTATATTAAAGACGAATGACCGGGCAAGTTTCAAGAATGTGGCAATCTCTAAATCGAAGTTTTCTTCAGCCAGTTAGCCAATGACAGTATGCCTCTTCATTTCCTCAGTTAGTCTAGGTTCTGACATCTTTACATGTAACAGAAAAATATTTGTAACTATGATATATTGGGTAATATTTCACATATAGCGTGTCTACTCAAATACCTGCTGCACCCTGTATATTAATTGATACATGATTCTAGAAACACATTTTTTGAATTTATAGTTTCTTTTTTAAAATCCTTTACATTTTTTATGACCAATTTTTGACACATGCATAAGTAAAATTCAGAAATTCAGATTATATGTAATTGCGTTTGAGCATACGCGTATTCCGAATGTGAATAAACACTTAAGTAATCCATCAAAACTGCATAGTTGGTATACATCCCATTCGGTGGAGATAGAAAAAAAAACATAAATTTATGATTTTGCGAATTAGTATCATTTCCCAGTCAGGAAGTCGTTTAATAGCCGAATGTGAAACTGGCGGTTATGAGATAATTGCTGAAAACGAAGATATTTTGCACCATCCTGTAAGTGTTTTTAATGATGTAATTACAGAAATAGAGAAAGTTACTGATCAAATATTGTAAGACCCAGAAGAAATTATACTAAAAGCACAAAGAAATGGAAAAAAAAGTGCTAAACAAAAATATAGTCTTTTTCAGGCTTAAACGAATAAACAGCATTAGCAACGGCAAGGAATTGACTTACAAGAAGAAATCGCTTTATTTGCTATATAAAAATATAATTATTACCATATTACATCAGTGGATATTGAAATAATATTTTCTTACCCGAAACAACATCATTGGTGACCAGAGACAAATTTTCACTTAGAGAAATCTGTAAAGGAAAATATTTACACCCATTATTAACCGCTGTTCCCTCTCTCTCGTGCATTTATTTATTGTGGAAATAACTGAGTTTCTCTGAAAATTTGAGTATTTATTAGCGCATATCTTTGTATAATTTAAAAAAAATTAGTGCCTATTTTCGCATATTTTAGAACATTTTAATGCATGTTTTTGCATCATTAAAACTTTTAAATTAATATTTTTACACTAATAAAACCTTTAAATGCATACTTTTGCTTATTTTAAAAGGCTTATATATACGTATATATGTCATAAGTAGTAAACTGCAGTTATGTGGCAGCATAAGTTGTAGGAATTTCATGAAAATCATCAACATTAGCTTGCCAATCAAACTTTGATATAGATCAAACATGATATGCACTAAAGAGACACATTTTCAATACCATTAGAAAGTGAACTCTAATTTGAAGTAATTTTAGTCTTCAGATAGAGCTCTAAAGGCACGGTGCGTCCAGTCAGTTTAAAGAATGGAATCGAGTTACTTAAAAAAATGATCACAGCAATTGTCGAAATTCCATTGGTGTTTTCACAAGTTAAAAATCCAGATTGAAATTAAACTTTTATTTAACACAATCTTCACAATTCGATGAAATATTCCCGAATTAAATCAACGCGACATTTTAATAAAACATGTTAACGAAGAAAATCTATAAAATCAGAAAGTTAACTTTTGTGATGCCTTGGATAATTTTTGCACAGGATAAAAATTGAAAATGTCCTCTTGCGAATTGACGAGCTGGTTTCAAATCCCTTAGCGTAAAACAACAACATACTTTTGCAGTTTAATGAACCAAATGCCTCGATTAAGCTAGCATACGCTGATTAAGGGGACAAGGGACCTTTAAAACCTTAAAAATCAATTTTTTATTTTTTGTAAATTTCACTTTAAATATTATTGAAGAGTACATTATATGCATTATGGCAGGCATTTATCACATTTTTTTTTTTTTTTTTTTTTTTTTTGAGAAAAAAATGGAGTTTTATGCTTTGTTTTAAAAATCTTCGAAATGCCCCCTGCGCGTTCCATATCAATGAAAATCCCCAATATTTTTAATAAAAGTTTGGTTTATATATATAAATAAAACTGTGCATCGAATTTTATATATTTGAATGTAAAGGTTAAAAAAAATTTAAAAATTTTCAAAAAAAAAAAATATTTTTTTTGTAAATTTCACTTTAAATATTACTCAAGGGTTCATTATATGCATTATGGTATCTATTTATCGCAAAAAAATAAAAAGTAAATTATTTTTGAGAAAAAAATGGAATTTTACGCGTCGTCTTAAAAATCTTCGAAATGCGGCTTGCGCGTTCCATATCAATGAAAATACCCAATATTTTTTTTATAAAAGTTTGGTTTATATATATAAATAAAACTGTGCATCGAATTTTAGGTAGATTTCGTATGAAATACTACATATTGGGATCGTTCCCATGTTGGAATTTCTGAAAAATTTTTGCAGATCTACACCGATCATGACCCCTAGAACCCAAAACCACCCTCAGTAAAAAACTTTATATATATATATATATATATCTGTCTATCTATCTATCTATCTATATATATATATATATATATATCACTTTCTTCTGGACACGATAACTTTCGTAATTCTGCACCAATCTCTTCCAAACTGATACATAAAATCAATGGGCATAAAATCTCAGTCAAGTTTGTTAATGGGCAAAATCGGACCAAGGGGATGGAAATAGGGAGGGGTTTTGCGAAAACCGAAAACCCCCCATAACTTCTTAATTTTTATACATATCAAATCAGTTTAAAGTTTTTATTACTTCTAAAAATAGGGCCAAAATTTTATGTATCACAGATTTTTGATAAAGTTAAAAATGGGCTCAAGGGGCGCAAAAAATAGGGTTTTTGGGAGAAAAAAATTCATAACTTCGTCAATTCTTAAGATATCAATTCCAATTAATTTTATTATAAATCTCCTTAATATTATCTACAACTTTTATATTCACAAGTTTTTGATAGGACCAATTTGTACCGCAAAAAAAAATTAAAAACGAAAACAAAAAGGGGGTTTGAAGAAGTAAAAAATCCATAACTCCGTCAATTCAAAAGATATAAAATCCCCATGAATTTATCATATATCTTCTTAATATTGTCTACAACATCTGTATAGACAAGTTTTGGATAGGACCAATTCTTACAGCAAAAACAAATTATAAATACATAACGGTTGAAGAAAAAAATCATCTAAGTAAGGGTGTATTCAAATCCAAACTGCTTATTTTCTGACTCATTTTACAATTCATTTTTGCTCTCAAAGGCTTCCAATTGTTAAGTTTTCTTACTCAGAAACAATATAATGTACTGAAATTGTCGATTTTTTGATAGAGGAAGAATATATTTTAAAAAATGCTGTTAAAGTGGGCATTTTGAACCGAATTTCCCGAAGCGGATTGTGTTGGAAAAATCATTGCATTAAGGATGCACTCAAATCCAAACTGCTTATTTTGTTACTCATTTTTAAATTCATTTTTGCCCTCAAACGCATCCAATTGCTAGATTCTCTTGTTCAGAAACTATATAATGTAAAGTAATGATCGATTTTTTGATAGAAGCAGAATATATTTCAAAAAATTATGTCAAAATTGGCATTTTGAACGGAATTTCCCGAAGCAATTGTGTTATCACTTTCGTCTGGACACGATAACTTCTGCAATTCTGCACAAATGTCTTTCAAACTGACATAAAATCAAGGGACATAAAATCTCGCTCAAGTTCGTTAATGGGCAAAAGCGGACAAAGGGGATGGAAATAGGGAGGGGTTTTGTGAAAACCGAAAAAACCCCATAACTTCTTAATTTTTGTACATATCAAATCAGTTTAAAGTTTTTATTACTTCTAAAAATAGCGCCAAAAATTCATGCATCACAGATTTTTGATAAAATTTAAAATAGGCTCAAGGAGCGCAAAAATAGGGTTTTTGGGAGAAAAAAAATTCCTTACTTCGTCAATTCTCAAGATATTAAATCCAATAATTTTATTATACATCTCCTTAATATTATCTACAACTTTTATATTCACAAGTTTTTAATAGGGCCAATTCGTACCGAAAAAAAAATTAAAAACGAAAACATAAAAGCGGGGTTGAAGAAGAAAAATTTTAATAACTCCGTCAATTCACAAGATATAAAATCTCCATGAATTTATCATATATCTTCTTAATATTGTCTTCAATATTTATATAGAGAAGTTTTTGATAGGGCCAATTCTTACAGCAAAAACAAATTAAAAATACATAGCGATTGAAGAAAAAAATAATCTTATTAAGGGTGCATTCAAATCCAAACTGTCTATTTTCTTACTCATTTTTAAATTCATTTTTGCTCTCAAACGCATCCAATTGCTAGATTCTCTTATTCAGAAACTATATAAAGTAGAGTAATGATCGTTTTTTTTTTTTTTTTTTGATAGAGGCAGAATATATTTCAAAAAAAGGATGTCAAAGTGGGCATTTTGAGCAGAATTTCCCGAAGCGATTGTTAGAAACGAAAAATATTGCCCTACTGAGAAAATAATTGTTTATTAATCAAGTTTTAATTAATTGAAAGAAAAATAAAAACACAGGTCGCTTATAAATCTATTCAAAAATCACGTCAGAATGTTCCATATTTTTTTTTAATTAAAAATGAATCTGAAAATGTGCCAGAAAATTTCGAGTTGTTGAGTATGGAAAAATATTTTTTTTAATATCGCCTTAAGATGATTCTGATAAAACCAGCTATTTTATAAAAAGGAAATAAAAACTCGTCAAAAGCAGACAGATAAAACTGTTAAAGTGGATTTATATCTAATAATGATTTTGTTTTTGTTGGTGAAATTAGTATACTTAACTTCGAAATCTACCTCTGCCTGTAGGCCGGGCCGGCAGGGATTTTTATATATTTGAATATAAAAATTTCAAAAAAAATTTTCAAAAAATTTTGATTTTTTTTTAAACTTTTTTTAAACCAATTTTTTAAAATACAATTTTTAAACCAAAACTGTATCTTTATTTACCGTTTTTTATGGTTTTTAAAATATTCAAGTATATTCAATTTTTGTAAAAAAAAAAAATCAATCGGGTTCTGCCCGATTACGGAATGCTAACACAATTTCACTTAAAACTATGTAAGCTTTTAAGCATTTGTCTCTGGCTAATATTGCTTGACGAAATTACAACTTCACCAAAAAATGAAAAATATGTAAACAAATAACACACAAGTTGAACAGGCTACACGCGAACTGCGAGCTTAAACACTAAAATAATCAGAATCAAAAAGGATTTTGTTACTAGCGGGAAATTTGACGACTTGTTTAGCTATTAGTCGCTGGAATGCTGCTAAAGCAAAACAACTGTTTCTAATAAATTTTGAAGATTTATTTAATATATTAATGATGTTTTTACAGAAAAACGGTTTTTGATGTGGTTAATAAGCAATTAAAATGCATATATATATATATAATATAAAAATTAAAACAAAACAAGATAATTTGAATTTTCCTTATTTGGTTTTAATACCCAAGTTCCATAAATGCCCTGTAAAATTTTGAACAGTTAACTGTGGTTATAATTCCTATATTGAACGTGCGAATAAAAAATTATTAAAAGTATTGAAGAGAATGTTTTTAAAGATTAAAATTGAGAATTCAACTTTTATAATAAGTAATAGTTATGAACTGTTGGAAAAAGTAACTAGTCGTTGGGGGCCACAGTAATACTTACCCATCATGGATATAGATAATATAAAATAAGAAAATAAAATATGTGATATTTGCTAAGCATTGTACCATGTTACTGTTATTCATAATTTAATTTATTTGGACTTCTTTAAACATAATTAATATAACCCCTTAAGCTAATATTACTTTTTGTTGCATTAAAATATCTCAATTTGTTGATTTTCTGTAAGCAAGTAAACGCTATTGGTTTACAATGGAAGTCTATGGGAATTTGGAGAAATATTAGAGATTTTTTGGCGTCACTTTTGGCGACTCATTTTGGCTCCAAATTCGGCGATATACCGCCAAGTTGGCGACACATTTAGCGGTAATTGGCGACAGAAGGGGGGCGTTGCAGTTCAATTTTGGCCGACATGTATCTAGATATATATGAAAATAAAAGTGAATTACATAAAGACATAATCAGTTTCAGATATATAGACGATGTTTTCATTGTTGAGCTGAATGGAATGAAGACTAACCATGAATTTAACTATTATCCAAAAAATTTAGAATTGAAACTTTCCGGTAGTCATAATAGTTACAATACAAATTATTTGGCTGTAAATCTAAAATTAGAAAACAGAAATTTAATTACATCGGTTTATGATAAAGAATAAACTTTAGAACAATTGCAATATTGAATTTCAAATCAAATGTCCATATATCGGTATTCAGAAACATTTATATTAACGGTTTAAACCGATTAAACCGATTGACATCAGATAGACATTTTGAAAGAGGATATGGTTAAAAGGTACGTCATGGCTGTGAAACAGGGTTATCCTGTGAATCTGCTTAAATATATGACGTATAATTATGTAAGAACTTGCAAGAACAGAAGTGAACTGATGCCTTTACTCGAAGCGTGTGGTTTACGGAATGTAGTGGAAACAGATTGCTTTTGATATTGATTTCGGTCGTTTTCATTTAGTTTTAATCTTGTTTCTTTCGTTTTTTTTCTGTATGGTCTCGACAGGTAAATATGGGAAATGTTGCATGCTTAAAAACAGTTTTAGCCCTGCATTGGCTTGTCATAAGTCACGCAACCTGTCTCCATGTTTAGTTAGTTGTTGGGCCCACCGTAGCTGAGTGGATAAGACACTACGCCGCTAATCGCTTGAGAGCGTAGGTGGGGGCGGGTTCGAATCCCGCCGGTTCCGTTGCACACTGGAGCCCCCAGGATGTAATTCTCTGGTGTTGTAAATTTCCTTGTGCTATCTCGTCCCTGTATATCGACGATGACTTATAAGCGGGCCCTGGTGTCAAGCACACAAGTGTGATGTATGTGTTCAATAAAACAAACAAACAAACAAAGTTAGTTATTTGTCTTGTTTCTTACGGTTGATTTTGTTTAAGTTGGTTATGTTGTGTTTCTTAGAGATAGTTCATTAAGTTAAAATATACTTCTTTTTTGGTATGGTTCAGTTAATTTTGAACTTCAGTTAAAGTTTACAGTTTGTGGTAATGTTTGAAATTACTATTGGAATTTTCAATGTATAAGCTTTTCAATTTTTGTCGGTGTCCACTTTTTTCTTTTTCTTCCATAATAATTCTTATAATATTTTTTTTTTAATACTTACAGCTTTAATTCATAATAATTGACGGTGGCAGGTTATGTTTAATTAATGGTAATATATATATATATATATATATATATATATATATTAAATGTAAAAAACCTGCTATAGTTTTCAATTATAACTGGTTTTTCACCTATGCTCTGTGTAGCAGGCAGCAACTTCTGTAACCCGGTTAATAAAATTATATTTTGCAGAGATCTTCTGCGAAATATCTTTTAATTGAATTTGGAGGGTATTTTTCTCAATAAATAACATTTTAAATGTTTTTAAAATTTTCTTTACATTATTATTCTTTTTGTAAATCCTATACAGTCGACTCTCTATATAACGAAATCCATTGTTCCTGTAAAAAATTCGTTATATAGAGAAATTCGTTACATAGAGAATGAGTAAAAATTCCCATTTAAAGTGTAAATTTTGAACAAAAATTACTTTTGAGGTATTTAATTAAGAATTTAAAATGTTTAATTATAAATATTAACCTAATATTGTATTTCTTAATTATTTAAACAGTTTCAAAAAAGAGAACAGACATTTATTTGAAAGCATAATAAAAATCACATAAGGAAAACTTACCTTAATTTTAAGCGAAGAAATCTGTAATTTTTCGCTTGTTTTAATTTCAAAATTGTTACACTCTCGAAGAAATGTTCACACTTTAGCAAGGAATGAAAAATTGTATCGGGAACATTTTCCTCCATTTGAATTCTCATTCACCTTAAACTTCAATTACCTCTCTGATCCCACTCTTATAAGTGTAGCAATCCAATTGACACTGTTTTAAGAAGTATGTTGGAAGGTGTGTGGGAGGGGGGGAGAGATGAATTCGTTGGGCATAAAAAACATGGAAATTCAAGGTAGAAAGGTAAGATAAAAAAAAAAAAAACTCAGCACTGAACGATAAATCACTAATTACTGATGGAAAATGGATTCCATGTGATTTGGAAGCTTTTTTAAAACAATAAATAAAGAACATTTTATGAAAAAATTCGTTATATGGAGATAGATATTTCGCTATATGGAGACTGTTTTTAATGAGATCATGGGAAAAATGGACCGTTCATACTAAAAATTCGTTATATAGAGAAATTCGATGTATGGAGTTTCGTTGTAGAGAGATTCGACTGTATTTTTATTTATTTTTTATCCGTGCTGAGATTGATGTACTAGTTGCAGATACAACTTAAGGCTTTTGCAGTTAAAATTCTTATCAGGCATTTTTATAGGAGTGGCTTTTCTCAAACGTGTAATGATTTAAACAACGTTTTTGTAATGCTCTAAATCGGAGTTTTTAGAACAAAATATTTTTATGCTTCCTACATTTTTCAGTAATTATTATGAAAAAAAAATTATCATATATATAACTAGCATAATATCCCATGTGTGCATTATTTTTCTCTAAAAAACCCCGCAACAGATTCATGAGCAAATAACTCGACTGAATTTTTATTGGTTTAATTTTTGAAAAACAAGAAAAGGTTAACTCAAATAAATCCCAAAATGAACCAACCAAAGTTACCAAACGGGCTGCATTGTGTTGAAGATCAGCTGTTTTGGAAGCAATTAATTTTATAATCTACCGAAATAGTTGTAATATTTTATGCGTTTTCTGATAATACAGTTAAACCCCGATTTAACAACATTCACTGGACTGTTCCGAAACGTCGTTAAAAGTGGGAAAACGTAAAATCGGAGTTATAAGAAAAACACTATATATGACATTTAAAACATTGCCGAAATGATAAAATTAAGCTTTAATTAAATGAAACGTAAAATAAAAAATAAAGCATTTGTATGTAACTAACACATTTTGTTACTTTAAGAAATCAAAACTTGCATCATTTTGCTGTAAAATAAACCGAGATTTTGGTTTGAACGTTTGTTTTAGATTTCAAAATACACAAGGAAAGCCTTAAGCAGTAAAACTGCATCCAATCCTTTTCTTGAGATTCATGTCCTTGAAAAAAATTCTCAGGTTTTGCAAAATAGCTTGGGTTTCATTGAATGATGGCATTGATTCAACAACAGCACAGTCTTTTTCATCATCACTTTCATCCGAAGACGGTTCCATCAGTTCCACAATCGACAATGCTTTTGTATCGGAAGCTTTGGTGTCACTACTTTGGTGTCACATTTTGCATATTCAAAGAAATCCCTATCAAGTCCTGCTGAATCAACCTCAGTGGAATCGTTATTTCTTGTGTGACCAAAAACAAACGGTTCCGATGGGACTGCGGCCGGAAATCCACTTTCCTTGAAGCTGTGAAAGATGCACTCTCTTGTAACCTTCTTCCATGCCGTCGATATCAAATATAAGGCTTCTAACACGTTTATCTACTTTTCGGATTCCTGTTATGTCACTGCAATGGACACAAGATTCCAACTGAAACAATGTCTTTCGTAAAAAATGTTGTCTGTAAGGCACTTTGAAGGAATAAATTATCCCTAAGTCACAAAACTGAAACATACTGGTACAATTTGGTAGAAAAAATTATATGCGAACATTTTTCAATATTACAGTCTTGTGAGCTCTGCATCTATCTACAAACAAGATTATTTTACGGTTCTCCGGTTGCATTTTTTTATCCAATTGCCGAAAATAATCATGAATAATAACTTCCATCATGCAGGATTTATTAACTTTGTAACTTGTGGGAAAAGTTTTACGTTTTTAAAACGACTGTTTTTAGGCACGGCCAATAATAAGCGGAGTTAGTTTTTCGCTACCATCAGTATTACAGCACAGTAAAACCGTTCTTTTGAAATCTTTCCTCCGTCACATGATTCTCCTTTTACTGTGCACGTCTTATCAGGAATAAGATTGAAAAAAAAAGTCTATCTCATCAGCATTAAAAATATTCTGCAGAATATAATTTTCTACTAGAGATGGTAGTACATCACTTTTCCAGGCATTAACCGTGACTTGATTGAAGTTTGCGGATTCACCACACACTGATGCCAATTTGTGTCTCATTTTGAATCTATCGATCCATCCATTTTATGCGACTTTTTCTTTGAAGCTAAAACGATAATTTTAAACTTAAAAATATATAGTCCAAATTATTTATTATGGTATTTTATTGTACAGTGGATTCTTATTTAGCTATTATAAAAGAATGCACATACATACGCAATACTTAACATAAAATTCTTGCTTCTATGGTTGCACGCTTACACATATGAAGGAGAGAGGTAAAATTGAAAACTAAGGAAAACTTCTTTTCTTTTTCAGTATTAATAAAAGATTTGATATACCAAAAATACTTTGTCTGAGAACCTTCTTTATATTCGCATTCGGTAAATTGTGCTACCAAATAACAAAATTACTCAGTAGAACTCAAGCCTTGAAACATCACAAATTAGTTTAATTTTAGTTTTATAGAGCTAAAATATCCAAAGAAAGTCCAAAAAAATTAAAAGTAACACATTATTTCATATTAACATCTTTTTGTAATTAAAATTTTGTTTAATTACTGAATTAAAAACAACTTTGTCTAAAAAAAGCATCAACGTGCAATTTAAAAGGACCGCTATCTTTGCTTCAACTGGACATGTGCGGTTTACTAAACCATTACTAACCATTTCGGCAGGTTGAGTTAACATTGAATTGGATTTCAGGTTCAACAGAGAGTTTACCCCTTAACTCATAGCTGAGATTGACAAGGAAATATCGGGTTAAAGTTGGGCGGTTCATCTTTAAAATGGCATAATAGATTAGGTGTCACACACGGACTCGTTACGTTGTGATAAGGAACAACACTCATTGATCGAAACCCAACACATTCATTTACAAATACCTCTTTCTCTATCTAGATGATTACGATATGGTAGAAATAATATGAAAATATTTAATAATTTATGCTCGGCACTTTCTGATTTTCTTTCTTCTATGTATTTTGAATATATAAAGGGCGCAAATGAAAGAAAATGCTTTAGGGCCACTCTATACCAAAAATGCAATTTTAAAATTCTTTATCTCACAGCTTTGCCTTCTATGAGGCTGTTCCGCTAAAATTTTTATTTTTGAAATTCAATATGTCAGGTCCTACAACAGATATATATGAAACTATCGAGTGGTAATGATAATCATGTTACATCAGTGAATTTCACCTCTAAATCTCGATTACCTTCCACGTTACAGAAAGGAGATTGAAAATGGATGGAACTGAATCTTGTAATTCTAATTTACAGCATACTGTATGGACTTGGTAAATTCACAAATTTATTACAATATTATTTTTTATTTATTACATAATTTTGATTCTAACTGAAAAGTGCATATAGCAATTTTCGGATTTTTTTTTTTTTTTTTTTTTTTTTTTTTGCCTTATTTAATCGCAGAAATATGCGATTATACATTAATCCCAGAAAGATTGTTAATCTGATTAAACAAGTCGGAAATTGTACGTCAAACGTGAAAAAGGGGGTGCTTCCTTACTAGAACTAGTTTTATAAAGATTCAAATCTTGGTGCAATAGCTGATACACTCTTGTGCAAAAATGCACGAAAACAAAGGGTCTAGCCGGATAAGCATAGCGAAATGGCCCCCCACGGCCGATCTTTGAAATAACATGTGTGGTAATAAGGCTCACCATGAGAATACAATATAGAGTGTTTTTAGCTCCTGACCTTGAAATGCCCTTGAGATAATTGGCGAAGTTTGCGCCGACGCTACTATTTTTCAAATACGTTTTTCTTAAAAAGTACAAAAGTTAAAAAAATGAAACCAACGCCACTTACTGAAGAATATATTAGTTATTATCATATATTTTTTTCATATTTTTACACAAATTTTAACATAGAAAAATTAACACAAATAGTTTTTGAAAAAATTATTAATGTAGTAATTTTATACTTACACCAACCAAAAATTTACAGAATAATGGTCAAAGTACGTACTTTTAAGAAAAAATTTCCTTAAAATCGAACATGCGCTTTTTGAGTTATAAAAAAAAATAATGCTAGCAACTTGCTAAAATATTAGTAACGTTCCCTGTTTGAATTTGCAGAAATACACTACTATCAATGCATTGGTCGATTCGTGACATTTCCACTCGGGCAGGATGCGCAGTGCGCCAAAATAAGAGAATGTTTCCATACATACCACTTCCCTATATGTTTGCTTCGTGTTTGTAAATATTCTATTATTTTGGCGCACTGCGTACCTTTTTCGCGTTATAATATCAAGAAATGACAAATAAAATGGTAACATTTACCTACCATGATTTTAACGTAGAAGAAGGCTATGGGGCTGTACAGTGTACATATATAACGTATAACTTTAGGGGGATATATATGTGTGTGGGGGGAGGGGTCTGGCACTTGACATCGGAAGATATCTGTAGGGGGAGGGGGTGTTGTGATTTGATATCGTTATCATTTTTGATCAAACCAAAGTTTATTTTTTTTTGGTAGCTTTTTCTATACATTTACTTAATTTTTTAAAGTACATTTTCTTCTTTTTATGAAAATACAAAGTTATTATTAAACCATATTCAATGTTTATAAAACATTTCATTCCAAAATATGGAATAACCCAACGTTCACCATTAATATTCTCCTGCCATATTGCTATGTAAATAGTTGTTAGAGAAACCAGATTCGAAATAATACTTGATATTTTTTCTAGTAAAAGATGGGGAAGAATTTTGTCCACCAGTTCTGTTTAAAAAAAGTTCTGTTTAGCCCCGTGCAAGGGCGAAGTGCAAGAAGACAATACTACTGCTCAATGCAATATAATGTAACAAAGAGCTATTTTAAAAACTTTTAAACAATAAGTATTTCTTTAAAATGGTATTTGATACAGAGTTATTTCTTAAATAAAAGTAATATCTTATGAATTTCTTCTCATTTAAATCAGTAAAATATGCGAATAAAAAACGTACAACCATACCTGTATATTGCATTGAAACTTATAAAAAGAAAAAAAAAAAGGAAAAACAATTGGTAAAAAAAAAAACTTTAGACATATAACAATATTATTAGGAGAAAGGGGTTTCGAGGAAAGATAACTTTTGATATCGGAAGATTGTAGGGAGTCTGAAATTGCCAAAAAGTTGATAACTTTATATATTTACAGCCCCTATTCAGCTTCACTTGCAAAATCGACTAGACCATTGACGTGATATTATGACGCGACAAGGACGCACTGACGCCAAAATAACAGAATATTTACAAACACGAAACAAACCTATAGGGAAGTGGTATGTATGGAAACATTCTCTTATTTTGGCGCACTGCGCATCTTGCCCGATTGGAAATGTCGCGAATCGACCAATGCATTGATAGTAGTGTATTTCTGCAAATACAAACAGGGAAAGTTACGAATATTTTAGAAAGCTGCTATCATTATTTTTTTTTATAACTCAAAAAGCGCATCTTCGATTTTAACGATTTTTTTTTCTTAAAAGAACATACTTTGAGGATTATTCTGGAATTTTTTTGTTGGTGTAAGTATAAAATTACTACATTAATATTTTTCAAAAACTATTTGTGTTTATTTTTCTATGTTAAAATTTGCGTAATAATAAGAAAAAAATATATGATGTGAACTAACATATTCTTCAATAATTGGCGTTGGTTTCATTTTTTTTTAACTTTTTCTACTTTTTGAAAAATAGTAGCGCAGGCGTATAATTCGTCGATTATCTCAAGGACAGTTCAAGATCAGGGGCTAAAAACACTCTATATTCTATTCTCAAGGTGAGCCTTATTACCACCCATGTTATTTCAAACATCGGCCGTGGGGTCCATTTCGCTATGCTTATCCGGCTAGACCCTTTATTACGATTATATAGATATTAAATTCAGCAATCTACATATATATTTCTCTTACGTAACGCTAAAATAGGGCTGAATTAGTAGATTGCCGTTTGACAACAACCGCAGTAACACAATTAATTTGCCTTATTGCATTCCATCATTCAGAAGCGTGATTTCACCACTTAAACTCGGGTCATATTTAAAAGAAAAATTTCAATGGTTTTCGTAAAATGTAAACATATTAAAATGACTCCGTTTAATTCTGCACTGATCGCGTAAGAGCAGAACACAGATTATTTATTGAGAAATAATATTAAGTAATTTGTGTAAATAAAATGACGGTGAATATGAATAATCTTTCATAGTAAGCAATATGGAAAACTAAATATTTCCGATGAACATAATGACATCATTCGGAAAACAAAAGATGCATTTTCATCCACGAATTAAAATATTTTACTCTAACTGTGTCAGTGATGACTTCATAGTCCTGATCCTTATTCCTACACATAAATAGACTGGACTTTTGCTATCTATCTATCTATCTATATTATAAAGGACAAACATATCTGTGCGTAACGCATACGTCATTTTGCGAATGGCAATACTTTGAAATTTGAAATGACATTTTGGTTTTGCAATTTTCTCTACTGCAAATTTTTAAACTTCTAAATATCGCACATTTTAAATTTTTACACCGTCGTATGAGGAAAAAAATGCTCTTTTAATTTAAATTTGTCTGAAAGCTGTATCTCAATTTATTTTTGAGATATTAATTTTTTTTTGTAGTTTTTTAATACCATTTTTCTAATCGTGGCAACAAAAGTACCCCATTTCTATTGAAAGTAAACGGAAAATAGTCGAAAAGAAGAGATTACTGTATCTTTTTGTTACCATTTTCTCATAAAACCTGAAAGAAAATTTGAAATTAAAATATGGGCTATGTCAAGAATATTACCTGTTATTCCGTGATAATGACGTCATATGCATATTTTTCTATAGACGAAGTTTAAGACAGGATTGTAAAAGTGGATTGCTTTAGCGGATGCAAATGAGGTCATTTTATAAAAAAGCGTGTATTTTAATTCTTAAACCTGAATTATGTTTTGTAGAAGTGCGTCATTTTCACAGCCCAGCTGCTTTGAAATTCTTCACAGGTGAAAATGCCTCACTTTTGAAAAAAATGGAATAGAAATCACACACTGATGAAACACAATGTTTTACAAAAATTTTGAGTAAGAGAGGTGACATGCAAATAACAGCGTTTTATATTACAGAAATTCATGATTCTCGCCTGGATGGATTTGCTTCTCCGAGTTAGACAAGCAAACAAATAATTCGAGGTTTAAAATAGCATCATGTTCCTGAAGTTTTTGTCCAAAATTCTCTCGAATAATAAACTTTTAATGCTATTCTTTAGGACATTCTACTATAATTTTATCAAAATAACATAATTTGCTTAATTTAATTTTTCCTAATTTTATATAATCTATATATTTAAAACACAAGCGTGTTTTTTAGTCATCTGCCCTGATATTTCTGCTGAACCAACTTTATTAATATATATTTTTTTTAAACTGAAAGCTGAATTTGTAGATGTGGTCGCACTATCTTTTATATATATATATATCCGCACTCTTATATTTTAATTTTAAAAGCATTTTATGAATTTTTTTTTCAAAAAGGTGAAAATTAGATAGCTTTCATTATTGCAGACAAGAAAGAAATAATGAGGTATTTTTAACATATTCATGCTATTTTCTGATAAAAATTCAAAATTGTTGTACAGGGTTTAGTGGTACAAAATCCTATTAGGAGCATAATATTATATTAGGGGCATAATAACGGAAAATGACATACTGATTTTGAAAACACGCATTTTCCCTCATAAATTTTCTATATTGTTTTTCCTTCTGCATGTGTACTGATACTAAGTTTCAGACACTAGGCGAAATGCTTATTTAAGTGAAAATGAAATCATATTTAAAAGAAAACGATCATTTTCTTAGATAAAACTAAACATGTTAACACAGGTGCGTCTAAAAATCATAAATTAAGGAAATTTTTACTCTATCAAGTATAGAGCGCGTCTTTTCACATACAAGATGTTCCTGACAATCGTGACTTCAAGTTTTGAGTTAAAATGATTTTTAAATGATCAAACAAAATACATTATTTTTAAATGATGAATATGGATATGAGAAGTGCGTATGCAAATTTTGAGGAGGTGAAAATTGCTATTTTTCATTCCGAAATACCAAGCATAAGAGCCTCAATTGATAACCCCATGCTAATAACTGATCTTTATTATATTTTACTGATTAAGTATCTATATTATAAAGTACAAACGTATCTGTGCGTAACGCTGACATCATTTTGCGAATGGCAACATTTCACGATCAAATTTCGGTCTTGAAATTTTCGCTACTGCAATTTTTTAATCTTCTGACATTCGTACATTTCCAATTTTCGTCGCATAGGAAAAAAATTACTTTCAAATGCAATTTGTTTAATAACTGTACCTTAATTGACTGATGTATTATATTTTCTAAAATAATTTTTAAGCATGATTTATTTAAGTTTATCTTATCACGTGCCGGTTTCAATACATAATAATAATAAACATTTTGCACATAAAGCAACAAATATTGTTCAGCATTTGTTTGCTGACTATTTTTGCACAACGAAATTAATATCTCCTGTATAAACAAACAAAAGAATAATATTAAAATACCCACCAATCTAACATATTTGTGAAAGACAAATTAACGAAATTAATACTTCTTTTATAAACAAATAAAATAATATTGAAAAAACACAAATCTAACATATTTGTAATCGTACAATTTGAATTTTTAGATCACCAAATAGGATTTTTTTTTTCAAATGGAATTTGTTTGTATAATTTATCTCAGTTTACTGATTGTCTATGGTTTTAAAAACAATTTTAAAGCATGAACTATTTTTTAATTTATCTATATCGCGCGGATCTCCATTATGAAAGATTAATCCGTTTGCCCTTAAAACAAAATAAAGAGTTCATCGTTTTCTTATGGCTAATACCCATTTTAAAAAGAACTTCCCTATGAATAAATAAAATAATATAAATAAAACACAAATTTAACAGACATGTAAAAACTCTGAAATTATCAGAATATAAAAGGATGCCGTAAGTAGCAAAATATTGGTCAAATAACTCTTAGCATGGGACTAATAAGAAAATGTAGCTTTTGATAAATTCCAAAAATTTATTTGATTGTATAATTCGTATTTTTCATATGAAAAATGTTTTTTTTTATGTAAGTGGGTAATCTAAAAAAAAAAAAAATTGCATATAAAAAATAATTTTCAATTGAAACAAAAAAAATGTTTTCACCTATATTCTTTAACCCGGGAAGCCTGAGTACGATCCCCTAGTACGAAAATAATATGACTCCATCTTAAATACGGCTTAATCACCATGGCAAGCTAGAATTATTACCTATCATGGGATATCATTGAAATAATTATTTATGATAGGGTTTAACAGAATGAAGAACACCTTTATTAATATCTTTTTAAGCTTAGATACAATTTTCAGAAAATTTTAAATGACTCGACAAAATTCTACAGCGATTATATATATTAAGTATCAAACTGTTCGGTTGGGTAGATTTTGAGCTGGTATATGCGGACAGACGGACGGACCAGATGACAACTATAGTTGCTACGTATTTATATAATTACGAACGCACCACAAGATTTCTAATCTGATATAGTGGTGCAATAATTCCTTGCCAATTCTAAGGAGTGTACACCCCAGTAACTGTAATAATTAACGAGCAAGAAATGTGTTTTAATTAATGGGTAACATAGATCGAAGCTCAATACTTGTGAGGAGAAATTCCTCACGCCAGAAGTGGTGTGATCATTTGTTTGCGAAAAGCGCCTATAAAGATGGTGCCTATGCACTGTTAGAAATTTTCAGCATTCTGGCAGGTCATATGCACTGTAAACTGAAATGTCTTAAATTCAGACATTTAAGTGTCTGAAACGGAGTGTTCAATTTTCAGACGTTTTAAAGTGTCTTAATTTTTAAGATACTTGTATGCGTCTGAATTTCAGACACTTCAAATGTCTGAATTGCATCCATGTTTGACCACTTTGACAAACATTTTTTCACCTTTTTTTTTTCTTCTGTAAGCATTATACACTGCAAAATATATATATAGATCGCTAAAAATATGGAAATTGTAGCCACTCGAGACTCCGGTATAATTTACATTATTATTGGAAATTTTCTGATCTAAATTTCAAAAAAAAAAAAAAAAAAAAATCCGTTTAGTTTGTGCATATTTCTGTATTTAAAAATTTCCATTTAAAAAGATAAAATATATTTTTCAAGGACTAACCACCATATTTCAACAACCACCTTCCCGAAGGATCACGGTACATCTAATTTGTATTCAATTCTACTGTAAACTTTTAATACTTACCCGAGGTGGGATTCGATCTGAGGTCCTGTTGTATAGGAGTTCAGTGCCTTATCCATTCGACCACGCTTTCATCGGCCGATTTTTGAAATAAAGTATTTATAAAGCACAAGGCAATGTTTTTAAGGGGACCGGGTAAGTCCTATCTCCGCCATGTTAAATTCACCAACTTTATGTACTTTTTTCGCAGAAATTGTGAAAGACAGAGGTCTAGATTTTTTAGAGTAGTTAAAATAACACGATTTACGTATTTTGGCTTAGATGTGTTATTATCCCACCCTCCGCGATGTTGAGTATTTGGCGATTTTTTATCGCTCTGGCAACCCCGGCGTTTGGCGTCTAGTAACTTATTATGGCAACCCCCTTTTTTACGACGCGAGAGCGTGCATTTTGCGTGAACATCTCTCGTGCTTGACTCTTGTACCAGGTTGTATCTTTTTTTTTTTTTCATTTTATTTTGAGGATACGCGACAGAGAATTGTTTTTTAGTTTTTAAAAAGAGATTTGCTTATTGAAATCTAGCATGTGTTCTAATAAATGTAGCGGCGATTTGAAAATTAGAAAAATAACGCGATTCTCTGACTGTTGCACGTGGGTTTGTCGTAATAGGAGAGTTGTGGATGGTCAGAATAAAAAGCGTAACACTGAAATGTCTTTTAGATATGGTTCCTGGTTTAGTGGTTGTAGTAAATTGACGATTGAGGAGATTTTTTTTGCTAACGTTTGAAATTGTTATTGGGACAAAAACAAATCAAA
This sequence comes from Maratus speciosus, assembly GCA_963932465.1. Classification (NCBI taxonomy): domain Eukaryota; kingdom Metazoa; phylum Arthropoda; class Arachnida; order Araneae; family Salticidae; genus Maratus; species Maratus speciosus. The sequence goes on along the minus strand of OZ010790.1, from coordinate 375,226,514 downwards.
TTGTATCGCAGTATAAGTTTAATAGTCATACTATGGCCGATTGGAGGCAGTTTATCAACGAGCAGGTGTTGGAATAAATTGAGAGTAAGTCAGATTTTTTTTTCATATTTTAAGTAGTCGGGAGATACAACCTGGTATCTGAAATATAACTTATTATAATCCAGAATTTTCATTTTTAAAAATTTTTTCGGGATTTGTTTATTTAAAGTGTGTATTTCAAGTCGGAAATACAACTTATTATAATACATGATTTTATTTTTTAATTTTTTCGGAATTTGTTTATTTAAAGTGTGTATTTCAAGTGTAAAAAAAAAAAAAATACCAAAAAGCTAAGTAATCTTGAAAATCTAATATTTTTATGTGTATTTTTCCACAAATATTGGTTTTATTAGAGAGAATCTAATGTCATTTTTGTATTTTTTTCGGAAATATTGCTTTTAATTTAGAGGGGAATTAATTTTGGGTTAATTTTAATGGAATTAATTTTCGTTACATTTTCTTTAATGTGTTTTTTAGTGATTTATGTGTATGTTAGGCTTAACGAAAAAAATTAAAATAATGAATAAAACATGCGCATGTTAGGCTTAACGAAAAAAAAAATGTAAATTAGACAAATTTACATTGTTTTTGTTAAGCCTAACATGCGCATGTTTTCTTCATCATTTACATTTTTTTTTCGTTAAGCCTAACATACGCATATATCGGTACTTGGCGACATTTTCTACTTGGCGAAAAAGGGGTTTTCTCGCCAAAAAATATCCAAGATGGCGGAGGGTGGGATAATAACACATCTGTTCCCGTATTTTAACTGACTATTTTCTTTCTAAGTGAAACTCAAAATTAATTATTAATTATTTATTGAAAGTCATTTTTAAATTATCACTTTTGGTAAGATTTCACTGCCAAAAATAAATAATTCTCAACAAATCATTAATACCCTGTGTTAAAATATACAATTTATCATAATATAGATATTAAATAGAAATCTGAGTTTTTAATTTTAATAGATATTGAAAAAAAGGAACATAAACATGAAAAATCTAAGTTTTAAGAAAAAGTCAGATTTAAATGGCCATTTAGCCGTGAAGTATTTTTAGAAAAAATGATTAATTTGAATACTTATTTCTTTTATATATAAATATGTGTGACACAACGTTGGAAAGATAAAAGTTTGAACTATTTAATGATATAAAAAAGTAAAAATCGATTTTTTAGTTGAATTTTGCTTTACCTGTCCTCTTAAGTAGCAGTAAGTTTTTTTTTTCCAATTTAGTACAATTGTAAACATTTTTCACACAGTGTTGTAGTCGTAAAAAAATTAGAGGGTATACGCTAGAGGCAGAGGGTATAGGTTAAAGTAATGTATCGAGTTTTCGTTGTAGTTTTGAGAAACAGGGTATACGGAGTATTTTTTAAAAATCCCGAAGGTATACGGCGTATACCCTCCACATCCCTGTTACACATTTTCTTTCTAGAAATTTGAATATGTGGTATTTTAAGTTCAGTTTTTTCTTTTCCACCAGAGGAATTGTTAGAGTGCAAATGAGGACCTCCCCCCCCCCCCCGCCAGAAGCCAAGGGATGCACGCCATAAAATAATGGTTTTAAGTAAATTGGGTTATAAGTTGAACATCAGTAGTAATGTACTGATTTAAAATATGAAACTGCAGCTTATTTAATAGTGGTCTTTGAACTGTTATTAAAAGGAAAGTGGACTACAATTTTTTTAAAAATTTAAATAGAGATTATAGAGGTTACGAATTAAGTAGTTTACAGGGTTTAATTAGTTGACTTCTAGAATGCAGTACATAATTAGAAAATCCTTTTCTTTTTACCAGCAAACGAATAAAATTGTTTCCAGATAAACTACTTTGACACCAATAGATGGCGGCACTATTCATCTTAAAATTGAATGTTTAATTTCTAATCCAAAGAAAGATTCTTCTGGCATGAAATATTTAATGTTTTGGAAATGTATAAATTTTTATTCATTTTTGTTTGTGGTCGAAATGATGAATAAATTACCTATCGAATTATAAGCTATCCTCTTTAAACAGGTTTTTATAACGGTAAGTTATTATGCAATCAAACTTAAGACAGAATCGTATGGGACTGGGCAAAATTTCACTTTCAGCATGGTTATACCGTATTTTTTTTAATGGACTACAGAACATTATTTGCTTAATGAAACTCAATAAACAGTAAATAAAACTGAAGTAAACCTCTGTATAACGGAAACTTGGCTAAAATGAAAAATTTCATGGTTTCTGCGAAATAACACGCATTCTAAGGTTAGAACAAGCTTTTATTGAAACTTCCGTACTTAAATTTGACATTTTCTACACAGCAGCTCGCCTCTTGGATACGAAACTGGTTTGAATATAAATAAATAAATCATGTCTAATATACGTAGTTTTTGAAAGTGGGGAATGAATTATATGGGTTTATCCTTGAAAAGTTACATATTATCTTTTAAATGGAACTTTTTAAATACAGAAATATGCAAAAAAATGGAAATTTTTCTGGAATTTACGGGGAAAAAAATTACATTAAAATACGTAAATGGCTGAATAGCCAGTACAACTTCCATACTTTAACGGATATTTTTTACAACGTATAAAGCTTTAAAAAAAAAAAAAAAAAAAAAAAAAAAAAGACGGTTGTCTATTGCCGAACATTCAGGTTGACCAAAGATGGATGCGATTCAGACGTTTGAAATGTCTTAAATTCAGATGCATACACGTGTCTTAAAAATTAAGACACTTTAAAATGTCTGAAAATTGAACACTCCATTTTCAGACACTTAAGTGTCTGAATTTCAGACATTTCAGTTTACAGTGTTTATACCATGATCATAGTAAGACACTTAAGTATCTTAATTTCAGACATCTATGGTGTCTGAAACTTCATATTCAGACACTTAAGTGTCTGAATTACTTTTTCAGTCACATATGTGTCTGAATTTTAGACGCCTTTATTTGCAGTGTGACCATTTTTTCCGAAAACGGTTACACAACCGTAATTTTAACACTATTCTGACCATATTATTGGCCATTTTATGGTCAGAATATAGTTAAATTATTGTTATGAAACCGTTTTTTCAAAAAAAGGTCGAATGACCTGCCAGAATGCTGCAAAAGTTTTAACAGTGTAGGACTATAAAGGCCGTATCACAAGATTTTGCACGTTAAGTATACTAAAAAATAGGAAATTCTAAACAGTTTCTGAAAAAAAAAATAAAAGGATTTCTTCTAACTCTAAATGCCATGGCATTTGGCACACTGTTAAAAATTTGCAGCATTCTAGCAGGTCATTTGACCGTTTTTTCCGAAAACGGTTACACAACCGTAATTTTAACACTATCCTACCATATTATTGGCCATTTTATGGTCAAAATATAGTTAAATTATGGTTATGAAACCGTTTTTTCAAAAAACGGTCGAATGACCTGCCAGAATGCTGCAAAATTTTTAACAGTGCAGTACTATAACAAGTAAAATGAACTTTTACTTCTGAATTCGCTTAAATTAGAATTGATAACAAAAAATATTTGAAATTGTTTTGTCTAACAAATCTAAAACTTACTAGAAAAATATGTTTCCACATTTTTTCCTTCATAAAGTTTTTTTCTATGGTTCTGCATTTGTAATATTCGTCATTTCTTTCATTACATAAGTTAATGGGAGTTATTTCTTAGAAAAATGTTTATACTTCCTTTTAGCACGGGATTACAGGTATTATTTTAAAAAAAAATTGTTTGTTTAAAGCTAGAATTATGCATGACGACGATGTTTGGATTTCGCAAATTAAAACAAATTTTAAATGAGGTGCCTCGTTAAAAGTTGTTTTAACTTATTCCCATTGTAACACGCATGTTAAATTTAATTATTAACAAGTTGGAAATTGCTCGTCAAACGTGGCAAATGAGGTTGCGTTCGTACTATAACTAGTTTTAAAATTATTTTTTGCACCCCATATTGTACTGAATGTATAATTTTTTGCACTTCATAACGTGCATAGTCTGATACATCATTACAATGCACTTCCAATAATTTTTTCGGAACACTTTTGACTGTCCCTGTAATTAAACTATACATCCGATTTTCCTAAAATTTGAAATAGCTCAACAAAATTTTGCAACAATTATATCTTTAAAATTTCAGACCATTTGGAAGGCTGTAATATCATTAAAATGCACTTGCAATAATTTTTCCCATTGGCCGTAATGTAAAGAAAAACTTTTGACTGTCCCTGTAATTTAACTATACATCCGATTTTCATAAAATTTGAAATGGCTCGACAAAATTTTGAACCAATCACATATTTGAAATTTCAGACTATTCGGTTGGGTAGTTTTTGCTCTGTTACATGCGGACAGACGGACGGACGGACTGAACGACGACTATAGGTGCTACGTATTTACATAATTACGAACGCACCTAAAAAACGTTAATAAGTGAAAAGATTATATTATTGTTAATTATAGTTTTAACTGAAACCCGTTAGATTATTCTCCTTTAAGGGGGTAGGATACCTTTGAACAAACGGAAAAATAAAAAATATCACTATGTTTCAAGCTTCAAAACTTGTGTAATAAGCCAAAAATGAAAATCAAACTTCATTTAAATATAAAGCTCATATTAAAATTTATATTAAAAAATATATATATAATTGTAAATTCATAAATAAATATTGAAATGATAAGTTTAAAAATATATAATAATAAGAGAAAAAAATCTTGTGTGCATGATAAAATCTGAAAATATGCATATAAAGAGGAAATTTTAGTGAACATTGTTACCTTTATACTAAAACCAGAATATTTGTAAAAAATATTGTCTAAATTAAAAAATTAACAAAAAATTAAAAATTGTCACTTTTTTAAAAATATTTTCAATGTACAAAAAAAGACAAAAAGAAAATCTTACCTTTTTCTGGTTTTAAGTTGTAGATAATACAGATATAAATATGTGGTGAAAATTTCTATTGTTTGCCATGCATACTTTTTTAATAACACTGCACGCAGTATCAAAAATCATCGTTTTGAATAAACGCAACTCAAAATTTAATTATCCTATGCAGTCTTAATAAAACTGCCATAAATAGTAAACTAATAGGAAATTTTTAATGCGGTTTTTTGCATATTATTCAGAAATGATTACGGAATCAAAATATGTATTTAAAAAAATCGAAAAATTTGACGATTTAAAGGTATCCTACCCCCTAACTGATTAGCTTTCAATTAAAACTAGTTTTGACTGTTTTAAACAATTTTTTACAAGGACCTCCGCTAAAACTAGTTCTGACAAAGTGGGGTTAGTTATAACAGGTTGTAACTGATTTGCTGGTAAAATATGAACAAAATGCATCCGATAACAGGTGAAATTTTAGTGAAATGTCATACCATAATTTCTTCAAAGTATAATTAAATGTATAAATCTAATTATATTGTTTGCAGGAGGCGTATTTAAATTAGACGGTTATTCATTATCGATCGATACTTCATTGAAGCTCTTCATACTACATACACTGAACCAAAAAAAAAAAAAATTGGATAGCAACCAGATTCGATTTTGGTGCTTAATATTGTTTTAACCAGTTGTGATATCGTAATCTAACAATATTCAAAAGAAGATAATTTCTTCAAAGATTGAAATAGCTTTATTTAAACTTAATCAAATATTATATTAAATTTTAAAATAATTTAAAAGTAAATTGTGCGTGTTTCACTGCCATAATAAAATTCTTGGACACTTATCTCACTTTTACTTTGGATTGCCATTAAGCAATTTTTTAAGTAGGTGTTGATTTCTGGCACGAGCCCAAAAACAAGCTATGAAACTGAAATGTGTTGAAATTTCCTTTTGCTTGATTAAAAATTCGAAAAACGAAAAAAAAAAACTTCTGTTGATATGAAAAACTTTAATTGTTAAACTATGAAAAGAGCAGAATATTATATAATACATTGCAGAATCTGTGAAAAAAAACCCTGATAAAAAATACAACAAAAGGTACAAATTTTTGCAAAGACCTAGTGGAAGTGGTAGACCCAAAAAGATTTCCTTGTCTCAAACAGAAGGACGGATTGTGAGATTTGTGAAAGAGAATCGTAAAACTTCTGCAGTAAAGATAACCAGAGAGTTGAAAGAGGCATCTATAGTTAATACAAAAAATGTCACATTTGTCTCTCAGAAATGTAAAAAATGTCTTGAATATGCTAAACAATATGTTCGAAAGCCACAAGAATTCTGGAAGTTTGTTATTTTTACAGATGAGTCGAAATTTAATTTGTTTAGATCTGATGGTCGGTGTTTTGTATGGCAAAGGGAAAGAACAGCGATAAAATCAGCAAATCTAAAAGCGATTGTAAAACTCGGTGGCGGATGCGTTATGGTATGGGGTTCAATTGGAGCTAGTGGTGTTGGAAATCTAGTGTTCATTGAAGGTACAATGATGTATTTGAACATTCTAAAAGAAAATTTTCCAGAAAGAGCTTTAAAATTAAAACTAAATGGAAATTATTCTTTTGTCCGAGAAAATGATCTTAAACATAATTCTCGGATTGTACAGAAATGGTTATTATATAAAATAAAAAGAGTGCTGCCCCATCCTCCCCAAAGTTCGGATCTAAATCCTATAGAACATTTGTGGGCTTATATCGAAAAACAATTACTAGAAAAAGACATTAAAACTAAAAAGGAACTAAAAACTGCCTTTCTCAATATATGTCAAAATGTACCTTCAGATTTAATCGAAAAACTGGCACTTTTGATGAATAAGAGGCTACAAGCTGTAATAGCAGTAAAAGGACTTCACACGAAATATTAGATGGTTTTGTTTAAATTTAAAAGTGTTTATTTATTTATTTATTTTTTTATTGGCACATTGTGTAAGTGTCCAAGTTTCTATTTGGTGCTGAATGTTATATCTTCACCACGTTTTATAAATTTATAATTTAAATATAAGTTTTATTAAAGTAAAATAAAACTGTGTAAAGCATCTTAAAAATATTAATATTTTAAATAAACTTTTACTTTCAAAAAAGATCATAGAGCAAAATAATTAAATAATGAAATCAACAGAATCTGTTGTCCAACATTTTTGTTGTTGTTGTTGTTTTACTGTACGTGCAGCGTTCCAAACTGTATGATAATTACACTGGGAAGCAAATTGGTAATTTATATATATTAGATGTCTACATGGGTCTGCACCTGTTCCAAGGAAGGTCTAGAGTTTTGGAACAGTCTAGAACAGCCTAATCTTAGCCCAGACCTGATGTCTGTAATGTCTGGCCCAGACTGTAATAATGTCTCGGGAAAATTTTCTTTTAATAAACTCAGGCTGCAATTAATTTTTATCCCAAGACTCGGGCTAGACTCGGGCTTTATTTTTATTTTTATTTTTATTTTTTTAAAAGACGCGTCTGACTTCATAAGGCCTGAACTTCAGTATTTCCAGTCCTGGGCTTTACATTTTTTGCTGAAGAGTCTGGCCGGACAAGACCTGCATTTCATTCGGTGACTGCTAAAGGGTTTTTTTTTTGTTTTTTTTTACATTAAATAATGTAGTAACTTAACTCTTTAATTAGTGGAAAAAATAGGCTTTAAAACAATATTTTTTCTTTTTTTAATTAGATTTACGTGTTGGTTAATTACGTGAAAGATATTTTGACTCAAACTTTTCTTTTAAAATCTACATTTTTTTCAAATCTTAGTCAGGAATCTGAATAAAATCTTGAACATTTAAATAAACTTTTAAGCAGACAAAATATTTTAAATAGTTAGATAAACGACTTTTGTAAGATGAAAAAAAAAAAAACTGTCATGTTTGGGTTTCATCATTTTTTGAAAGATCGACTAAAGCGAATGCTAAAAGTAGTTAATAAAGAGTAGCATGTGAGAAAGTTTAGATAATTAGTTATTTATTGCTGCTAGTAACTAAGAATATAACTAAGAGTGCTACTTAACTGATTGCAAGGATTTTAGATTCAATTTTAATAGACAAATAGAATAGTCTCTTATGACAAAATTAACCTCATATAATAATAAAGAGCTTTGTGCGAATCAAAACTTTTACTTTTTTTCAAATTAATTAGAACTAAAATGAAAATTACAGCTTTTTTCGTTTTTTTTTTTTTTTTTCGACAAATGCTATTTTTTTCACTACGGATTTTTTTGTCAGAAATCTCCAGTCTTCCTTTGTACGGACGGATGTCTAAAACCTGTTTCTATCTTTTCATTCCTCGTAAATTCGCTATTTTTTGTTACATCATATCACATTTCCAAATATCGCAAATTTTCAATAGATGATTATCGAATACGAAAATAAATGTATTTTCGAATGAAGTTTGTTTCAAAATTAAAAGTCAAATTAATGAATTTTTAAAACTTTCGGAGATAATTATAAAAAATATATATATATATCTCAACAATGCAAGGTTTGCTGCAATAATGTAAAGTATTTAGTACATTCAGGGCTTAATTTGCGCCGGAACCCACCGGAGCTCAGCTCCGGTACTTCTCTGCTTTCAGTAAGTATTTAAATATTGGTCGGGATTAACCGGAGCTCATAAATACAGGGCTCCGGAGCCCAGTGCAATAGCGCTTCCGAAAAACCGATGCCTAATTTACCCTTCAATTCGATTTTATTTTGTGACAGTAGGATATTTTTAATTGGATCTTTTTTTTTAAATTTAAATATCTAACCTGAAAAAAATATTTTATTTTGTTTTTATTCAACGAGCATCAGTTTGAGGTTTTGTTTGTTTGAGGTTTTTAGCCTTCTATTGTGTACGAATATGGAAAAAAGTTAGTGATATTTCTATTTATTTTTCATAATGCACGCTGCCCATGCCGAGGCTCTGCTCTGTACATTTACGAAGTCACTTTCATTCGTAAGTAGATATAATTGCTACGTATTGTTTGTTATTCTGATTGAAAGCAATTGAGCAGTGTTTCGCCTTTTTCTATAAAAACATCTAATCTTTCTTTTTTGTGCTAACACTATTTCCTAATCATAATTCTTACATTATTTAATAGCAGAATTCTGCGATTAATTAACATTAAATTAGGCAACGATTTCTATTCGGAAGGCGTGATAAACTAAAAAGTGAACAGTTAAGTATATGCAAGTACATGTATTTAAAATTTTTATTTTACTAAAGAAAAAAAATTCTTTAAATTTTGCAAATAATATATGATATATATATATGTGCGGATCAAAGTGAAGGCGGGAGGGGGGGTTACGCTACGGTTTTAGCACTACAGAATTTTAGGGCTCCGGTACTTTTTTTGGTAGAAATTAAGCCCTGTACATAGTTAAACAAAACTGGCCATTGACCGCCTGGAGCAGAAAATTAATAAATAAAAAAATAAGCAGGTAAATCATTAGATGCAGTACTTTGTAGATAAACGAAAATCGGTCGACGAAAATACAGACATTCATTTTATGTTGAACATATACAATTAATATAAAGTTAAACTACAATTGTAAAATGCTATTTATTTATTTAAATTTATTTTGTTTTATTCTATTATTTTGATTCTTATCTCTCCCTTTATTTATTTTCAACGTACTGTACAATATTTTTTGCTTTTATCTGTTGAAAGACGTTTGGACAATTATATTTGATAGTTACATAATGTCGTATGATTTTTTTTTTTTTTTTTTTTTTTGGTGTACGAAGATTCGAAAAGGAGACTTCATTTAATCATGTGATCATTTCAAGGGGAATGAGCTTTCGAATAAGATAAATAAATATTATTGTGACATAGGCTCTGACAAACCTGGATTTTGAAAATTAATTTACCGATTCTCTTTTTTCTATGATTTTTAAAGTAATACTAAACAATGTTATTTCGAAGTTACTTAAATCAATTAAACGCTAAGAGAAAAAAGAACCAAGAATTTTTTTTAAAAAAATATTAAGAGCTGAAGCGCCTCCATTTTCAAAAAAGATGATCGGATAATCTTTTAGTAGCATAGCTATTTATGAGCATCTTAATCGTAAATTTCTGTTAAAAAATCTATAAATTTTATTTATTCGTTTATTTATTTAAGGTTAATATGTGTAAAATTGTTGAGAAGGAAGATTTTGGCAAAAAATTCTTAGTTTAGTTTATTTCGTGTTTATATTTTCCATTTTTAAAAAATGCATCACAGGCTGCTGATTACAAGCACGTCTCTTCAAAATTCCGATCCATCCCTCGATTTCGTTCTACCGGCCCTCATGGAATGAAGGGGAAATAAAATATCCCATAATAGAGTCCTCTCTAAAATCCAACAAGTGTCAAAACTGGGAAATTATTAGCCAAATTCTATAAGTAACAACAAAAATTACCATAACTACACGGGATACATTATTTAACCATTCAATTAATTTCGATACGATATAATAAAAACTGAAACTAAAATGAAATCTCGCATACCTGGATCTTCACTGTAGAAGAAAAAATGAGATTATTTTACTGTACATGTCCTTTCTAAGCATAAGCATTCATTATCGCTTATGTTGTTTTTTAAGAAATCAAATATAGTAGACACCCTTAAATCAGCAATTCTAAAATCCGTAAACACCTAAAATCTGCACATGCCGGGTGCCCCAAAAATGAATGATGGATTTTAAAATTTAATAACTTGCAAACGGTGACAGATATTTAAAAAATTCTTGCAGGGGGGTTGTGTATGATGTCAGGAGTTTTTTACTGTGATTCTTGATTTTAGTTTGAGTTTCAAACAATAGAAGCTGCTGAGAGAATAGTTGCTCAGTACAGACCCGATTTTTGGTACTGCGGGATACATTCAATACATTTTAAACTCCTTTTTCGCATGGAAGAAGAGAGAGGTAAAAAAATTGAGCCTGGATATAGCGGTTATTGCTTGCAGCGCTATCTATCGATGCTATCTGTAACTAAAACTGAGAATCGCAGCATAAAAACTCCTGCAAGGATTTTTTTAATATCTTTCCCCGTTTGCAAGTTATTTGAATTTTAAAATCCATCAGTTATTTTTGGGACACCCGGTATATGTAAATTGACAAGTAGTAGGGGGGGGGGGATTCAAGATGCTGTTGATATCAGCGGCGATCGCAGTTTTTTTACTATTTTTTTTAAATCAATGAAACTTTTTTTGGCTAATACATCTGTCTAACTACAAATTAAATTTTCGATTCTTAGGATTCTGATGTAAAGTAGCGTATCTAGAGCAAAAACTTGGCACATCATTTCATCACAACATTCGCAAATGTAATTATAACCGAATTGTGTGTTTATTTTTCTTTCGTTTTTTTACTGATTTTTCAATATTTTAATTTTTATATCATTCCGTACCCATTTTAATATGTAATTCTGGTTGATATGATTGAACTCAAGCTTTATCATAAAAGAAATATGAATTTACTTCCGAAAACATTGTAGACACTGATCTAGATCACGAACTTTTCCCCAAATACATTCTTTAATTGAACAAGCTTTTTTGTTTATTAAATCTGGCTAAAGATGAAACAAAACTTTGTTATGTTAAGATTCTATTGTAAATTATTAGTGTACCTTTATTGGGTGAGATTGGTTGAAGAATTAAAGAAATATTTTTCTCATCATTATTATGTATATTTAGTATTGTGCTACTAGGACTTCCCTCAGAGGGATTAGTCTGAGCGATATTGCTGAGAACATAGATTTAATAATAACATGTGGAAGCAAAGAAAATGAGATGTTACCTTTAATTGTCCATATACTGCGATAAATTGAAATGATGAAAATAAACGAATCGTAGAATTACAAAATCTTATATATATAAATTCGTAGACACTGTTTAAAAAAATGGGAAATCAAACCATTCAAGACAGCCATGCATGTATATAAAATTGAAAGTACGCAATATATTAAAAGTAAAATAGAAAATGAAACACTAAATTACTTATATCGGAATTTTAACTGTATAAAATGATGTCAAGAGCTTAATCAGACGCTCCGCACCAATTTGAGTAACTTTAAATGACACATATATGATGTTTAAAAAGAATGGACTATGCTTTACATGGTGTGTGCTCCTCCGGAATAGTTAATATTGTACAATATCTGTTATCCACGGATGCAATGAGGTTGTAGATAACATTTAAGGAATTATCTCCTCAAAATCTGATACAGTATCAAAGTACCGAATACATCAACAGTGACATGCAATGCTTCGTTAGAGTGTGTTTTAGATATGCTCGATCGGATTTAAATGATAAGTGTATGCTGGCCACTACATACGCTGTATTGTTTTGTTTTCAAACATATTCTGCACAAGTTGAGCTGTATTTAGCATGTATTAAATAAAATAAATCGGCAATGATTACAACATAAAGTATGACACAAGATCTGAATATATCGTCTGCATAACTTTTGAACTGTCAAAGTGTCATTTGAAGTAATTTACAAATCCATACATATTTATTCAGAAATCATGCAAGCTAACATACGCCAATATGAACCCGATTATGAAATTTCACCAGAATAAGTTAATATATAAAATATCTACTAATGATAATTGAGAATATAACCTTATGATAAAATGTCTAGAAAAATGAATCGGATAAAAAATTCATAGCACATTTAAAACGGCACTTCCCGTTAGTGGCCTTGGCGAGAGAGAGAAAAGCCTACAGAAGGAATACATTAACGAGTACTTTCGGGCAACCTACTCACTGTTTCATACAGGTCTTTATTCAATATTTACACAATTTATTTAATGCTAGGTGGGTATCTGTCAGTTTTGTTGCATTTAAATTGCATGTTTTGCGGAGGAAATGCAGCATTATGAAATATTTAAAGTTGCTGTATCTAATAATTCCAAATTAATGGTAATTGAGATCGCTTTCCGTTAATTTCATCTTTTTAAATTTTAAATTTTTTAGAAACCATTCATAGAGACAATTGTATATTTTAAAACTAACCCGAAGCAAAATTTCAAGATTTTGGGCTCAGCAGTAACACAGAAATAGAAAATTTTCGAAAGTTTTTTGTTTCTGCACTGTTTTATATAGCGACATTTTTAGAAATTGTTCTATTGCGAGAATTTACGTCATGATAAATACAGCCATGTCAATTTCCATGATTATATTCCTAACAATTCCATGCACTTCGTTACTTAGATCATCTTTAGATCTTTTTCCGCTTTGTTTAGTCTTTCGATTATTTTAGAATTCGTTCTACAACGAGCATTTACATCTTATTAATTACTACCATGCCAGAGTTCTAGTTTCTAACCCCAACAGTATCCCAAAAATTTCACTATTCCAAATAAATCATAGTTTAGAATCTTTCTAGAAATTTTTACGTTTATCCGTCAAACTGAACCTTTTAGAGAGCGTTCATTACGAGTATTTACATCTTAAAAGTAACTACCGCACCAAATTTAAAGTTCCTAACCCAATCAATATCGCAGAAATCACAATTTTAGAACTTTTTTGCTCCGGTAGCGATGTAGGTTCTTACACTGACATAAAATAATCTTTTTTTCGGAGCAGAGATGACCACCAACATTTTTTTTAAGTTGACTATGTAGTTTCAGAAATAACACCTCACAAACGTACAAGCATTAATAATATTATACACTTTATATTATTATAACGCTTTATAATATTAGCGTTAGATGTACAGATACAAAAGCCATTTATCTATTACAAACAAAAGTGCCCGGCGACGGCGTTGCCCAGAATTTGAAGGATGTTTGTTCTGAAAAATCAATTTCAAAATTTAACATACAACACAAAACAAACATTTAAAAAATCAGTCGAAATGTTGTATGAATGAATCATATGAAAACGCTATATAAAAATGTATAAATGTATACAACAGACGGAAAAGAATACAGCTATAAATGAACTTATTTCAAAATATAATTGGAGCAATAATGTTAAAATACGCCAATATTTCCATAATCGGGTTTTTATCATGCTTCAATACATTTTTCACACTCATATGATGTTATAATATATCCACCGCGTCCTTTATATTTCCAATATGACGTAATATTTTCCTCTTTCACGTGGAAACCTTGAAATAGAAAAGTTATGAAGTTATATTCACTTTCATTTAAATTCGTCAAACTGTTTATTTCATTTTCATTTTTCACGTGAGTATCTTGCAATAGAAAAGTTGTGACGTAATATTCACCTTTTTTTAAATTCGGCAAAATATTTATTTCATTTTCATTTTTCACGTGGATCTTGCAGTAGAAAATCAATTGTTGTAGTAATAATTTTATTGTGTTTTTTAATTGTTGGCAACTGCTATAACGAAAAATGTTTAAATTTTATAAGAAATTGCTGTTAAATTGGTGTTTTTTTTATTAATTAAAAATTAACTATAAATTATTTCGATTCCGGATTACTTTAGTTGCCTCGGCCATGTTTTAATACATATGTACGTATCTTTTCACAATTTTGGCTTCCAAATTGTGGAATTTTATAGAATTACAAACAGACAGATAGACAAGTTTTCACTTTTATATATCTCTCTAGTCTAAAAAAAAGTAACTAACTCTGTCACCGCCGCCGCCGGTTTTGAATTTTTTGTAACCGGAGGTCTTTCTTCGTTAATATTAAGAAAACTATTCCATACAAAAATAAGAAAATCGGTGGTGTTATAGCGAAATGTTTGACCAACACGCTGATGCATACAGTTTTCAAATCGAAGAATTATTTTAAGAGATATTTAAAGCTAAAGTTGGACAAAATCGTTCCATTAAAAAAGTTTTATAGGAGCAAAAACTATACATGGGAATTTAATCATTTTTAGATCATTTTATTCAATAGAAGATCCCGGTGTGCAGATTCCATTAATTTTTTTTAATTTGACTCATTTTTTTTAGGTTTTATTTCTATTTTTGAAATTCAAATATTCAGCATTTCGACAGATATTTTTTACATATTTTAGAAAATGGTATTAATTTAAACTGTTGCCAACTGTATAAACAGCGCAAACAATAATGTTTGCTTCAAATAAAAAAAAAAATATTTACACGTTACTATTATAAATAGAAAAAAAAAACTTCAAATTAAAATTAAATAATTAGGTATAAAAAGCAGGCACTTATTGGAAATTACGCCATAAAAACTATATTTACATGTGAATTTTAAAAGAGAAAGAATATTGTAAAATAAATTCATTAACATGCGTTAGAAGTCTGAAATAGAAGAAATTACGTCACATTTACACTTATTATGCAAAATGAACAAAAAATTGTATTGCAAAACAGTTTTAATTTAAAAATTGCGCGAGACAAAATATTAGAGGTTAAATGTTGGATTTTTTCAAAATGTTATTATTTGTCGTTTGATGTGAGGTGTTCAGCTATAAGTATGCAAAATTTCATGTCTCCAATTTAATTAGGGGCTGAATTAGAAAAATTGTTTAAGATACACAAGTTAGAGCCCAGAGGGTTAAATATTAGACTTTTTCAAAATTTTATTATTTGTCGTTTGATGTGAGGTGTTCAGCTATAAGTATGCAAAATGTCATGTCTCCAACTTAATTAGGGGCTGAGTTAGAAAAATTGCTTAAAATACAGAAGTTAGAGACTGGAGGGTTAAATATGACTTTTTCAAAATTTTATTATTTATCGTGTTATCGCAAGTGTTCAGCTATAAGTATGCAAAATTTCATGTCTCCAACTTAATTAGAAGCTGAGTTAGAAAAATTGCTTAAAATACACAAGTTAGAGCCCAGAGGGTTAAATATTAGACTTTTTCAAAATTTTATTATTTGCCGTTTGATGTGTGGTGTTCAGCTATAGGCATGCAAATTTTCAAGTGTCCGACATATATAGTTTCTGAGGACGGGCTCTGTGGCAGACGAACAGACAGACAGACAGACAGACAAAGGAGTGAGACAGGTAGGGTTTCGTTAGATGAACGAAACTCTAAAAACATGTTACGGATGACTGTAGCAACATCTTAAAATTACATTACCATCAGCGATCTACCAATCCCAAATTTAGTTTATATTCGTTTCATATATTCTTATTCTTTTGTGCGGCCCTGTAAAATAACTATCAATAATATATACAGTAAAACCTCTGAATAGCGGACACCTCGAGAATGCAGAATTTGTCCTCTATTTGGAGGTGTCCGCTACTGAGAGTAAAAATGTACAGTTATTCAAGTGCTGGTAATCGAAAAAATGTCCTCTAAATAGAGGTATCCGTTAATCGGGTGTGTCCGTTATGGAGGTTTTACCAGTAAAACCTCTGAATAGCGAACACCTCGGGAGGGCAGAATTTGTCCTCTATTTGGAGGTGTCCGCTATTGAGAGTAAAAAATGTACAGTTATTTAAGGGTTGGTAATCGAAAAAATGCCTGCTAAATAGAGGTGTCCACTAATCGGGTGTGCCCGTTATGGAGGTTTTACTGCATAATAATATCACCCTTTACAAGAAAATTGCATGCTGTATGATAGACAGACAGACATCCAGAGAAAGATAACCTCCCGGAGCAATAAACACTCATGTCTTTTGTTTTAATCATCCACAATTGTATGTCATACAACAGGCTAAAAACGGTCACCGTGGTACGGAGTACTGTATTGTTATTTGTTTGCCCACCAAAACTGGTTGCCACGGGTTGTTGCAAGGTTTGTGATGATCACGTGGTTGAAGCTGATCTATTCAATATTACTGCGTGCGTAATTTTTTTTTATTTGCTCCATGTGTTCAAACCAGTTGTCTACGAAAACATCCACCGGTGAAAGTGACGCACACCAAATTTCTGTGACGTATGCAGATAAATTGTGCTTTTTTTTATCAGTTTTTTTAACCCTAGATCTACCGGGAATTTTATTCAAGTTTTAATAAAACGTTCTACACCAGAATTTTTATTTAAAACTATTTAACTTATTTATTTACCTTATTTTTGTCTGGTTTATATACTTAGTTTATTTTAAAGAAATTTCTGGTTTGAATGAATATTTTGTATGTACCTGTCGGGTCCAATGGACCCGTCTGGTAGACGGAGGGTTAACATAATTTTTAAACGGTTTGGAACTTATTTTTCATAGTAGGTGCATTCAGTAGGTGGCCCCCATAGGTACCTTCTGGTGCAATCAGAAACGAAATCCGGCAAATATTTTTTGAGTCATGCTTGACGAAAGGTTTTTATTAGGCTTTTTCTTTAGTAGGACATGGCGTTAATATCCATCGTAGCTGTAATGTGTCCGGGCAGTAATATTTCGCTGAGTATTAGCCTTCGCTTCGCTCAGACAATTAATTATTTACTTGAACTTTCCTTTTAATATTTTAATCGTTTCTAAAATTTTCTTAACTTTTATCATTTTAATATTTTACTTTATTCTAAGCATTCATTATAATTTCCAATGCATTATTACATCCACAATAGTATTTAAAATATAAATAAAACTGTGACCAGAAACAGGGAAAATTCAAAAATCTGCAAAACCTCTGGTCTCAAGCCGTACGGATTTGAGCGAGATTACGGTATTGCTTTTTTAAGCTGCAGTTCTTTTTTAACCAAATTTAATTCGAATCTACAAATTTTCCCCACTCATTTGATGGCATAGAAATTTAAATTAGATATGCGATATTCAGAAATTAATAAAAAAAAAAAGAAATGTGCCCATTTCAACGGTTGGCATTGAGCTCACAGGCTATGCACACTAATTATATATTATACTCTTATTTCAAAGAACAATGCCCCTAGAAAAATAAATTAAGGGAGATTAACCCACCCCCCGTTTCCTCCCTTTATACTTAGTCAACGAACCTCCAAATCTAATCAGGGGAGTGCCTTATCTGAATAAATCAGTATACCAAATTTGAAACAAATCTGATAATTCTGCATAAAAAATCCATTTATCTAAATTCCGGAGGATTAGTCCCATACCCCGCCCCCTTTATACTTAACCAATGAACCTCCAAATATAATCAGGGAAGCGCCTAATCAGAATAAATCGGTATACCAAATTTGAAGCAAATCGGATAATTCTGCATAAAAAATCCATTTATCTAAATTCCGGAGGATTAGTCCCATACCCCGCCCCCTTTATACTTAACCAATGAACCTCCAAATATAATCAGGGAAGCGCCTAATCAGAATAAATCGGTATACCAAATTTGAAGCAAATCCGATAATTCTGCATGAAAAACCCATTTAGCTAAATTAAGTGGGGTTAGCTCCCCCATCCCCCCCCCTCCCTTTATACCTAACCAATGTACCTCCAAATCTAATCAGTGATGCGCGTTATCAGAATAAACCTGTATAACAAATTTGAATAAGATCAAATAATTCTGCATGAAAAACCCATTTACCAAAATTAAGGGTGGGATTAGCCCCTCCCCCCTTTATACTTAACCAATAAACCTCAAAATTAATCAGGTAAGCGGCTTATCAAAATGAACCTAGAAGAAAAAAAATAAGCAAATCGGATATTTCTGTCAGGAGTAATCGCGTTATGTATATAAATACATACATACGTACATACAGAACTTGCGGGCATATTTAGCTTTTAGGCTTTGATAGCCTATGAACAAAAAAGAATGAAAAAAAAAGATAAAGGAAAATAACAATTTTTTGGCTGCCGTCCAAAAGTGGACGACGCATTTCTGATGATAGAAAGTCCTTTGCGAAAGAAATAGCATTTGTCAGTAATAAAACAAGAAACTTTGTTTTAAATGATGGCAACACATCGAATGAAATAGTATGCTTTGTTCCTTCTTTGGTCCATTAATCACAGCAGGTCCTGGTTATGATTACCGAATAGGGACGAGAAGCATCGGCTTCCCTTAGAAAATTTTGAAGTAGCTCGAAATTGAGAAAACGGGGAACCGCAAATTTTTATCTTGAAATAATTCCATTCTAAAATGCTAGTTTCTTTTCAAATTATTAACTCATATATATATATATATATATATATTTAAGTGTTTCATAAATATGTCTTTCATAACAAATTAATTTTTCATACAATAGATCAGTTTCAACCACATGATCACAATTCCTCAGTCTGTCAAACCAACGAAAGTCGTCCATTTATCAGGCAGTATGATCGTCCAATCAATCAAAATCGAGAATAGTCCAAAAATAGAATATTTATAGTAATTTGAATAATATTTGTTGCATTGATGAGGTCCACGTACGTCTAATTTAGAAAACTCCTCGAATGAAAGAGGGCCCTGAAATGACACTGTGCTTCCAACAGCTTCAGCAGACGTTAAATCGGGACCTGAGTCGCAGGACAGATTCTGTTCTAATCCATTCAGCTATCTATGTATTCAGCGTCTAATTCTGGCAAAATGAAAATTCACCATCATAAGAAAATTATAGATATTTATATTATTGAATTTTTTTATATTTTATTGACATTTGAAGTTCCAAGCTTCAACAACCAATTGCTAGAATTTCCTTACATACTGTTGCTGTCTTCTGCACGCATTCTTTACTCTATTTTAATAAACAAAAACTGTGTCATTTCTTTACTTTTAAAGAACTTCGATGAAAAATGTATTCATACACAGATGTTAAAACAAATTAAAAAAGAAAAAAAAAGTATTTTTCCACTTTTTCTGTTTTATTTAGGAGAGTTTCTTTTTAATTTATTTATATTATTTTCAGTTAAATTCTTTTTACCTATAACGTACATGGGATTATTCATCAAATAGTTTCTCATATTCCATCCTGAATGCCGCGCCGTTTCATAGAACTAACAGTTACAGGAAATATTCATCTGAGTACGTGAAACTTTTAATAAAAATTCCGCACAGAAGGCAAATTTATTCTGATATTCCTCACTAGATGGCGGTAGCTCCCTGTGAATCTACATTCTTGCTATTTCTAAATCTTCTTGTTCTAAACTAGTAAAACAGTGTTGAATATCCCCCCACGCTTCGGATGTTTTGTTTAGTTTTTTTTTTTTTTTTTTTTTTTTTTTTTTTTTTTTTTGTGGTACACGAGGGACTTTGTTGAAGGTTAAACAAAAGTATAAGCGTCATAGCGCGATAGCACCCGCTCCGTAATGTTAATCCTATGGATATTTTATTTTTGAATTCCCATATTTTCGA
This sequence comes from Maratus speciosus, assembly GCA_963932465.1. Classification (NCBI taxonomy): domain Eukaryota; kingdom Metazoa; phylum Arthropoda; class Arachnida; order Araneae; family Salticidae; genus Maratus; species Maratus speciosus. Next base: position 375,206,463 of record OZ010790.1, on the reverse strand, counting down.
ATTTCGAATTCCCATACCATTAAAATTACGGAGCGGGTGGTATCAAGTGCGTGTAGAATCCCTTTAAAGCGCGATCTTTGTAATAGTTAGATTGTGAGTTGTGTCCTATCTGTTGTAGATTTTCGTTTTTTTTTTTTTTTTTTTTTTTTTTTTTGGCAATTAGACATGTAAATTTAAATTACAATTAAGTTATAGAATTAAATTTTAAATAAATTCAAATAATTCAAATAAATTTTTAAATTCAATTTGTAAATAATTAAATGAACATTTATTAAAATGCAATAATTCTTAAAATTTAAAAGATTTTTATTTTAGTTGTGATACCTCCCTGTTGTAAGAGATAGATATAAATTTGTATTTTGTTTTGATCTTTAACATATAAAGACCGGTGGCTTTGTATTTTTTTTAATTGTCAATTAGACAATTAAATTTCAATTTTAATTACATTTAAGTTATCACATTTAATTTAAATCTGTATTACATAAAATTTAATTTTAAATAAATTTAAATATTAATGCATGGAAATTACTTTAAAATTTGATTTTCATTTGTAATAAATTTAAATAATTCAAATATTTTTTTTAATTCTATTTTTTAATAATTAAATGAACATTTATTAAAATGCAATAATTCATAAAGTAAAATTAAAAATATTTTTATGTTAATTGTGATACCGCCCTGTTGTAAGAGTAAATTAGTAAATTAGTAAATTAAATTAGTAAAATCAAATTTTTAAATTTCTTATGTTTTAAAGTGAAGTATTATAGTTCATATATAAAAAATTTCTATTAATTTACTAGTATTAATTTTACTAATTACTGGTTCATTTGTAATTATAAAATAGTGGAACATAAAATTATTAATTACATATATTTAAATAAAAATATTAATTAATATTAATTATACATATTTAAATTTTAATATTATATTATTATATATTTAAATAGTGATAATAATGTAAGAATAAAAATGAAAATCTTTAATTATGTTAATCTTCCACTAACATAATTAAAGATTTTTTTTTTCTTATATTATTATCACTATTTAAATATATAATTAATATTTACATTTAAATATACAAATTAATTAATATTTAAATATGTATAATTGATATTAAGTAATAATTATTGAAATAGTGATAATATCTTTTTCTTATATTATTATCAATATTTAAATATATAATTAATATTGATATATATATTTAAACATGTATAATTGATATTAACTAATAATTATTTAAATATGTATAATTAATATTTTCATTTAAATATATATAGCTAATATTAATTATTAATTAATTAATATATACATATTATTATATATATATTATTAATTAATATATATATATATATACATATATTATAATTACAAAAGTGTATATTTTTTAAATGCATATAATTTATATTAATTAACATTATTATTTATATATATAATTCATATTAATAAATATTATTATTTAAACATATAATTAATGAAAGCTTAGTAGTTTGTTATTAATTTTCTTCAGTTTTCAATGTCTAACTAGTGAGATATTAAATATGAAAAAAAACAATAAACCAATCTATATTAGATTAAAACTTGGGTTTTTTAGACATAAGTGATCTTTTAACACAATTTGCATAACTACAGACATACACATTAAAATTCTATTAAGAACAATTAAAATATAATTAAAAATATATATAAACGTTTCGGCTATTTTCATAGCCCTCATCAGTAAACGAGCAGAGTCACAAAACAACAAGAGCCACAGCAAACGAAAAAACAGTTAAAATCACGGTCTAAGTAGGATAGAATAATCAGCAGGAACCTGGGTTGCTTTGTTGATTGGCGATTCAGCTAGAACAGTCCTCCAGACCTCAAGGAAGACACGGCTATAGCGTCTAGAATACCTAGTGTGGAAATATGCTATCCAAACAGTGCTAAAAATTTGTATACCTTAAATGTGCGACGATACTGTTAAATTCCCAAGTGTCGATCGCAGCGACATCTGCGGGATTTTCATATTACTAGTATTACATTGTCAGGACTAGCAATATATTGCAGTTGTAGAAAATATCCTGCAGATGTCGCAGCGATCTGCATATTGCAGCAGCGATCTGCATATTGCAGCAGCATCATTGCACATTTAAGGGATAAAATATTTTAGCGTTTCTAAAAGTATTACAGGGATAGTCGATTTCCACACTGTGTATTCTAGTCGCTATAACACGGCTATAATATACGGAGTAACTGGCTTCCACAATTTGTGCATTCTCAAAATCGGGGACATGATCGAAATCAAGTGCATGTGCAACCAATCTTGAATTCAGAGTACCTTTATTAAAAGAATTTTTATGCTCCTCGAGTCTAGCATTTAATGAGCGTCCAGTCTCACCAATATAAATCGAGCTGCAACCTTTACAAGGAATTTCATAAACGACACCATTCTGGTCAAACTTCGAATATTTATATTTAAAACTACTGAAACAATTACCATTGCGATTCAAAGGAACATGAGCTGTCCTAACATTAACATCCTTGAGTACGGCTGAAATGTTCTCCGAAATATTACTGAAATAAGGCAAAGATATAGTTCCTATAGGATTGACACGCTGGTAAGGAGTGGGATACTGGTCTGATTTGCTCGTAAGTTCCGAAATAACTCTAAGACACCAATTATAAAAACATGAAGAAGATAAACTTGTGGAGATTTTAAACAAAGCGAATTCCTTTTCCTCTTCAATCCAGTTCACGATAGAGTTTGAAAATAACAGGTCACTCCCTTTCCTTGATGTTTTGCTCCAGAGAGAAATTGTTAATAATATTCCTATTTTGAAAACTTCTGTTTATAGAAAAAAGTACTTCCTCCGGACAATATTTAAATTTTAAATCCAATAGCCCACTTTCACATAAAATCGCAGTCTTCAGATCCTTGTACAACAGAGCCTTGTGATTTTGCAGTGACAGAGTTAGTTTTTATAATGAAATTGGTAAGATAATGAATGATTTACGTCTCAACGACTATCCAGTACTATTACAGTAATACAACGACTATTACAGTAATATTTCGGAGAAAATTTCAGCCCTACTCAAGGATGTTAATGTTAGGACAGCTCATGTTCCTTTGAACCGCATTGGTAATTTTTTCAGTAGTTTTAAATATTTCAGTAGTTTTTCGAAGTTTGACCTGAATGGTGTCGTTTATGAAATTCCTTTGCAGCTCGATTTACATTAGTGAGACTGGACGCCCATTAAATGCTAGACTCAAGGAGCATAAAAATTCTTTTAATAGAGGTACTCTGAATTCAAAATGGGGGATATTCCATCTACGTTTTGATCACGTGGTCAATGTAAAAACTTCTAGCGTAAAGAAGGGGAAAGCTCCGTAGACGTATAATGTAAATCCCTGCTAGCCAATGAAACAGTTTATAAAACAAAGCAGTAGTATCTTCCCTTCTTATCAGTTAGAAGTTCCTTGTGTAAATTACCGGTATCACGTGACTTTTTGCAGCCTCGAACCCATATTTGGAATATCCTCCATTGGTTGCACATGCACTTGAGTTCGATCACGTCCCCGATTTTGAGAGTGCACGAATTGTGGAAGCCAATTGCCCCGTAAATTACAGCCGTGTCTTCCTTGAGGGTTGGAGGACTGTTTTAGCTGAATCGCCGATCAACGAAGCAACCGAGGTTCTTGCTGATTATTCTATCCTACTTAGACCGTGATTTTAACGTGTTAATTATTAAGTATTCCAGACGTAATTATGTATTTTCAAAGTGATCTTTTGTTTTGTATTATGTACTTTGTATAAACCCAATCATTACATGCATATATATGTTTAGTATAGACATATCAATTTATGAATAGGAAGAGTGTATTAAATGACAGTTTCAGAAAAGTTTATGTAAATAACACCGAAAATATTGTAATTTAAATACAAGTTATTAGTAATAATGCATAACTGAAACATAGGTGTACTTTTTTGGTCATCCTTAGAATCTGGAAGCTATACTTTTTTTCTTTGTCTTTCTTTTTCGTTCTTTCTTTCTTTTTTTTCTTCTTTTATTTTTCTTTTTTTTGTGTGTGTATGTTGTTTACATTAGTGATATATTTGAATAGCATTGTGATCTAAAGAATTTTATGAAAATTAGAGTAGATGATAGCAGATATCTAAACCATATGCGATTTTCAATTATAGTAGAAACACACACATACATAAAATTTATGCAGACATGTATGAATGTATATATTTATATTTACTATGTACAATGTACATATATTGATATGTATGTGAATATTCACACATGAATATGTGCATGATTGTATATGTTTTCACTTTTACGAGAAAGAAAATGCAAAACTACAGCAAAAAGATGCAATATTACATTGATTATTAAATTCTTTAATTGATTAACTTTAGTGTATAACTATACTTGATGACGTGTAACAGAATGGTAAAAAAAAAAACAATAAAAAAAACAATAAAAATCTGACTACGAGACCTCTGTAAAATCTATATTTTCTTAGTAAGATTTTGAATTGATGTTAAACAAAATAAAATGTATTTTTAGCTATCACTAATCGAATACAATAACAGCTCTATTTCTCATCCTTCTTCTTCTTTTATTTCTACTTATTTATTTATTATTTTTATTCATTTACTTATTTATTTATTATTTATTTACTTTTTTTTTGCACAATTTAATATGTCATGATTTCATGTATATTTTCAGCATTAAAAAGTTTTAATTTATTAATCTTAGTGCATTACTATGTATGCTTGGTGACTTATATCACATTGGTAGAAAAGAATAAAATAAAAATTTGATATAGCAAACCTCAATATTTTCTTAGTAAGGTCTTGAATTGATACTTATCAAGAAAAGAAAATTAAAAAAAAATAAAGCGTATTTTTAGCTATCATTTTATAAACTATTCGAATACAATAACATCTCTATTTAGTTCTTTTTCTTTTTTTTTTCTTTTTAATTACTATTGATTATAAATTGGAATACTGTAAGAAATGTAAAGAAATATATATTAAAATTTACAAATTAAGTTAATACAACAAGTTAAAACAATTATCGTATATAACTAATTAATATTGGATGGTACATGAGAACAAAATTCTATTAAATATATTTTGATTTTTTTCAAATAAATTACTTGTATATTATATTTTTTTATATATATAAAACATAATTTATTTTAGTCAAAAGCATTAGATTAACATGATTATATTTTATTATCTTCTACATAGATGGCGACACCATGAAAATGTACGACTTTAGCAAGGGATCTTTGAAGCGCGAGAGAATGCGCGAAATGCGAGATCCATTATGGGAGGATTTCGGAAATTTTTTATGCGGAACATGCAAGTGATGCAGAGCTGTGCGTCCATAATAGTTATTGATCAGTGCAAAGAACTTTGTTCTTTGGCTGGTTTAGCTTATGACCAATTTGATCTCCCCGGGGATTCTTTTTAAGAGCTCCTAAATCCATATTTTCTGTTCTCAAAAATATAGTTTTTCATTTTTAAACATAAAAGTATGATAGTTGCAGGTTGCAGGTATGCTTATTAAAGAAATTTGTTATCGTTTATATTTTTATATTTTTATCCGATAAATGAAATACTTCTCGAGTTATAAGAAATTATTGTCTGAGGAGGGTAATTTATTCTCATTTCTGCGCTGTCGCGTCATGGAATTAGGCGCCCACTTTGACAGCATCTTCTGAAAAAGTTCTGCCTTTACGGAAAAATGGAAATTTTCGTACGCAGATACGCTTATTTTCATATAGGGAAGAGTGTTAATATCTTTTTTAATACGCGAATACGCAGGGTTTTTCTTTCTTTTGTGCTTTTTTATTTTCAACAGTAGGAGTTATCATTCCGTGTTCGAAAACAGCGTCTGATTTTCTTTTTCTTTTCTTTTCGTCGTCTTGAAAATATGATATTTTACTTGCAGAGTTAGGAATTTTTGTATTCATTTCGAGGCGGTGTCGTTGTTTGTTTTCCATTCTGCTTTTGTCGGGTAAACCTAACACGAGGATATATCATTTTGCGTTTTAAAATATTGATCGGGGGTGGGACAGTTTTTAGATGCGTTGGCAATTATATAAATACGTAGCCCCTTTAGTCGTCGTCCAATCCGACCGTCTGTCCGCATATAACAGCGCAAAAACTACCCAACCGACTGGTTTGAAAATTAATATATATAATCGTTATAGAATTTTCTCGAGTAATTTCAAATGTTATGAAAATTGAATCAAAACTTAAAAAGATATTATTAAAAGTTTTCTTCATTTTATTAAATCTTACAATACGTAATTAATTCAATGATATCCCATGATACATAATGATTCTAGGTTGTGATGGTGATTACTGTCTATTTAAGATGGAATCATATTATTCTCGCATTACTGAATTTAATATATACTAGGGGGTCGTACCCGGGCTTCCCGAGTTACAGAATATAGGTGAAATCCAAATTTTTTAATTAAAAAGTAGTATTTTTTTTATATGCAATACATTATTTAGATTGCTCACTAATAATAAAAAAGCATTTTTCATATGAAAAATATGAATTATACAGTAAAATAAACCTTTGAAATTTATCAAAAGCGATTTTTTCGTATTAGCCGTATGCTAACAGATATTAGCCCAAGATTTTGCTGCTTACGGCATCCTTTTGATTTCTGATAATTTTAGAACTTTATTAACACGTTTACTGCCACGCTACAAGCATACTCATAGCTTTAATATTCGTGGCGTTAATTTATTACTTTCTCACCATTATTTTCAAATAAAAAGAATTACCTTATTTATTGGCAGAACTTTCGCTGTATTAATAAAGCGAAATTCACCTTTCAGAATTTGGGATGGCAAACGACTTTCAAGAAGAAATTTGAAAATTCTTACTTTTTGCGGCAGTGAGCGTGTTAAGCGCGTAGTTCAATTACATGTCTGTTAAATTTGTGTTTTATTTATATTATTTTATTTATTTAACCATAGAGGAAGTTTTATTTTTGTTTACGGAATATTAGCTGTAAGAAAATGATGAATGCTTTGTGTTGTTTTAAGGGCAGACGGATTGATCTTTCTTAATCGAGCTCCACGCGATAGAGATAAATTTAAAAATTGACCTGTCATATCCGCAATCACCCCTTTTTTTAAAAAATGGTATTATAATTTGATCATTTCTAAATCATTTTAACTCAAAACTTGAAGTCACGATTGTCAGCAAAATCATTGCATGTGAACAATCGCACTCTTAACTCAAGATTCTAATCTCAGTACCGGAAAGTAAAAAAATGCCATAATTTATGTTTTTTTAAAGCATTTGTGTTAAAAAGTTTAGTTTTATCGAAGAAAATCATCGTTTTCTTTTAGATATGACGTCATTTTTACTTACTTAAGCATTTCACCTAGTGTCTGTAACTTAGTACACATACAGAAGGACAAAAAATATGGAAACTTTATGAGGAAAATGCGTGTTTTCAAAAGCAGTACGTAATTATCCGTTCAAAATATTATGTCACTAATGGGATTTTGCGCCATTAAACCCTATACAACAATTTTTATCAAGAATTTTCAATTTTTATCAGATAATCGCACGAATAAAGATAAATAAACCTCATTATTTCTCTCATCTCTTCAGTAATGAAAGCTATCTCGCTACCATCATTTTATAGAAGTTTCATGGAATACTTTTAAAATTAAAATATAATAATGGGATATTTAAAAAAAAAAAACAGCTAGTGCGGGAACACTTACAAATGAACAGCTTTCAGTTAAAACATTTATTGGTAAATTTGGTTCAGCAGAAAGCTCAGGGCAGACGACTAAAAAACATTATGTTTTAAATATATAGGTTATATAAAATTATGAAAAGTTAAACAAATTATGTTATTTTGATTAAATTACGGTAACATGTCTTAAAGAATTAAAAAATAAAATTTTATTAGAAAAATGAATTTTGGATAAAAACTTGGGCAACCTGATATTATTTTAAATCTCGAATCACTGCGAATATCTTCTTTGATTGCTTGTCTAACTTGGCGAAGCGAATTCATCCAAGAAATAATCATCAAGTTCTGTAATCTAAATCGATATTTTTTGGACAAAGATCATGCGCACTGTATGTTACTGCTCTTCCATAAACTCACTCTAAATGTTTGTAAAACAATGCGCTTTTTATCAGTGAGTGATTTCAATTACGTTATTTTCAAAGATAAAGCATTTTCATCTGGGAAGAATTTCAAAGCAGCTGGGGTGAAAATGACACACTTCTACAAAACATATTTCAGTTTTAAGAATTAAAATACACGCTTTTTTTTTTTATAAAATGACGTCAATTGCATCCGCTAAAGCATCCCACATTTACGATCCCGTCTTAAAGAACGCCTATAGAACGGTATGCAAATGACATCATTATTGCGGAATGATACACAAACCCAGCAGAAAGCAATGACGTCATTGAAGAAGCTCGGCAAAACAATCTCGGGTATCTAATGATTTATATGACTTCTTTTTTGGTTTATAATATCTCCATGTTTTATCAGAAGTCATTCATTTATATATTTCAAAATTCGGAAAATGTTATATACGCTTTCATTGTGACGTCAATCATGATGTTATGGTTGGAAACTGACTCCAAACAAACTGTTCCTATGCGTCATTTCTTTTTTAAATATAAATCATAGAAAATATTACCACTACATATCAAGTATTAAAACACTTAGATGTGAGATAGAGATATAAGATATAGCTATAATATACAAACAAAATAAAAAATATAACATAGCAACCGTTTGTTTGGAGTCATTTTCCAACCAAAATGTCATGACTGACGTCACGACTGAAATCTTCTGTTACACACGGATTAATAAAATTGCATTCTTTCAGATTTTTGATACGAATTAAGTAATTGCGGAGAAAATAAGTCACATAAATTTCTTTAAAATACATTTTTGTAAAGAGAAAGTGCTGTATCGTTTTTAAAGTTAAATTGTAATAAAATAAAAATCATTTAATTGGTAAATAAAAACGAAATAAAGCCAAAACTCACCTGGTTTTATAACAGATGATATTCTTGACGTAGTACGCATTTTAATTTCATTTAATTTTTTTTTTTACAGTTTTTATGAGAAAATGGAAACAAAAAAGATATAGCAATCTACTATTTTCCTTTCTTCCCGTTGCTTTCAACAGAAATGGAGCATGAGTTGCCACGATTACAAAAAAGTAATAAAAACTACAAGAAAATTAATATCTTAAAATTGAATTGAGATACAGCTTTCAAACAAATTGCATTTAAAAGAGCAATTTTTTTCCTTATATGACGGTGTAAAAATTTAAAATGTGCGATGTTTAGAAGTTTAAACATTTGCATTAGAGAAAATTGCGAAACCAAAATTTTATTTCAAATTTCAAAGTGTTACCATTCGCCAAATGACGCAAAGATATGTTTGTCCTTTATAATATAGATAATCGTAATAAATTTCGTATTCATGAATTTTGTATAAGAGTGCAAGAGCTATTGCAAGATCTGAACATTTATAAAACTAGTTAGAGTACGAACGCACCTCATTTGCCACGTTTGATGTACAATTTACAACTTTTTATGATTTTGGTTTCCTCAGATACTATTGGTCAGAATTCAAAGTGCAATATATCTAAATATCAGAAATTAAATTTAAGATAGGTATAAACCATGTCAATAGAGGAAGATAATTTTTCCAATAATTTAAGTTTTCTACAGAAACTGTTGGTGGGAACTGAAAATGTAGTCTATATCATAAAGTAAAAATACGTCAGTGAGTAACGCTGGCATCATATTGACGATGGCAACAATGTGAATAAAAAAAATCGCTTTTTTGCAAATTTATTAATTTCTAAACATTACACTATTTCAGTTTTTACACCGTCAAATATGGAAAAAATGTTCTTTACAATGCAATTTGTTTGAAAAATATATCTCAATTTACTGATTTGTTATCGGTCGTAAAGTAATTTTCACGCATGATTTTTTTAAAAATGTATCTCTATCACGCTTATAGAAGATTGACACGTTTGTACTTAACACAATAAAAATAGTTCCGTATTTCTTTCCGACTAATATTACGTAACAAAATTAATACTTCTTCAATGAATAAATAAATAAATAAATATATAAATAAAACACAAATTTAAACAGATATGTAATCGCATTACGCTCTTAAACACAGAATAATCAGAATCAAAAAGTTTTCTCTAAATAGTGAAATCTTTAGTGATTTTCATGGCTATTATCCTAAGGAATGCGGCTACTACGAATGTATATTTTAATAAATTTCAAAACTTTATTTGAATAAATATTTTCCACGTGAAAATGCTTTTTGGTGTTGTTCGGAGAAAATTTAAAAAAATGCATTAAACAAAAAATGTATTAGAGGTTTAAAAAAAAATAATAATAATTCAATTCTGTTGTGTACATTAAGCGGTATATTCCGTAACACTAGAAGCTCGGGTTGGAAAGTGTTGAACTCAGGGGGTCCCCAGGGGGGCAGAATATTGAAATGTCCCCACCAGAATGTTAGAGATTTTATGCTTTTTAATGGACAAAAGTGAAATCCACCCGCCCCCCTGTCTGCAGAAATCCTTCCCGTAAAAAAAGCCTGAATTTAACACTGGGATTGGATTCCGTGATACATCTAAATGCCAAAAATTAAATCGGCAATCACTGTCACGTGCTGACACGTTTGCTCACACTACGCTGCCGAAGGAAACCAACCTCAGGTTCGTTTGTATAAATTTTCCTGTACAAATATTAATATCGGAGAAATTCGAGGTTTCGTTTGCAAAAACAGTCCGTAGCGCTGCCGTATGTACGCTGACAAAGGCAGCGGACGTTTTTTATTCTATTATTTTGGTTTCCTTCAGGAACTGTTGGTGAGAATTGAATGTGTAATTTACCTACATGTTAGAAATTAAATTTTACATATACCAAGACCCTGTCTCTGGAGTGTGCTATATTTTCTGTTGTTTAGCATTTCATTAGGAACTATTGGTCAGAATTGAATTTATAATACAGTAGAGCCCCGATTATCCGCGGAATTGGGTGGAAAGGGCACCGCGGATAATAAAAATCGCGGATAATCCGAAAAAAAACTGAAAATCAGAAGTCAAGGAAAAAAAAACTGAAAATCTGGAGTTAAGAAAAAAAACTGAAAATCTGAAGTTAAGAAAAAAAACTGAAGTTAGAATTAAACAAACAATGGCAGTAAAGCATGTTTTTTATTCTTTAAACAGCTTGAATAATAAAAAAAAAAATCAATAATGTAAAAGTACAACATATGTACACGAATATAAAATAAAATCACGCACTGTAGGCCTACTCATAGAAGCCACCTTAAAAAATCTCGAACATCAGTTTGTTTTGCCAGTCACTATAAAATTATTTTTTTTAATGCAAAAAGAAATTTATTTTTCTTTTCAACAGCTTGATTTCGCAAATCATCTACAGAAATGTTTTCTTCACCCTCCTTGTTGACGTGGTGGCTGAGCTATTTATAGATTCGCGATTCTGTCTGTACCGTTTGTAAAGAGTTGTTAGGCAATTTCTTATTCTGAAGTTCCATTATATTATTATAAACATAAAGAGTGATTAAACAAGCAATACTTTGGGGCTGTGCATATATAACGTTATCATTTTATGGGGGAGGGAGTGTCTGGCAAATGATATCGTTAGATATCTCTAGAGGGAGGGGGAGTTCGTCTTTTGATATCGTTATCATTTTTTATCCAACCAAAATTTTCTCTTTTTATTTATAGCTTGGTTTTTACATCAAAATAGAATGTTATCTTTTTTTAGTCTGTTATCTATTTTTATGAAAATGCAAAATTATTATTAAAATAATTAAATGATTATAAAATTATTTAATTCCAAATTTCCTATTTCTTCTGTTATATGTGTATGCGTATATAATTCGCTGTTCGAGAAACCATATGCGAAGTATGTTTCAAATGATACCTGTGTTTACTAGTAAATAAAAGAGAAATAATGTTGTCTACCTGTTTTGGTGATAAGAAGCTCTGTCCCCCCCACCCCCCCACCCCCTGTGAGGGGCAAGTGCAAGAAAACATTATTACTGTTGAATGTATTATGTAACAAAAAGCTATTATAAAATACTTTTAAATAGTAACTTATTCTTTTAAGTGTTATTTGATAAAAAGTTATTTCATATATAAAGTGATATTTAGAGTTCTCTTCATTGGAATCAATGAAGTATGCGAAAAATACATGTATCCATATATTTGTATATCACTCCAAGCAAAAGAAAAAAATTAAAAAATGAAAAGAATTTTTAGACATTGATAACGATATCATTACGGGGGGGGGGGGGGATTCGAGGGATGATAACGTATGATATCGTAAGGGGGGGAGGAGGTCCAAAATTGCCAAAAAAGTGATAACGTTATACATGCACAGCCCCCTTTTTTTTAAAGTCTTGTCGCATAATTCAGCATGCCTTAGGATGCTGGTTTAGACGATGGTTATTGTATTGCGTACTTATAACTTACATTTTCTTTTAGCAAACACCTTTTTCTTTTCTATTTTTTTCAGAATTTCGGGTAATTCAAATTTTTTGTAATCCGAACACGCACCGGTCCCAATTAGTTCGGATTAGCGGGGTTCTACTGTATTTTAAACGTGGCAACCGAAACTAGTAATATTCTTCTATTACTTTCGAATATACGAATTAATCTGTTTATATTTATTAGTAGGGCTTATTGTATTTTCCTTATTGTTGGCTTGAAATAAAAAAAAAATCGTTTCGCGGATAATCCGCTCGAGGATAATCGGGACTCTACTGTATTATCTAAATGTCAGAAATAAGGCAGGAATCACTAATTGAGTCCCCTAATAGGTTAAATGCCGACACTCTCACAGTCCGGTCACTCTTCACTAACGAGGGCAGTGGGGGCCACCAACCACAGGTTTATTTGAAAATATTTTCGTTTAAAAATATAAAATAATACAAATTCGAGATTTGTTTGCAAAAACAAACTGGAAGTTGGCGAAGGCATCGGCATCAGCAACAGTAGGTTCGTTTGAAAAAAAAAATAATAATTAGTTTAAACCTGTAAAATAGTAAAAATTCTAATTTAGATTGTACACCGCGGAGTGTGAGCAGCGGTTTTGCGCTGTCAAAGTCAGTGGGACCCCAAACCCTGTTCGATTTAAAGATTATTGTTTAAAAATCTAAAATGATAAAAATTCGGGGTTTCAAATAAAATCATAAGACGAAACTCAATTTTTCACCTTGATTCAAACACAAAACATATAATGTGAATTTAAAAAAGTTCAATGCCTTACTTAAAAGGCGATAATTAAAATAATGAAAAAGATGTTACAAGTTTAAAATATACATTTTATTTAAAATTTCTGAAAATTACTTTCAAACATTTCCAAGCTCATCATCATTTTAATGACTTTTAGTTATTAAAATATTCTCTGATTAGGAATTTGAAAAAGTTTGAAAGTACAGTAGAACCTCGATTATCCGAGGTAATTGGGACCGACCATTTTTCGGAAAATCGAAATTTTCGGATAATCGAGAATGTTTCAATTTTAAGATTAAGGAGAATATGTGCAATATTTCTCATTATGGTAACAAGTGCTTAATAAAAATAAAGCAATAGCAAAATAGAAACAAAAATAAATTACCTGAATTTTAACTTTGAAATTAAGAACCTTTTTACATATATCACAAGGGTTTGAAAAAATGTTTTGTTTGTCATAGTTTCGATTCACTTTGCTTTTTATTAGTTCACCAGTATTAGTTTTTCTGCTGCTCCAGCCATGACAGACCTTTTACAAAACATTCAAAAACTTCAGAATTGCTAATTTGTTCGTTTTCTTCGTTCCACTCCACAGCTTGCGAGAGCTCAAGTTAAATTCAAAGGAACTTTAAGAAAGGGGGTTTGAAAATATTTATATGTACTCGTAGTTCGGAAAGGACTGCTCGTACACAAGGAATATGAAGGCTTTCAAAATAGATTTTGGATACAAGGAATATGATATTATATGATTTATATAAAAAAAAAAGCTTTAAAAATGGATTTCGGTTAACCGAGAGTTTCGGATAAAAGAGGTTCTACTGTACTATGAAGTTTTAAATAAAATGTATATTTTTAACTTGTAACATCTTTTTCATTTTTTTAGTCGCCTTTTAAGTAAGGCATTGAACTTTTTAAAATTCACATTATATGTTTTATTCGGGATTCCTTCGAAAATACAGACCAGAGCGTGTGTAGCACCCCCCCCCCCCCCCACACACACACACACACACACCGGCTTTGCCCTGACGAAAGCATTAGTGCTCAACCACTATATTCGCTTGAAAAGAAATTAGTTTGGAAAGATTTTCGTCGAAAAATAAAAATTAACACTAATTCGATATTTGTTTAGCAAAAACCGTGCAGCGTAGCGGGCGATTCTTGTTGGTCTGTTATATTAAAATCTGACTGTGTTTTGTATTGTTTGTACGTCATTCTTTCCCTTGAATCTGAGTCCTAGTGAATTATGCGTTGAAAAGAATTCCAATTAATCGTAAGGAACGAAATATGTCATAAATAACTTATAAAATTTCGAAAATCAAATAAGTTTTCGAGATAATAATAATTATTATTTTAATTAATTTATTTTATGTATTTTTTTATTAAATTTCAGTAATGGTGACAAGTAAAGAACACCATTGTTGTGAAAAAGGGAAATAAAAGAGTAAAATTGGAGACTATAATACATTTTTATGCCTTTAGTAAAAAAGACATAAAAATGTATTATAGTCTCCTATGCAGAAAATTAATGCAGATAATTTGTTGCCTTTTTCTTTTAATGTATTGGATTCGTGAAAATTTTCGACGGATTAACACGTTCTAGGGCTCAGAGATCCCGAGAAACATGTTTTAACAAAATGTCTGTCTGTGTGTCTCTGATTGTGTTTGTTTGTCTGTATGTGACAAATTTTGTGGGCCCTCTAACCCAAGAATTAAAACACGTAATTTAATAAAAAAAAAAAATATTGTTCTCCGTTAGTTCCTGATATCGATTGGTGCTGATTAGTTTTTGGTGTAAATCGCACAACACGCGGTGTTGCTGTGCTGCATTTTTCACGGTTTCTGTAATACCCCTATCTCAACATGAATGAATATAATTTAAATTTATTTACCTTTAATGTAACAGTATTTATATTTCTATAATCTCTATTATAAAGCAAAAACGCGTCTGTAAATAATGCTGGCGTATTCATGGTGGCAGCACCTGGCCAATAATTTTTGCTTTCACTGCAATTTTCTTATGTCTAAAGATCGCACAATTTTAATTTTTACACACGCCGTCGTATAGGGAATAAAATGACCTGTCAAATGCTATTTGTTTGAAAAATACATCTTAATTCGCTGATTTTTTATTGTTTTAAAAACAATTTTTAATATATATATATATATATTTTTTTTTTTTTTTTTGTTGTTTGTTTGTTTGTTTTGTTTTTTTAATCTGTGCAGTCCGAATACGAAAGATTAAAACATTTGCACTTAAAACGATAAAAATAGTTCAGAATTTGTTTTCGGCCAATATGCAATAACTAAATATCAACATTTTCAATAAATAAATAAAATAATATAAATGAAACACAAATTTATAAACCTGTAATAGAATTATCGAAATACGCGCTTAAGCAACTGCAATTAAAGCTATTAGTATCTTTTTCGCTTTTATTTTTTCGTTTTTATTCTAGATATACATATACATTTAAAGGTTCACAGTTGCATTAATATTTTCAAAATACTATGTATTTACATTAACTAGTTATATTAGGTATAGATGTGCATGAATATTTATAATATTATTTTTCAAACTACAAAATATTAATAACTTAATTTCATTACAGTTATATATACATATAAGTTAATTACGATTAAATTTATTTCATTATATATTAATATTTGTTATTATTATTAATTTATAATTATCATATTTAAATTTGTTAAATATAATTCCTAAAACATCATAGTTAAGTATCCTTATACCTGCATATTAATTTTGATATTTTCTTTAAAATGCTTGTTCATATTGCTGTTTTTTTATCTAAAGTTTAAAATGTATACATTTTTATTTCAGTGAATTGTATTAATTATTCAGAATTTCAATATTTTACATTTAAATATGGAAGTCAAGCAACAAATGTTTTCAAGCATTAGTTACAATGGACAGCAATAGATGGCAGCACTAAACATTCGGAAATACCAAACTTGATTAACTACTAATGGAAACAAAAAACACGGTATTTTATGGACTTTTATTTATTTATTTATTTAATCAGTTTTTCAAATAACTAATAATTTCAAATTTTTTCAATATTAGTTATTTTAGGATAAACAAAAATATATTTTTCAGAAATTTGCACTTTCAAGGACTGGAAGAAATGTTTTCACAAACTATGAATTTTCAATTTTCTGCCCTTTCATAAAATTTCTCTACTGAATGTACCGAATTGAATGTGATTTAAAAAAGTTATAACAATGAATGTATTATAAAAAATAAAACACTAAAATTTTTGCTTGTTTTAAATGAAAAAATATTTACTTATCTATGCTTTCAAAAAACGATTAGCATTTAAAACATATTTTAAGGAGAAGAATCATGATTATATAAACTTAAAATAAAGACTGGGTCTAAAATTTCGATCGTTATAATAAAATTTACAGGGAAAAAATTATTAACAGCTGCTAATTTCGCTATTGCCGAGGAAGCAGAATGAGTGGTTGGGGGGGGGGGGGGGGGAGGCTAATGGAATACATCGTATACACTGTATTTTTATTTTTATTTACCGATGTATTTATTTTTTACAATTGCAGCATTGGTCAACACAGCACATTTCTTGTTAAGGAAAGACCGAAACGGAAACCGAATTTCTGTAATCTTCCTATTTTTGACGAAAACAAAATGTCCAAATATTATTTTAAGGATTTAATACATGCATAAATATACATAATTTATTAATTAATTATACGTGTGGCCCAAGTTGGCTCTCTCTGCCTCTAACCAAACCTTGTTATTTTCATATAAATAAGTAAAAATTAGATTAAAAAAATCAAAAAACCCGACTGCCTAAAAAGCGAACTAATTATTTCTCACCAATGTGAAACTATTTTTTTATATTACTTACCTAATTTTTTTTATTTACTTGTATTGATGACTTTTAAGTTGTGTTTAATTGATAATTCCTATCTATGAACGCTGTTTTGACAAAGCCTATAGATGTCTATGGCGGTTAGAGTTGCAGTAAAGCTAGAGATCCTACCCTAAACAACTTCCAGGTTGTGTAATATATAAACGGAGCTTCTGACTGTAAAATAGTCAGTGAAACATAGTCTCCATTTTCAAAAACCTATCCAATGATATACTACTCAATCTGGTGCGTAAAAATTGTGTTTCGTCTCTACCGCCATTTTGAATTTATAAAAACAAAACCTAGCCTATAACCATCGGACGGTTAAGAGGCATCGATAGAGACCTCATTAATTAAAATCCATCCAGCCGTTGGGATGTTTCGAGGGTATAAAGAAATCCACATACCCAGATACCCGTGAAACACATAACCCTTCTTGGCAGTCGGGTAATAAAATTAAATTAATTGATCAACGACACAGAATGATTTTCTAATCATACGAATTTCATCTAATTAAAAAAATGTTTTAGGTATACGTACCTCGATTTATCCTTCATAATGATTTTCGTAAATGATCATCTGTTAAACTAAAATTTTCTTATTCGAGTATAGAGTATTCGAATTCGTATTTCCTATAGAGTATTCGAAACACTTCTGCGGCTTCAAACTGAGGTTCCTTAAATTCTACTGTTCTACTGTAAAAAGTAATACTGTTCAAGTCTGCAGCTTTTAATAAGCACGTGAAAAGCGACTTCAAAGTTTAGTCACATATGAATTACTTGCTTTATAATTTGCACTCACGTCTTGAGCCAGTCGTGACTGATAATTATAAATAGTTAAGTTCATGAAGAGTGTCTGATTTGAGCCGATACTGCTCAAATCAATGAGTAAATAAGGAACGGGAGTTTTGGAATAAAGATAGTTTCGGTGGAGTTTCGGTTCGCCCGAATTTTCAGCAGCACTTTCACCGAAAAGGAATTTACGATGAAAATCTGATTTTTGTTGAAACGAAAACATTACAGAATTTTCGGTCGACCAGGTAGTACAACTCATTTGTAATTTTTTTTTTTTTTTTTTTTTTTTTTTTTTTTTTTTTTGTATGTCCATGCAGAATTTTTGAACAAATGGTTCGATTTTAATAATTTTTTTTTTTTTTTTGGAAAGAGCTCATTTAGGTACGTGCAGCATATCGATTTCAATAGACTCCAAAAATTATATGTTTGTTTGCCTGTATTTTTCTTTGTTGTTACTGTTCTTGTATTTGTATTTGTCTATGTTGTAATAATTACTCTAGAGTCTCTTATTGAGTTTTGTTATTGAGATATGTAGTTGAGATACGCGCTGAATATAGTCCACAAGAAATCGGGTTTAAATTTATTAGGGATAATGGTAGAGAACTGTCACAAAGAAACTTTTTTGTGCCAAACCACTTTTGATGAAATACGTCAAAGGACAGATAATGAATAAATAATAATAACTAACAGACTTCGCCCGTTACGCTGGTTGTTTTTTCCAAACGAACTTCGAATTTGAAAAATTTCAAATCAAAAGAACCTCTTAACAAACGCACACCGCGAGGTCGGGCCAAAGCGATATAAGTAAGAGTCCTATCTTAAATGGGAGAGGTAACCGCAAGATTAAAGGCGAGGTCACATCAATCAAGGTCGCACACCACGTAGCGGACGGGGGTTAAACTACAGGAAGATGCTTAACTGTTTTTGTACTTCACACCATTAAAATTGTCAAGTTTTTTTCGCCTTGATTAATAGCTGAAATGCCTCTGACAAGGCGAAGAAAACTTCGTGGTATCAAGTGCATCTGGACGCCCCTCCCGCTACGCCATTATTTTACAATAAATGCGGTAAACAAAAATCAGTTCCATGAGTGACTAAAGATTTAGAAAATATGCACAGAGGGTGGATATCCTGTCATATATGACGTCACGCTAAAAGCCCACGTATGTGGATTATCACCCCGCCCACAAGATGGCGCAACTGTGTTAATTTACGCCCGATTCCAGTATTAAGTTTGTACGCTTACTTATATCGCTTTGGGTCGGGCCGGTCTATTTTTCCAAACGAAACTCGAATCTGCATGGTTTTATATTTTTAAACGGACCAACTATCCAAACTAATTTATGGGGAATCTGTTGCCTTTGGCCACATGCTACGCACACTGAGGTTTGTTTTTGCAGTCAAACTTCAAATTTGTATGAATCGTTATGAATTTATAATTATAAAAGATAATCTTTCCAAACTAACTTGATGGCGGGGACTCAATTACCTTCGGCAGATTACACTAGTGTTAAAGTTTTTTATCTGACGTGATGCACATATGGGCTCATTCTTTGAATCAGTTTAAAAAGCAATCTTTGAATCAGCTTTGATCAGCTCTTCTTAGCAGATAAATACAGTTGAACCTCGTTATCCCGACACTCCTCGACCAGGAAAAAGAGTCGTCGTAAGCGGAGTGTCGCGGTAACCGGAGTTGGAGAAAATATGTTTATAAAAAGCTGTATTTTTAATTAATTTAATTCAATTTTAAATTCATAACTGTTTTTTTCTGTTTTAAACAATAAAACATTATTAAAAAATAAACACAAAAACAAAATTGAAAAGAATAAAAATCAGATTTATTATGACTTGTTTTTTTTATTATTACATGAAATATTGATAAATTGAGGTTTGCTTATTCCTAGATGTGCTTCCTACAATTTTTTTTTTGTAATTTAATGGATGACACTACCCTGGCGATGGATAACACTGTAAGGCTTTTTCGCGTTTCGTTTTTTTTTTAGAAATGAGAGTACTAATTAATAAAAATTAATTTACATTAATTTATTATACTGTATGACTTAAAATAGAAAAGTGTATTATTTATTTATTTATTATTATTATTATAATTTAGTTAATAGGGTAGATTGGGTGAAGATGCCGTAGTTTTTTACTTAATTATAAAAATCGCCTGTTGTTTTTATTTGTTATTCATTAATTTCTTGTAAACGTTTGCACTCGTATGTATGATTTAAAAACTTATTTCATTTTACAGATATTATAGAAAGCATCGAAAATTTTGTTTTCTGTAAACACTTGCATTTCGGCGCCTTACCCCAAGGTATGGGTAAGATTAGATAGGTATGATGCCTCATGGTGTTTCGTTGCAAACAATAATTTTTGCGAAGCAATGTAAAACATAATGGGACGAATAAAAGTAATTTTAATATTTTAGACATATTAAAGTTGTTAACTTTTAGGAAATTACAAAAATGTGAATGTAACAATCGTTGGCAATTTAATAAAAGAACAAACAAATATTTGAAAAAAAGGTTAAGTTCTATTTAAAATTTAAATGAATTATGGCTCTTAAGTATGCCTATTTTTAAACATTATAACAAGTTTAAATATGGTAAAGCCTCTGTGATAAAGTGCTTTAGAGTCCAGCTTTTTTGTTGATGTTTTTCATATGTCCCTTTGTTCTCTTCAGAAATACCTCAGATCTCCCACAACCCGCACATTTGTTTAGGAACTTTGAACAACTTTTATATAACCAACAGTTTCACTGAATGAACTTGACCCAATCACATTTTTTTCCGATGTTTTAATGTACTCCGCTTGACACTCTGAAAACTCATTCTCATCCACTTTTAAAAATTCCTCATCTTTTGAATCTTGGTAGGGAATTTAAAATCGTCTGTTGAAGATTCTCTCTTTCTAGCCTTTGACTTCTTATCTAATTCCTTTTTAGAAAGGCTTGAGAAACCTGGAAATTCGCAGTTTCTGTTGTCACGCCGATTTAGTTTGGCTATTATAGCAGTTTAAAATTATTTTTATGCGAATATTAATATGAGAAGCAAAATTTTGGTGAAAATTACGTCATATTTAAAACAATACATTTAAAATAAATTTTTTATAGCGTATTTATAAAATTGTTTACTTAGCCCTTTTATACAAGATAATTTGAAATTGTAGGGTTGATCTTACTTAATTACGAAAATAGCCGTTCGCTGTCTCGACAGCAATTGATTCGACCTTAAAATTCCCCAGTCAAAGAAAATGAATTGAAACCTCATTACAGGATATCGCCATTAGTCGTTTAATTACGATTTAATTTTCCGTAATATTTTCAAATCAGATCAAATTAACGTGTTTTTAGAGTCTGCGGTGTCTGGATGGAGGTTGGCGAACGTTGTTCGTAGGGAGCAGAAAACCCCCTCTTTTAGTTCTCTAAAACTGTATTATAAACTACCCATGTTTGCATTTATTAAAATTATTTATAACTGCATTTAACATCAAATTTTTACCGATGATTAGAATTTATTATTATTAAACAATTATTTATAAGGCCAGTAAAGTTTATTTATAATGCAGAATACATATAGAAACCTTTTAAAATTATGCTCGCCTTAGATTTTAACATTTCTTTGTCATTTTAAACATTTAGCAAACTTATGGTTTTAATCAATGATTTTTTTTTATTCAGTTGATTAAAATCACGATTTAATCACTGATTTAAATTAACTGATTAAAATCGTTGACAATTTATTAGTTAATAGCCAAGAGCAATTTAAACAAGGAAGAAAGAACCGGGCATTTGACCGCAACGGATAATAATAACCGGCATCTTACCCCCAAGAGAAAACATGGGGAAAACAACCGGCATGTTACCCCCAAAAATTTTCCGTGGAAACCCACGCTGCTCGCTCTCTCCCCTCAAAGGTCAAGATGGGTGGTGTCGGGCTGTCAAGTGAAGGAACGGGGAGCTTTCCTCTTTGGATTAACGCATTCGATTAATCTGCAGGGATATATCAGGGCATCCATTTTGTAGCCTGATGAAGTATTTTTTTTTCTCTTTTTTGTTGAGAACTTTTATCAAATACTACATTTCTTTAAAAATACTACATTATAATGGAATACAATAATTTAAAAAAGTTCTTGAAGTAAAAAACTGCGTCTGTAATGTTTCGCTCTTTTTTAAACATATATTTTAGCCTTTTTTTTTTTCGTTTCATTAAAACTCTGCCACAATGTTTTTACAGAAATTACGAAAAGAAGCTCCCATAGGTTTAACATTAGCTATCACTCCTTGCTGTAGTGTTTCTTAAAAAAAAAAAAAAAAAAAAAAAAAACGATATTTTAGCTTTTTGTTCCGTTTCATTTAAACTCTGCCGCAAAGTTTTTGCAAAAATTACGATCCGTGATTTTTTTTTTTTTTTTTTTTTTTTTTTTTAACTATTTTGAAAAATGGTTATTGTCCTCGTCAGGGTAGGAAATCAAAAGCACGTCTGGAGTTTTTTATTGGTTGAATCTGCATTTTATTCGTTTTCTGATTGGTCTATACAGTAATCTGTAATTTGCCTTTACTTTCAACAGAGATGGATACTTCTGTTGCTACTATGACAAAAAAGTAATAAAAACTAGAAAAAAAATTTTAATAACTCAGAAACAAATTGAGATACAGCTTCCACACAAATTGCATTTAAAAGTACATTTTTTTCTCTATACGACGGTGTAAAAAGTAATACTGTGGGATGTTTAGAAGTTTAAGAATGAAATTTCATTTAAAATGGGTCGTCAGATTTCTTGGAAATCGGACGATGGAAAAGCCTTTTCCCGAACATCCAATGAAATGCTTGGATAATACGTAAGTTTCAGGTGGATAATACATAAGTTTCACGAAATCTGACGAGTCGCAGGCGATTTTTGTCGCTTGCAATTTTTATGTGTAATAACACTATTAATGTTTAATTCATGGCGTACGTAATGTATGACCAGCTCCGTAGAAGTTTAAACATTTACAGTACTGAAAATTGTAAAACTGAAATTTCTTTTAAAATTTGTACATGATGGGTCCAGGAATGTGAATGTTTAATTCATGGCGTACGTAATGTATGATCACGGTCGTTGTAATTTGTTAAATTGCTTTTTTTTTTTTTTCTTTTTGAGAGGTTTTATCAAGTACATTTCTTTAAAAAGACTTCGTTATAATGGAATATGAAAATTATATAATACAATTTTAATTAAAATATTGTTCTAAACAATCTGTGCTGATGTACATTTTTTTTTTTTTTTTTTTTTTTTTTTTTTTTTTTTTTTTTTTTTTTTGATGAAAAGGCATTTTTTTTTTTTGGAATTTATGTCATTTTCACCAACAGAATTGTCTGTGCGTTTAAGATTAGTGCATCATATCCATCAATTATTTTTAAATGTTTCAGATTTTAGTTTTATTGCTTAATTTTGATTTCAAGGGATAGAAGAAAAGAAATTTAGAAATAAACTAATAAATTTTGGGAACTTTAAATGCAAGCTAAAGTTTATTGAATATGACATATACTGACGCAATCGCACAGTCATATCATGACTTGTTTCATATATGAAAATGATCTTTTCTTTTGAAAATGGTGTCAGTTTCATCATCCGAACTAATCTGAAATCTAAGATTATGTCACCTTTTAAGGACTTTATCAAAGAAATATGTCCCTCCGACAACATGGAGTTTTTAAATATTTATGGACACATTTTTAAATGCAAAAGCATGACGTTTGCAGGCATGACTACTGAAGCGATTTGGCATCGGATAGTGTTTACTAATCGTTGATCAATGTGTTACTTATGTATTTATAAGCGATTTTTTCCACGTGACGACAGGTTTTCCTTTGACAGTATTTTATGAATGATCTTTTGCTTTTATTAAAAAATGGAAAACACTCGATCGCATAGTATCTGCATGAAAACACCTGCCAATTTCATGTGTTACAATATTCCTTTAAATATGACTACATTTTCATTTGTGGAATATCCTTCAATCTACTATAATCAGATTTTAATTTTTGAAACAACTCAAATTACCATGTTTAACAATCCGGCGAGATTTGGACAGGGTTTTGAGGACTTAGCTCGTAACGGGCACAGCCTCTGGTACATAAAAAAAAAAAAAAAAAAAAAAAAAAAAAAAAAAAAAAAAAAAAAAAAAAAAACTTTGAATTATTATTTAAGAGAGAAACTTTTTTAAAACTTGTTCAATTAATAAAACTTTAAATTTTGTATTTTTGTCGGTGAATTAAAATAAATAAAGAAAATTTTCTTTTATTCGAAAAAAAAAATATATATATATATATTTTAAATCTAAGGGAACTTTTATTTTTCTAAAACCATCATTGATTTTTAAGAATTAATTCCTTCTTAGCTTTTCAAGGAGCTTATTAGAATTGGCTGGAAGGAATTACAGTTAACATTTGACAATTATTTAGTTATTTATTAGGAAGGGACCGAACCGATAGATACGCACACATGTTCAAATAACAACAATTGAAAAAGATATATATATTTTTTTACATTTTACTCCAGTCGGTTTTTAGAGGTCTGCACGGGTCGGAATTTCCAGGCCCGGCCCGAACGAAAGCTATCTTTTCCCGGCCCGGTATAAAAATTGGAAGTTTGGCCCGACTCAGTTTCTACAAAAAAGTCCGTTTTTCTCGACATACAATTAAGATTCTTTTAATGAATACTACATACATATTTATAGGAACATTTTACAGTACATTTTAGATTACTATATGTTCGCAAAACAGAAAACACATAACAGTAAACATTAACGATTACTTACAGTGTTTTAGTCATCGTCTCTACTGACATTTCAAAATTCAAATAAGGATTCATTAAAAGATTAATGTAGTTCAGAATAAAGGATTAAAAACATGATAATTTTTGAAGCTGTATAATAAAAAGTAGATTTGTGTAAATATTTCTCTCATTTTTAAGGCTTTTCTCAAATCCGAAGGAGCTACATTTCGACACATTTATGAATTCATTTCTTTTTGGAAACGCGTAAGATTGTCAGGTATTCTTATTCAGAAACTATGTAAATGTCGTTTTTTTTTTATAAATAAAAGCAATATGTCTTTCTGAAAATACTGCCAAAGTTAGCGTTTTGAATCGAATTTCCGCAAGCGATAGCACAGGAAAAGAGAAAAACGTGACAGTCACGTGACAAGAATCTCCTTTATCTCTATAATTTATCAAGTATGGAGAAAGCTATTCGTTTCCAAATGCCTTCAATAATCAGGCTTGTCAATTTTATGCCTTTATAGTTAAAAATGAGTCAGAAAATGTGTCTAAAAGTTTCGCATTGTTGAGCAGTGACTATGAGAACCACCTTAAGGTATATTTCCAAAGATACTGTTAAGGCTATTCTTAACTGCTCTCCTCAACAAGCGCAAAACGTTTTGACATATTTACAATTTCATTTTTTAACGGAAAGATATAAAATTGGAAAGACTGGCCATGAAAGCGATTTGGAATTGAACTGTTTTTTCCATTTTTTGATCAATCAATTACCTATTGAGTTATAAGCGAATTCGATCACGTGACAAACACGTTTTTCGCCCGCTCTTGAGTGCTCTTTCTCCCTTCGCGCGGAAATTCGGTTCAAAACGCCCACTTTGACACTCTTTTCTGAAAGATCTATTGCGTTTGCAAAAAAATGAAAAAACCAGCTCAATTACTTAGTTTTTGAACAACAACACCAGCTTGTTTCATGCATTTTCGAGCAAAAATAAATTAAAACTTATGTCAGAAAGTTGTCCTTTTGGATTTAAGAACACCCTTAACAGAAGTTCATTATCACTATTAATAATCTTACAAAACATAATGCCTATCCTACACATCCTGAGATCGATTAAGACCAGTTTCGTCCCGGCACGAGTCTGCTGAGAAAAATTAAACCCGGAGTCTGACATCCAGTAACTGTACGATGCCGATCTCAACCATGGACATGTTATATTTCTGTATTGATGTTGTTAAACTCGCATCGGCTCGTGATGCACATTTATACTTCTCGAGAAAATCATATTCATTGAAAATGGCTCGTATTTTATCTGCTTCACTTGAATTCTTATATCGGGCCGATAGGCCCGATTAATTTTTTTTATCGACCCGGCCCGACCCTGCAGGCCCGTTCAATTTTTTTGCCGGCCTGGCCCGGCCCGTTTGTTTTGTCTGCCGGCCCGGCCCGGCCCGGCCCGGCCCGTTGAAAAAATTGTCCTAATTCTGCCGGCCCGGCCCGTTTGAAAATTCACCTTCATTCCGCCGGGCAGGGTACGGGCCTCGGGCCAAGCCCGGGCAGACCTCTAGTCGGTTTATAAAGGACGTTTCAAAATGCGTAGGCAAGCAATATCTACATTTTGCTTTTACTTTTAAGAATCAAGGTGTTTTTAAACTAATGGTTTTCCGGCACATTCACAGACTTTCTTTTAACGTAAAAACGTGAAACTGGGCAGGAATGCAAGTGATTTGGAATCGAATTTTATTTTTCATTTTTCAAAAAATGAAAAATCATTTTTCTTAATCGAGTTACAGGTGTTTACTCTCTTATAACAACTTTTTTGGTAACTTCCGTTCAAATCGCCAACTGTGACACCCTTTTCTGTCACTTTGTTTGCCTTTATAAGAAAAAGAAAAACACTATTAGATTTCGTAATTTTTTTTTTATAAAAACGCGTTTGCCAGTTTTGTGTTGTTAATAATAAAAACGTATTTATGACTGTCTCAGCAAGTATCCAATTTGAATTTTATACATATTAGTTGAAATTAAGGATTGACCGAAACGAGTTTTTAAGACCGAAACGAGTTTTTAAGACCGAAACAAAAACTGAAACCGAACTTTGGTAATCTTACTATTTTCGGCCGAAAACGAAAATGTCCTATTTTTTTAAAGTAATTAATACATACATAATTATTGATTAATTATATGTGTAATTAAATAAATTGAAGGATTATTATGTTTTGAAATTAACGCACAAATATAATTAAAAAGATTTATTAAAAGACGTATAATACACTTAAAAGTTAACACTTTCAAAACATTAACTACAATTCTAAAAGTCTAAAACCTACAAGTTTCAAAAGTAAACTTTTGAATTCTACAAACTAATAAGTATTTTTCTCTTTTTAACTGAAGTAAGACCCTGATGATGGCCACAGGGTAGCTAAAACTTGTAAGTTTTAGACTTTTAGAATTTTATTTAGTGTTTTGAAAGTGTTAACTTTTAAGTGTATTATACGTGTAATTATTATACGTGTGGCCATAGTTGGCTCTCTGTGCCTCTGGCCAAAACTTTTTATTTTCATATAAAATAAAATATAATTAAATCAGTCTCTAATTATATGAATTTCATCTAATTAAAAAATGTTTTAGGTATACATACCTCGATTTACCTTTTACAAAGATTTTTGTAAATGATAATCTGTTATACTGTAATATAGTAATATTATTCCGTTATACTATATTCAACGGGTATTCGAAACACTTCTGCGGTTTCAAATCTATTACTGTTAAGTCTGCAGCTTTTAATGAGCTTGTGAAAAGCGTCTTCAAAGTTTAGTCATGCATGTATTACTTGCTTTATAATTTATTTCACATGTTGAGTCAGTCATGACTGATAATTATAAACAGTGAAATACACAGGAATAAATAAAGAGTGTCTCATTTGAGCCGATACAGCTCAAATCAATGAGTTATATTGAAAATTTCCAAAGGAAGAAACGAGACTTTTTGGAATAAAATAATTTCGGACGAGTTTCGGTGAGGCCGAATTTTTGGCAACATTTTCGCCGAAAACGAAACTCAGATTTTGAGCCAAAAACGAGAACGAAACCGAATTTTCGGTCGATCTCTAGTTGAAATGTTTGGTTTACACACTGAATTGTTGATTTAATCTATGAGTTTTTTCGTTTCAAAATTTTAAGTTCTAAACTGAGTTTGAAAAAAATGCTTCGGCTTCACTTTTATCAGTTTTCGCTTGTGCTCTTAATTATTTTCATACTAATTATTTAGCATATAATGCTAAGTACTGCATTATTATGAAAATAATAAAACTTTAGCGTTATAGTTTATGTTATATTTATATGATACAGATTATTTTAGCATTACAGTTTGATATATTTATATGATACAGAATATTCAATTAAACTATATTCGACTAAAACGTGCTTAATCAATATATATGTTTTATTATCGCATGCTTAACAGAAGATTGCATCTGCATTGAAAAAAAAAAAATCGCATATTTTTAGTTTTTTAAAGACGTACTTACGGTGACTAAAAAATACGTGACAAATGAATGTTGTTAATGTAGAAGAATACATGATTTATACAGATTTGTACGTGTGTAAATTTATGTACAGATAACTGAATCAAAAATCAACTGAATCAATTTTTTTTTATCTAAAAAATATTTCATGTATATAGAGAGAAAATTAACTTCGTTTCACCCTTCCTTATTATATTTGGCAATTCATGCCACATTACTGTTTTGAAGTACATTTTAAAGAAATGTATTGCTTTTTTAATTAGCATTTTTTTTTTTTTCTTGGGGTATTTAGGTTATAGATTTAAGAATTTACAGCCGGAAGTGAAATTTTGTTTTTGCTATATTCTCCAAGAAAAGCATTTGAAACCCTTTGTAAGCTTATAAGTCGCTATTTATTAATCGCGTGTCAATAAACTAACGACAGCAATATTTGCCACATTGAGAGGTTGTCGGAACAATCCGATGAATGACATGAAGTTGACATTTGCTTAAAAGTGCTTCCAGATTATTCCACTTTCAACTGAAATGCATTTTGGAAAAGAGCAAACAGCCTTTGTGCTTTTAAAAGCTTATATAGTAACAAATAATTGACTATTGTATGATTAAAGATCTGACACCAATGAAGTCGGTGTTGTTTAAAGAATCGGAACTAGAAAACTGCCTATTCCTTTTTTTTTATTGTACAATGGGGTGATTAAAATGTATCTCTTTCCTTCTTTCTTTCTTTTGTTCGACTGCACTTTAATATCTTCAGATTTACTTGATAGTGTACCATTTATTTATGAAATTTGTCACCATATGAAAATAGATAGCACTTAGTTAACGCATATAGTTATTTACAAAGAAAAAGTATCAGAAAAGAAAAAAAAATTCTCTCAGAAAGATTACAGAATGAGTCCCTTTTATTAGAGAAGCATACGTAGTACTAACACATTAGCTGAATTGGCGCATATTTCTTGAACATGTGCGTGCCCATAAGTGTACCTGATACATAAATTAAAAAACCCAATTCCACTCCATCCAGGCAACAAAATGGATGCTTATATGGATCATCCCGAGGCAAATCCACTATTTCAAAGAAAGGATTAGTTTTTCTCCCGATGCGAGGTGGGGGAGAATGATTAATGGTTTTCTTATTGTTTGATTTGAACCGGGCCCCTTGGGCCGGAACCCAAGGTATTGAGCAAGACACCGGTTTCCTCATTGATGTAAAGAAGTGGAAACCGGTGCCATTTATGCTTTGCAGAAAGGCCAATTACCAGTACTCTCTAAAAATATGAGATTTATTTCTCTAGTGTTTAAACTAAGACTTATATAGGCAAATAAGAAGTCACGTAAAAGAGTTTGGACACTTACCAGAAGTGGTAAGATAAATAGCAATAAAAAAGCACCAATTAATTTTCAAAAAAAAGAACGAAAGCAGAAATGAAAGTATCAGTATAGGGAAACCTCTTCCTTGCAACTGAACGACGTTTCCCTACAACAGGGTTGGCGAACCCATGGCACGCGTGCCGTAACTGGCACGCGTGCCATAACTGGCACGCTGGAAGATATATTTGGCACGCCGTTGATTGAAGTTCTAAATCAAAATTCAGTCAAATTCCCAAAATTCTGCACCTCTTTCTTCCTTTTTTTATTAATTCACGGAGCTTAATTAAAAATAGCTATTGTTTTCTGTAATAGGTACTTGTGTACTCTGTTATATCACTGAACTTTCCCGCTAAGAAATATTTGACCCTTTCCAACTCTCCATTTCCTCGATTTCGTTACTATGGTTCGCATAGAAATCTAGCAAATAAAATTCTTCTTTGCTTTAATATTTCTGCATAATTTAACGTGTTTTGACCAGCATATGGGGTTTTATATAACTTTATCTAGAATTTGTTAATTGATCGTTAAATGATAAAAGTATTAATAAAACTAATAAAACATGCCTTTTTTTTATAAGTTATGAAAAAATAATAATTTGATTGCTAAAACATTTGTAAAATGAAATGAAAACTATAATTATATTTTTTCCTATAACTGTTTCCATGATTAATTAATTTTTAAATGTGAAAAATGTTTTGGTTCGAGTTTTCTATATTAAATATTGTTTAATTTAATGCGTATGTTGGTATTACCTGCAGGTATGTTAGCTATATTTATAATAATCTAATAATAATAATAAATAATTTTGACACTATTATTTATTATTATAAGATTTAAACTAATTTGTAATTCACTATTAAATTAATTCGCTATTTTTTTTTTGCAGGAATGGGACGTGGGTGTGGCGTTGTTGGCACGCCATGTTCTGTTGGATTTTATTATTATTATTATTGGCACGCGGATGTAAAAAGTTCGCCGACCCTGCCCTACAACACCTGCGTATATGAAAAGTGTGTGATAAGGCATCTTGCACAACACGGCATCTCACCTCAAATTACCCTATATTAAATAATGGGGCTGCTTGACTGATGATTGGTTGGGGGCATTTTGAAAAAAAAAGGTTGTGCATGATAACTCGCCGCAGACTTGAACTAAAACAATGGGGGGAAAGGGTTTTATTAGTCCAAAGGTTAGTGAATTGCAAAAAAGGTTTGAAAAATATACATTTTTATTGAAATGGTAATTTAAATTAATTCAATATAAATGTAAATTTTCAACGAAACTTTTGTTATTTACAGTTATACAAAAAAGCAAGCGATCAATATTTCGAAAACAATTCTACGTTATTTTATTAGAAAAATGTATAACAATTAATTTTCAAAACGATCAAATTGATCTCGGGAAATTTTGCGGAACTAGAGTGTCCGGTGATTTTAAAATTGATGTTCTGAAGGGGAAAAAACTTTCTTATAATTTTTGTTATTGTTTACCTGCTGTATCACACTCAACATCTATAACTCTAAAATTGCATTTTTACTTAGTATATTAGTTTCTAAATAACGAAATATGTGTATATAAAGTGTATATAAATTGTATATATTGAGTGCTTTAAAGAACAAAAAAGTTTTATTTTTTTAGATCATATGAACAGATCAAAGTGAAGCTACTCTTTAAATTGACGTGTGATTTTAATTGGTTTCTTTCTAGTGTAGAAACTTAATGATTTTTTTCTCTTTTCACTTATTTTCAACTGAAAATATTTATATGGAAGAGAGTCTCATATTTATTAATGGTAATTCTTTAGTCATCTTTCATAGAAAACGCTTCACATTATTATTATTACTTTTTCTCTCCGACTTTTTGTAAAAATACTCAAATGGTTGCAAAATGTTAACGCATTTTGAAAAGTTTATGTTTAAAATGTCTATTGCAACAAAAATAGTTTTATGTGGTATTACTAAAAAATATATATTGGATGACTGATTGTATTTTTTTTTTTTTTTTTCAAGACGATTCTAACTTCTAAATGGTAAAAAAACGAAAGAAAAGAAAAGAAAAAAAAAACAGAAAGAAAAACAGAAAAAAACCCAGATGGAAATTAGCCTTGTATACATGTAGTCTTAGTATTGCTTTAGCTATAGAGTAACTTTAGAAAGCTTTAAGTCAAAATGTTATTTAGGGCACGCTTAAATGCACTTTTTTTTAAATATTAAATTTTACTGACTGTATATTGATAAAGAATATATAACATATATATATTGTTAATACATTTATGTTATATAGAGTAAGTAATGTACCTATAATGTTAAAAATTGGCATAAATTTTAGATGTAAGATTTCAGGATAAGAATTAGGTACTAGATTAATTTTAACACAATTATTCTAATTGGTAAATAAATCATATTAGATATAAATTTCCAACTGGGCTAAAAATGTCCGAACCAGGATTCGAACCAGGGATCTCCTGGTTGAAGCCGCCAGTGTTCTTAATCATTAAGGTTATCTGGGTGAAAAAGTTCCACCAGATTTGTCCGGGATAGCTCGGATGGTATCCTGGTTCGAATCCTGCTGCGGACATTTTCCCCCCAGTTGGAAATTTACATCTAATAGAAATTAGGTAGACAGTTGGGTAAAATAAAATGGTAAAGTTTCAATTTTTAATTCTTTGGTACTTTCCACTTTATCATTCAAATTAAATTGATAAACGCCAAATGAAATTTAGACGTAGTTTCAATATTTTAAATTTCTATTTAAAATCTGTAGATAAAATATTATTACAAATGTACCATAAAGTGCAATACATTAAAAGAAAAACGATAAAATTGTAAGCAAATATATAGTACTTTTTTTAAATGTACCATGCATTTGCCTACAAAGTACTATATTAGAAAATTTACTTTCTAATATATGAATCATGCTTTAAAGAGAAAAAATTCATGATCCCTCCAAAAAGAATACTATGCAGTTATTCCTACTGAAACAGAAACAGCCTATCAAAAACAGTATTTTTCATTGATCGTTTACATTTCAATCTTAGCAGGTTTATTGCATCATACTTATGGTTAGGGGGTACCGCAGTATTCAAAATACTACGGAGCCCGTGGTCTCTGTTTGTAGCCCTGGTCAAAGTTGCTGTCTCATCCCTTTGTGTTGTTCAGTATTTTCATCGAATCCCCTGCATAATTGAGTTGCGAACGCGAAAAACGTGCGTAGGTGGTTTACCCATTAGCCTGAGTAGAATTAAGCCTAGGGACCCGGAAGCTAACCCTTTATCTAGTGACGGTACTTATAAGAACCATTAAAATAACTTGTTATAAAATTCATTTAATATATCGATTAGATGTAATACAGTTTAGAATGAGTTATAATTACATTACTTTATCTTGTTCCAAAAGCATTATTGGTTACAAAAAACAAAAGTATTTTTAAAAGGATGATTTCTTTTGCCTTTGCATCTTTTCAGCTTTCTTGGAGTTGGTGGGGGGGGGGGGGGATTTTTTAAATTCGGAAATATTTCTATATTCTGTTGTAAGAACATTATATTAGTACATTTCATAATTCTTCAAAATACTAAGAAAAATATTTAAAATAAAGATTTAAGTGGGGTTATAAATATTGCACAAAATCCCTAGAAATTCAAATTTAATTAATACTTCTAAATCCTTCAATCCTTCTAAAATCCTTGTAAGATTTATTAAATGATGGAAATCTTCTAATGCAGTTTCAAAAATTTACGAAAAATGCTTTAGAAGATAAAATTTTCATGAATTCGTAATTCAGTACATAATTAATATATCGATTAGATGTAATACAGTTTAGAATGAGTTATAATTACATTACTTTATCTTGTTCCAAAAGCATTATTGGTTACAAAAAACAAAAGTATTTTTAAAAGGATGATTTCTTTTGCCTTTGCATCTTTTCGGAAATTTTTCTATATTTCTATTGTAAGAACATTATATTTGTACATTTCCTAATTCTACAAAATACTAAGAAAAATATTTAAAATAAATGATTTGAGCTGGGTTATAAATACTGCATAAAATCCCTATAAATTCAAATTTAAATCCTTCAATCCTTCTAAAATACTTCTAAAATTTATTAAATGATTATGTAAATCTTTTAATATAATTTCAGAAATTCACGAAAAATGCTTTAGAGGATAAAATTTTCATGAATTCA
Source organism: Maratus speciosus (assembly GCA_963932465.1). Lineage (NCBI taxonomy): Eukaryota > Metazoa > Arthropoda > Arachnida > Araneae > Salticidae > Maratus > Maratus speciosus. The sequence continues at coordinate 375,172,627 of OZ010790.1, read as the reverse complement.
TAATTCAGTACATAAAGGGTTAATCCGTCTCTGCAAAAAGGCATAGAAAACTGACAAGAAGATCTCTTATTTTCGGTGTACCTTTCCCTCATCGCGCCAATTTAGTTAAATATAAGGCAGGTTTCCATTAAGAAAGCTTTCGTCTTATCATGTTTCACTGTATTCAGTAAGTAATAAGAATTTATCTTAACACTTTCAAGGGAGGTGGTATGTCTATGAAAGCACTTAATTTTAATTCCCAAATGCTACAATGGCACCATAATTTTGAGTAGAAATTTGTCCGTTTATTATGCATGCGAAGTATAGCTTTTTCTTCTCTTCAAATAAATTTGTTCGTAAATTCCAATGTCATTCATTCATTGATTTCATTCGATGTCATTCAACATTTTAGCAGTGGAAGTGCTTTATCCCTGAAAAGGGTAAACAAAACTCGTTTGATTAATCGTTTTTCATTTATAAGTTATTTATTATTACGTTTAAATATATTTAGCTTAAGTGAAGCTTTACTTAGTTTAAAAATGAGTATCTACGATAAATAAGTCTTTTAATCACATATATGCTATTGTTTTATTCGTTTTTTAAAAATATTATCCCTTTTCATTTTAACCCTGTGTTCCGCTTTCAAAAGGTTCTGTGGATACAAGTTTTATTTTATTTAAATAATATTTATTTGTATTAAATATAACTGTTTAAATCAATTATTTAATCATTTCAATAGCCATTTATATATTTTTAATTCAATTTTATAAATTATTTTTTATTTAACTTTATAGACAGAATCTGTTATAAAGATTTATCTTTACAGGTTTTTCTTTTTTTCAGTAAATAATCAGTATTTCTATCAATCAATGCTCAGTTAAATAGAAATCATTTACTTATTATTAATTTTTGTTCGTTAATTATTTTTCGTTTGAGGCAATTCGTTTATGTGATAAAGAGATTCCGCTGTAGGGAGATTCACGTGAGCTCATATTAAATCATAGCCAAAAGTATGGGTACATCTTTTATTCAAAAATTTAAGATCTACAACTTTTGCTTGATATATTTGATTGTTTTTTCTATTTTAATCTGGAAAAGCATGGTTTCTGTCTACAAATTAGCATGTAGTGGATAAAGCTCACCTAGTGGGAGACATAAAGCTTAGCACATTCACTGCAGGCCTAAACTGAAGGGACCAAAATAATTTTCATCTTTCCATTAATTATTATAAATTCAACTCCTTAGACACTGGGTTGTTAATAGATTGTGTCTTGCTTCTATATGATATTTTTATTTTACTTGGAAAAAACACGGTTTCTGACTACAAATTAGCATGTAGTGGCTAAAGTTCACCTAGCGGGAGACATAAAGCTTAAGGACATTCACTGCAGGCCTAAACTGAAGAGACCAAAAGAATTTTCATCTTTTCATTAATTATTATAAATTCAACTCCTTAGTCACTGGGTTGTTAATAGATTGTGTCTTGCTTCTATACGATATTTTTATTTTACTCGGAAAAAGCACGGTTTCTGACTACAAATTAGCATGTAGTGGCTAAACCTCACCTAGCGGGAGACATAAAGCTTAGCACATTCACTGCAGGCCTAAACTGAAGGGACCAAAAGAATTTTCATCTTTCCATTAATTATTATAAATTCAACTCCTTAGTCACTGGATTGTTAATAGATTGCGTCTTGCTTCTATATGATATTTTTATTATAATCAGAAAAGGACGGTTTCTGACTATAAATTAGCATGTAGTGACTAAAACTTACAGAGTGGGAGACATAAAACTTAGACCTAAATTGAAGGCGCTAAAACAATATTCAGATTTCCATTACTTATTCCAAATTCAACCCCTCAGTCACTGGGTTATTAAAGGAATGTGTCTTGTTTCTATATGGCACATTTTAAATTGAATTTTTACACTGTTTTATTACACTCAATCTGGTTTTTTTAATGTGAAACTGGAACTTTGTAATCGATTTTTAATCCACCCCTTGATATGCTATAATTATAAAAATTACGTTCACATGTGTGTTTCCAATGACAATACAATATTTTTAGAACTTAATTATAAATTATTATGTTAATTTTAAGGCATTTTTTTATTAGCGATAAATCACGAAATATTCTCTCTAACTCATCCAATTGTCTAGCAGTTGAAACAACAAGGGGTTTAATGATACGCCAATAAACGCGGGACAAAATATGACAAATGTTTGTGAAACTGTAACAGTAAAAGTTTTTAAAGGCTAAAAAGTAGAAAACAAATTATAAAAAAATCATACAGAGTATAATATTTTTTTTTTTTTTAAATGCTCTTTTATCAATTAATAGTTTAACATTCATAAATTTACGATTATACGTTGAAAAATCACTTTAGACATTCTGAAAAGATTTTTTTTTTAATATTGTTGTAATTTTTTCCCTTGTTGAACTTAAAAAAGAAGCATATAAAAAAAATATATTTTAAAATAAATTCACTTACTTATGCTTTCTAGGAAACGTAAATAAAATAGTGATTTTTTCGTAATCGAGTTCGGTGTTCACGACAAATTAATGTATTGTAGTAGATTTTTTTTTTTTTTTTGAAAAAACGTGAATTGAAAAAAGAAGACGTGATTTTTAATATGATCATAGAAATCTTATAAAAGTGTGTGATTTTTTTAAATTTTTTTGCTTATTTAAATAAAAGTTCTTGTTTAAAATATGTTTGAATTGAGTCAGCTTCCGGAAGGATACCAAAATATTGGCATGTGTGTGTAGCCGGCATTTTTATACAACACTAAGTGGGTGCTATTTTAAAATTAATTTTAAGTAAATAAAACTAAAATCCCGGAAAACAAACTAACGAAATAATTCCAAAACTAATTTTATTTAAAAACAGACATACAAATGAAGTCACAAAATAACATTGAAAAACTGCTGAAATAAATAATAAAAAAACACCTTAACACATGAAAACATGAAAACAAATACATTCTCATAACATTTCCCAAAACCTTAAGGAAATCAAGGTTTTAAATGGCATAAAACAAAACATTTTTTTCTGCCTCTTAAAGGCATTATTCTAATTTTTCCTTTTGAATGGATCAGCAAAAATACATTTACAAATATATCTTTAATACAAAAAATATTTAATTTTCTATAAAAAAAATATTGGCAACTTTTGCTTAACTATGCATTTTGCATAGCATACATTTTACTTAATGTTTTTATATATATTTTTTTAATTCTGTCTCTAATATTAAAATGTTGAATTTAAATTTTATATCGCTTTAAGCTTCGCTTTCATTGCTTGTAGACATATACTGAAAGTATGCTCAGATATGCAATACTTCTTTCAATCATTTTCTCTTTACATTGTTTTGTAGTCCTTTAAAACATATTAAACTGCTTTTTGTTGATTATGAAAAAGTCCTAGAATATTTTACTGATTTGTAAAATGGATATGTGTTACTACTATTTTATGTTAAAATGAAATGTAAAAGTAAACAAATATTATTTTAAACAAAATATGGCAGTAGACCTAAATGATAAATAGGATATATACATTGATAGGTACATAATAATATTTATTCGCAATAACACCATCTCTGCCTCAAGTAAAACCCAATGTTACCTCTACGGTAATTATAATTGCATATAATGCAGTTTTTTTCACCAAACAACTGAAGCGTATTTCTGTAATACTGAAAAAGATATGCAGACGCGGACCTTCAACATATCAAACAAATCCATTTTACAGGCAGAATTCTTCTCGGTCTCTCCCTCATTTCGCCGGTATAAAATTTGTTCAAACAGCTATAAAAATTGCAAAAAATTAGCAACTTTAAAATCAATTGCGACAATATTTATTAAAGTTCATCGTGTTAACGATTTCTAAGGACATATAGTAGGATCATCTGATAGCCAGCCTAGTGTTTCATTTTGATTTTGTTCTTTTAAGAAATTCAATAATGGTTCAAAATATTCCAGGATTGGACCGGCATCCATTTTGTTTGTTGCACCTCCTGTCATTATCTTCATGGCTTCGGACCAATGTTCTGAACTGCCCAGCTCCATAACTTGGCTAAACAAAAATAAATAAATGTTAAAATAATTAATTTCTAATTTCATATTGTAGGAACAAATAGGGTTTGGTGACATATTTCGATGGATATATATCTTGATATATATCATGATATGTATCCGATATTTATTTTCAAAATATCATGTTTGATATTTTCGATATTTTCATGTATTTGATATTTATTTTGAAAATATTATGCATTATATTTTTGATATTTTCAGCCAAAACAAGTGTAAATGACTTTTTAAATTCTGTTATTGGCTGTTTCGTTCTGTATAAAGAACTTTTGCTCTGGCAGTGACATTTTTAGTCTATTTCTACCCCCCCCCCTTCCCACTGAAAAAAAAGAAGAAAAAGATATGTATCCAAGCTTTACGTTTGAAGCTGAATTTTTAAATTTAGAACCAATAATTTGGTGGATATATTTACTTGGAACTGGTAATGAAAGATAACTAGTCTAATATAGATGTTATTTAGAGCTTCACTGTATAGAATCTTTTCTGTTTTTGGTTTTGTTCAATTTAAACTACACAACTGGTTAGGGAATAAAATACAAACAGGCTTATTTTTATATTAAAATTTTAAAATAAAAAAATATTTTGACTTTTAAAATTTTGTTGTGTAAAACACAAAATTTTCTTAAAACGTGTTAGTAAATCCTAAAGTTTTTGTGAATGTATAAAACAAATTCTGTCTGTTTTTAATCAGTTGTTCTTATATTTTATTACATAAATAAAAAAAAGAAAAATGCATTTAGAATATTGTTTTACTAGTTTTCATACTAAGTGTAACAACTTTTCGTTTCGAATTTATATTAAGTCTGAAAATATTTATAATCATCAATAAGTTGACTATTTTAAAAATATCGGATATACAGGGTGTCCATAATTAAAGATCCTACTTTAAAGTTGCCTACAGACAAAACTATTGTTTATAAAGTTGTGAAATTTTGTGAAAGACATAATAAAGGGATGGGAATTTGTCTAAGCTAAAATAAAAGGTAAATAAAAATAGTTCAAAATTCCATCACCAGAGGGAGTTTTTAAATAAATTACGCATTTAGCATTACGATAGTTTAGAAATTTTATTTATTAACTTAACCTTACTCTAAAGACAGCATTTCACGACATTTTCCTAGCTTTTCCCTGAACATACTGCGGCCATCTGTGAAACATGCTATCTTACCACTCCAGATCGTATCTGAAAGTAATGAAATTTATGCAGAACATGTTTGGTTATAACAAAATTTGTTAAGCTATCATAAAAGTATGCTAAATGTGTAATTCGTTAAAAAACGGTCTCCTAATTTTTTTTTTTTTCGCTCAAATATATTCCCATACTTTTATTATGTCTTCCAAAAAATTTCACAACATTCTGAACAATAGTTTTTGTCTGTAGACAACTTTAAAATAGGGTCGATTAATTATAAGCATCCTGATAAGAAAATTTTTAAACTATCTTAATACTAAATGTATAATTTATTAAAAATCGCACTCTGGTGGCGAAATTTAAAACTATTTTTATTTGTATGTATTTTCTTAGCTTAAAACAAATTCCCATCCCTTTATTATGTCTTTCCAAAAATTTCACAACTTTATGAACAATAGTTTTGTTTGTAGACAACTTTAAAGTAGGGTCGTTTAATTATGGACACCCTGTGTATAAAAAATATCCGATATACATCAAAATATCGGACATATATAAAAAATATCCGATATATATATATATATACATACATATACAGGGTGATCTTTTTTTAAAGTGACAGTGTTTGGAGCACCCTGTAGCGCGATCTAATAGCCGAAATGGCACCAAACTTGGTATTTAGACTAATCAAAACATGGGAAAAAGGATTCCGTGAAAAAAAGTTTGTTCCAAAAATCGCCGTTAGGGCATTTTGTGGCGCTGCTGTAGCTTACAATAACGAGAATTAGCATAAAACAGGGTATCAAAGAAAAATGCAAATGTTGTGCGATGACAGCGCCAGTAATAGGGTCTATAAAACCAAGTAGTAGACAGCTCTAACAAATAATATTAGCTGAAGTAAACGAATTCTAGTGGACATGCCTCTCACGTTATCGGAACGTGCGTTACTGGTGAAGCTGTATTATATGAATCAATGTAATGCATCCGCAGCTCTTCGGGAATTTCGAACAAGAAAAAAATTACGAAAAGGGCCTTTATCGCTCAATGGTCTCAAGAAAATGATTAAGAAGTTCGAGGAAACGGGGTCACTGACCATTAGCGCTGGGAGAAGACGTAAACAAGTATCATAAGATGTAATAACTGATGTGGCAACTGTAATTGTCGAAAGATCGCAGGGAACCATTGCTGCTACTAGCAGCGCCCGGGGTGTAGCTCGACAATTGGACATGAATTATTCCACGGTATGGAGAGTTTTGCGGCGCGTTATTGGATTTTACCCCTACAAAATCAGCCGCTTGCACGAACTGAAACCAAGTAATTATGATAAGCGAGTGACATTCGCTCTATCGTTTCTTGCCAGGGTAGAAATTGATGATGCTTTCCCATGGCACATTCTGTGGGGAGATGAGTGCCATTTTTATCTCAATGGGTCCGTAAACACACAAAATAGCCGAATTTGGGCTTCTGAGCAGCCCCACACCGTGCATGAAATCCCATTAAATTCCCCAAAAGTCACTGTTTGGTGTGGTTTCACAGCCGAATTCGTAATTGGGCCATTCTTTTTTTAGACCATCTCTCCGTCAGGACCCGAAACGTGCACCATAAATGCAGAAAGGTACCACGAAATGCTGCAAACGTTTGTTATTCCACAACTTCATCAAAGAAACCGTCTCCAACAAACAATCTTTATGCAGGATGGTGCTCCGCCACACATTAGTAATAAGGTAAAGCAGCTGCTGCGCCAAAACTTCATTGATGATAGAGTCATAAGTCGGAGTTTTCCAGTTGCATGTCCGCCTCGTTCTCCTGACCTCACGCCATGCGAGTTTTGGCTCTGGAGTTATTTGAAATCTCAAGTTTATGTTGGTGGAGTAACAAATTTGTCTATTCTGAAGGACTACATAACAAAGGCAGTGCGGAATGTTCCTCGTGATATGTTACGTACGGCTGTGGAGAACGTTGTGCACAGAATGCACGGTGTTATTTCTGAGAACGGTGCTCACATTGAAGGTGGTCTAATTCCTTACCGGGGAAGTTAATGTAGTAAATAAACATTAATAATTTAATTGTACTTAAAATTTAGGTAAATTTTTGAAAAGGCAGTTACGTAGGAAGCGGTTATAACATCGTCTTCTGAATACTGGGCCTGCTCGCTGGAATAAAAATGGCGACTGCTGTAGGCGGATTATTTTCAGCGTTTATACAGTCCCTTGAGCTTTAATAACAGTAAATTCTAAAAGTTTTCCTCGACTTATTTTAAAAAATTAAATAAAGGCGAAAAAATCTTTAAGAAAATTCCGGTGTCAAAATTCTAAGAACCATATAAAAACTAAATAAAACTCCGCTTTCGACAGCCGCCATTTTTGTGTCAGCGCGTAGGCCTTATATTCAGATGTCGGTGGTCACAAGTTGAAACTTGAAAATTTAAATTGATTTCTAAAATTGAACAAGATAATGAACAATAGTATTTTAAAATTTCTTCATAGATAACGTGAGAGGTTTCGACTTATAAACTAAAAACGTATTTTGCTAAAGAATCTCCTTATATTAAACAAACAGTTTCCGGAGCAACAACTTTCTACTTCAGTATTTAAATAAATCTACATTAGTCAAATATTAGTTAAAAATTCCGCTAAAATATTTTGAAGTTTTCAGATGCTCGAGTAACGTAAACAATTTCTAAAATTGTCTACAGGATTGCGCTTAAGTTAACCAGCTAGCTTCGATTGTAGAACCTTTCTACTTCAATAACTAATTAGCCTCTAATTCCACACCATGTTTAGTCTATTTAATACCATCTCTTTAATTCTGAACGCAAGTTCTGTTCCACTAGTTGAACATAATTAGAAATCGTCATTTCTGAAAATAATAATTTAATTTAAGTAATTTGTAGAGATTAAAGATTTATTCTAATTCTAAGGTACTCTACAGTAAAATATAGATAAAACTTGTTTTAATCTCGGTGTGTTGTTTTAACTTTATTTTTTCAGTATTTATTTAAATCTTCTAAACATTTAATCATTCTCAAATATATGTATACTAGCAGCCTTCGCCCTCTTCGCTGGTCTGGTTTTCTAAACAAACCATGAATAAAACGAAATATATCTGTGAATTTGATCATTCGTTTGAAAGCAATATGGACATTAACCTCGAATACCCATCCGAATTGCTACAAACGATATGGATGTCATTATACTATTTTTCTATTGAGACAGACAAAATTTGAGTTACTAAGGACCAACTTCTTTAGTTGATCTTTACTGTATGATTTGGTAAAGTACGATAGAACAATATGTAATATACTTATACCTTTCCTCTGAAAATTTATCAATGCAATTCCCATCAGATTCCGTCCAATAGAAACTATGAAAAAGGTTAATCTTTCATAATTGGGCTCACCTCATTCTAGAACGTTCATCCAAAATTCTATAACCAAGCAACCTAGAACGATATGTGTTTTATACTAAAATATTCCCTAAAAAATTAACTAACTGACCAAGTTCCACCAAAATCCACTTAGCAGAATCTTTTAAACTGGCAAATGTACCAAAACGTTCCCTAAAAATTATCTAATTAACAGTTTGTCTTACCAGAATCCACCCAGCAGAACCTTTAAAAAAGCCAATATTTCATAATCGTGTTCTTCTGATTTTGAATTTCCCCCCATAATTATTTAACTAAGCAACGTAGAACGATATGATGTACTAATTTTTTTTTTTCTGAAAAATAATCTAACAATGCAAGTCCCATCAAAAATCTATTCAGCAGAACTCAGGTTGTAAGCGGCCCAAACGAAATTTCTCTTTGAATTTCATACATATTATAAATAGTTAAATTTAAATATATCTTCCATAATCGCGTTAACCAGATTATAGAACTATCAGGGATGTAGGGTTAGGCCTATTTTATATACCCACTGGATATTTTAAGAAACCCTGCACACGTTTATAGAATATATATTCTCTAGTATATACACATTGCATATAGCGTGCATCCTCTTATAGTAATTTACTACACCACAGAGAACTTACCGGCATAGCATCAAAATCCATTTAGTAGAACTTTACATTAAAGGTAATCTTTCATAATCGGGTTCACCTAATTTTAAAAGTCCCGTACTTATCACTAATTCAAAGTAGAACTATTTTTTTTACATTAAAACACTTCTAAAACAAATTACCTAACTAACAGTGTACGTTCTACAAAATTATGTTCAGTAGAACCTGAGTTATAGTCAATCAGAATGAAATAAGAATTTCCGTTTTGTAAATATAGTAGATGATGATGAGTAAAATTGTAAGTATTGGTATTTGCGATTTATAAAATGCTATTAGCGAGATTTATGCACGGCTAACATATAAGTATCCATTTTTTCTTTTTATCCACAGGAGCAAATGACAAATTGCAAAATATTTTTCTGTTTAAACCTTTGAATATGAACACTTTTTTTTAAACAGTACAAACATTGCTTTCATACTTAAATTAAATATTTACGTTTTATAATATTTATTTCTTATTAAACCTTTTTCTTTGTATTTTAAATAAAATCAGTAGCTGTTTTGGTATTTTTCCGTTATACCAACACAGTTGTCGCCAAGCATAATAATTAGCGCAAAATGAAATGAAATATTTAAAAAAAAAATCATTTTGTTGATACAAAAATGAGCATTTAAAATATATAACATTTTAAAATTACAGACTTTCACCACCTATTTTTTTTAATCAATACAAATCAACACTTAAAATAAAAGGTTGGTTGGTTGTATTTATGGCGGCCAATTATCAACACGAGGGATATAGGCCCTAAGGGGGGGGGGGAGTGCCCTTCGTGGGAGTCTTTCTAAGGGGACCTAACCCGTATTAACGCTTGGAAATCCAAGGTTCGAAGAAAAACACGAAAACTCAGAACGATTAGGCCGGCGGGCGCGATTGGGTTCGAACCCAGCACTTCCCGTCTACCAGCTTCGAGAGCAGAACCTCTTGTCCACTGGTGGGGCCCTTAAAATAAAAGGAAAAATAAATATTTTACAATAAAATAATAAAATAAAGTCAATTTAATCCGCAGGTCTCGAATTGTAATGTCTTTCAGGTTATCATTGTAGCGTGGCGTACGTAATAAGCATATCTGTCATGCAGTAAAAATTTAATTTTTTTGAATGAAGACTTTCAAAGTTTTTTAACAAAACATTTTTATAGTATAATTCCTAAGTTCTGAAATGATTTTATTACACCTTCCTCGTCATCCAGTAACTGCCAAATCGTAAAATCCATGTCAGTGTCAGTAATAAATGTAAGTTATAATTTAAAAATAAATATTTTCTATTCAAAAAATAACAAATTAAAAAGTTTTACGAGATTACGATGGAATAATACTCATAAAAAATATTCACGTTCAATAAATAGCAAATGTTAATCTTTGGCACGGTTTGCAATAAAAATCGTTTGCACGCTAAGTGTAGAAATAAATGGCGCGATACCATACATTTTGACATAGTGTTGATAGAACGAAAAAGTACAACAGTTTTTTTAATTATTATTATTATTTAATTTTAGTTTTTGAGGTGTTTATAATTTTTTTTTCTAACTGACATAGTTGTTTTAAATATTTAAGCAAAAGAATTGATTAAAAAATTATTCAATTTGAATTTCTTCCCTTGCTATAGTAACAGAATGAAGAGAATGACTTTTTAGAAATTATCATTTGAAAATTTGATGTTTTGGTGCAAAGATAGCGCCAAATTAGAAAAATATGAAATATCTCATGAACTATTAGACTTAAAATAATTTGGCTAGTACCATTCGATTCAGCATACAAAAATACACTAAAATATGTTATCAGTTGAAAAATAACTGTAAAATCAAATTTTTAAGGAATTTATTAAAACTTCGTTCCATTTTTTACCCTCCTTAGGGGTGGAATTTTAGAAAATCCTTTCTTAGCGGCACTCAATGTCATAAGAAGTATTTTTACCCCAAATTTCAAGATTTTAGGTTCAGTAGTTTTGGCTGCGCGTTGATTAATACAAAATCCAGACTTTCTTTTATATATATAGATATACAGCATGGTCATGAAAAAAAACTTTGCCGATATATGGAACTCTAGCGGCCGGCCCGTTTAACCGATCGAGATGAGATTTCAAATATAGTTATTCAGAGGTATGTGCTCGGGATTCTGTGAACGGCATCAAATTGGCGCTCACGGTTACGGTTATAGGTACAGAAATTCAAAATTTTCGAATGGCAACGCCCATTTTTTTTTCGCAAAATGCTCAGCGCATGCGAAAACCCTAAATAGCGCTCGAACGGTACGTGTATCGCAATAAATGGACGCGTTATGCACGCACAAAAAACAGCTCAACGAACGGCCAAAAACAACACGATCAACAGCACGGAGGAAATTTGCATATGACAGAGGCAAGACAAAAATCACAGAACGCCGTTCGACAGATAATCAGCGTAGAAAACGGATCCTTGCCTTTCGAAAATTTCAAGTTTCTGTACCTATAACCGTAACCGTGAGCGCCAATTTGTTGCCTTTCACAGAATCCCGAGCTCATACCTATGAATAACTATAACTGAAATCTCATCTCGATCGGTTAAACGGAATGGCCGCTAGAGTTCCATATATCGGCAAAGTTTTTTTTATGACCACCCTGTATATATATTGTTAACATGGTATAACTGTATATATCTGCAAAAATATATGGCTGCAATCAAAAATGTCTTGTTTTCATACAAATATGGTCTTGGTTTCCACCTCTAGTGAATTAGTTTCTTGAATATGTATTTAAAAAAAAAAAAAAAAAAAAAAAAAAATCGTATCTTCCTCTAATCATAATTATTAAATTTTATTTTTTAAATTTATCTTTTTTTTACTTTTTTTTATCCCTACTAGATCATTTTAATTTGTAAAAAAAAAAAAAAAAAAAAAAAAAAATCATCTAAAAAAAATTTTTTATGTAGTTATTTCCACGGTAAGTAGAACACTCGGTAGGGTTCACGCGCAGGTTTCGTTTTCTCCTATGACGTCACTGGAACCCATCTCCAATCTTGGGTAACGCACTTTTCGCTTTGCATAAAGCTTTCCGTTCATAAAGAGGTATTATATATTTATTTAATATCCTGCATATGATATTACTGAGATGAATGATATTTGGAACGCCTACTAACTGAACATTTTCAAATTAGAGTTAATATATTTATATGTTTTTATTATTTAGAATTTTTTAAAGGGTCAATCTTCTGTTTTCATTTAGTTTTTGGAATTATTAACTTTTGACACATTATTAATAATTTATTTAAACACGTTTGCGCAAAAAGCAAAAGTTTTCGTACTTTCTCAGTTCTATTTCATTATTTTAGATACAATTTTTTCAATAATATATTTTACAATTTAACTTTAATTCAAAATACTTTGAGAAAAATCGGAAAACTTTCGCTTAAATTCATAAATATTTGAGAAAAAAACACTTATAATTATGTTATATATCTTCAAATATATATATTATTTATTCATAAATTAATATATATTATGAAATTTTATATATTTACAAACTCGTGATTTAACATTAAAAAAACACGGAACTGAAGTAATAACGTTTTTCAAAGTCATAATTTTTCAAAACATTACTATATACTTTAAAACTATACTTACTATATATTTATTACCCAATTTAAAAAATACAGTAAACTCTGTCTAAGACGGAATCGATCGGGATTGAGAAAAATATACGTCATTTTCCGCCTTATGGAAGTCAGTTTAAAATAAAAAATAAAATAAAATAAAAGCGACTATCACACATTTCGCACATTTGTAATCTTTAGTACCGTTTTTTAAAGTGAAATATTATTTAATATAAATATTTTTGGAGTCCGTTGTACTATTTTTTTTTCAATTATCCCAGTAAACTTTTAAAAAATTATGATTAAAAAAAAAATTGTTTTAAATTTTGAATGTATAACTTAAAAAAAAAAAAATCTCGGAACCTTATTTTTACCATTAGAATAGTGATCTGTATTCTTTGGGGTAATGGAAAAAATAAAATAGCATATTTTAAATTTATGTAACGTAGAAAAATAGAAATTTATTCGTGTAAAAAATTGTAAATAAAGAAAATGTTGTGATTCAAGAAATACACATTGCGCATTCCTCCCCCCCCCCTTTTTTTTCTTTCATTAAATCCATAAATATGCAGAATTTAATAATTAAAATTCTCTCTCTGTAAACAAATGAATGCATAAAAACATGTTTTTATTTATATTTGCATTTCATCTGTATTTGATATCTACCAGTTTTAAAGTTTCATATACCGAATGCTTTTCATTTTTAAGATATAATTTTTTTTTCGTGTTATGCAAAAGTTTGTTTTTGGTGGAATCTTAAAAATATTTCCGTTTCTGCGTTAGGCAGATTCTGGCTTAAGGAATATCTGGCATGATTGGTACAACCAGAAACGCCACAACAAGGCATCTCTAATTATTTTAATTAAACACCGCTTACAAAAAATAATAAATAGCATAATGCATAAAACGATTATACTAACAAAAAAATAATAATAATACTCCTTATTGTGAAAACAGAAACAGATAAGAGAGGAGTAAAAATGAATGTCCAGATACAGGAAGTGCTGGACGTGGGTGCCAGTGACGTCACGAACTACTGCGCATCTTTTCGTGAACCCTACCGTCTGTTCTACTTACCGTGGTTATTTCTATCTACGAGAGTGGTTCAATAATTATTGATGTTCCGAGTGCGTATAAAATATTTGTACTGCGATGGTTGATGTAGAATATTGAAGCTTAATCTCTTAGATGCCTATATGCTGAATTTCAGAACTGTAGCTGCTATATTAATATTTTTTTTTTTAATTTTTTGTGTGAAAGGTCGAACTTAGCTTGAAAGGGGGAGGGGTTGGGGGTGTGACAGTGAATGAGACGTGGCTATTGCCGTTTGGACTCGGGATCATAGTGATGTAGTCTCATCCACTGTCACAAATCTATCACAGAACTGCTTCAGGTCTGGCCCCATAAGCTCCAAACCAGCCTTTCTCCCCAACTTCCCCCTTTCAAGCTAGGTGTCACCTTCCACACCTAAAACGAAACAAAAATATGTTAATATAGCAGCTACGGTTCTGAAATTCAGCATATAGGTATCTAATACATAAGGCTTCAATCTTCCACATCAATCATCGTAGTACAAATATTTTATACACATTCGGGACAATAGTTATTGAACCTCCCTCGTACAATTAGACCTAATTTTCTTGTATTTCTAAAAATTATCAAAACATTTGTTAGTTGCAGCGTAGGCACAAATTTAATTTTGTAACCAAAAAGATTGTTAAAGTACCCTAACTGTTCTGCACTATTTGCAGCATATATCAATCAAACCTTATCAAATGTCACAATCAAATATTACAACTAAATATTAATTTGAATCATACTGAATAATTATTTAAGCAAACTTATTACCATTAAACTAAGTTATACAGGCTGAAAGTTAAAACAGTACATTTAAAAGCTCATACAATTTAATAAACAGATCAACAATTTTCGTACACACAATCGGCGATATTATAATGATCAATACTGGTAAATAAACATTTTTCGCGAATTTGATAAGCAAAAAACACAAGATGACAGGAAAATAAGAACTATCAGCTATAATTTGAAACACCATTCACCAAAGCATGTGAAACATTGCAATATTACATACAGGGTGTCTACAAATTAATTGGGCAATTTCGTAAGTTAAGAACTTCCGAAATATTAAATGAAATTAACTAGTTGAAAGTCAGACTAGTAGTAATATTGCCGAAGTTTATTCATAGATGGTGTTAGGTGTCATAACTGATGCTAACACTTAACGAGAGGAGGTGTTATTCAATGGCTGCCACGCTCACAAGATCTTTCACAACTTTATTTCAGTGTATGGAGTTTTATAAAGGACCAAGTGTACAAGCCGCTACTTCCTGCATCCATTCCTGAACTAAAATCAAGAATCTGCACTGCAATTAATTTGATAGACGGAAACATGCTGACAACTCTGTGGCAAGAAATGATTTACCGATGGGATATTTGCAGAATTGCGAAAGGAAGTCACATCGAACATTTGTGATAAACTTAAACTATTTTCCTATTTTACAATATGTACTTCAATTTGTTTCCCTGTCAATTCCATTCAATAAATCATTCTTTTTGAACAACTAATTTGTATGCCTCTTGTATTAACCCTTAAATGCCTGATTTTTCAAAAATCATTGTAATAATGTTTTTTGGCTTTCATTTGTTAAATTAATCATGGGAAAAAATACTTAAAAAAATCTTTTTTTTTTAATATTAATGATGTGAATTATCACATTGCTACAAAGCGTAAACCAACTTAGTGAAAAATGTCCAAGCCGGGAATCGAACCCGGGTCCCTGGAATAGATCTCCAGTGCTCTACCACTAAACCACAAGGACGATGTCCAGCTTGGCATTTCTCACTTATATAAGTCGGTAAGGCTGCTACTGCAGCACAAGATAGAGAAGTCTTCATGAGCACACATTCTAGTGGCGTAACATGAGACGCAAATAAACCCAGCATCGGTGAATATACAATTTTAATTAATTTTTCAACTACATTTCAGCAGTGAAATTACGCTTGAAATTATTGAATATTAATGATGTGAATTATCACATTGCTACAAAGCGTAAACCAACTTAGTGAAAAATGTCCAAGCCGGGAATGGAACCCGGGTCCCTGGAATAGATCTCCAGTGCTCTACCACTAAACCACAAGGACGATGTCCAGCTTGGCATTTCTCACTTATATAAGTCTTTATAAGTGACTTATATAAGTGTTATATAAAAGTATCTCACTTATATAAGTCTTATATAAGACTTATATAAGTGAGAAATGCCAAGCTGGACATCGTCCTTGTGATTTAGTGGTAGAGCACTGGAGATCTATTGCAGGGACCCGGGTTCGATTCCCGGCTTGGACATTTTTCACTAAGTTGGTTTACGCTTTGTAGCAATGTGATAATTCACATCATTAATATTCAATAATTTCAAGCGTAATTTCACTGCTGAAATGTAGTTGAAAAATTAATTAAAATTGTCTTTTTTTTTTTTAAGTATGGTTTACGGCTAAAAAACAGTTTGTTACTAACCGGCAATACTGGTCTTTAATCGAAAAAATAATTTTCCTTGATAAAATTCTATAATATTAACACACAAGTATTTTAGGAACTATAATAAGAAATAAATTTTACTTGCTCACTGCAGGTCAAAATAGGGTTTTTCGCAAGCTTCCAAAACAAAACAAAAATAACATGTAGCAACAATTGAAAAAATAAATCTATCTTTATTCTTAAATAGCACAAGTGTTGCCATCTACATGTTGAAAATTGATTTAATAATATTTTCAGAATGTATTTTATTGGCAACATTAGGCATTATAGCTTCAATATTATTCTAATAGTATTTTAGATGTCTAAATTGGGTATGTTGTCGAAAATCAAAACTCAGCATTTAAGGGTAAATGACAAGTAGAAAGTTTAAAAGTAAGATGAAAGAACAACAGTAGATATCAAATACAATATAAGAACTACGACTTTAGCCAGACTACATAACAAAGAGCCTTTACAGATTAATTTTAAAAATATAAAGTAATTTCTCCATCAAGATTTTATTTCCCATCCATTATCCGAGAATCTATAGAAATCTAGTATATCCGCAGGGACTTTCAATCACCTTTCAGGGTGTCCAGTGGCTAATTCCTAAAGCATTAGTCGTAAACATACAGTTTCAATTACAAAAATGTTTTGAGGTAAAAAATTATTTTAAAACTCGTTTGGATCAATAAATTTTTTAAATTAAAGTTACGATATTAATTTTTTTTACGTTCTTCCGCTCCTGTAAGTGATATTTAGTAAAAATTTCCTATTACAATAACAAGTAAGGCATAAAAGTCCCATTCATCTAAAATTAAAATTAACCAGGTTATGAGACTTTGAACTGCATGATTTATACGAATTTTCTGCATCTGAACAGAGATCAGTTGGGGCATGCTTCGCGGGATTGTACACAAAGTTCTTAAAGTATCAGAAGAGTTTATATCGAGTGTATCTGCACTTTAACTAAAAGTTGTCATATTTTAGAAGCAGTACAATATTGTTAAATTTATTAATTCAGTTTCGGATTGGATAAAATAATTGTATTTTAACTTATGCTTTAGATTGTAAAGAAACGAGGCTGTTTCTTTTCATGATTTCAGTTAACAAAAATTCTGTTAATTTTTCACTTATATTTTTAGTAGAAGTTGTATATTTTACTTTAATATGTTCAAAATGAAAATAATTTCAAATTTATTTTGAATTGTTAATTTTACTTTCAACTATTATTTTTTTTTATATCTGATGATTAGATATATTTCTAGAAAATTTGTGAATGAACCCTGCTTCACAGTAAAAAGGATTCTTGAACTTGAAACAGTTATTACTCGGTCAGTTTTAATCGTAGAAGAAATGGACTTTTTTATTGTCTCACTTCTTACTATAATAGGATATTTTTACTAAATATAACTTATAAAAGCGGGGGATCATATAAAAACTTAAATTTTGCATTTTTTCATGAAATGTTTTTTATGGAATCAAATCGCTTTTTAAATACTTCTTTGCCTCATTAAAAACATTTTTGTAATTAGAACTATATACTTATGACTAACAGTTTAGGAATTAGCCATTGGACAAACGTTGAGAGGGAATATCATGCGTATGAAATGATTAAGTTTCCTTTGAGTTGCCTTGAATTTGGCACAAGACGTTTAAAACAAAAAAAAAAGTATAAAATAATTCCCGTTCGCAGATGACCGTTTTAGGTAGATTTCGTAAGAAATCGTTGGTAAGAAATTCAAACAAATTACACTATATTGGAATTTCTAAATTTTTTTACCCAAATGTACGCCAATCTTAATCCCTAGAGCCCCAAACCACCCCCAATCCAAAACTTTGTCTATCTATCTATTCATCTATCTATACATATATATATCACTTTTTTATAGACACTATAACTTCCATAATTCTGCACAAATCTCTTTCAAACTTATGCATAAAATCAAGGGACAGAAAATCTCGGTCAAGTTCGTTAATGGGCAAAATCGGACCAAGGGGGTGGAAAAAAGGGAGGGGTTCTGTGAAAACCGAAAAGAAACCCTACAACTTCTTAATTATTATGCATATCAAATCAGTTTAAAGTTATTATTACTTCTAGGAAAAGAGCCAAAAATTTATGTATCGCAGATTTTTGATTAAATTAAAAATGGGCTCGACGGGCGAAAAAAATAGGGTTTTAGGGAGAAAAAAAAAACTCAACTTCGTCAATTCTCAAGATAAAAAATTCACTTAAACTTATTATAAATCTTCTTAATACTATCTACAACTTTTACATAGACAAGTTTTTGATAGGAACAACTCTTACCACAAAATAAATAAATAAAAAAGGGGGAGGGGCTGGTGGTTGAAGAAGGAAAAAAAATCACAACTTTGCCAATTCAGAAGATATGAAATCCGCTTAAATTTATTATAAATCTTTTTAATATTATCTACAACTTTTATATTGAGAAGTTTTTGATAGAACCAACTCTTACAGCAAAAACAAATTAAATAAAACTAGGAGTTGAAGAAAAAATTTCCGTATTAACATGAATCTGATAAAACAGTAAAAAACATCTCTTACAGAAAAATGAAACTTAAAACGCGCCAAAAGCGGCCGGATAAAATTGTTAAACTGGATTTATCTCTTATCTTGATTAAGTTTTTTTGGTGAAATTAGTACTTAACTTTGAAATCTACCTCCGCCTGTAGGCATAGCTGGCAGGGATAGATTATTAATGCACACCTACTTTCATTATACTTGTGATCTCGTGGTTTTTGTTTATGAAGATCATTTTTTAAATTTTTACGAAAATAGTTTGTTTATCAGTATTGATGTTGATAATCTGTTATGAAAAAAGGTATTTGTAAGACTTTAAAATGTACTGTTTTCTTTTTTAGCATGTACCATTTTAGTTTAACCCATTATCTACTGACCGTACTTATAAGTACAATTAAAATAACTTGTTATAAAATTCATTTAATAGATCGATTAGTTGTAATACAGTTTAGAATGAGTTATAGATACATTACTTTATCTTGTTCCAATAGCATTACTGGCTACACAAAATATTTTTACAAGAATGATTTATTTTGCTTTGCACCTTTTCAGCTTCTTTGGCGTTGGAGGGGGGGGGGGGGGCGAATTTTCTGTGATCTCGTGGTTTTTGTTTATGAAGATCATTTTTTAAATTTTCACGAAAATATTTTATCAGTATTGATGTTGATAATCTGTTATGAAAAAAGGTATTTGTAAGACTTTAAAATGTACTGTTTTCCTTTTTAGCATGTACCACTTTAGTTTAACCCTTTATCTACTGACGGTACCTATAAGTACAATTAAAATAGCTTGTTATAAAATTCATTTAATACATGGATTAGTTGTAATACAGTTTAGAATGAGTTATAGATACATTACTTTATCTTGTTCCAAAAGAGTTACTGGTTACACAAAATAGTTTTACAAGAATGATTTATTTTGCCTTTGCACCTTTTCAGCTTCCTTGGCGTTGTAGGGGGGGGGGGGGCGAATTTTCAATTCGGAAATAGTTCTATATTTCTATTGTAAGAACATTATATTTATACATTTCCTAATTCTACAAAATACTAAGAAAATTATTTAAAATAAATGATTTGAATGGGTTATAAATACTGCACACAATCCCTATAAATTCAAATTTAATTAATGCTTTTAAATACTTCAATCCTTCTAAAATCCTTCTAAAATTTATTAAATATTTATGTAAACCTTCTAATGCAGTTTAAACAATTCACGATAAATGCTTTAGAATATAAAATTTTCATGAATTCACAATTCAGTAGATAAAGGGTTAAATCCTATTGATCAAACTCTCGGGAAAATAATGTGAAACAAATTCGCTGATTTATTACCTCAGGATCTGTCCAGCTTCTTTTGATCGATAAATATCACACCTGTAAAGTGGTCCGGTATGACCAGCAGCATCACACAGAACTTTATGAAACTGGAACTGGATGATGAAACTGACAAAGTATCTGTTCAAAATATCATAGAATATGATTACATATTTCAATCATGGGGCAACATGCTAATGACAACATGCTAAACATAAATTGGTTAAGCATCTACTTTTTAAGGGTCTTTTACCTTTTAAAAGCGTCAAAAACCAACAAAAACATTGAAAGTCCAAATTAGTGTATCTTCATTAATTTTTTATCTATAAGCATGAAATTTTGACTATTGATTAAACAGATTGTGCTTTTTAATATAATACAACTAGAAACTGACTAGTCTTTTACAGAGTTTGTGTATAGGTGAATTTAAAATGGCTCCTTTTTTAACTCCGTAAGTCATTGCGTGCATGATACCTTGAGAAAGTACCGTAATTTCGGGTATATAAACAGCGGATAAAATAAGTCTGTTTCAAACCAGAAATTTTATTTAATATATATTGTCAAATAAGTTCGAAGTTTGAATAAGTTACATTTTGAGAAATAAAATTTCTGGTCGGAAACAGAATTATTTGAGCCGCGGCTTATACACCCGAAATTACGGTATGTATGGATTCTTATGAAATTTGGATGTATATAATAAGCACATACTTATTTTTCAAATGATCTACTCTTAGGTAAAAATTATTTCATTAACTATGTAAGAAAATATTTTTAAAAAATATCAACACTTTTATTTTTTAATGAATAGAATTATTAATAAATAAAAATATTTTCACAGTAAATACGTAAATGTAGATCATTTTAAACACATACATTTTCTTATTATCTACACCAAATTTCTTAAACTTCACATATACGTTTTCAAGATATCATGCGCGCAATGATTTATGGTGTAAAAAAAAGAGCTATGTAAATTTCAACAATGCTCAAATTCTGTAAAAGGCTAATCAATTTCTAATGGTAGCATATTATAAAGCAAAGTCTGTTTAATCAATATTCAAAATTTCATGATTATGCTTAAAACGTTTTGAAGAAAGACAAATTCAAACTTTAAATTTTTTCGGTAATGTTCATCGCGTTTAAAGGGTACAAGACCACTTAAGGTAAACTAGAGTTGCCAATCTAGATTTCTCGGGTTACATAGCATGGGTGAAAACCATTATTTTTAAGTGAAAACTCTAGTACATATATTATATTTAATATATATTTTTGATTGCCCACTAACATAATCAAAGGTATTTTGCATAAAAAATATCAATAATGTATTCAAATAAATTATTGAATTTAATTAAAACGATACATCCATACATACTTCAGCGATACAAGGAGTCACTAGCCAAAGATTTCGCTATTTATTGCAGCCTTTTTTATTAAGATAATTTTAATGGTTTAAGTGGGTGGTTCGATTACATGACTAATATATATGTGCTTCCTTTATATTATTTTCTTCATTTATTGATGAAGTTTTAATTTCGGTATTGAATATTAAACTGAAACAAATGCTAAACTATCTATATTGTTCTAAATTCTAACGGTTTAATCTTTGTAATCATCTGAATGCGATAGAGATGAAAGATTTTTAAAAATATCATGCTTTAAAACTATTTAAAAAAATAAAACATCAATAAAATGTGATACAGATTTCAAACAAATTGCATTTGAAGGTATATTTTTTTTTGCTTTTCGATGGTATAAAAATTTAAAATGTGCGATGTTTAGAAGTTTAAAAAGCAAAATTTAATCGTTAGGTTAAATTTGTGTGTTATTTATATTTATTTATGTATTTATTTATTAATGAAGTTTAAATTTTGCTATGGAATATCAACCGGAAATAAATGCTGAATTATTTATATTGGTTTAGTGCAAATGGGTTAATCTTTCGTAATCGGGCTTAACGCGATAGAGATTGATTTTTAAAAATATTGTTGAAATTTATTTAAAAAAACAAAACCAGCAAATTTACGCACAAATTTAAAAGAAATCGCAATTGATTAGAATATATATATATATATATATATATATATTGCTATCCGATGTTGTGAAAATTGAAATGTTTAGAAGCTTTAAAAGTGCAATAAAAACAAAATTTATTAGTCAGCTGTTGCCACAGTCAATATGACGTCAACGTTACTGACGGACATGTTTTTGCTTTATAATATAGATACAGATATAGATGTATAAATATGTGTGTGTGAACTGTATTTTAAATAGTTTTTTATTCATATGCAAATAGAACCTAAAATTTATACATCTGAATTTTTATGATTATCACTAACTAAATATTAGGATTACTATTGAATGCATGCTAAGTATTTATAAATAAAAGAACTTCAAAAATTGTTTCTTGGCATTGGCTGCTGTACCTGGAAATAATTTCTATGCAATTTCCAAGCTAATATTTCAACAAATGAACAGATAATTAAAAAAAAAAGGTTATTAAATAGTTAACTAGAATTGTTATTTCCTCCAGGTTTCAATTAAAGCTATAAAGCTGGTTATCTATTTATGCATTAATTAAACTATATTAATTAAATGAAATAATATTATAAACTTTTTTAAGCATTATAACCTATCCAATGGGAAAAGTAACTTGTTTTAATATGGAGCATTTATGTCATATACACTTTCAAAAAGGAAAGTTAACTTTGATTATATATATATTTAGAAAAAAATAGGAACATTAATACTATCGCAATATTTCACAGATATTTACTTTAGTTCACATGTGCATAATAACATGATTAAGGGCATTTATTCCCGAAAAAGAATTATGCAAAACTTCTAATATTAGTAAAAGAAAATAAATTATTTATAACTTAATTATTACTCATGAATAAGTTTGTTTTCCAATAATTACCTAATATAAGGCACGTGTCCTGCAATATGATATTTTGCTCCGGGATCAAAGTCAGTGTCAGTTCTTTTTACTGGCGGGCATACTCCTTGATATTTCAATCTAGATAAACAAACAGATTATGTTCATTAAATATGAAAGAAAGCTTTTCTAATTAAATTAAAGTTTCGTTTCCATCTTTTATTAATTATTATTATCTTTTGATGGGTATATTCATATTTCACGTAATTTCATTAGATTTCGAAAGCAGAAAAAAGACAACTTAAACCTTTGAACTTTAAATTATTATTTTGTTATAAACATTTCTCATTAATTTAGCTTGAAATCGGCTTAGATGAAAATTACATATATCTCATGTTATTCACAGGGAACACACAGTTCTAACAAAAAGTTTTTAACAAAAAGTTTCGCCCTATTTAATCCCAGAAAAAATGTTCCAGTTTTTACTATTAAATGGGGTGAGTACGAATTTTTTCTTTGAAATATTAGATGTAAATTTTCAAATCTAAAATAGAGGTGGCAAACTCATTGAAAATTCTAAGTAGTCTACGCGCATTGTATTTAAGGGGATACAGTACCTTGAAAATGGTCAAAATATCGATATTTAAAAAAAAAATATTATTGTCTTAAAGTGAAACTACATCTTTTAAAAATATGCTGGTGAAATTTCAAAGGTGTATCTTCAATAATAAAGCAGTTATTAAAGATTTTATGTGCGATGACAGAAATTAAAGGGACGCAACGCCCACTCAGCTATCAGGTTAATTTAGATCACTAGGGAATAAACCGAAGGTCAAATTAATTATTTTATTTCTTCCATAACGAATAGTCAGGGTGTGATTTAACCGCAACAGTTTGAGTTAATTTGACCATGTGAAAAGATTACAGTCGCATGTATCAAAGAAGGAGGAAAACAAATACAGTTTATAAATTAGCATAGGAAATATTAAGTTTGCTCGCAGATATAGAGATGCTTCAAAAATGAAAAATACAAGGATTATAAGTTTGGCTGTTTATTAATTTTTATACTAAATGTATATTAAACTTATTAATGTTCTCGCTTTGTATGTATTATATTATTATAAAGTAATATTTTATATAAATAACGACAAATGAGACAATTTTCTCATTTTTAATTTTTTGGTAGTTTAAAATATTAAACATTTTAAAACCTTATCTCACTTATTATATGTAACCAATTTGCATGCAAGTGTTTGTATATGTTTTAATTTATGTGTTTGATAAAAATTATGCTAGAACTTTACACAAGTAAAAAGTTAAAACATGTCATTTTTGCAAATGAAAACTTTAAATTGATTTTTCTCCATGCTCATATTATCATAAATTGCTTGTTCAATAAATACTAAGGCTTTTTTTCTAATTCAGAAAGAGGTTCGAAATTTTATTTATTGTTTTCAATGGTGTATTTAATACTCCTGTGCATGTATTTAACATTAAAGTTTATAGTTATTTAAAATATATATATTTAAATTATGAGTTTGTTGAATTTCCTTTATTTTTTACCATACACGAGAGTATAACTTAATAGTTATTCCTATTTTTCCTTTCTTGACAATTCATTTTTTCAAAAAAAAAAAAAAAAAAAATGTGGATATTAATATGTTTTGTTGACGAAACCTTATGTTAAATATAATATCCAATACATCTAAAACTCCATGCACAGTTTTATAAAGTATATTCTAAGGAATATGTAAACAAGGAAAAATATCCATATTTAGAAAAGTAGTAGGAATTTTTAAAAAGTTAACATAAAAAATAATAATTTTAGTAATTACGCTGTTCTACAAGACTTTTTTAAAATTACATTGGCTTTTTACTATTAAATATAATGCCACCACAGATATTACAGCATTATTCAAAATTGAAACAATAGTTTTAAAGATACTGTGTCCCCTTAATTATTCCTATTTTGCCTTTCTTGAGAATTTATTTTTCAAAAAAAAAAAAAAAAAAAAAAAAAAATTGCGGACATTAATTTGTTTTGTTGAAATTAAATATATTTCAGACAAATATGAACTTTTTTCTTAAAGTTAGCATTTTTTCCTTCGGCTGTCAAATTAGTATAGTCCACAATTACATAGTAAATTATATTAAGAAAAAAATTAATTCATGCTGATATTCTCACACTCATATATAAATTATTTGTTATTGATTTGCTTAATTACTGTTATAAAAGGGTTGGGGCTTTATTAATTGTAGTTTAAAAGCTCAATATACGGCAGGCTGAAATTAACTTTCAGTGAATATATAATTATGTTTATTTTTAAATACCTCAAACTTAAATATACTAATTTTTTTCTCTTTAACTGAAGGTCTCTAATGACTCTTAATACGTTTCTTTGCTGTAAAGTTATAAAAATTAATTGTTCAGGTATAGTATTTTAAGTACAAGGTATTTGAAAAATATCTTTATAGTTGAACAAGAAATAAATATCATGCCTCAAACATAGAATATGAAACACTTTCAAACACTTCGAAAATACTTTAACAGAATTTAGCCGTTTTATAAGAAAAAGAAGATACCTAAGTAAACATTTCATAAAACGCATAACGCATTTGAAAAACAGATTTCAGCAATTACCGGCCTTAGGCTGAAAGGTACTCAATTACTTTTGTGCAGCTCTATATATGACTACTGAATTTATACTCACCAATCTTATAATAAAAGAAAATTAGATACGTTTAAAACCTCGATAATGTGCATGAATTTCATTATATTTGAAATAGCGTGACATAACTATTCATACCATTGATATAACCATTATGTAACGAAATACTTTTGTGTGAACCTGTAAACGATTGGTTGATTTTTGACGGCCGATTATCTACACTGGTGATATAGGCCCGATGGGGGAGTGCCCTTCGTGGGGTCTTTCTATGGGAACCTAACCCGTATTTACGCATGGAAATCCATAGCTCGAAGAAAACCACGAAAACTCCGAACGATTAGGCCGACGGGCGCGATTGGGATCGAACCCAGCACCTCCCGTCTACCAGCTTCGAGAGCAGAACCTCTCATCCACTGGTGGGGCGAACCTGTAAACGAATACATTGTAAATGATAAGTAGATCAGATTCCATATTCTACAGAAAGAATGTTTTAGCTATCCTCAGAAATTTATATCAATTTCATTATGTCTGTAATAGCGTGTAACATCATTAAAACCTTTTAAGCTCTGGTGGCTGAATTTCTTCCCATTTAATTTTAATCCCCAAACGTTACAATGGCACCGGAATTTATGACTAAATTTATTTGAAAATAAATTAACGCATTTTTTTATGCACATAATAAACCGAATTTTATGTTTAAAAAATACTCTTGTCAATGTGACATTAAGGTGTTAAAGTTAAGTGGAAAGAAATTTATTCATCAAAGCTTAAAGGGTTTTAAAATACACCGCAAACGATCTTTCTCCGTAGACCAATATAACGGAATTTTTTTGTGTTCTTCTGCAAACGAACTATAAGTGTCATAATGATGAGAACGAAATGGAGTGAACTCGCAGCCATGTCCAACAAACATGAGTGAATTACGTCAGCCAGGTATCGTCCGGCTAGATTAGCAGGTAAAGCATTGGCACGGCATGCCAAGTATCCATGTTCGATTCCTGGTCCAGACATTTTTCTCTCTGTTGGAATATAAGTGCTACACATACCATATTATATAGTAAGCATCTTGTGGTACTTTTCAATGATGTATATAAATTTCAAAATGTTTGAAAGTATATAACAAAATTAAAGTACATTGCAAACGATTTTTTCCCAAAGGCCATAATGTAACTGAATTCTTTTGAGTGCATCTATAAACGAACTATAAATGGTACACACTTAATTTTCAATTCCGAACTTGTCAGTTCAAACCTATATAACCAGACAAACCGAATTCATAAAGACTCTTCAACCATGTCGGAAAGTGTTAAAAGAGAATTAAAAGAAGCACGTATTTTCATGTACGGTTTTCTCTATTTACTAAAAAAGTTATCAAACTTAACTTGTTTTTTACTTTTATTTTTATTTATTTATTTATTTAGTTTGACAATGTTTAGAACATTTCAGTGTGTGAGTATCATTGTTCGCATCAAGTAAGCGGTTTCCCACTACGTTCTGTCAAGTTACGGATAATTTAATGGAATTACATCACTAGCCGTAGGAATCTGACTGTTAAATTCGCCAATGTTACAAAAGGGTGATTGGAGACCTTTTTGTATTCCCGTCAAAAAGGGAAAATAATGTCAAATTCTGTATTCTCTAGTCAAGTTATTGTACCTCCTCTATCAACCTGGTAAAGTCTAGAAGTATTTTATTTAAAAAAAAATTGAAATTCATCATTCTGAATTTATTTAGTTAGATATTAGGAAATCTATGTGAAACAAAACATTTCCTGTTAAAAAATCTTGCTGACTTTTCTTTTTTGTTTTTTTTTTTTTTTTGCCGATTGGGCTATTTATTTATTTATAAAAATAAATTATAAATATCTTATAAGAAAATCAAGAAGCCGAATTTAATTAAAACGACGTGACGTTTTATTATACTGCTAATAAATCTGCAGAACAATCGCCTGCTAAAACAATTTTTCTAGGGTGAGCCTGAAATATATTGCAAAATCAAAGGGAAAATCAGGCATTATCAAATAAATAAAATTCATATATTAACATTACATTTTCTCAATTCAATTATTCTGTTAAATATGCAGAGTATCTCTCTTAAAAGCGAATCTAAATATTAGCTCATAACAACTTTACATAAATGATGATATTTTAAAAAGCGTTTCAACAAAGCTCCCTTGCATTTTAGAATTTATATCACTGTACGGTATCACTGGCTGAATTACTGTGTGCCTCTACTACTTTGTGTGGCATCATCCCATTTCTTACAAAGCGAAACATAAAATTTTGTAAATATTGTCACGTATTCTTTATACAGTCGAACCTCGTTATCCCGACACTCTAATGACCAGAAAAAAGTGTCATCTTAAGCGGAGTGTCGCGGTAACCGGATTTGGAGAAAAATATGTTTATGAAAAGCTGTATTTTTAATTAATTTAAGACAATTTTAAATTCACAACTGTTCTTGCAGTTTTAAGTAATGGAACATTATTATTAAACAAAATAAACACCAAAAACAAAATTGAAAAGAATAAAAATCAGATTTATGATGACTTGTTTTTTTTTTTTTTTTTTATTTTTTTTATTGTTACATGAAATATTGATGAATTAAGGTTAGCTTATCACTAAATGCGCTTCTTACAATGATTTTTTCAATATTATACAATGAATTGTAATCAATATTTGTTGTTTCAGAAATGAATGTTAGATAATTTCTGATCGTTTCAATGCAATGCAATGTTTCGGTTTTTGTCGGATGAAAAGCGCCATGTAACCACACGAAAGCGCTGCCTGACCAGAACAAAAAGATCGCGAGTAGGCTGATACGTCAATCTGAAGCTTAAGTGGGTCATTCATAGTGTGTGGGTTTATTTATTCAGATAAAGAATTGAAGTGAAATTTCTCATCTCAATGGTTATTTTAGACACATTTGTGAAAAGTTTGACTAAGACATTTCTTACCGCTTAATTTCCGTGCTTATAAGATAGATTATGAAAAATGGACAATTTTCCTAAACCGTCGGGATATCCGAACTTGAAAACCAATCAACGACGTAAAATCCGGTGTTTATTTACCTTAAAATCATATACAGAAATTCGGGACTTTGAAAAACTGACGTGATAAGCGGAGTGACGTGAAAACCAGGTGTCGGGATAACGAGGTCCGACTGTAATTATTAAGATGCTACTTGGCGCAGAATGATATAAATTTAAAACTCCAGCATAAGCAAACTTTGAGAAGACTAGTTTCGGTAGCGTTTACCGTACCGTCCTGAGTGCAAAGAATACGTTGACGTTGAT
Organism: Maratus speciosus; assembly: GCA_963932465.1. Lineage (NCBI taxonomy): Eukaryota > Metazoa > Arthropoda > Arachnida > Araneae > Salticidae > Maratus > Maratus speciosus. The sequence goes on along the minus strand of OZ010790.1, from coordinate 375,143,578 downwards.
GTTGATGGGGAGTGTTCTAGAGTACCGGGAAACCAAACATTCCATACCTCTGATGGTAAAATGAGGTCATAAAAGGAAAACTTTAAAGGGAGAAAACAAAACTAGTTTGGCTGAGGAGGGTGTGGGGGTGGCAGAGACATTACCTGCCAAGAAACGGTCTCGAAATACGAGCCGCGGAAACTTGCTTATTTAACCCCTTGAGGGGCAAGCAAAAATGTCTCTAAATATTGAATTCTCACCGGAATAATCGAAAAATTTTATTTTTCATTAAAGAAAAGCAATTTTTCAACGATTTTCCTCCAAAGTTAAAAATATAAAATTTAGTTAAAATTTTCTGGTGAGAATCTTCTTTAAATTAGGTGGGATATATTTTATCCCACCGCCCCTCAAGGGGTTATATAGACGAGAAGAAGATTCAACTGAGAAGTTCATTAACCAATGGGGAAACAAGAAAATATGGGTATCAGCCAATAGGAGGATAGTATAGGTAAGGCCACCAAAAATGTAAAAAAAAATTGGTAGTAAAATCCATAAAAAAAATCCTCATAAAATCCTCTTTTGCTTAATTAATACCAATTATTTTTTTCACGTTTTTGCTGGCATTACCTATACTATCCTCCTATTGGCTGGTACCAGCATTTTCTTGTTTCACCACTGGTTAATGAACTTCTCAGTTGAATCCTCTTCTTCTGTATATAAATGAGCAAGCTTCTGTTATTCTTTGCACTGGGGACGGTACGCTAACCGCTACCGAAATTGGTCTGCTCAAAGTCTGCTTATTCTGGCGTTTTTACCGTTGCTTTTAAATTTATATGTATTCTTTATACTTAAATTTTGGAAGAAAAATTCGGATTTAGCTTTGTAAATAACCCCTGTAATTTAGACTAAAAATTTAAATTACCAGGAAACTATGTTATTATGTGTTTTTCGTTTATTTTAGTACGTCAGATTTGCCCTTTACATTTTCCAGATATTGTGTGACCGCATTTTTTATCTTCGTAGATTTGAATAATATGTTGACTACTTAACTTTTATTAATATAAACTCAGCATATTTAACAGTTTACGTGACGATAACTGCAAAGCATACTATTTTATTTTATTAGGTCTACCGGAAAATTCTATCTATGTTATTTCACTCCTACTTTTATAAAATTCAGATCCTTCACTGGCACCACTTTTTTGAAATTATAAAACTCCCATCGTTTTCACCTTGATGTGAAACGTGAAAACAATAGGAATTTTACCATTTCAAAAAGGTGGTGCCATTGTAGAAATCAAAATTTTAATAAAGTAGGCGTTTCAATAACATTACGTTACAGAACTTTCCAGTAGACCTAATGCATACTTTTAATACAATAACAATACTTTCTTCAGAAACATCTACTAAGAAATGCCTTCCGTAGTATTTTATACATTATCAAACATTAAAAAATCTATGCATAATCTTTGAGTAAATAAAATAAATAAATAAATGGTAATTTTACCTGAGCTCCCACCATTTTGTGTTCATTTCTTCTGGTTTTATATCACCACTGAATAATCCCCACCTCCACAATTCAAACAAATATCCAGTCGGTAAAAATGAGACTTTATCTAGAGCAGTATACAACAGGAAGTTCAAATCTCCTTCTAGAAAAGGACAATAATTTTACTTGAGTATTATTCTCATTAATATTTTGAAAAGAAAAAAGCATTTTTAAAAATGGCCTTCAAGGGTTCGTACGGCTGCTTGAATTTCCGGACTAAGAAATTCTTCGGTATCAGTATTTTCTTATCGAAAATCTCTCCTGCAATAAGGCGAAATTTCTAAAGAAATTATGATATTAGGCCTTGAAAATAACGGTACCCGTACGAACCCTGGCTTTTTTCTACCCATTTAAAAAAAAATAACATATATAAAATATGTATATAAGATTTCCATTAGTTTTAGAGAGGCATTTACAATTTTAAAAATGCTTCAGATGTTTTTCTTAATCTTATAAAAAACGTTTCTGTCAAAATAGTTAAAAGTTGTGAAAAGTAAATTTTTATACAATTCCTGGATCCTATAAATTGAACTTTGAAAAGCCTTCTATATGCTGTAGCAAGTAAGTAATTCCATTCTTATGCGACAAAGCGTTTCAGTGTCACCCCGTTTTAGAGCTGGAAAAGGATGAAAATTCATAAAATCCAAAGTATCATAACTCGGTAAGTTTTGTTCGTGTTTTTCTTTTCAAAAATCAGACTCGTTGCTTTTTCTCTCTAAAAGAATTCAGAGCCCATCTACAACTAAAATAATTTATTGATAGCTAGGCTTTTAGGCAGAATTGACCAAGGCCAGCCACTGTGAAGACCTGTCTGTTTCAACAAACAATTTTGTGGCTTTACTGTTTCTACAACTACCTGATTTAAGTTGACTTGTGAATTTAAGGAATTATTAGTGATCGTTTGTCAGTGATCGTTTATATGTTTTGTTAGTTTAAATTAAATAATTACATCGAAGAACAAAATTCTTTTTTTCATTATTTAGGCTTATGGAACACGTTTAGCTTTATTTGCCGTATGCAGTGCTAATTTTAATCTTTATTAACCATAATGAAATGTAAAAATTGTTATTTCAAAAGCATGAAAAGTTATTATTTCAAATGTTTGATTATTCATGTTACCAGCATAGATAACTTCGTTGTTTCCATGAATGTAATAACGAAATAATCATTAAGTAAATAAGAAACTAAAACTTTTTATCTATGAAATAAGTCATTCTAAGATATATTTCATCAAGTATTTTTTAATCAATATGCAATAATTATATTATGCTAAATTGTACAGTTAGTGTGTAATTATTAATAATGATGGACGTATTTTTAGATGGTAAGCATCGAAATAATTTGACATACCATTTTACAAAATTCATCACTCGCCAATGATTAAGCAAAATTTCGCCAATACTGGCTAGCTGGTGGGAACTTATTATAATTTATATTGAATGCTTTAAATACTACTTACAAAATTATCCATTAATATTTTACTAGGAGATGAATGATAATAAATGAGATTTAGCAATACTTCTATGAATAAGTTACATAATAAATTTTAAAATGTTAAACTAGCGATGAAAAGCGTCCAACCTGGATCATCTGCAACTTCATCTAATAGACCAATTGATTGTAGATGCTTTGGTGTAGAAACGGATAAAGCAATCACGTCGCCAATAGCTTCATGAAATCCTAGAAAAAAAGCCAGGATTGTTATCAGATTACTTTGAATTAATAAAAATTCTGTTTTAATTTTAAAATTAAATTTTAATAGCATTACATGCAAACGAGCTTTTAAGATGTTAAATTTGAATAAAATAAAAACAGTATAGCAACATACAATTGCGTCAATATAAAGTGCATATTGGATATATTTTGACCTATACAGGTTACATTTTAGGTCAAAATTGTCAATGTAGGCATGACATATTTCCCCAAAATTGCGATTGTTATATTTTGTCAATATTGCATCATATTTTGCAAGAAGTGTTTCGGCATATAATATCCAATATTTGTAATACAATGCCAATAATCTAAAATAATGCCAATATTTCTGCAATATTGGGAGGCAGGACTTTTGCAGGACTTTGACTGCAAATATTTCGTATTTCATTGGAAGTATTTCCGATGAGTGCAACATAGGCTGAATATTGAACCTGGATATTATCAATGTAACCAATATTGTGTTGCTACTAGGGAATTATTAAGAATCAGCGTTTAAATTTTATATTATTATTATTTATTTAAAATATTAGTATGACATTCAAAATAGAGTCGAAGAAAAAGTTCAATGGTTCTAGATGATTGTGGCAATGCCTTACCGATCACGCCAGAATGTTACTCAAAGTTGCTGAATGACAAATTGATCTTACTGAAACTTGATCGAGTCGACATTCTATCTATTCATATTCAGCATACAACAGCATAATAAGAGCTCAAGAATACCGTTCTATAGCGTCTATTGTTTTTTTTTTGTTGTTGTTTTTTTAACGATATTCAATTTCGAGAAATGCTTATGTGAATAGGCCATCAAGATAATACAGCTTAACACATTTAGACTATTTTTCTTTGAAGATATGTGTAAGATAATCTAAACTGCAAATGAATGTTGATAATTAGAATTTAAAAGCATAAGAAATTCTAAACAGATTTTATTTTATTGAAAAATAGCATCCAAAAGATGCTTTTCAAACACCTTTTGTATTTCTCTTAAAAAATTACAAACACCTTAAATCATGCAAAGTTTTTATTTACAAGTGCATGAAAAATATAAACACACTAGAAAAAATCATTCGATTTCTATTAAAGCAATTTTAAATAGATTTAAGACATTCGTGGGGGGGGGGGGGGAGGCCAAGATTTCTTAATATAATTAAATAAAGTAAAAATCTTTGAAATCTAAAATAATGACAAGTTCCTTTTCTGAATTCAGTTCCGAATATAGTATTTCATAAAGAAAGGGACAAAATACATTGGAAAAAACTATTCAGATTCAAACTTGAAATTTTTTCTTCCTTGAAAAGGGATTAATACGCAATCTTATGTTCTCTAATGAGGTTCAGAATTAAATGTTGTACTTTAGCAAGTTTCACTTGGCAGAAGACGGTTTTATGCGGTAATACTTACATTACCGATACTCAAATTAACTTTAAACTACATTCTGAATTTCGAAATGTTCCAGGAGTGCTTCTACACGATAAGGCGGTAATTGACTCGATGGTAACAATCTCGGATCAACTTGGTGATCACCACAGCTAATGTCGGCGCATATCGAAGGGAACGGGGTACTCAATTCAGGGCCTTTTTTGTAATACCGAAAAGAATACCACCAGAAAATCTGTACGGCGTATCTCTGTACGGCGAAAATCTGTACACAAGCGATGTAGTACAGGGTTAGCGAAATTAAACTTCCGCTACTCAAAGGGCCCTGTAGGCCGTTCTACTACTCCGAAGAGAATAATATTTGGACAACAGACACTTCGGAGGATGCGCTCGAGATTTCCGAAATAAAAAAAAAATAGTTTAAAAAATCGCTACCAGATGGCGCAGCGGAGCAGCACATTGCAGCAACATATGCAAATGTCACGCACGATAAAAGGAAGAAGTTCGTGCCCCAATCAAACGAGCGTTCCAAAATGCCGACATTGCCGGAGAGAGCACTGCTAGTCAAATTGTACTACCGCAATGGTGAGAATGCAGAGGCGGTCGTGAGAGAGTTCTATCGTCTCAAGAACCAACGACGTGGACTAATATCGGAGCGTTTTCTTAAAGACATGATGGTGAAATTCTGGCGAACAGGAAGTTAGGCTATTTGCCGGGAAGTGGAAGTTAAAGGGTATCACCACCGTCGTAAATGATATTGCTATAGCGGTCGTGGAAGCAAGCACTGAATCGCCTCATGTAATTGTCAGTATACCGACGATTTCACGTATCTTTGATATGCCTTACTCCACTGTCCGATAATGCGTAGAATTCTGAATTTCTACCCGTATAAGATTCAATCGGTTCAGCAATTGGAACGACAAGACCCGGACACTCGCATACCATTCACGCTACAATTTCTAGCGAGATTGGCAGTTGATGATTCCTGGCTACGGAAATTCTGTGCCCACGTTTTGTCCTTATTGTGTTCCTTTTGTGTTAGACCACTGGTCCTTCGGTGTTTCAGGATCTCAGTTTGTCCTCTCTTCACACGATAACTTGTAGCGCCATCTAGTGGAGATTTTTTAAACTATTTTTTTATTTCAGAAATCTCGAGCGCATAATCCGAAGTGTCTGTTGTCCAAATATTTTTCTCTTCGGACTAGTAGAACGGCCTCCAGGGCCCTTTGAGTAGCGGAAGTTTAATTTCGCTAACCCTGTACATTCCAGATATTTTAAGTCTCATCTGTGAGTAGTGGGTACGTACAGACGCATACAAATGCTTATTGATACTTAATGAGGTAGTGGTGCAGTTGACTAATTGACAAAATTTAAACATAAAATGAAAATAAAGATAAATATAAATACACGTGCCAATTTTGAACCTAATTAGTTTCTTTCAATTCATTTTTTTCATCTACTTTTTAAATACTGGATTGGGAGAAGAATTCAAAAAATGAACTTGGCATTAATTAAGATTTTTTCAAAAGAGAATTTCTCCTTTTTTACGTGGATATTTTTAATCTGATTTTAACAGTTTTTGTTTAGGTATCTTTATTTTTGCTGTAAAATTTGGTTTCTGTTGTTTGTTTTTTTCATATTTGAAAGTCGTGCAAAGCTCTGCTTATAGCTGCAGCTGAAATAATGAATAATACTCGGATTTCATTTCTTGAGTTTTAGTGAAACGCCTTCTTATTAGTTTTTATAGATGCCGATTTTGCAGTTATGTGGGTGAAGTGATCAGTATGTAATAGGAAAATAATATTTTAATAATATTTTAACTCATAAAATCTGCAAATGTGCTAGATTTTTAATTAGCTATATCTTTCCAATTTTTCTTGATCCGTTTTCCAAATCACGTCCGTTGTTTTTCCAATGTTATAAAATTCCTTTCCCGGAAAACAAATGCGTGGTACATGAACTTGACCTGTTCACAGCTGTTCACTGTGATCAAGTATTAGTTGATGAAGTAACTTAGATGTATATAATCCTAACTGGATTCGTAATATAAATTATTTCTTTTATTGTTTTAGTTATAATTTTAAAATAGTATACATTTAAATATGTGTATGCATGAAAATATCCTCACAACTAATTTAGCGTATTATAAATACTATAAATACAGTAAATTCTTTTAATGATGTCTATTTCTAATGCAGAAAATGAAACTATAATACGTATAAAACGGAAGAAATAATATAACTATAACAATTATAACAACTATAAACAATACTGTGGATGATTGTTTTTACTAAACATCATAAAGAAGACAAGAAATTTTCATGCATAGCATTATTATTTAATTTTAGCTTAAGTATTAATTTAATGTTTTATGTAAAAGTTCCTAAGCATCATTTTCAAATAAAATTTATTATGAGGAAAGTATCTTTATGCAAGTAAAGCCACCAAACGAGAAATTCTCTCCTGCCTTTAATTAAATTGTCTACTATTAAGAACTTAGTGTAAAGTTTTACATTAATTTTAGGAGAACAATTACTTCATTAAAACTCCTTTATGAAATACGCTGGCAGTTACACATGAATGCATAAATGAATTCTCAGATATTAGGATTATGATAGCGTAAATTCAAGGAAACATAAATTCTGTGACAGCATACGAACTAGATTTATATCACCCACTCTAAATCCAAGTATTGTGTTTAAGCGGAGTAGACTATAATTACGCTAAAAGTGAAGTCCATTCGTAATTAAACAGCCTTTCTCATTATTTCAATCTATTCTAATGGTTTTGTATGCGTATAAAAGAGTTTTATAAACTGTTTGATTTGAAAGGTTTCTGTTTTATATGTATTTGATATTAGTTCTGTTTGCATTTAAAACCTTTTGTATAAGTTATCAAAATAATTCAAGCATTATATAATTGTTGAAACATGCATGCGGCTTTGTTTCAGCATTTTAAAATACCTATTCTGGTATCAAAATTTTGACTTTGATTTTGAATAAAATTTGATGTACATGTAAGACTGCATTTAGACATTATTTTTGTAAGTAATATGAATGACATTACAAGAACAATTAAAATTTTGAAGATTTTGTTTACAACATGAATAAATTTCTTTTTAATTATGAAGACTACTTCCACTTTTTAAAAAAATGTCAATATGAGTTGAAGAAACATTTTTTTTAACTGTAAATTAAAAGAAAATATGATGCTTTTCGGTTAGCCGGGCGCCAATGTTATATATGCATACATATATAAGTATGTATACATATATGTATACATATATTATACCTATACACATATATACATATATATCCACACATATGTATAACATATACATATGTGTATATACATGTATATAGATGCATGTATACATATATAACACTGGCGTCACGCTAACCGAAAAGTACCGAAAATATTTATGGAGTGCTACTTATTAAATAAGTGACAGATTTTACTAAATAATTGTCAGCTGTTTGGTATTAAAATGTTTGCGTGAAAGTAATTTTTTTTTCAATATTTCAAATTTTTCGCATTAAAAGTTGTTTGATAAAAAAATTATGCACATTGGTTTCTAAAAGATGAAATCGATATGTATTTTATCCCTAATTTACGATGTAAAATAAGCTAGAAAAATAAATAAATAATGAACTAAAATACTTTCAAGAGATTTGTTTCATTTTTTAAAATTACAATATATTCAAAATCTAAATCAACAAGAAAGCAAGATCAGATATCACATTAGAAACAATGAATATAATAGTAAATAAAAAAAGGCGTTAAATAGTTAATGTAAATTATATTGAAATTAGTTGAGAACATACCTGGATTGGCACCTTCTCTAAAAACATTTGGTTGTCTTGAGTATTGCATGAAATATTGAATATGACCCATCTCATGATGAACAGTAATTAAGTCCTCCATTGTTATATCAGTGCACTGTTTTATTCTAGATTGATATAAAAATAACTATGTTAACACGAGAAGCTTATTAATAATTTTTAATTTTACTGCCCGAGAGGGACTGCTCCATCTAGGAAACCAACTCTGTAGAGCATAGATGTCCCTCACGGTCCTATTTATTAAGGTCTTAAAGAAAAAGGAAAGAATAAATCAAAGCTGAGGCCGCCTGTAAGCGTAATATTTTTAGTAATTTTCTAACTGAAGTTATGTTAGTTCTAAAGATCTGACACCAATATTATTATTATAATTATATGAATATGTAAATTTTAAGACAATGGGTTCCGGCTCAAGTTCCCGTAGAGCAGTGGTTCCCAACCTTCTATTGGCAACGCCCTACCAAAGCATCCGTAAAGTCACTATACTCCCCCCCCCCACACACACACACTCTAATATGTAAATCATGCCTCATTTTTTTTAAATGAACTCTATTCACACAGTGGAAGTGTAATAGAGCCTTAATAAAATCTATTCATTTCATATTTTTTAACTTATCAAAGAGGTGAATCTTCTACCACAAATGTGTTTTTAACATTATTTTATAAATACAATGAGGTTATACATCTTTGCCTACATGCCAAAACGAGTTATGTTGTACTTTTCCAATTTAACTCAATGTTAAAGAAAAGTGTTATACGGTCTGCATTTTTATCTTCCCAAGTAATTTAAATAAACATTTACATTTTAAAACTGATCAATTCATACATTTTATAATGCATTCTTGTAGCTTATTAAGAGTTGGCGGAAAAGCTTTGGACACTGACTTTTCTTTATATGGATAACAAAATACACAAGAATTATTTTAATATTCGTATCTTTATCAAATTAAGTAGCCATTATTTTGCATAACATATTCTCTCTGTTTTCCCTTTCCCAATATTGATTATTGTATTAGCGAATAGAAGTAGAAAACTCATTTAATAAATAATGGAAAACGTTACAAAAAATTTTTAAATGCACCACCAGAAAAATTATAGTGACTTTTAATACTTTAAAAGATATTAAAATAATTTCAAAAGTTATTAGCATAATTATCCTGGTTTTAAATCTATTTTTAAATTTCGATACAGATCATTTTAAAATTCAATAAAAAACTGATTTATTAAATTTTGCTTGTATTCCATTTATTTTTAGCCTACAACAGTACTTATCCCAAAAAAGACAAAAGAAACTTATAGTGAATGAGTAAGTAAGAAATTTGGAATTGCCCCCCCCCCCCCCCTAGAAGGTCAAATTGCCCCCCGGTGGAGCGTACGCCCTACGTTGGGAACCACAGCTCTAGAGCAAAGTTATATCAACAAAGCATTTCAGGTCTACTTTTTCTCTGTTTAAAATTTTCTGTAATGATCTAGAACTCTTTTGATTTTTTCTTCAAAAATTAATCCCTCTAAGAAAAAGAGTGGTCGTTTAGATGGCCAATCACATCTGGCCATTTGCAGCTTGTTGCCTGAAATTGAGAAACTGTTCAGAGATAAACATCACCATTATCTCAGAAGTAAAAATTTTGTCACATTAGGTATTTATTTATTAAATCTTTGTGACTCAAAAATTCTGATTTGAAAAATATTTACTTAGACGTAGTATATCACTAGACTTAGTATATCATTTTAAGGATATAAAAATTAATACAAAAATTTAAAACGTAAAAATAAAAATATATTGTCTAAAAGGTACATTTTTCGCAGCTGCAATAAACAAAAAATTGCCCAATTCCCATAAATATTGTCAATTATTTTCTAATACAAAATTTTAAAATATATGTAATTACCGTAGTGAAAAAATCTATTTTTGGACAGCTCCAGAATTTTTTTTTTTTTTCAAAAATTTTTAAGTTCATTTTGGCAATAACGATGTGAACCTGGTCAAATGATAAATAAAACTTTGCCATGGTAAATTAACCCAGCATCGCCTTCTGTTGGGGATTCTATGAACAATTTGTGGTAACAGCTGTGTTCAGAAATAGAAGTAATAAATGAGATCGTTTTTTAAAATCCGCTGTATAACTAACATAATTTTTGCTTATTATTGCAGATATACAATGCGGTGATACTAAAGGTTAACTGTGTTGATAGTAGCGTGAACAAAAACGGCTTTCAAAAGAAATGAAAAATATCTTCTTTTTCTTTATATTTATTATTATTATTATTATTCTATTTTAGATTTTGAATTTTACTGTGAACATAAACTGTGATATTTAAAACAAATCTTGAAAAATTATAAAATTCATTTTGTAATGATGTTTTAAATTCCGGTGGATAGTTTCAAATTATGAAACTAATTAAAAGGGATATAGTCTAAGTTTTAAAATGAATAAGATTTATTCTGAATTTTAAATGAATCAAACAAAATATTAAAAAAATAATAAGAAAGCAAAGTGATTAAAAAATACTCATTTTTATAACAGTAGGTAAAGTAAAGAGATTTTCGAAAAATCATATGCATGAAGCAAAAGAAAAAGGAAAAAAAAAACGAAATCGTGTGCGTATGAGCTCAGTAATTAAAAGAGAAAGATTTAATTAATTATTAAAAATGTATAGTGAAAGAATAAAATTTATTCAAAAATATTTTACAATAATAACAATAATAATATCATTATTATTATTATTAAATGCATATATGAACGACAGTATGGTTAATTAGTTCAATCATCTGACAAAAATATTAAAAAAAAAAATTAAAAAGATGTTACCTACGTACATAAAATTGTTTAAAAAAGAACTTTTGAAAGAAAATTAATTTTAAGTTTTGAATAAGAAATTTTGTACTATCTGTACTCTAGTTATTTACGAAATATTTAGCACATACAAAACATACACATCGGTTAAATAGAAGAGAGAGTGAGAGAAAAATATTTTAAGTGTTACATTAGCAAACACCGTAGATCTTACCTGTAATCTTTACCATTGCAGAAATCCCAAGCAGAAGCATGACAAATTATTTCTCTGTCTTTAGGCTTTTCAATCAGCGAATATTTCCAGAATGTTTCTGGCATAGATTTCAAGCCCAATGATGTAAAGAATTCTTCTGATATTTTAAACATTTCATGTGCTGTCAGATTCTACATACAGAAATAGGTTAAAAAAAAAAAAAAAAAAAAAAAAAAAAAAAGATAATATCTGTTTGAAGACAATAATTATACAAAAGAAAATGCAAAAATGTCGATTTATTTAACTGAAATCGAACTTGCACTATTATAACAAGTCGTAAATTGTGCGTCAAACATGGCAAAGGATACTATTCAGTTCGTACTATAACTATAGTTTTATAAATATTCGGATCTTGCTGCAATAGCTGTTGCACTCTTATGCGAAAATGCATGGATGCAATATTCATTACGATTCTATGTATTAAATTCAGTAATACGGAAATAATATGACTCCATCTTAAATCTGAGGTAATCGACATGGTAACCTAGAATAAATACCCATCATAGGATATCATTGAATTGTTCAAGTACGATGGGATTTCATAGAATAATAACCATGGAAACCTAGAATCATTAACTGTCATGCGATATCGTTGAATTAATTGCGTATACTGTAAAAAAAAAAAAAAAAAAAAAAAAAAAAAAAAAAAAAAAAAAATCTGTAAAGTTACTAAAGTTTTTCTAGGAAACTGGGATTCCTAGAACTTTTTATGTAACGGCAACAACAAATATTCATGTAACAGACACACTTTTGCGCCAAAAATCAAAAAATCTGTAAGGTTACTAAGACTTTTTTTGGAAACTGGGATGCCTAGAACTTTTCATGTAACTACAGCCAGGTTTACAGATAAAATTTTAGTAAGATTACTGCAATTTTAATAGATTCATTTGTAAAGTTACAGATTTCTGTAGCTTTACAAAAACTAGTTTTGCAGATTTGCAGCTTTTTTTGTACAGTTACAGATGACAGTTTAGTAAGCATGTAACTTTACATCTGTAGAACTACAGAATTTTTTTTACAGTGTATGATAGGATGTATATGATTTAATAGAATGACGAAAATTTTATTAATATACTTTAAGTTTTGATTGAATTTTCATAAAATTTGAAAATACTCGACAAAATTCTGCAACGATTATATATATATATATATATATATATATATATATATTAAATTTCAAACCATTCGGTAGGGTAGCTTTTGCGCTGTCATATGCGGACAGACGGATGGAACAAAAGACGTCTATAGGTGCTATGTACTTATATAATAACAAACGTACCTAAATACGGAGCCTGTATACAACGGCATTCTGATATACCAGGATGCACCCTTTTTAAACTATTTCTTTTTAATTTGATTATTTACGTTTTTGATATATTATTAAATGATTTAATCAAGAAAAAATGCAATTTCGGTAATAAAATTATCATTATTTTTTTAAGTTTAAGAAAATTCTAAAAACACACTTCTGCGTCAAATTTGTGTTTTTAGAAGTTAGTGTTTCTTACATATGCTCTATGACACTAAGTATCACATTTCCAAAAAATTTGACAAATTTAAGAGCAAATAAAACAAAACATCATGACATATGCGTGAATATAGACAGCATTATTTTATTTAAAATTTCTATTTTTAGAAAATTAACTACACTGTAAAAAAAAATCTGTGAAGTTACTAAAGTTTTTCTAGAAAACTTGGATTCCTAGAACTTTTCATATAACGGCAACAACAAAATTTCATGTAACAGACACACTTTTGCGCCGAAAATCAAAAAATCTGTAAGGTTACTATGAATTTTTTTGGAAACTGGGATTCCGAGAACTTTTCATGTAACTGCAGCCAGGGTTACAAATAAAAGTTTAGTAAGATTACTGAAATTTTAGCAGATTCATTTGTAAAGTTACAGATTTTTGTAGCTTTACAAAAACTAGTTTTGTAGATTTGCAGCTTTTTTCGTACAGTTACAGGTGAAAGTTTAGTAAGCATGCAACTTTACATCTGTAGAGCTACAGATTTTTTTTTACAGTGTACTTATATTATTGCTAATCCGACCTTTTATTTCATAAAACACATCATAAGAAATGTCCATATAAAATATCAGTTAATTGACGAAATGGATTGAGTAAAAAGACATATTCACATATTTATAATTATCGGATCTGTATACTATAAAAAAATCTGTAATTCTACAAATGTAAAGAAAACAGCTATAGAAATCTATATGCTTACTAAAATTTTATCTGTACACTGTACAAAAGAAAGATGTAAATCTACAAAACAAGTTTTTGTAAAGCTACAGAAATCTGTAGCTTTACAGAAGAATCTGCTAAAATTACAGTAATCTTACTACAATTTTACTTTAACCGGGATTGCAGTTACATAAAAAGTTCTAGGCATCCCAGTTTCCTAAAACATTCTTAGTAACCTTACAGATTTTTTTATTTACGGTGCAAAAGTTTATATGTTACATGAATTTTTGTTGTTGCCGTTACATAAAAGTTCTTGGAATCCCAGTTTCCTAGAAAAATTTTAGTAAATTTACAGATTTTTTTTTTTTTTTTTTTTTTTACAGTGTGCGTAACTTTGTCAGCATATACTAAAGATATTTTTCCTCGAATGAAGCGCTGAGAATCCATTAAATAAAAAAAATGCATTGTCCCCTTGAAAATCATATGATGCAACGGAATCACACCATATATAACGCCGTCGACGGAAACTTGTCTAAAACGGAAGATGTATAAGATCCCTAGTGATTCCGTTTTTATAGGTTTTATTGCACTAAGATGATTCATCTCTATGCAATATAGATAGCTTCTATTAATGTATGGAATATAAAGCTACTTTTAATTAGTATTTGAATATTTTAAATGCTTTATACCTGAATTTAATTTACACTGTAAAAAAAAAAAAAAAAAAAAAAAAAAAAAAAATCTATGAGGTTACTAAGAATTTTCTAGGAAACTGGAATGTTTAGAACTTTTTATGCAACTGCAAGATAAAAAAAATTATGTAACAAATTCACGTTTAAACTGCAAAAAATAAATTTGTAATGTTGCTAAGAATTTTCTGGGAAATTGAGACGCCTAGAACTGTTTATGAAACTGCAACAACAACAAGAAAATCACGTAATTATCCCGGTTTCTAGATAAAATTTTAGTAAGCATGCATATTTCTGTAGTTTTACAAAAACTAGTTTTGTAGATTTACATATTTTTTCTTTACAGTGTGCAGATAAAATTTTAGTAAGCTTACAGTTTAGTAACAGATTTCTATAGCTTTTTAAAAACACTAGGTTTGCAGATTTACATTTTTTTTTTTTTAAGTGCAATTCACAAATATTAATGATTTATTTTCTATCTCTTTATTTAAATGATATAAGTGTTATACCCAAAACAGCACTGTATATACTTTTTTCTCAGGAAGTGGAAGAGATGTATTTGTGTACTTTTGAAGAAACAAACCACATATACACATAAAATACCACAATGAATTAATGTCTCTTTTAATAGAATTAGCTTTCAGACATTTGACGGACGTATTATTATTTAGATTTTTCGTGAACGAAATAAAGAAATAACGTTTTATATTCCGTTTGCAACGATGTTTTTATTGAATTACGCGTTATTTCTTATAAGAGTTATTCCAGAACAAAAAACTGTGAAAAACCTTCTATTCCTCAAGAGCGAGACAAATGTGAGACTGTTGTATCTGTAGCTATTTCTGTAGCTTTACAAAAACTAGTTTTGTAGATTTACGCTTTTTTTTTCACAATGTAATTCCCAAATAGGAATGAATTATTTTTCATCTCTTTACTTAAATGAAATAAGAAGTGCTACACCCAAAATAGCACTATATATACACTTTTTTTTCATAAGAAGAGGAAGAGAGTGTATTTGTATACTTGTGAGTACACAAACCACATATGTTGAGAATGCCAACTTGGCGATGCTTGCCATTTTCTGTTAGTCGGCATTGTGGCAACCCCCTTTTTATTGTTTTCCGATTTTCTTTTCAGTGTAGATGTAAAGTTTGTTTTGAACCGGTCTGACGGTAATAATGGAACTCTCAAATGAGAGTAATAATAATATTAATATACCTATATATTTGTAAATAAAATGTACATAGTTGTTTTTTAGAAAGAAGTTTAATTTGAACTGTAGAGTGTGTTTACTTATTCAAGTTACGAATTTTATTTACAATATATTAGAACTAAGTTATGAAGACGTTTTTATTCTTCGATGCATTATGGAATAATTTGAATTTACCGAACCTGCAGTCTGAAGGACAACGCAACACTTTTCTGGCGTCAAAGCTCCAGGATGTCTGGATTTCATCATCGATTGAGGTAAGTACCTCAAATTAAATTATATTGAATAAATAGAATTATGAATACATTTATTAACTGAACTGTATCGAATAAATTGAATTCTTTATTTTATGATGGATTACGAAACTTTGAAAAAAAAAAGAGCTACGATTCGTAGTCAAACTACGAAAATATTTGATAAAATAAGGGATTTATTAGATAATACACAAGAATTAGAGCTTGAGAATAGAAAATCACAGCTGGATCTTTTGAAACAGCAATTGAATGACAAAATGAAAACTTTAAAATCATTAAATTCTGAAATTGAACCACTGGTTCCAAGTACTGAATTTGAAAAAGAAATCGAGAAATCGGAATCTTATAATGAGAATATTATTGAATGGAAATATAAAATTTCCAAATTTTTAAATGATAACACAGTTACTCCTGAAACTAAACAAGATTCGTCAGACATTGAAAGTGATAGTAGTAGCAACAATAGTTCTCTACTAAAAAGTCAGAAAATTCTGAATCAAAATTTGATTAAACTTCCTAAACTTAATATATCTAAATATTATGGTGATTCGTGTTTATGGCTCGAATTTTGGAGTCAGTTTTCGAATGCGATTGACAATAATGAACATTTAACTCCGATTGATAAATTTTCCTACTTAAAGTCACTTTTGGGCGGAAGTGCTGCAAATACTATAGCAGGCTTCTCGCTGACTAAAGAAAATTATGCTCATGCTATGGAATTATTGAAAAATCGTTTTGGTCGTAATGACCTGGTAATAAATAGTCACAAGACTAAACTGCTAAATTTGAAACCAGTACGAAATTCTAGTAACATTAAGGCTTTTAGAGATTTGTATGATGAATGCGAAATTCAAATAAGAAATCTTAATTCTTTAGGTGTTGTATCAGGTTCATATGGGCACTTATTATGTCCGATTCTTCTGAAACTTATTCCATCAGATATTGCACTAGAATTTAATAGAAAACGAATTAAAAACACTGACTGGGATGTTAATGAGCTGATAAATTTCATTAAAGATGAAATTGAATCTCGCGAGACCACTGTCCAATTAAACCATTTTGAAAAAATCCCTGAAGCAGGAAAATTATAAGAAAAATTATAAAAAATTCATTCCATCAGCTTCTGCCTTAACCACAAATATTAAAAATAACTGCATATTTTGTAATCAAACTGATCACGATACTGAAAAGTGTAAGTCTTTCACCATTCCGGAAATGCGAGAAAAATTAAAAAGGGAAGGAAGGTGCTTTAAATGCTTCCGTAAATTTCACATCGCGAATTTTTGTAAAATTTCGAATGAAAATTGCAAAGTGTGTGGTAAAACATATCATCATACTATACTTTGTAATTCTAATAAAAAAACAGAAGAATCAAAAAATTCAGGTAGCATTATTTCCTCCGTATCTCATTGCAAAGGCAATATAAATAATATCAGTAGAGAAGTAATATTGCAAACAATTCATGTAAAAGTGGAAGCGGGTGAAAATTCAGAAACTGCTCTTTGTTTATTTGACTCTGCTAGTCATCGAACTTTTATTACAGAAAATTTAGTTTCAAAATTAAAACCCTAGGTCATTAGAAAGGAAAAATTAATTGTCTATACTTTCGGTTCGAGAAAATCTGAAGAACGATGTTATGATGTCGTTAAGCTAAAGCTAATTCACTTGACGAATAGAAAACGTAGTATAATAATTGAAGCATTAGTCACACCGCTAATAACTAATTCTTTGATACAAATTCCTCCTCTTCCAATCAAAATTAAGAGAAAACTTTCCAAATATCGTCTTGACACGTGGGAACATTTGGAAAATACTGATGTTGATATATTAATAGGAGCTGATTATTTATATCAAATTAATGACAAAACATACCCCATAAATAAATCATTGTGCGTCTGTGAAAATTTATTTGGGCATTCCCTCTGCGGGACAATTGACGTAAATAAAAATAGTGAGAGTAAGCAAGCTGGGGTCTTGTCCACTCAGGTTATGAAACCTATTCAAAATGATTTGAAAACATTGTGCGAGTTAGAAACTTTAGGGATGAACACTGAAGAAAATATTTCTGAATTAGATAAAGAGATAATCGAAAAGTTCGAAAACAATTTGCATTTTCTTGAGCACCGATACGAAGCTAAATTGTTATGGAAAGATGATAGAAGAGATTTAGGAAGTAATTATAACAATGCTAGAAACCGATTTATTAACTTAAATCGAAAATTGCTTAAAGATAAGGAATTATTGCAGAAATATAAAGAAATTGTGATTGAACAGGAATTAAATAACATAGTGGAAGCATGTTCTAATAAAACTGTAGATAGCGGTTATTTTATGCCCCACCGACCTGTCTTGCGAGATGATAAACCCACAACTAAAGTTAGAATGGTATTTGATGCTTCCTCAAAAGAAAATAGCAAATCATTAAATGATTGTTTGTACGGTGGCCCAAATTTGAACCCCGATTTATTAGAAATTATTATTAATTTCAGAAAATTCAATACTGCGTTTTGTGCAGATATTGAAAAGGCCTTTCTTCAAATTTCTGTAGCTGAAGAAGACCGAGATTACCTTAAATTTCTTTGGTTCGATAATGACGCAAACAACTTTTTCAAAATTTTAAGATTTAGACGTGTACCATTTGGCGTTACATGCTCACCATTTATTTTGGCTGCCACAATTAAACATCATATAAAGAAATATCGAGATCAACATCCAAATGTTGTATATATGTTAGATAATTCCCTCTATGTCGATGATTTAATTTCCGGATCAGATTTAGATAACGAAGCTTATTATTTATCAGTTACAGCTTCTGAAATTCTTAAAGAAGCTGGGATGAATTTGAGGAAATTAAAAACAAATTCTATTAAACTTAGGGAAATGTGGGAATCTGGTAACTTAGGTATAAGTGAGGAAAACACAGGTAGTATCTTAAAAGTGCTTGGACTGATATGGAATACTGAATCTGATATTTTGATGTTAGATGCGCAGCCCTTTGAAGAATATTACATCGATGATCCCACGAAGCGAACAGTTCTTAAAATGTTACTGAAAATTTATGATCCATTAGGATTTGTGAATCCATTTGTAATACGTATTAAAGCCTTGTTGCAAGAAACATGGCAAAGAGGTTTAGAGTGGGACAATAAATTACCTGAAGATTTGAAATGCGAGTGGAATACTTGGTGTTCAGAAGTTGTACATTTACGCACATTTGAAATAACCCGGAAATATTTTCCTAATATGATAAACATTTCTGAAAATTCACAAATTCACATATTCTGTGATGCTAGTCCCAAAGGGTATGGAGCAGTTGCTTATTTGCGTTCCATTTCATTAACTGGCGAAATTCAAACAAGTTTTGTTTGGAGTAAATGTAGAATAGCCCCCCTCAAGAAGTTAACTATTCCACGGCTGGAATTGATCAGTGCAGTAGTTACCGCTAGAATGTGGAAATATTTAAAACAAAAATTACATATTTCGAATTTAAATATAAAGTTATGGTCGGACTCAGAAATAACTATTTGGTGGATTAAGGGTTCTACTACAAACTGGAAACCCTTTATTTCCAATCGTGTAACCGAAATTCAGTCATTGACAGATCCAAAGGACTGGAATTATTGTCCCGGAAAAGAAAACCCTGCAGATCTGCTTACGCGAGGGGAAAACTTATCGAAGTTAATGGGTAATAATGTATGGTGGTGCGGCCCACCTTGGTTATCACTATCAGAAGATATGTGGCCTTCAAAAAGGGCTATAGAAATGGTTCCCGAAGCTTTTAATGAAATGAAAGCAAAACCAAATTTAACGTTATTGTGTAAAGAATCAAACTCTATCCCTAAGCCAGTATTTGATATGGCAAAGTTCAGTAGTTTAAATCGCGTGTATAATATTACTGCTTGGATAATGCGTTTTATTCATAATGCCAATTCGGAAAACCCTAAAATTTTAGGACCTTTAACTACCTCAGAAATAGAAACAGCAGAAAAATACTGGATTAAACAAACTCAGGAAACTTCATTTAAAGTTGAAATAGAAGCACTTAAACAAAAAAAACCACTTAATAAAGATTCTTCTTTGTACAAGCTTAATCCACAATTCGATGAAAATGACTTACTTGTTTTATCCGGAAGACTTCAGTTTTCTGAAGTTACAGAGCAGAAAAAACATCCGTGGATACTTCCTAATAAATCTTATTTTGTAAAATTACTAATTAAGGATGCTCATGAAAGAATGTACCATTTTGGTGTAGCTGTCACTTTAGCTCACCTTCGTGAAAGGTATTTTATATTAAAGGGAAGAAGATTTGTAAAATCCGTCTTAAGATCGTGTATGATATGTCGAAAACTTAATGCTATTCCTGGAAAGGTGGAAATAGCACCTTTACCGAAAGATAGAATCATCAAAACACCAGTTTTTGAAACCTCTGGTGTCGATTTTGCCGGTCCGATTTATTATAAAACTTCTGAAGGCTTATATTGTCGTATTCACATGTGCTGTAACCAGAGCGATTCATCTAGAGTTAGTCACCAATCTAAGTACTGAAACCTTTATCTTAGCACTACGAAGATTTTTCTCTAGGAGAGGTTTCTGCAAAATAATGTACAGTGACAATGCCAAGACATTTTCTAAGGCTGATTTGGTGTTAAAAGATGCTTGGGAAAGAATTTCTAAGCAAGAAATTTTTGATTACTTGAGAAAGAATAAAATAATATGGAAGTTTATAATTCCCAGGGCTTCCTGGTGGGGCGGCTTCTGGGAAAGGATGGTCAGATCAGTTAAAACACCTTTAAAAAAGGTTCTAGGAAAAACTTGTCTCCGTTATGAAGAGCTAGAAACAATACTTACAGAAATTGAAGCGGTGATTAATTCACGTCCCTTATGTTATCTCTACGAAGAAAATGCTGAACCATCACCTTTAACGCCATCTCATTTTTTAGTTGGTAAACGATTAATGTCCTTACCTTCTTATGGATTACCAGTCTGTACGCAAGAGAAATCCAATAAGATTTTGTTGACGAGAAAATATAAATATAAGCAACAAATTACTGACCACTTTTGGAAAAGGTGGAGAAACGAATATTTGTTAGAACTTAGATCTGCTTTTCAAGTGAAAAACATAAATTCATCGCCTCAGTTCAAAGTTAACGATATAGTGATAATTCATGATGAAAAGCTCCCAAAACATATGTGGAAGTGTGGTCGTGTTAAAGAACTCATATTTGGTCGTGACTCTAAAATCAGATCATGTGTATTACAGACTGCAAAAGGCGATCTTAAACGACCTGTGCAATTGCTATATAATCTTGAATTGGACTTAGTGGACTAAAAGACACTAAAACTCTTACACTAAAAATAAGAACTATTATCGAACATTTAATTTGTTTTGTTACTCATATTTACCCTTATTATTGTTTAATTTTCATACAATTCATGTGTTTTATTTTCTTTCGTAGATTGCAGCATTCTTATTATTTTTGCTTTTATATCTGTAGCTGTATGTATCTGAAAATTTGTCATGTATGTAAGTATATTCTTATGTTTATTAAATTGTTTAATATAGATGCTGAACTAAGTGTTCAGCCCGGGGCAGGATGTTGAGAATGCCAACTTGGCGATGCTTGCCATTTTCTGTTAGTCGGCATTGTGGCAACCCCCTTTTTATTGTTTTCCGATTTTCTTTTCAGTGTAGATGTAAAGTTTGTTTTGAACCGGTCTGACGGTAATAATGGAACTCTCAAATGAGAGTAATAATAATATTAATATACCTATATATTTGTAAATAAAATGTACATAGTTGTTTTTTAGAAAGAAGTTTAATTTGAACTGTAGAGTGTGTTTACTTATTCAAGTTACGAATTTTATTTACAATATATTAGAACTAAGTTATGAAGACGTTTTTATTCTTCGATGCATTATGGAATAATTTGAATTTACCGAACCTGCAGTCTGAAGGACAACGCAACAACATATACACATAAAATATCACAATGAATTAATGTCTCTATTAATAGAATTAGCATCAGACATTTAACGAACGTAATATTATTTATAGTTTTCGTGTACGGAATAAAGAAATAACGTTTTACATTCCGTTTGCAACGATGTTTTTATTGAATCACACGTTATTTTTTCCAAGAGTTATTCCAGAACATAAAAACTGAATAAGCCTTTTATTCCTCAAGAGCTAGACAAACGTTAGACTGTTGTATCTGGTGCTATTTCTGTAGCTTTACAAAAACTAGTTTTGTAGATTTACAACTTTTTTTTCACAATGTAATTCACAAATATGAATGAATTATTTTTCATCTCTTTACTTAAATGAAATAAGAAGTACTATACCCAAAATAGCTCTCTCTATCTATATTTTTTTTCATAAGAAAAGGAATAGAGTGTATTTGTATATTTCTGAGTACACAAACCACATGTACACATAAAATATCACTATGAATTAATGTCTCTTTTCATAGAATTTTCTTTCAGACTTTTAACGAACGAATTATTATTTAGATTTTTCGTGTACGAAATAACGAAGTGATGTTTTATATTCCGTTAGCAACGATGTTTTTATTGAATCACATGTTATTTTTTCTAACAGTTATTCCAGAACATAAATACTGTGAATAAGACTTTTATTCCTCAAGAGCGAGACAAACGTGAAACTGTTTCATAATTTATATCTTCATTACGATATTTATGTCATCCCTCTCCAAAGATAAAAGAAAGGAAAAACAAAAGTAAATAAAGAAAAGGGGACCTTTTATTACCTTTGCCTGCATGATGGGTGTAACATCAACAGATGGTTTCCCCGCGAAAGGCTGGGTAATGTCCAAGAGGGAAACCCACGACTGAGCCCACATATTACCTGTAAAAAAAGAACAAGAAGGAAACGTGAGTGACAATTTCAGGATCTCATTATATAAGTTATTCACAACTGACTGTAAGTTGGGTGTATTAGTTCACCATACTAAACAGCTTTTGGTTGGACAATGGTTTGTTATGGTGTAATTATTTTTTTGTTCCTCGTACTAGTGACGTATGAAAAAGGGGAAAAAAGGTCGACTTATTACAACGGTCTATTTGAGTAAATCAACTTTTAATAAAAGAGTTATGAATCTTAAAAAAGAAAAAAAAAATAGAAATTTAAAGCAATGAATTAAAGGGCCATCGGAACTTTCTGCTTTGTTTTATACTATTCTAGCAGCAAACCAATGCTGGTTGTAAGGTTCCAAAATTGTACCAATATTATATTCGTGAATAATTAAAGTTAATTTTTCCAAAAGGGGCGAAGAAGTATTCAGGCCAGGATTCAGACCAGGGTCCTTTGGCTAAAGCCGTAAATGATCTAGCAACTGAGCTAACCCAGACAAATCTGGCAGACAAATAATTCACCGAGAAATATTATGACTATTGAGTACAATTTGTATAACTTTGTTGTTTGTATTGACTATAATGACTATGATTTGTTGACTACATTATGTGTTTGCCAGGTTTGTCCGGGATAGTTCAGTTGGTAGAGCACATTGGCGGCTTCAGCCAAACGTCTCTGGTTCGAATCGTTGCCTGGACACTTTTTCGCCCAGTTTGTAAAAAGTACAACTTTAATTATTCATGTGTAAATACGTATCGAGCTTTTTTCTGGAGTTATGTTACCTACATTTTATCAATATTCCACTCGCCCGAAACACTTCGAAGCAGATACCAATTTTGAGTAAATATTTGTACATTTTTACTCAAATGAATTCATTATTCAAATGAATTTCATTTGAGTAAATATGAGTGATAATACTTTAGTATTCAGGCCAGGATTCAGACCAGGGTCCTTTGGCTAAAGCCGTAAATGATCTACCAACTGAGCTAATCCAGACAAATCTGGCAGACATATAATTCACCGAGAAATATTATGACTATTGACTACAAATTGTATAACTTTGTTGTTTGTATTGACTATAACGACTATGATTTGTTGACTACATTATGTGTCTGCCAGGTTTGTCCGGGATAGTTCAGTTGGTAAGCACATTGGCGGCTTCAGCCAAACGTCCCTGGTTCGAATCGTTGCCTGGACACTTTTTCGCCCAGTTTGTAAAAAGTACAAGTTTAATTATTCATGTGTAAATACGTATCGAGCTTTTTTCTGGAGTTATGTTACCTACATTTTATCAATATTCCACTCGCACGAAACACTTCGAAGCAGATACCAATTTTGAGTAAATATTTTTTTTACCATTTTTGTAGAAATATTTGCAATGCCGTAATGATTTTACAAAATATTTCCTGCCAATACTGGTGTCGTATTAGCAAAATGTAAACACCACAATGTTTGGCAATTTTTCCGATATTGGCACTATCGGTATAGAAATGTTGTTCCAATGCTGATTTGCTACTAGAACAAAATTACTTCCCTTTTGAACTGTTCAGCGTGATAAAAAATCATATAAAAATCATTTTATTCATATATTTATAATAATATTATTTTACATTGATAACTGCAAAGTATTTACGCAAAGTTTCATCAAATTCTGTTGGAAATACGTGTTTCAAGAAACGACCAATAGTAAGATTTCCGGACTTTAAATCAACTTAAAAAATATGTCAGCAACATCCTTCATTTTAATTAAAATCACTGCGTGTCTGCGTTACTTTATATTTATGTAATGAGAGATTAAGAACGCTTACAAATTTTGAAATATATGAAAGAAATTCATGTACTTATCCGGGGCAGGTCATATTCACTCTATCAACAATGTCGCCGAAAATATTAATTACAGTAACGCTTTTTTTCTTCATTTTAATTGCATAGTTAATATTATACATTAATAGAATATATAGTGACCATATTAAAGGCACTGGCTGAAGTATTTATATACGTAAAGCTGTTTAATACGATATAGCATATATAATGGGCATTCTCACAATCTTTTGACTTTCAGAAATAAAAATCTAGAGGAAATAAACTTGCTAAAATAACATTTTAATCTGATAGACGAATGCCTTAATGATTCAAAATAAAGAAAAAAATGGTTAGCAGAGAAATTTTTTTATTTAACTGAGGTTTAGGTTAAACTTGCGAGTTTAATTTTCCTTACCATTTTACCTCTAAAACTTTTTATTTTCTTTTAAATTTTTACTTATAATGAATTTGCATAGTACCCACAGGCCATTCAAATAAGAAATAATAACAATGTAATATATTTAGTACAAAATTTTGGTATAACATTGTTTTAAAGTGGTGTTAAAGAAGGGGAGGTAAGGTAAAAAAAAAGGCAAAGGTGTAGGAAAAAAGGGACGGTAAGGGGAAAAAAAGGGATGGTAAGGATGAGACGGTAATGAAAATTATCACCTATTTTTAGACAAATCATGTTAAGACTAAGTGATAGCCACAATGTTCATTGATTTTTAGAAACTGTTGTTAACATTGGATTTAAAAAAAAAAAAAAAAAAAAAAAAAAAAAAAAAAAACTAATTTACCTCGAAAAGTGCAGGAATAAACCTTGGAGATGGTAAGACTACCAATAAAGCCACGATGCTTGAAATTGATATTTAAATGCTGATTTAAATTCTGCAGTAAATTTCCTGTCAAAGAATTTTAGCCATTCTTTCTCTAGCATACTTTTGGATATGTCGCTGTACTTGAAAAATCCTGGGTCCCCGGGACCCAAGATTTCGAAAAATCTAGGTCCCCTTTTTCCAAAAGCTGGTCCCCATCAATAATAATATTTATATTTTAAAGGAATAAATGAAACTTGCATTTATTTTATCTTTTCAAAAAAAAAAAAAAAAAAAACATTAATTATTGTTTTAAGAATAAATAAATAATGAATTAAACCAGTATTATTTGCATTCAAAAAGGATATTTTAAAAAAATATTAAGAGAAATTTTCTGTACTTTTTTAAAGGTAAAAATGCAAGATACAATTTTAATTGTAAAATAATGCTTATTTGAGAGTAGAAGATACCAAGTTTCATTAACAAGTATCACTAACGTTCGCATTTCTTTTTAAAAGGCGCAAGACAGGTTTATTGAAAAAGATATTTTTGCTGAAAAAAAGAATACTTATATTAAGTAAAGGGGTACTTTTTGTTGAATGAATGGGTGCTTTCATTACACTTCTCACTGACTTATTTGTCAGCATCAGATGTCTGTGTCGGGATCAAACATTTTTCTTGGAAGGGAAATTCACATCTAAATCATTAATAAGCATCAAATCCTAAATCTTCCGAAGGTGGGAGACATTTCAATGCAGTGAGAAGGGGGGGGGGGATTTTTCACTGGTCCACCCCTTGAATACCTTATCAAAGTACAATGAAATCATGCTGTATTTTTAAGAATCTCATAAAAAGAATTAAATCTCATTTTATGAATGTTCTACCTACACTGCAAATAGAAGCGTCTTAAATTTAGACACATATGTGACTGAAAAAGAATTTTAGACACTTAAGTGTCTTAATCTGAAAATTAAGACACTATAGATGTCTTAATTTAAGATACATAAGCGTCTTACTATGACCATGGTGTAAACGAACTGAGAATAATGTCTAAAATATCCGCAAACGTCTTATTTTAAGACACTTCATTGCTTTAAACGTGTCTTAATTTTTGATTCTTCCGACGCAATAACCACCAGGGGGCACTAGCACTCCCAGTTGCGCATGCGTTTTAGATGTCTTCGTTCGAAGTGGTATACGTTGTAATTCAAACAAAGTTTGTTTTTATGTACGCGTGTATTTTAATTCGTTTTTTGCGAAATGTGAAGTACTGTGATTTTAATTCGTATTAACTTGGATTATGTATTTATTGAATACATACATCTGACGTGTGTGCTCGGCATCAAATGTCTCTTAGAAGCTGTCGTCGATACAAGGGCGGGATTGACACAGAACAGAAGTAGGCGACGGTTGAAGATTACACCCGGAAATTCTACAAAGCGTGTGCAATGGGCTTAGTGTTAACTCGTATCAATTTATATCAATAATATTGTGTTATTCATCTTCGTCCTGTCGAAGCTGGCAAAAAAAAAAGAAACTTTTGTCTGGCGGGTCCTGTTTTTAGGATGAAACATCTCATCCTTTAAATATGGCTAGTCGGATGTATTATGGATTACCTTTTAAACTGATGAAAGCCTTTCTCCCTCACTGTGGTTGTGGTAGTTTTTAAAATTTCAAATCGAGGAATATTTCTTACCTCTTGCAGCAACTCAAGTAAGTTTCTTTATAGTAGTAAAATTAGTATATTTTATGATTTTATTTATTGTACTAAACAAAATCCTGCATGAAATTTAATTAGTTTTGAATCTGTTCGCAAAAAACCCCACTAATTCTAGAAGTATATATTTTTAAACTTATGACGTTCTTTTTTATTACGAATTATATATTCAATGTCAGTTCTTAGTTTCAATGAATAATTTTTATCTCGCAGTAAATGACGGCCACAAGGAAGTAAAGATAAAAAAAAACTTTGAAAGATGACCTAATGCTTTCTTACTTCCTGGCATAAAACCGCAGATTAAAAAAAGATAAATAAAGTAAATGAGACTCGTCTATTATATGAAGCTGCCTGTAAAAATATACATATGTATTTGATTTGCAATCAACTCTAATACTGATTTTTTTATTATTTTTAATAAAAAAGTAATTTGAAATTTATAATGGGAAAAAGTAAAAACCTCTAACTAGATTTCGTATTTAAAATTGTGGTAACTTTATTTATATGCACTTATACGAAAAATACAAAAATGACAGATGTTACTGTATATATTTAAGACGAAAGAAGTTTGGAAATCATAAGTTATTTTTTCCTCATGTTTTTAATATAGAATATGTACTTATTTGTTTTTATTGATAGTTGAATAGCTTTTGTGAGTACCCTCTGATCTACATAAAAACTTGCCCATGTGGAAATATAAATTTTTTAAAAACATAATTTTTAAATAAGTATTTTCATTTTTGGGGGGGGAGGGGGGGGATTTTGCATGAATTTTTGTAAAGCTGATATCTTAAATCTTGCACTGATTATAATGAAAGTTTTGAACTTTTAGAGTAGGACAAGTTTAAAAACGCAAATATATTTAACAAAATACCAAAGTCATTTTTTCCCCAATGTTATTAAAGTAGAATATTTATTTATTTATTTTCATTATTCATAGTTAAATGGCTGTTGTGATTATCAAGTGATGTATATGTAAAATTGCCTATGTGGCAATATATTTTTTTATATTTTCATTTTTTTTTGGGGGGGGGGGGGGGATTTTTGCAATTTTCGTACATCTGATATTTTAAATCTTTTTCCACATTCAACCGAGTGTAATAAATATTTTGAACTTTTAGAGTACGACAAGATTATAAAATATATATATATATATTTATCTATGTACCTTAAAAGCCCTTAATAGCGAACACTTCGGGAACGCGGAATTTGTCCGATAATTGGAGATGTCTACTTTTTTGAGGTAAAAATATACAAATATGTATGTCTGCTGATTAAAAAAGTATTCGTTAAATAGAGGTGTTCGCTATTCGAGAATGTTCATTAACCTCCACAACGGATACTCCCGAATATCGGACATCTCAATTTAGACAACTATAATGCAGGGTTGCGTTTTTTGCAAAAGTACTTCTTGATTAAAGGAAGGGCAAACTGGGAAGTGCCCCGTCCCCCTACGACTGTAGTGCCCCCAAATTTGATGTGCAATATTTGTAAAGCTTATATTTTAAATCTGTTTCGAAATTGTACTGATTATAATCAATATTTTGAACTTTTAAAGTAAAATAAGGTTAAAAACAAAATAAATTAAAAAAAATCTAATATTTAGATAAATATTTTTTGTTTTTTAATCTTGTTCTACTCCTGAAGTTCAAGATATTGATTATAATCAGTACAATGTCGTAAAAGATTTAAATTATCAACGTAACGAAAATTGTATACCAAAACTGAGAGCACCAAAAAAAATCAGGCTGTATTGGGGAAGGGGGGGGGGGGGGGAGGGGCAGGACCACAGCCAAATATTTTTCCAGGATTCAACGTGGTCAAACATGGCTACGTATGATGCTTACAAAAAAAATGGATGCGATTCAGACGTTTGAAGTGTCTGAAATTCAGACGCAAAAAGTGTCTGAAAAAATTCAGACATTTTAAAATGTCTGAAAATTGAACACTCCATTTCAGACACTTAAGTGTCTGAATTTCAGACATTTTAATTTAGAGTGTATAAGTTTGGTTTGCACATCTTTTTTGGTGCTTTGGATGCTTTGACTAAATTCGCGTTTTTTCCACTATCCTTTGACGAAATTCGCTTTTTTGCGATACTTTGACGAAATTCACGTTTTATCCGCGTTATTGTTACGAAAATCGTGTTTTCTCGAAATTCGTGTATTCTCGTTTGACGAAATGTGATTTTGTTTCGAGATCCTTTGACAAAAATCGGCTTTTTCCCGGAATTTTTTGACAAAATTCGCTATTTTTTCGCGATCCATTGACGAAATACGCTATTTTGTCGCGTCCCTTTTACGAAAATCGCGTTTTTTCCGCGATATTGATGAAATTTGTGCTTTTTGTGGTCCTTTGACAAAAATCGGCTTCTTTCCGCAGTTTTTTGATGAAATTCGCTATTTTTTTCGCAATCTTTTGACGAAATACGCTATTTTGTCGAGGTCCTTTTACGAACATCGTGTTTTTCCTGCGATATCTTGATGAAATTTGCGCTTTTTTCGCGATCCTTTGACAAAAATCAGCTTTTTTCCGCGATTTTTTGACGAAATTCGCTATTTTTTCAAGATCCTTTGGGGAAATACGGTATTTTGTGGCGTCTCTCTTACAAAAATCGCGTTTTTTCCGCGATATCCTGATGAAATTTACACTTTTTTCGCGATCCCTTGACAAAAATCTGCTTTTTCAACGATTTCTTGACGAAATTCGCTATTTTTTCGCGATCTTTTGACGAAATACGCTATTTTGTCGCGGTCCTTTTACAAAAATTGCTTTTTTCCGCGATATTTTGATGTAATTTGCGCTTTTTTGCGATCCTTTGACGAAAAACGGGCTTTTTCCCACGATTTTTTGACGAAATAGCGCGTCCCACGGGACGCGTAAGAGCTATTTTTCTCATCCCGTCTCCGATTTTTTGCGTAATTTACGCGCTATAGTGCGTCCGTGGCATCGCTGTAGGAAAAACTTGAAAAAAATTCTATGGTTGCATCTGAAGTGATTTTCTGTATAATTTTAGATGAGGTACGGTAAGGAATCTAAAACCCATGGACAGTTAAAAAAATAATAATAACTGTAAAAATGTGTACAAATTAATTTTTTTTTTACATATTTATATAAAAGAATAGTTTCAGTTTCGGAAAAGATTACATCGAACTATTTTTATTGAAACAATTTTATACAGGCAGCTCCAAACTTAAATATCAGCATCAGGGACACGGGACAGTGTAGGAGTTTCCTGGATATTTAGACCCCCAACAGCATCCAAAACTTATTTATCTCGTTAATATTTTTATGCAGTCATGCAATGGGATGTTTCCTAGTATATGAAATAAAAAAAACCCACAAGAATATGAATTGAAATAAAAATTATTATTCAGGGATTTAAAAGTCAAAAGATTGTGAGAATGCCCCATATATATGTAATATATTATATTCGTAGTTACAGTACATTTATATTAGATAATATTTGTATTGTTTTCATTCTGGTGGCCAGAACAAACCACAGGAAATAAAACAACCATCGTTAATATCGTTCATTGCTAAAAATCGTCAATTTGATGTTATGTATTTAATAAGTATATACTAAATTACTATTTTGTATTATTTTATCTTGATTTTAAATTATTTAGCATTTTTAAGAATGTTATGCATTTATTACATTTACATTAAATTACCATTTTTCACATTATTGGTAATTGACAACGGTAAACCAATTTGGCGATTGACAACCATTTTTAGCGATCTATGTACCTGTCCCGGATAATAAGTAAGAACCGAAGTTAAGCTATCAATAATTTTTTAAAACACATACCGAATA
Organism: Maratus speciosus; assembly: GCA_963932465.1. Taxonomy (NCBI): domain Eukaryota; kingdom Metazoa; phylum Arthropoda; class Arachnida; order Araneae; family Salticidae; genus Maratus; species Maratus speciosus. The sequence goes on along the minus strand of OZ010790.1, from coordinate 375,112,708 downwards.
AATGAGCTGGAATGGGTCCATCTTCTTTTATTTTGTCTGAACCATATTGTTGGATGAGGCGTCTTCTAACATACGCATGGAGATGCTCGTAAAGAGGTCGAAGTTGCTCCCATAGTTCTTCTAAATCGTTTTCGAAAGTTTCGCTCTCATAGTCTTCTCTCCACATGTCTCCGATGTCAGAGAATCCTAAAGGAACATTAAACAAATTAGAGAAGAAAAAAAATGCAATTTAACAAATTACAGCGACCATTTGGAAAATGATTTTTTCAAAGACTAAAATTTAAGACAAAAAATAGCACGGAGTTGATCATACATTACGTACGCCATAAATTAAACATTAATAGTGTTATTACACGTAAAAATTGCAAGGGACGGAAATCGCCTGCGACTCGTGCGTATTATCCACCTGAAACTTATGTATTATCCTAGCATTTCATTGGCTGTTCGGGAAAAGGCTTTTCCATCGTCAGATTTCCAAGAAATCTGACAACCCATTTTAAATGAAATTTCATTCTTAAACTTCTAAACATCCCACAATATTACTTTTTACACCGTCGTATAGAGAAAAAAATGTACTTTTAAATGCAATTTGTTTGAAAGCTGTATCTTAATTTGTTTCTGAGTTATTAATTTTTTTTTGTAGTTTTTATTACTTTTTTGTCATAGTGGCAACAGATCCTTGTTGAAAGTAAAGGGAAATACATATTACTGTATAGACCAATCAGAAGACGCATAAAATGCAAATTAAACCAATAAAAATCTTCAGATATCCTTTTGATTTCCCATCCTGACGAGAACAATAACCATTTTTCCAAATGGTTAATAACAATGCTTAAGTAAAAGAAAATAAGTAAAGAAGAAACAATTATTTCAAGATTTTATTTCAGTATCGGAATTCCTTATACAGGGTGATTCATAAATATCGAAACAATAGGCTATTTCCTTAAATATTGTACCTAGACCCATACTTCCAATTAATAAGTTTCATAAAAAAAAAAAGGTGCAAAATTTAATGGTATAAGTTACAACTCCATAGGGGTCTATTTGAAAAAATACGAAAATTAAATTTTTATACGGCTCCCATAGTGTAAAAAGTCCAATCAGGAAAACTTTCTTTATCCATTCCTGAATTAAACACAAAAAATTGCATCTTCATATCTGAAAAACTCGCAGAGTTATGGCCATTTAAATAATTCATCAGGTTTTAAGGGATTAGGCACAAATTGAAATGCGTGCAGTTTAAGAGTTCTAGTAAACATGTAAAAAATATATTTGTTGAGCTAGAATTTTGATTTTTTTTTCTTTTTTGTGATGGTTAACCGTATAATTTAAAAAAAAAATCACATCCTAATATTTCGCATAAAGTTTAAAAAAATTAAATGTTTAGTATTTTTTTTAAGCGGATTTAATTTAAAATCTTTATAACTCGAAACATTATTCATCAGATTTCAAATTTTTTTTCATTTAATTAAAGAGGAAAGTATAATTTTAGTTTTGTTTCAGGAATTTTTTTAATTTTAATTTTAAAAATATTAAAAATATTTGTTTAAATAATTATGTAACTTATTTTTTAAAAAATCATATTTTCAAAAGTAAATTTTTTTTCAATTTGCCAAAAAAAAATTAATGTTAAATAATCAAAAAAGACATGTTCCAAGTTTGCACCTTTTTAATTTACGATTAAAAAAACATCATACAGAAAAACGCATTTAAAATTTTAAACATTGATTGGCACCTAATAAAATGTTTAAATGCATTTTTAAAAATTGGACGTGGAAAAGTAACTTCTTTCGGTAGCTTAAACTTCCGATTCAGTTTAACTTTTACCGTTTATGCCACCCTTTTTTGCTACTTAAATGTCCATAAATAAATGTTAAATCTATAATTTGAAACAATGCTTTTTCTAACATGCCGATTAAGAGTATTTCATAATTTTAGCCCTTTCAAATTCAGGCTTTTTATCGTCCCGGCGAGGCCGATAACAAAGTCTGTATACTGGGGCCGGACCAGACCCGGGATTGGCGACTTTTTTTCTGAAGACTCAGCCAGGGCGGGCCTAACGTATTTTTTCATACCAAACCGGGTGTTGGTGTGATTTATGGCAGTCAATTATCTATACGAGGAATGTGGCTCCGAAGGGGTGGTGCCTTCCGTGGAGGTCTTTCTAAAGGAACCTAACCCATATTTACGCAAGGATATCCAAGATTCAAAGAAAACCACTGAAAACTACGAACGATTGGGCCGAAGGGCGCGATTGAATTCGAACCCAGCATGAGAGCAGAACCTCTCGGCCACTGGTTATACCGAACCGTGACTGGCTTCCTTATTCCTAGGTCTCCCCTGGGCGAAATTTTCAGTGCCGGTCTCGAGACAACCCGTATTAAAATCATTATCTCTGACTTACCTAATCCGTTGCAAAAATAACTAAAATTTGGTTCAGACCAAAAACATTTACAACATATGCATATATTTTTAAATGGCCATTATTTTACAATAAAATTTTAAAATTCATATTTTTAAAGGATAGTAGATTTTAAGGCAAAAAAATTAAAATACAGTAAAACTAGTAAAAAAAATCTGCCTATGACGGAATCCTTTCTTAAACGGAAAATCTGTTGATCCATGGAAAAGGAATATAATAATACCTGGAATAAATAGACTACATTTACAATTCCTAAGAAGGGAACTTGTCTATAACGCTTTTTTTTTCCTATGTGATTCCATCTTAAAAGATTTTACTTTATAGCATTTTTCATTGTCTCCAACACATGGAATATGGATTAACTATATTAAAGGAGAAGTGAATCATTTACATACAAATAGAGATTCATTAATAAAACAAATTATCTCAGCTTTTGGCGCTTATTTAAAAATAATAGCTATAAACATGAAAAAAGAAAAGATATAATAAGTATTTTTGGTCAGAACTCCTCCATATGAAACAACTTTTAACCGTATCGATGTGAAAAACTATGTAGAAATTCAGTCAGGTCGGGCCAGGCTACGATTTGAACTTTTCTCCAGGCAGGGTCGAACTTTTTTCCTTATGGGTCGGTTCGGGACCGGACCTAGATATTTCGACCCGTGCAGACCTCTAGTGCAGACCACCAGCATACTTTGAAAACAGGTTTAACGTAAAATCTATACGCAGCCTATTTTATGTCCAAAGGAGAGGCACTGTCTTATATCGACTTTTAATAATGTACAATTTGTGGCTGATCCCTATCTTGCATTCAAAATGAGTCAAAAACTTGTCGCTCAGAGGCATGGATAAATGGTGTACGTCACGAATTTTCGATTTTGATATCTCTGCGAATTTTAAAGATATCGAGATTAATTTTTTTGTGTTTAATTCAGGAATGGATAAGGACAATTTTCCTAACTGGGAATTTTACTCTACGGGGTCCGTATAAAAATTTAATTTTTGTATTTTCTCATATGGACCACCCATGGAGTTGAAATTTATCTCATAAAATTTTGCACCTTTTTTTATGAAACTTTGCAATTGGAAGTATGTGCCTAGGGGCCATTTAAGAAGTTAGCCTATTGTTTCGATATTTATGAATGACCCTGTATAGCTGAATGGAATTTTCTTATTCAGCGTATTGCTTTAACTGTTTATGACTCAACAAATCTGATCTGAAAAGCATTTACTCACATCTTAGAATACATCATTCTAAACACGTAAAAAATCATTAAAAAAATTTAGAACATAAAATTTATAAACTATTGGATAGAAAAGTCACCTTTTTTTTACATTTGCAATAAACAGAAAATTCCACACTAAATATTGTTAGTTTTCGATTACAAAATTGTAAAATATACGAATTTAACTTTGTAAAAAATATGTTTTTGTACGTTTCAAGCGTTTTTAATTTAACAAAATTTAAAAAGTTCATTATAACAATTGCGATGCGAAACTAAATAAAACTTTGGCACGAAAAATTAACGCGGTATAGCGGTCTGTTAAGAATTCTAGGAACAATTTAAAATAATTGCTGTGTTAGGAGATAGTAGTAATAAACATAATCTTCTTTTAAATCTCACTGTATATATAGCATCGACTTTTGGGTATATTGCAGATATGCAAAGCGGTGATAAAAAGGGTTAATATTTTCTTTTTTTTTTGTTTACTATTTCTATATTCGACGTGTTTATAAGTTAATTTAGATCGTTTTGCTATTTCATAATAGGTTAATTACATTGGGAAATGGAAAATTTTTTTTCATATTTATAAATTTATTAAATGATATCATCGACATAGTATACCTAAGATTTGATTTGTTTTTAATAATTAAGCAACGAATTACTCCTCGACAGTTAAAAGAAAAATGACACCTTGATTATGTAAATTTGAAAAGAAAAAAAACATTAAGAAATCCAAGTACTTATGGATTATTGAGACTTATATTTATAAGTTGTTTGTTCGAGAAGATTTAACGACACTCGGTAAAATTTTCTCAATAGGTTCAGTAGGTTTTCTCAAAAATTGCCGAAAAAAATAAAATTCCAGTTATTTCCTTAAAATAAATTTAAACTCCTGTAGTACCTTCTCACGAAGGGCCGTGAAGAAAATTCTAATTAAAAATATGCGAAAAAAAGATTTTTACTGCATTAATTTCTCGCTAAATGATTCAGAGTTTCAATCTCTAAATTCATTTTTCTCATTCTGTTTGTGTGTCTGAGTATTTTTTTCAATATATCGGTGTTAATCAAAATTATAAAACCTGAACATGTACTTTTCATCCAAACTAAGCTAAAAATTCCTAAAAGTTATTAAAAAAAAATGCACTTAAAAGGCATATAGATACCTTTGTTCAGATCGACATATGTTTGGGGCTGTCAATATATAACGTTTTCAATTTAGGGGGGAAGGGGGGGGGGGTCTGGCACATGATATCGTAAGATATCGCTAGAGGGAGGGTGGTTGATTTTTTATATCATTATCATTTTTGATCCAACCAAAATTTTGCCTTGTTCTTTGTATTTTGTTCTTTACATCAAAATAGTCTGTTATCTGTTTTTAATGAAATACAAAGTTAAGTTAAGACAAAGTAAAAAATCTTAAATGATTAAAAAATTATTTAATTCCAAAATATGGAATACCCCACCGTTTGGGATTTCTATTCTGTTATGTGTGTATGTATATATAATCTGCTGTTCGAGAAACCAACTGCGAAGTATGTTTGAAATGATACTTCTTATGTTTACTGGTAGTAAATAAATGAGAAAGAATGTTATCCATCTGTTTTGTCGATAAAAATTTCTGTCTGTCCCCCACTCCCGTGTTGAAGCAAGTGCAAGAAAACATTATTCCTCTTAAATGCATTATGTAACAAAAAACTATTATCAAATACTTTTAAAGAGTAACTATTTCTTTTAAGTGTTATTTGATATAAGATTATTTCATATACAAAGTGATATTGTATTGATTTCTCTTCATTTGAATGAATAAAGTATTCGAAAAATAAATGTATAACAAAATCTGTGTATCACTCCAAACAAAAGAAAAAATTCCAAAAGTGAAAATAATTTTTAGACACTGATAACGATATCATTAAGGAGGGGGAGGGTGTTCGAGGTATGATAACATATGATATCGTAAGGGGGGAGGGGTTAGAAAATACCAGAAAGTTGATAACGTTAAATAACGTTGATATAAGTACAACCCCTTTCGTCTCTCAGTACTTGTATCAACAAAGATCTTGAGAATGTCGCCGTCAGAGTGATGAAACATATGTCGATCTGAATAAATGTATTTGTGGAGCAAACATGCAAACCATGCTTTCTCCTTCAGATACAAATTTTCAAAAAACACAAAAAACTGATAAATAAGAAAATAACTTTTATTTAATTCTCATTTTTATTGTGTATTTTTATTACTGTTTATTAGAAAGAATTGCAAGCATACCTAAGATATTAAACATAAAACAAATTAATAAAATGCATTTAATATTTGGAGAAATCACGTTTTGACCGAATTCAGAGGAGGAAACATGTTTTGATTGTTTGACAAGTGGATAAAAAGCTTTTTGAATGAAATAAGTTCTAACTCAGAAATAATACAATAGCATTATTTTATTTGAATAAATACCGAATTTCAGTTGATTATTGTTAAAATAAAATGACAGATTATGGTACCTAGTAGTATTCATTAAATATTTACTAAAAAAATACTCGTTTGTCAGAAATTCACTTCAAATTTTAAAACCAATATCTTCATCTAGACAGTTATACACATATCCCTCTTCTTTATTGCAGGCTTATAAATCATGGATAATGTGGTTGTATCATTTGAATATATCATCAGGTTGATTTTGCCACTGTTCACTATACATTACCTTCAAAAGTTTTTTAACATCTTTGTTCTTTTCAACTGGTATGGCGTGGCTAAGAGGAAGATATTCTAAAACAACCCTTTGAACAAGGCAACAGTAACTCCATTTTTAAGAAGATTTACATCATATTCTTCATTTAGATCTTAAAATCTATAATTCTGGAAGGCTTTAACTTTAACAGTTCTCTTATTTTTTTCTAAAACAATCCGTTTCAATTGTGATATGTATGGTAAGTTTCGAAAGTACACATTAAGTGACAACTGTGATTGGCAGACTGGAGAAATCACTGCTTGATTGAATGCAGGCTTTGGAGGAAACACTCTTTGATTGAAACGTCAAGTTTTAAAATTGATTTATAATCGGAGAAAAATTTTTTTTAGTAAAAAATACCATTTATTTCTGTGCAATTTAACACAGAGTTCATAAAAATAACAATAACTCATTTTTTATTTTTTTGTGAGAAAACACGGTTTGAATGTTTGCTCCACATTTATATGCCATTTAGGAATATTTTTTATCACTTTTAGAAATTTTTAGCTTAGTTTGGATGATTTTAAGTGATTTTCATACATAATTTTATGCACTTTTCAATCAATTCGATATTTTTATCGGCAATCCTTAACGTGCATTTCTTACAATTAAGGAGGAGATTTTCAGAGATATAAATAGTAAATAAAAAATGCTTTTAAGCAAATAATCATATTTTACTGTATTTTTAGAAATGTCGTGGTATTTTACTTATTTTTAAAAAATTATTTAACTTTTCGGAAATCTGATCCTTACAGTTACTTGTAAGAAAAGTGTGCAAAACAAAAAGTTTCAAAAATTAAAAAATAGCAAAAGAAGTGTGGTTTAAAAATTTTCTTATTAAAAAAAAAAAAAAAATTTTTAGTTATTTACTAAAATAATCGCATCTTTTTTATTAAATGATTTTCCTTTGCAAAGCCATTTAATTGTATGTCTAAAAGTTGTTATAAGGTACTCAAATAAAAGAAAATAATTCAAAGGATATTGAATCCCCTTATCTGAAAAATATACCAATTCCTTCAAAATTAAAGTATGTCGATTCTTTAAAAATATTTCTTGGAGATATTTTCTTCAGTCTAATCTTTGAGCCATTTGTTGCAGTGGTTGCTTTTCCAGTCATAGTTTATTTTAAAGATAAGGGTGTGCAGAGTGTAACTTTTGAAAATTAATTATTAGATAGTTTCAATAATATATTCTTATTTCTTACCTTATTTTAAACACTTTCGTAATTTACAGTGCCTATTTGTCTCCAACAGTTAAAAAATTAAAACACTTTTCAATCTTTTAAGGACACTCTCTCTATATATATATAAAATAAGAAATGCACCTACATTTTTTTTTCCAAAATAAACATTGGCTGATAATTTACTGCAGTTCACAGGCATGAAAAAAATTTAAATTTATCAAAAAATCAAACATGATACATTTGAAATATTCTCGCTTTCTTTTTTTTTCTAGGATTTTTTTTTCTTTATTTTGCATTTTTGAAGTATAAACTACTTTTTCAGTTCTTTTTTTTTTGCTTGTGACTTTCACTCTAGTTTTTAAAAAAAATCTAAAAAAAAAAAAAAAAAAAAAAATAAGCAACCCCAAAGCATTTTATTGTATTAAAAAATGTGTGATATTGTTTGAAAATTGAAGAAAATGTATGAAAAAGCAATAATCTACATATGTCAACGAAAGTGGAGCTGTTTTTACAAATTCCAAAGTGAGTTAAAAATATATTAAACAGAAAAGAAACTGAAGATTAGACGTTTAATAAAAATGAAAAACGTCTAAAATATAGGAAGAATTAGAATAAATGAGCTAAATCAGGATGCCGACAAGTGGAAGGTTTGAAAAAGAAAGGTTCGTAAAGTTTTAGTTTTAAAATATTATTGTTTTGTAATGCAGCATTGTTTTTGCTCATTTTGAAAAGGATTTAAGGTCATCGCTTTATCTCTTCCAGCAATGTTTTTGCAGTTTTGAAAAACACAATTTTGCATATGCTTCATTTTCTTTCAGGTTTATGTTTCAAAAGGAAAAAACAAACGCTAAAACAATGTTGTATTACGAATTAATAGTCATTTAATTACCTATAAAACACATTAATAAATATTGTATATAATAAATTTTGGAATAAGAAACTTTAGTAATTTTACTTCTTGTTCAAACTTTATAAGACGCGGTTTTTGCAATTTTGCGAATAATTAGAATAAACAAGCAAAATCAGGATGCCGACGAATGAAAGGTTTGAAAAAGAAAAGTTGCTAAAGTTTATGTTGTATTGCGAATTAATAGTCATTTAATTACCTGTAAAACTCATTAATAAATATTATAATAATAAATTTTGTAATAGGAAACTTTAATAATTTCACTTCTTCTTCAAACTTTAAAAGACGCGGTTTTAGAAATTTTACGATTTACGTATTAAATTTTATGTCGAAATTTACGTTACTTCGGATGTGATGCATTTAAAATATTTTTTAAATTTAATTTAATTTTGATTGACTTCTTGTTCATACTTTTCTTTCTCAAACATAACCTATTTCATTTATTTCTTTTTTATCGCTGCGACTGTTACCCCAGACAAACCTTATACCCTATAAAAACAATAGGGAACATAAAAGCATTTTATTGCATTAAAAAATATGTGATATTGTTTGAAACTGAAAGAGAGTTTATGCAAAATCATTAACCTAAATATGTCAATGAAAGTGAGCTGTTTTCGCACATCCCATAGAAACAGCATTGAAAAAATATGAGAAGGACAACCTTCCAGACGAAGAAATGGTCTAACAAGCAAAATAAAAAAAATCCTTTGTTCGCTAGAAGGCCTCTAGTGGCAACAAAAACAGCATGAAGTTAGAAATTCGTGTCTGAAATATAAATTAGATGAATGTGGGTGCTGGGCTTTTTAAAACAGGACATCTAACGAGAACGGATGGGACAAATTCTAAGTGCGACAATTGAGACAAAAAGCATTGCTAAATAAGGCGATTGCAAAAGACATGATGTACTGATGAATTCGAACAATAAGATAGTTCAAACAGTTCGCATAAAATACAAATAATCTTTGTGATCATGTATAGTTAGTTGTTCGAAACGTCTGATATCTCTAATGTATTGTGTGGGCTAAAGAGAGGGCAAGATACTATCAGTTAGCATGAAATGTACCATGTTTGCTCAATGTTCAACTACGCATTATAATTTTTATTTTCACTTACCGATAAAATAAAACACAGATGATAAGTGAACTGCTTTTTTTATTTATTTATTCAATTTGTATAGCTTTCGTTATATCACGAACACTGTAAGAAAAAAGGTAAAATGTATTGCACAATTTGCTGTAATTATTTTCCTCATCGGAATATTTTTGTTGTAAAATTTCAAAAATAAAGAATTTTATGTCATATTTTGTAGTTTATTTACATTTTAAAAAGTTGACAATTGTCGTAGCCGTTAAGCGTGCTGGAATTTAAGTCTTTATTTCTTATACTGTAAAAAATTCCAGTACTACATTGAAACGCAATATGCATGCTATAACACAAATAGCTGTAATTGTGCGTTTAACGAATAAAAACATTTTTCTGTGGTTCATAAGTAGACGAAATCAAAGATTGCAGAAACCATTGTCCACAGTTTGGTTCAATGTGCAATTAAATTCTTTACGACGTGACTTCCAAAATACAAAAGACATGTTATATATTGAAGTAATCCTTTTATATATAAAAAAAAGTTTTGATTTGGAAATGGACCAATGAATATCTGCGTAGATATTCCGGGTAGATCCACATTCAATTTGAATGCTTAAGCATGGCCTTTCATCGTTAATATTAAAAAAAATTTTGTATGCAAAAATATGAAAATCGGTGGTATTATAGAGAAATATTTGATAAACACGCTGATGCAGACAGTTTTCAAATCGAAGAATTATTTTAAGAGATATTTAATGCTAAAGTTGGACAAAATCGTTCCATTAAAAAAGTTTTATTGGAGCAAAAACTGTATATGAGAATTTAATCATTTTTAGATCATTTTATACGTTATAAGTTCCCGGTGTGCTGATTGTATTTATTTTTCTTATTTGACTCATTTTTTGAGGTTTCATTTCAATTTTAAATTCAAATTTTCAGCATTTCGAGATATTTTTTACAAATTTTAGAAAAAGTTATTAATTTAAACTGCTGCCAGTTGTATAAACAGCGCAAACAATAACGTTTACTTCAAATTAAAAATTTATTTTACACGTGACTATTATAAACAGAAAATATAAAAAGCAGGAACTCATTGAAAATTACGTCATAAAAATTATAATTACACGTAAATTTTAAAAGAGACAGAATATTGTAAAATAATAAATTTATAAACATGCGTTAGAAGTCTTAAATAGGAGAATTTACGTCACATTTACGTTACATTACACTTATTATATAAAACGAACAAAAAATAATACTGCAAAACAGTTTAAATTTAAAAATTGCTCGAGACATTTATTTGATATTTTAAGATGATCATAATATTTCATTTCTAACAAAAGTATTTTTACGTGAATATTAAAAAGAAAAAGAAAAGTTTGGTGAAAATTACGTCAGATTATAATTCTCAGATTCAAATTATAATTCAATCTTCCGAAATCCATTTAAAGCCGATTAAATTATCGTGCTGTCGAGTCTGCGGTGTCTGAACGGGGGTTGACGAGCGTAGCTCGTAGGAGTAATACATAAATTTGTTGTCAAATTAAAGTCCAACTAATTCTGCATACAAAATAACCCGAGTTACTATTCACACGACAAGTGTCTTTTAATAAATGGGCGTTAATTAAAGGTCACTCTAATGAATTAGAGAAAACAGAACAAATTATAAAGAGAGGATGGTGTGATAAGATACAAATTAAATTATATAAGTCTTGACACGATTTAGGGATGTTTACCATTTTAAATTATTGCTCTATGTGGAAAGAAACAGAACTACAATAATATCGTTTCGTTTTGAGATACGGTATTATTGATAGAATCGTACTAGGATTTGCTAGTAATAATAAAAAAAATAATAACAACGATGATAACCAAGGAAATAGTTTGTGTTTTACTAATTGAATTTTCACAACTGGTCGGAAAATGCCCAAGCTGGGATTCGAATCTAGAACTTTCACTTAAACTGTGAATGCTCTACCGTTTGAGCTACCTGATTTGACAAGTGGTGAGTAAATATCCCTCAGATAACCTTATTGGCAATAACATATGGTATGTCATGTACCCAGCTCAACAGAATATACTTTAGGCAATGAGACTCCTTTAAACGACGACGGTTGAGTAGCTCAAACGGGAATTGGGAATTTAAGACAAGGTTGTGTGGGTTCAAATTTCGGCTTCGGCATTTTTTCGCTCAGTTGGAAAATTCTTGGTATCTTTGCCAAACAGTATGATTTTGACAAAAATAATAGTGTATTTTTCTATAAGTTTAACTGTTGAACCTTTTAACCCCTTATGTACTGAATTATGTATTCGTCAAAATTTTATATTCTAAAGCATTTTTCGTGAATTGTTTAAACTACATTAGAAGATTTACATAATCATTTAATAAATTTTAGAAGGATTTCAGAAGGGTTGAAGGATTTACACTGTAAAAAAATACGATCAGTTTTCCTGTAGGAATCGGAAAAATAGTTGCCCTTATCGTACCGGAAAAATTTCCGACCCAGCTCGGAATAAAATCCGTAAAATCGGAATAAAATCTGTAAAATACCGTTTTACTGACTATTTCCATTTTTTTTTCGGATTTTATTCCGAGCTGGGTCGGAAAATTTTCCGGTACGATAAGGGCAACTATTTTTTCCGATTCCTACAGGAAAACTGATCGGATTTTTCTTTTTTTACAGTGTACCGTTTGAGCTACCTGGTTTGACAAGAGGTGAGTAAATATCCCTCAGATAACCTTATTGGCAATAACATATGGTACGTCATGTACCCAGCTCAACAAAATATACCTTAGGGAATGGAACTCCCTTAAACGACGGTTGGGTAGCTCAAACAGTAGAGTATTGGAAATTTAAGTCAAGGTTCTGGGTTCAAATTTCGGCTTCGGCATTTTTTCGCTCAGTTGGAAAATTCTTGGTATCTTTGCCAAACAGTATGATTAAGACAAAAATAATAGTGTTCTATAGTCCTTCTATAAGTTTAACTGTTGAACCTTTTAACCCTTTATGTACTGAATTATGTATTCATCAAAATTTTATATTCTAAAGCATTTTTCGTGAATTGTTTAAACTACATTAGAAGATTTATATAATCGTTTAATAAATTTTAGATGGATTTTAGAAGGATTGAAGGATTTAGAAGGATTAATTAAATTTGAATTTATAGGGATTTTGTGCAGTATTTATAACCGCACTCAAATCTTTTTTAAAAATATTTTTCTTAATATTTTGTAGAATTAGGAAATGTACAAATGTTCTTACAATAGAAATATACAAATATTTTCAAATTGAAAAATCCCCCCCCCCCCTTCACCAACTCCAAGAAAGCTCAAAAGATGCAAAGGCAAAAGAAATCATCTTTTTTAAAATATTTTTGTTTTGTGCAACCAATAATGCTTTTGGAACAAGATAAAGTAATACATCAATACTCATTCTAAATTGCATTGCAAATAAACGATGTATTAAATAAATTTTATAACAAGTTATTTTAATGGTACTTTTAAGTACCGTTAGTAGATAAAGAGTTAAGGCAGAGACATAATGGGGGAGGGGCTGGAAGTTTGACTACAGCTAAAAGAAAATTAGAAAAGTTTAAACATAACAAGTTAATTCAAGAAGAGCGTTTAAAATAGATTTAATGAAAATTGCGTAAATAGTAAAAAGTTAAAAAATAAAAAGGCCCTATGAAGAGGGAAAAGTTTGAGATGTTATTTAAAATGGCATTTTGCAGTCATAACCGTACTTTCTTTTTTGTTATTCAGTAACAATACACTGAAAAATAAAGATAGATGTTAAGTATATCTATATTATAAAGGACAAACATATCTGTGCGTAACGCATACGTCATTCTGCGAATGGCAACACTTTGAAATTTGAAAGGAAATTTCGGTTTAGCAATTTTCTCTACTGCAAATTTTTAAACTTCTAAACATCCCACATTTTAAATTTTTACACCGTCTTATACAGAAAAAAATTTACTTTTAAATGCAATTTGTTTGAAAGCTGTATCTCAATTTATTTTTGAGATATTAATTTTTTTATAGTTTTTAATACCAATTTTCTCATCGTGGCAACTGAAGTACTTCATTTCTATTAAAAGTGGTTTAGTTATCTTTATTGATTATATTCTTACTGATGCCATTTTAGGTAGGTTTCGTAAGAAATACTACCTATTGCAGTCGTTACCATGGTGCGACTTTTGAAAAATTCCTTCATAACTTTTCATTATAGGACACCAGGAACCCAAAACCACCCCCACCTAAAAAGTTTATATATATATATATGTATGTATGTATGTACTAAATTTTGTCCGCACGATAAAAGTCGCAATTATGCACGGATCGTCTTCAAACTCGCCAACAACTTTGAGATGGCTAATATCTGGGCGGGGATTGAAAATGGGCGAAATCGGCCCAAGGGAATGGAAATGGGGGGGGGGGGGTTCAAAATTTTGAATACCGTCTTAACATGATTCCGATAAAATCAGGTCTTACACAACAATGACAGAAAAAAATAAATATTTTTCGTTATTGCTGTTGCCAACAATTAAAAAAAAGCAATAAAATTCTCACCACAATAATTGCTTTTCTTTTGCGAGAATTTCACGTGAAAAATTAAATAAAATAAATAGTTTGACGAATTGAAAACAAATTGAATATTACGTCATAAGTTTTCCAGAGCAAGATTTCCACATGAAAACTCAAAATGAAATAAATAGTTTGACGAATTAAAAAACAACAACAAAATATTGCGTCATATTGGAAATAAAATGGACCGCAGCAAGTGAATAGGTAACGTCATGTGAGTTTGAAGAAATGTATTAAAACATGATAAAAACCCGATTATGGAAATATATTAACTTATTTATCACTTTGAGGTTCTCTGAATTTGCTTTAGCTATTTTTTAAACCTATTCCATATGCATGCGTGTGTGTATTCGTGTATATTAGAATTTTCACAAAATGTTTAGCTCCCTAGAGCTCATTCTTAGTGGAGGAACTGGGTTTATCTCTAATCTTGATTTAAATTTTGTTGGTTAATTTAGTACTTAACTTCGAAATCTACCTCCGCCTGTAGGCCCGAGCCGGCAGGGATTTTTTTCATTACAATTAAAAATATTTTTTTCATTCCGCTGATATTGAGTTTGAGACAATAGGCAAAATATTTCAGCGACTGAAAATGACGTCCTATTTAAAAGAAAACGATAATTTTACTTGACAAAAAGAGATATTTCCTCTTGAATAAGTCTAAAAATTATAAAAGTTTGGAATTTTTCCGCGCAGGTACAGAGATTATACTAAGACTTCAAATCACAAGTGGTAATTTTCACATGGAAAGTTGTAATAGTTGACAAACGCGACTTCAAGCTTGAAAATATATTTATTAATAACTTATTGCGCTTTAAAATGTTTTTAAATGGTTAATATGGATGTGAAACGTGGAAAATCACTTGATTCGGTTTAGATTTAAAGGGGAGAAAATTCTATGATTATGTCGTGAAATCATTTTTGCTGATTTTTCATTCCGTAATACCAAGCAATAATTGATAACTTAATCAAAATTATTTATCTTCATTATATATTACTTATTACGCATATGAATAAAGTTTAATTTTGCAATAATTTTAACAGTAGAAGTTTATGAAAAAAGTATTTAACTACTCTTAGGTTAAAATATGTCTTTGGAGAGTTAAACTAAAAAGTGTAAGATGGATTTTTTATTCAAATTATTTAATTGTTGTCGATGTATTATAAACTTGATGCAACAGTTCCTTTGTAAACATTTTCTTTCGTCGAAATTCGACGGGATCCACCTCGTATATTTAAAATTATAGTTTAAAATATCGTTAGGTTATTCAAATACAAATATATAAAAAAGGAAAAAATATTTATCTAGAAAATATTAGTTTAAATACATATTATGATTTTCACAGTAAAATTAATGGTGAAAATTACACTTATTGTAATTAGAACATACGTAAAGTTATTTAAAAATGTGATTATTTATTTTTTTTAATATTAAAATTTAAAATTTTAACAAACCTTTTTTAAAAATTTTATTAATTTATAAACCCATTTTTTTCCATTATGCCAAAAAAAAAAAAAAAAAAAAGTATTTTACTTTATTAATGTTGAAGTTGGTGAATATCCATTATGTATAGCAGTGCTTAATTTTCGCCGGTGCTCATCGGAGCACATCTCCGGTACATGTGGATATTTAAATTTCAGCTAGAGCTCACCGGAATTATAAATTCTGACCAGCTAAGAGGTCAGGAACAGCGATTCTCAGAAAACAAAGCACTTGAACGATATAATTCTCCTAAATTATCTAATTCAAATTTGTCAGAAAAATACTAAGTAATTGCAGTAGAAAGTGAAATAAGTTGTTAGATTTACTTAAATGTTTAACATCAAGACTTAAATACTTAACTTCAGTATTATATAGATTTCCTATTTTTATATTAAAGTGTTGTAGAAAAGTTTATGAGGCTATTTGTTTGAATAAACTACTTTTAGAGTCAGTATTACACAACTTTTCAAATAGCAATTATCAGTTCTAGTTGATTAACAAAATATTTATGGAGAAAGATTTTTTGGAAATTTCATATCACTAAATATAAATGTCCACTATATGTACAGGGTAATTATAATAAAGATGGAGGCAATAACCTTTTCCCTTAAATATTGCCTCTAGATACATTCTTCCAATTGCAAAGTTTCATCAAAAAAGTTGTAAAATTTGATGACTCAAATTACAATCCCATGGTGTGTCTGTTGAAGAAAATACACAAACTAATTTTTTTATACAGCTACGGCCGTAGAGCAACATTTCCAGTTAGGAAATTTTTCCTTTGCCATTCCTGAATGAAACACAAAAAGTTACATCTTGATAGTTGCAAAATTCACAAAGATATGCTGTTAATAACGTAGAAGTTTGTGGATGATCCCTATCTTGCATTATAAATGCGTCAATTTCACGTCACTCAGAGGTATGCTTAAGTAGTGTAAGTCACGAATTTTGGTTTTTAATATCTCTGTGAGTTTTGCAGATAAAAAGATGGATCTTTTCATGTTTCATTATACAATGGATAAGGAAAATTTTTCTAATTGGAAATTTTTTCATTACGAGGCCCGTCTAAAAATGTAGTGTGTGTGTTTTCTTAGTTAGACCGCCAGGGGTTGCAACTTGTGGTATCAAATTTTGCATCTTAAAAAAAAAAAAAAACAACTTTTCAATTAGAACTATATGTCTCTTGGCAATATTTAATAGGCTGTTTGCTTCATATTTATGAATCACTCTGTATACATACCGAGTGCATAGGAAAGTGCTCTTGAAAGCACTCTTGAATAAATAAGACTAGACTAGGAGGACAAGTGTCTAACTATTGTAAAATGATTATGCGCTATCATATGAGAGTGACTGCAGCGACCCTAGTGGAGAAATTTGGAATTTATCAACCCTATCTCTCGGAAGGTATGAGAGATAGAGAAACACAACAAGGTCAACTACAAAAATACAGAACGTCTTATACTTAGTGTGAAATTTTGTCTTAGATGTAAAGATAACTTCATTAGAAACCCTAAAATGGTATTTTTTCGATAACCAATCACCGGTTTACATACATCTTTAATCGATTATAAAAGTGCGTCATTATTATAGGTCAGATTAATATATACTAACAAAAGCAAAACATTTAAGTATGATATAATTTATTTTAATAAGAAAATCAACTTAATTATGCTCAAAGTGTAACCACTAAAATGTGTGCTACCATGTGCAACAATTTTATGTGCAAGCTTGCGAGTGCATGTGTATTACTACCAATGCTGTGAACATTGAGCATACTTAACTGGATTTTCTTATTAAAATTATTGTACTTTCCTTACATGTGTTATTAGTAAATATGTGTCTGCCTTATAATGTCACACTTATAGAGCGGGAGGTGGTTGCACAAACCATCACTTCATCGAGTTGACGGCGGATATTCCCGGTTTAGTTAAATCTCGGTTCGTATATTAAAATGCAACTGCTCTGTTAAGTCATAACTTGGGGGAAACACCTGCAAACCAGATTTTAGTGGTTGACTCGTAGGTTTACCACCGTGTTTTCCTGCTCCCAGTCCTTCATGTTTTCATACTTTTGGGTGCACGAAAGCACAAAGCACCTATCGATCAACCACTGAAATCGGATCTGCAGGTAGTTTTTCCACCAAGATATGACTTGCCAGACCAGTTGCATTTTGATATGCAAACCGAGTTCTGCCCAATCCGGGAATTTCAGCGGCCCATTCGATGAGGTGATGGTTTGTTCAGTTGCCTCCCTGTGTATTAGGGAAGTATTTTAGCCGTTGATTGGTTATCGAAAAGTCAATATTTCAGGGTTTCTAATAAATATATTTTTACATGTACCACGTCATTTCAGACTAAATCTAGGACGTTTTACACTTCTATAACAGACGCTTTCGGGCCATTCCATGTTACGTGTGTGACATTTTGAACAAAAAATTTCTAATTAATCAAGTATTTTTCAATATATTTCTTATTTAAAAATCCAAACAAAAGTTCTTAAAAAAAAGGTACACTTTACCGTATTCTTTTATGCAGAAACCTATCATTTTGATAAAATTTTAAAATTTGATTATTTTTTAAACAGCTTTATAAAAAAGTTACTTGTGTGACTTAGGAAAAAAGCAAATTTTGAGTAATGAAATTAAATGATATATTTCTGAGTTTTATTTCCACACATTTAAATTAAAAAATATGGTAATAACTTATTTACCATACCACCTAAAATCACAATTAAAATTAAAATTAAATAAATAATTGAATAAATTAAAGTCTGCGTTACGTGTGTGACTCTCTGCACGGAATTGCCCTTTCGCTATCTCTCATAGTTTTTTTTAGGTAGGGAGGATAACTTTCAAATTTTGCCGTTAGGTATGCTGCATCACTTTCATATGATTTCGCACATTCGTTTCACTATATGAGGATACTTGTTGCACAATTCTAGTTTAATCCGTTTAAGGGCAGTTGGAAGTCAATGAAATTCAAAAAAGAATTCGTGAAAAAGTCGTTTTATTTTTGATTTTTTAACATTTTGAATCCCTTATTTTCCCACTTTCGAATGGTACATTACTTTTGTTTTTACGTCAAAAGAAGTTAATAAAGTTTAAATAATTCAGTTTGTTTACATCATACATAAATATTACATACGTAAACTTTAAACTCAATTTTCTAAAACTGTTGCTTTTTGAAATTCGACGTACTTTTCTATAGAAACTACTACAGATTATAGTTTGCAATCTTGCCAGATTATTTCAACACATCCTTGATCAATCTGATACAAATTTTTGATACAAACATTTGTACGACATTTTTATAAAAAAGTTTCTTTTTTTATTTACAAGTGGTTTTTATTCCAGATTTTTTTAAATAAAATAACTAAAGAATATCTGTTCATAAAGTTGACTTCACATTATTAGGAATTATTCATAAAATGTGTATAAAAAATTTCAAGCGAATATCTTTGGTAGTTTCCGAGAAAACATACATTAATTGAACATGGTAGGTATCCGGACATCTAACTGCCTTCAAAAGTTATTTCAGGATAAAGGGACTTTCATATGCACCCTGTATATTTTAAATAGATTAAAACTTTTCCTTTACTAAAAAAAAAAAAAAAAATTAGCTTCCGCAAATAATGTATGAAATAAAAATAAGTGGATAAATGGGAAATTTAAAAAAGAATAAAAAGTCTTTTCTTAATTCTAGCATTTCGTTTACTTTCTCCATTTCTTTCTTAAAAATACATTTACATGCTGTATTTATTTATTTATTTATTTTTCAAAGCACATTATATCACGCAATGTGAAGTGTATATTTGTTGAAAGGGATTTTTAAAGTATTGTTTAAAAAAGTAAAAAATAGAATTTTTAATGCTTTATAGAACATTCAAAAACAGGTTTATCTTCTTTCTGGGTGAGGTTTTTTTAACATTCCTGATGGCCCTTCCTTCACTCCGGCAGTAAGCCCTGAGAAGCTGCATTGTACACCTATTTGATAAAGAACCTGATATGTTCCAGATCCCAATTGATACTAATATTAATTGAATGCTCTTTTCAAACGATCTTATCAATTTAAACTTCACGTCACGTATATCTCAAGGTCGTTACAACGAAACTTGTTGTACAATTTGGTTGAATGACTTCACCTATTAGAACGTTCTGTTTATAGTCAGCATTAAATTGTTAAGGCTAGCACTAAATGAAATGCTAGAAATAGTGACATGAGCATCATTTTCTAAGAAGCACTGAGTTCATATGCGCTCATAAAATTTGCTAAAGAAAAAAAAAATGCATTTATTAAGAAAAAGATTATTAAGAACTAAATGATTTTCTTAAAACACCATCAAAAACTTTTAACATCTTTTAGTTCTTACTGATTCACACCAGTTTCAACTTATTTTCTTTCAAAAGATTATTATTTAAGAATTATGTTAGAACTAATAACATTAATAAATAAGTAAATTTAAATGTAATCAATAAATAACAGTTAATTAAGTTTTTATTCTTATCTCTCTATTTATGAATATTCATTTATTCGTAAATGATTATACATAAACTTTGCTAAAGAAAACAAAATAGGAATTTAATAAGAAAACAAAATATGATATACACTGTAAAAAAAAATAGGGCTAGATTTCCTGTAGGAATCGGAAAATGGTTGCCCTTATCGTACCGGAAAAATTTCCGACCCAGCTCGGAATAAAATCAGTAAAATCGGAATAAAATCCGTAAAATTGGAATAAAATACCGTTTTAATGAATGTTTCCCTTTTTGTACGGATTTTATTCCGAGCTGGGTCAGAAAATTTTCCAGTACTATAAGGGCAACTATTTTTCCGATTCCTACAGGAATACTGTTCGGATTTTTTTTACAGTGAATGGATTATGTTAACATTATTAACATTAATAAATACATAAATTTAAATATAATCAATACATAATAGTTAATTAAATTTCGATTTTTATCTCTCTAGGTATGTTTATGTATTTGTGAATGATTAAGAAGATATGAAGATACATAATAAAATTGAAATACGTAACATTTTAGCTATGATCTCAATAAAGTTGCTTGAAATATCGTTATTTGTAAAGTCAATTATGCAATGAAATAAAACAGGAATTGATTACAATTAGGAAAAGATTTCAAATGAAAATCAAATTTCAAATTATTTTTGCTTAAAAGGCGCAAAGGCCAACCTAGTGAAAAAGATTCTATGCCGGGAATCGAACCCGGGCCATCAGTATAGCGCACTGACGTTCTACCGACTAAACCACACGGAATGATACCCAGCCTGGAAATTCTCACTATCATTGAATGGCTGGGTATCATTCCGTGTGGTTTAGTCGGTAGAACGTCAGTGCGCTATACTGATGGCCCGGGTTCGATTCCCGGCATGGAATCTTTTTCATTAGGTTGGCCTTTGCGCCTTTTAAGCAAAAATAGTTTGAAATTTGATTTTCATTTGAAATATTGTACGCAAGGCGAATGGAAAAATTTCGAAATATTAATATTAGGAAAAGAATATATAATGTATTAATATTGCGATTTCCAATATTCCTATAATCAATTAATATTCCATACATTCTTAAACCATACCTTCAGAAAAATGGAAAACTGTAAAAAATAATTTTAATTTTCAAATTAAACATGAAGATTTCTTAAAAATAATACATCTTTTGCAGGATTCGAGATTTCGATAAATACTTAAATTATAACAGATATCTCCCAACATATGACAAAATCTCGAAGCAGAGTTTAAGTTAATCTTTTATAAAAGTGATGGGGAAATAAGCATAAAAGTTGCCAACACATTACGCACATTATTATTATTAAAGATCGACTGAAACCGAAACCGAATGTTGATAATCTTCCTATTTTTGGCAAAAAACGAAAATGAAAATGTCCAAAATTTTTTTTCAAGTAATTGATACACATATAAATACACATAATTATTAACAAATTATGCGTGTTTATTAAATATACATAATTATTAATTGATAATACGTGTGGCCCAAGTTGACTCTCTGTGCCCATGACCAAAACGTTTTATTTTCATATAAAATAAAGTGTAATTAATTCATCAACGACACAGAATGATTTTCTAACTATACGAATTTCATCTAATTAAAAAAATATTTTAGGTACACATCTTACTTCGAATAATTTTATAATGATTTTTGTAAGTGATCATCTGTTATATTAGAACTTTCTCAAAGACCATTCGAAACAGTTCTGCAGTTTCAAACTAAAAATTTTCTATTACTGTTACGTCTGCAGCTTTTAATAAGCACATGAAAAGCGTCTTCAAAGTTTAGTCATACAGGTATTGCTTGCTTTATAATTTGCAGTCACGTCTTGAGTCGGCCATGACTGATAATTATAAACAGCGAGTTTCGTAGCAATAAATAAAGAGTGTCTCATTTGAGCCGATACAGCTCAAATCAATGAGTAATATTGAAAATTTCCGAGGGTAGAAACGAGATTTTTGGAACACAGATAGTTTCGGTCAAGTTCAGGTCCGTCATAAATTTCGGTAGCATTTTCACCAAAAACGAATTTACTCCACGACGAATTCAAACGGATTCACCATAAACGAAAACTTAGATTTTTAGCCGAAAACGAAACCGAATTTTCGGTCGATCTGTAGTTATTATACTCTATTTTATATGTTTGTCGTGAAATACTCGGTTCAATTATAACTTCACAGAAAGTTGTCATTACCCAAAGGGTGATGTCATTACCCAAAGGGTGATCAATGTTCGACATTCTCCTCCTGTAAACATTGTCCTTTACAAATCCCCAAAGGAAAAAGTCCAGCGGCGTGATATCAAGTGATCTGGGTGGCCAAGGAATTGGACCTCTTCGCCCAATCCATCTTCCTGGAAAATGGTCATTCAAAGAAGTACGAACGATGGTACCCCAATGAGGTGGTGCACCATCTTATTGCAAAATTACATGTGACTGAAGCTCTTCTAGTTGTGGAAATACGAAGTTTTCCAACATGTCTAATTGATGACTTAAAAGCCAGAATTACAACCGCAATAGCCTCTGTGGATGCCGAGATGCTTGCCGCTACCTGGCGTGAAATTGACTATCGACTTGATATTCTCCGTGCGACGAAGGGGGCACACGTGGAAGTTCATTGACAAGAGTCATGAAATTTTTTGAGTCTATCTAACCATTTATGTTATTAATTTTAATCTATCTTTATTATTTTATGAGTTATTAAACATCAAAATGGGTCCGGGACTTTATAAACACCCTGTATATAACCATTATGTTTTGTTGACTGATTATTTTTGCTAAGATACGTTGTACAACACATATATTTTTTAAATAAATTAAAAATTTTAATAGAATCACGTAATTCAAAAAATCTTTATATTTAACAGTAAGCAGTGATTGTTTGTATAATGCGATCTTCAACACAAAATACATTATTTCCTTTTGACAGTCGTTCATTTTCCCATAATTTGTATTTTGCTAACAATTAATTTAAACTTGATAATAACTTATAATGGCCCATGCTTTTTAAATACTCAGTTTAAATAAGGTATAAAATAACTAGTATCTATTTAACTGTTAAAAGTCCGATTAAGTTATATATTGTTAACTGTTATGACTAGTTGAACCATATCTATATTATAAAGCAAAAATATGTCGGTGTGTAACGCTGGCGTATCATTGATGTTGGGAACTAGTAAACAAAAAAAAAAAATTCGTTTTTGCTGCAATTTTTTTAACTTCTAAACATTGAACAATTTCAATTTTTACATAAATTGGAAAAAAAAATCTAATTTCAAATGCAATTTGTTTGAAAAATACTTCTCAATGCACTGATTTTTTGGGGGTTTTAAATAATTTTCAAGGCTGATTTAAAAAAAAAAAAAAAATCTGTTTCTAATCGTTTCCACAACGATTACGAAAGTTAACGCACTCATTTGCACATAAACCAATATAACTAGTTCAACATTTTTTCTGGCTAATCGTCTATAA
Organism: Maratus speciosus; assembly: GCA_963932465.1. Lineage (NCBI taxonomy): Eukaryota > Metazoa > Arthropoda > Arachnida > Araneae > Salticidae > Maratus > Maratus speciosus. The sequence continues at coordinate 375,089,106 of OZ010790.1, read as the reverse complement.
CGAAATTAAAGCTTCATCAGTAAATAAATATAACAATAACTTAAAAAAAAATAAGAGGACCTTCTACATTAGGAGACCAAAAAAAGCACTTTTTATGATTTTTTTTGTAAGAAAACTGCATGATGGATTTTTTTGAAATTTTAACAGTTTATCGTACATATCTTAGGGTATACGCAAGAATTTTTTTTTATTAGATTTTGTTTCTTCTAATCTAAGTTGTAAACAAATATGTTCAACTGCTTTGGAAAATTTCTTCTGGACGGTGGGCATGATAGCGCCTTGTAGAATTATCTGAAACACAAAAATAATTTTTTTTCATAAACTTCGTGAGTGTAGCTTCTAGTTAAATTAAAGAAACCCACAAATTTATTAAAAAAAAAGTTATGTAATGGCTGATTATTTTTTTTAATTCGTTCTTATTTTATAAACACATGTATAATATACATGTATAATATATCAACAATATATCGTTCTTATTTGTTAATAACTTTTTTTCTAAATAATTTTAGTAAAAGCTTTAATTCATATAGAAGGCAATTAAATAAGCTTTAATTGTAAAAAAAAAATCAAGATAATCCATTTAGTTTTTTTAAAATCTTGCCCATGGTGTCAAAAAATGTGGTTGAAATCGAAGCAAGATTTATAAAAAAAACTACTCAATGGATCATCTTGATTTTATTTTTAATTAAAGCTTATTTAATTGCCTTCGATATGAATTAAAGCTTTTACTAAAATTATTTTAAAAAAGTTATTAACAAATAAGAACGATTTTTTTAACTTTTTTTTTTTTTTTTTTTTTTTTTTTTTAACGAAAAAAAAAATTATTTTTGTGTTTCAGATAATTCTACAAGGAGCTATCATGGCCGCTGTATAGGCGAAATTTTCCAAAGCAGTTGAACATATTATGAAGTTTTCTTACAAAAAAATCATACAAAAGTGCTTTTTTGGTCTCCTAATATAGAAGCTCCCCTTAACAGACATATGATCGAAGTACGCGCTTAAATCAATGAAGTTATCAGAATAAAAAAAGTTTTCTGTAATTCGCTATTTTTGACGGTTTCTTGGCTATTAACTACTGGCATGCGGCTAATACAAAAATATAGATTTTAATTTATTTCAACGCTTTATTCGAATATGAATTAACATTTTTCATGCAAAACTACTTTTTGGTGTTAGTGGTTAGTGGGCAATTTAAAGAATAAGTTAAATGCAGAACATCTTTTAGAACTTTCAATTAAAAAAAATGAACTACTTTCTTTTTCCTACTTTCTTTAACCCGGAACGCCCGAGTTGTACCCCTAGTCTATATATTTAAAAGACAAAGCTGTTTTTGTAGTCATCTGCCCTTAGATATCTACTGAACCGATTTTGCTAATTATATTTTTTATGAAGGCTGTAAATTTGTAGGTATGCCCGTATTAGCTATTTTTAAAAATATTCACATTTTCATATTTTAATTTTAATTTAAAAAAAATTTAACTAATTTTTTTTTTACTTCGGGGCAATTGGGTTACTTCCACTGTTACAGAGAAAAAGAAAATCATGGGGATTATCGTATTTTACTGATGCCATTCCCTCATTGCAATTAAAAATATATAAACTTATTTTAATGTGAAATGAGGTTGCGTAAAAAATACGCATTTTCCAACATAACGTTATTACATTTGAATATTTATTAATTCCGCTAATATTGAGTTCGAGACGCTAAACACAGTGGGGGGTGAAATGCTTCGGTTAGTGAAAATGGCATCATCATAAAAAGGGAACTAATATTTTCTTTGATAAAACTAAATATTTTACTACTATGAATACTTCTAAACGAATAAATTTCTGGATTTCACAAGTACTGAGAACCTTAAGTGTGTGATCGTTCACATGTAAAGTTGTAGATTTGAAAATATTTATTAATCATCTGTTACACGTTAAAATATTTTTAAAATATGAATACGAATAGAAAAAGTACGCATCTAAATTTTGTGACGGTGAAAATAACGCAATGTTTAGGTTTCGTTGACAAAACAAATTGTGTCATAGTAGTGCAATTTTTGATGATTTTTCATTCCTCAATACCAAAGATCAAAGCCTCAATTGATAACTTCATAACTACTTATCTTGATTACATGTTACTGATTACTTATAAAAATAAAGTAATTTTAAAAGTGTCAGTTAATGGGCGCAATCTGATAACTTTAGATTAGAATAATATTTGTTTTAAGAGTTAGCTTATAAGGAATGTAAAATTGATTTTTTATTATAATTATTTTTGCAAGTTTTTATAAATTCAATCTAACATTTTTTTAAATATTTTCATCCGTCGAATTTGACAGCTTCCCATTTGTTTATTTAAAAAGAACTTTATTACAGGTAACGTCATTTTGTTTCCACCTACAACTATTAGAATTAAAGTTTTTCTGATTTTCCTTTTAGCTGAATACAGAACGCAATAATAATTACATCAGTTTTTACTTGCAAAATATAATATAATTGCAGTTTTATCATTTATTCAAAAATTTCATTTACAATTAAAAATAGTGTTACTTTTACATGTGACATTAAAAACGTCTTGTGAAAATCTGTGTTTCACACCTTAAAGAAGGTATGCATTGTACTCGCAGTATTTAGAACAAATATTTCAAGCTCAAATGAATTTAAAAAAAAGTAAATAAAAATAATAAATTATATGAAATTTTCGGGTTATTGTGGTTACATAACCAGTTAAAATTAAGCAAAACAACACCCATTTTTCGTAAGCAGGTTTCTATCATCTTCATCCCCCACTTTCTTTTCGACACGGTTTTGAAACACGTTTAGAAGTTTGGTTCATCTGACCCCATACTTGTATACTGTAAACCACTAAATTGATCTTTATCTTTTACATTTTGCAAATGTAATGACATTAGAGTTTGCAGCAGATTATTTTTTCCATTGTTCGTACTTAATTTTAACTAAAATAAGTATGTTTCGAAAATGGTATGAAATGATGATGAAACATGAGAGTTTTTTTTTTTTTTTCAGTAAATAATAATACTATGGCTTTATCTCGTAATTTTATTACTATGCATTATACTAGAAGCTTATGAATAAACAAAAAAAAAATAGTTTTTAAAGTAAAAATGCTAACTCATGTTACCAACTGAGATGTTGCATAAGGATAATTACTAAAACGCTAGTGAAAAATTTAGTTCTGGAAAAAATACATATTTCATTTGCTTATTTTTTTTAGTACTATAGTACTTGATATACAGTTATTACCTTTATAGTATAGTAATATCCTAAACTTGTTACTATCCATTACCCTGGAAGTTTATGATTTCATTAAGCCAAAATTTTTTTTTAAGTAAAAGTGCTAATTCATATTACCAATCGGGATGCTACAGAAGGAAAATTACTAAAATGCTTGTGAAAAATCTAGTTCTGCAGAAATATATATACCGTAATTTTGGGTGTATAGCCCTCGGATGAAACAATCGTGTTTCGACCCAGAAATTTTTAAAAATAAGATGTAACTTTTTAGATCACAGTAAATATTGGTCTTCAAATACTGAATAAAATTTCTGGGTTCAAACTGAATTGTTTGATCTGCGGGCTATACACCGGAAATTAAGGTATTTCAATTGTTTGTTTGTTTTTTCGTTGTTCTATAGTAACATTGTAGAAAAACATCACATGTTCGCTTTAATTGTAAAAGCTACATCTAGGCCAATATCAATTTTGTCTTGGCCATATCCTGGCCTTTATTTTCACAATCATCATAGTATATTCCAAACTATTTCGATGTTAAATTAGTTATGCCTATAATGATAATCATATTTTGCCATTTTTTTTTATATTTGCCGTTTCATTGCAAATCTTTGCAAGCTATGCCAATATTTCTTTCTTTCTTTCTTTTTTTTTCTTCTTTTTTTTTTCTTCTTTTTTTTTTTTTTTTTTTTTTTTTTTTGCATTTTAATGCACATATTTTCAATTAAATGCGAATTTTTAACCAATAACGGTTTTTCATTAAAATTATTTCCTATGAATGCGATAATGTCTCAATAAAGATGCTTAGTGTAAACAATTTTGTTTCGCTACAAGTACACTGTTAAAAATACAGGTTCAGGTTTCCACCAATATTGCGGTTAATCAATGGACCTTCAAGAGAAAGAACCGCTTTCTTGGATTTCTTAAAATGACTCCGAACTGCGGAATTCTGCTTTCACGTACTTCCTGGTTCAATCTTTGTTATCGTAGTGTGGCAACGGCGAACGACGGCTCCTAAAATTTTAATGGCGGCTTCGCTCCTCGCTTCTTTCTGATTTCGTGGAATTTCGCAGCAAGAATCATTCACTCTCAATATTCAAGGCAAGTTCATAATGATTATTGTTTATTTTACTTTTATACATATTTGAATGATATAATGTTTCTTTCGTACACGAAATTTACCTAGAAATGTTTATCTATATTTTTCCTAAGCCTAGACTTTTTAGTACCGATTCAGAAATTATCTGTGCTTTGTGTCAGAAATATGTAACTATTATAAAGTTATTAATGTCAGTAATATATTTAATAACTTAAGCATAGCAAGTTAATTCGTTTATGGCATTTATGCAAACGAAATTAGTTTCCAATTTTAATTATTTCGCTTTGCTTGTGTTTACGTAATAATATGCTGTTAGCATAAGTTTTATACGCAAAAAAGTCCTTCTACTACTACGAAATCATGATATATTGCTATATAACTATAATTTTTACATTACATATACGGATGTTTCAGGCATTTTATAAAGCTAAATTAAATTAAAAAGGTGTAATGATTTTTAAACCGATCAGTTAAAAAAAAAAATGATGTTGATAAAAAGAATTTGACATTTTCCTTTTTTTCTGTGATATTTACATTCATGAATACTTTTATTTTGTAAGTAATGCATATATGCAACTAGGGATTGACCGAATACCGAATAGTTGATTCGGTATTCGGTGGTTCGGCATGTAAACCGAATATTCGGCCGAATAATTGCAGATATTTCCTTAGAAGTAGCAGAATTCTCTTTTACTTAGCAGTAGAATAGGCTAAACAATGAGTTTCAATATTATGTGCATGAGTTCAGAGTTCAGCTGCACTACATAAAATAAGTCAAAGGCCACTTTTTATTAAAAAAAAACTTTTTCCTTATTAAAATAGCCTACATAGGTGTGAAATCAAAACAACTGTCTACAAAAGAGAAAAAAAAGTAAGGAAGATGCGCATCATCTTTCCCTTATCATTTAATTTAATTTACATCTACATTAGTTTTTTTTAATTTAAATTTATTTAATGCGTACTTTCTTTAATATACACATCAAATAAGTATATCCCTTTTCCCAATATACTGCTTTTATAACCATTATATCAAAATCGTTCAATTTTTTTTTCATCACCACAATGTTAAAATATTAATCAAAATATAAATATTCTATCAATAATTTGACAGAAAATAGTTAAATGTACAAATCGATACGATACCTTTTGTATTTTGAGAACATTCCTATTCAATATGTTTATAATTAGACTTAGTAAATCAGCTTAATGACAACATTGTGTCTTTGTATTTGAATGAACTTTTGTTTTTCTGACAATCCTTATCCTTAATAATACCCTGTATAGTTTAATACTTTCATAGGTTATTTTTGGGTATTGACTAGTGATAAAATAATAAAAAATAAGTGATGGGTTAATGAACTTGTGAGTGGAAAGAAGTCATTAAACTTTTTTGTGTAGTTAGATTTATTTTAAGAATAAAAATGTAACTGAATTAAATTATTGAGAATTTAATTTCAATTAAAGCTTATTAAAAAAGCTAATATATGCAAAAATGCATATTAAAAAGTTTCAAATATTCGGTTGCCGGATGCCGAAACTTCGGTATATACTTCGACCGAAGCTTCGGTATTCGACAAAATTGCTGCTTCGGTCAATATCTATATATGCAACAATAATTGAATTGCGAAGAACATTGTAACTTTTTTAAAACTGTGTCTAATAATGGAACGATAATCTTTGTTTTTCTAAAAATGGTATTTTTTATTACAAACTCTGTATGACTGTCTTTTTAAAATTATTATAGCATGTTATGGCATTTTATTTTATATAACCAGGGCCAAAACTAGCCTTTTTTTGCACCTGAGGCAAACATAGATTTTGCCCCCCCCCCCTCCCTCCCTCCCTCAGCAAAGTAAATTTACAAAAATAATTTTACCAAGTTTCTAATAGCCGACTTATATTAAAATAAGTAATACTGAACTACATAATCAGCTTTGTCAAACATTGATTCATTAAAACATTGAAAACGGAATCGAAAGGAACTGAAAAAAAAAAAAAAAAAAAAAAAAAAATCTGTTTTATACAAGATTCTTATCCCATATCATCCTTAGATCCTTCTATGTCTTGACATGCCGCAGAAAGTACTGTTTTAATAACATAGTGCTGAACATAGAGGTGAGAAAAAACAGCAAACAAAATCTTCATTTGGCGTCCTCTTTGTCTTCCGTTCTGGTGTCCATCTACCCTCCCCCCTTTAGTTTCGGCACTGTATATGACTAAGTTAAATTTTTAAAAGATTTATTTGATTTTTAAACCTTTCATTTTTTAAAAAAGTAAAAAATGAAGTAGACAAAACTGTTAATAGCTATTTTTTAAAAAAATTATGTCTTATAACATTTTATTCATGAAAAGTTTTATTTTGTAAGTATATGTAATGGATACATGAAGCAACCTTGGTTGGGAATTTCCAACTGTATTGAAAGCAAAGTTCATTGATATAATCAAACATCATTGGATATACTATATCTGATGTTTATTTTCAAAATATCAAGATGTTTGATATTTTCATGTACAGTAAAAATCTTTATAATGCATTAACACCTAATGCAACCTAAAAATGTGAGGTTTTGCGTTGTATAGAACACATTTCACTGTGCACAAATACATAATAACATAACATTTTAAAAATTTTAAAAAGGTGTGTATGGAACGACAATCTTGTGTTTTTTAAATGCTACTATTTATTACAAACTCTTGATGTTTGTATGACTGACTTTTTCAAATTATTCGAGTTGTTTATAGCATTTTATGCAACTAGGGGTCGATGCAGGATTTTTTCTTGGGGACTATTTTGTGAAAAGTAAAAGTTATTTTTGTGAAATTTGTTATATCTTTGGGAAAAATAACATTTTGTCACGAAAGTTGAAATCCAGTTACTCAAATTCCAACCAAGAATTTTTTAACAAAAACGTCTTTAAATTCCCTTGCTAAAGTTTTTATTTTTCGTGACCTGGTGTTATTTACAAATTACACATTTTAAAACAGTTTAATGTTACGAAGGGACCTATTTTATTAAAAGGAATTTTGTGAAGGGGGCTGTTTATGAAGTTAATTTTTGTGAAGAAGCCCATTTTATTAAATTTTTGTGAAGAGGCCCATTTTATTAAATTTATTTTTGTGAATGAGCGCCTATTTTATTAAATAGATTTTTATGAAAGGGCCCTAAGTAGGCTCCAAATTTTGCCTGGTAACAAAAAAAAAAAAAAAAAAAAAAAAAAAAAAAAGATTTATTTGATTTTTAAACCATATATACAATTTTTTTTTTTTTTTAATGAAGCCGATGAAAACTGCTTGTATTCTTTCAAAAATTGTCTTTTAACATTTTATTCATGAATAGCTTTATTTTGTAAGTAATGGATACATGAAGCAATGGGATTAGAAATTAGTAGTTGTTAGTCGTCAAATGCAACAAAATTATTTATTGCATTTCACGACCACAAAATTATGCCTAGATGTCAAATTTGGCGCATAGCTTTCTTTCACTTTATTTTCTGTAAAACGAACACTCTCATTTGTACTTTCACCAATTTTTTTTTTCCCCGGTGTAACTCAAGTCGAGTTAGGAGATCCGTTTTTAAAAACTAAATATCTTGATTTCAATTTTTCAAAGTAATTTTCTAATATTATCTAAAATAAATATTGGATGACAAAATTCTATTTTGTGTGTTTTTAATATCTAAGATTTTTCCTTTCTTGTATGTTCCTAAAGCAAGACACTATATCAATAATCTTAAATTTTAGTGCTACCCCTCTTCCAAAAAAAATATAATGCCACACCATATCCAAAGGTTCATTTATTTGCAATTTTTTTTATTTTCTGATGCACTTTCAGTCACAAGATATTTTCTAAACTGGGCTTATCTCTGATTGTATGTAAAAATTTAGATTTTCTTTCTACGGACATAATTGTTTGACAATCTGTTTGTTTTATATGTATATTAGCTTTATAAAAAAAAAAAAATAAAAATAAAATCTTTTTATAGCACCCAAATATTGTTGTTCAATCATGTTTTACACTTTTATAGAAAAGTTTTTATTTTGTTTTAATGATTAACACAGAGATAAAGTGTTTAATATGTACAGCCTCCCCCCCCCCCCCCTTGCCCTTAACATATAAAAATAGAAAGGATATTGTTAACACGGTTGCGAAAAGAAATGAGAAAATATGATGTAACATAAAATTGTAACCATGAAATGCAGTTTGGCCCCTAGAAAAAAATAATTGCAGGTGACATTTCATGCCTTACGCCTTATCAAGTATATGAAAATATCAAGATGTTTGATATTTCCATATACTTGATATTTATTTTCAAATTATCACTATGCAAGATATTTTTGATATTTTCAATGCAAAACAAATACAAATGAAATTTTCAGCTGTTGTTGACTGTGTCATTCTGTAGATAAACTTCTGTGTCTCTGGAGTGACTTTTTTGCCAAAGAAAAAATTAGTATATTTTTCAAGCTTTAAATTTGAAGTTTTATTTTTAAACTAGCTGACCCGCCCAGTGCATCAAAATTGAAGCGATATCAAAAACAAAACCCTTTTCCTCCTAAGCTGATAATATACGTAAAAGTAATGCGTATTTATATAAACATATTTATTGTTTTAACATGTGACATGTATAACGTTTATTAAATAAGTATATGTTTATAAATATTTAGAAACAATGTGTTCTGCCATCTTGAAAAATTTGGTAAGATGCTTAAAATTATCTTTTGACATTATTTTTGTATTCCTTCGCCCATCTTCCGTGCGCATGTGCGTCTGTCTTATACAACTCTAATGTGAAGTAATAAGAACCTTTAACTGAATAGAAATATTTTAATGTTTTTGAAACAGGAAATATGATAAAAATTGGAAGTTGTGAAAGCACAAATCTAGGCACTTGTAAAAATTGTGCTCATTAATTCAAATTCCTGCAATGTGTCTGTAGAATTGTATTTTATAAATAGTTTAAGAAAACATAAATATTTTGTTGCATTAAATTTTTGAAAGTTTTATTTTACAAATGGAAGTTTAAAACAGTTTTGAAATTATATATTTAAATATAAATTTAACAGAATTTATAATTTCTTCTTTTAAATTTCTATAGGATTTACTCAACTGTGGAAACTGCCGTACTGTAACAACTGGGACAACAGCCGCCTTATTTACAAAGCTGCAGGTTTATCAGGACAGTCGGATTTCATGATTGTGTAATTAATGTAAGTACATTTTATTATTTTTTATTTAACAGGAGGGTCAGGTGGGGTAAAATTGTTATAAAAACAGCACATTTTTATTCCTAGTTTGTTAAAGATATATTTTAATCTGCAAAAGAATTACATTGAATGTGCTAATGAGCCAGTATTCTCAACGTTTCAAGGACAATCTCGACAGTAAAATTGCAAATTATTACTGATAATAGTGTTTTAACACACATTGTCAATAATTTCACATGAATCTAATTAAAACTATGCTTTAGAATGCTGTAATAATGAAACAATTTAAGTGAAGAAATAGTCTATAATTCAAATTATAGTTCATTAGCAAATCAGAATGAACAGTTGCAATTTGTGATACATCAAACATGTCATTTTTCTCGCGGAATATGGAATAGGAACATTACTCTCTTTTGCAAACTTAACTATGTATTACTGATTATTGTGATAAAGGGAAATATTTAATTTGTTGTCTTATTCATAAACTCAGACCTAAAATCCAATTCTGATCATTTGATAATTTTCCTTGTTCTGAAGAAACAAAATTTCTTCTAAATAATCAGTAACGTTGTTGGTAAAACTTTTAACCATGATTTATATATTATTTTGGAATTCTATTTATCTTCTTTTTTCCCCTGTCATTTAAAAAAATTCCGTATAACAATGGGTACATTGTAAGTGCAGTTTCCCCAAGTTTAATAAAAGGGCTGGGTAGTGGGAAAAAGGCACTTTTTACATTCGTAAGGGCTCTTTTTAGATTTGTAAGAATGTATTTTATTTTCATTAGGACGTTTTTTATATTTGGTACTTTTCAGTCGTGCGTGGATTTTTTTATTTTTAAGGGTATTCTTTTGATGTTTAAAGGCAATTTTAATGTTTAAAAGTCGGGGCACTCTTTTAGAGACAAGAATGATCAACTTTTTAAATACAAAGGGCAGTCAGTTTTAAATATAAAGGCAGTGAGTTTTAATTACAAGGGCAGTAAGGGCACATTTTTTTTTTTTTTTTTTTTTTACCGAAAGGCAAGAAGGGTGCAATTTTTTTAAATGAGAGACAAGAAGAGTGCTACTTTTCAATCAAAGGACACGTTGAGGGTGCGACAACTCCCTGAAACTGCCTCGGGGAAACTAGCAAGCAAAGCTAAGTTGCATGTTTTGTTTTTACTATGTATTAATGAATCAAACTTTTTAAAGTAATAGTTTTAGAGCACTATATTGTTTCAATGTCAAATGTTACATTAAAAATATATAAAATTTTCAAGAAATAAAAGTGCTGTCTGCTAAGCCTAACAATATAACTATTTTATGCCACACAGTTATTTTTTTTTCTTTGTTCTAAAAAATTAATTTTACATTATTTTGTAATAAAAGGTGTGGCTGAATTCTAGAACGAATGAGACACTTGGCAACATTGAATTTGGCTAGACAATAAATTGTTTCTTTCGACAGTATCACTTTTTTCATATTTTTGGTTCCGCCTATATGAAAACATAGTATTATTGACGTCATTGATGATGAAATCTGAAATTTGCGATTGACAACTCGGTGTACAGCATGGTTTTTACTAGGGTTGGGGAATTTGCCGACAAAATGGTATTTTTTCCAGGACAGTAGCAAAAAGTGGAAAAGACTGGATATAAGAAATATAAAAAATAATGTAATTTTGTATATACAGTAAACAGGGCTTGAAATTCAATTTTTCCTAGGAGGGGAGTCTCCCTACCAACATTTATAAATGGAGGGGATTTGAGCTATTTGAGAGGGAGAAAAAATCTAAAATCCACTGTTATTTCACGTGCTATTTAAAGAATTACATTAATAATACAGACATGACAAAATACCATTGAAGCAATTTAAATTAACAACTCAGAATAATTATGCAAAATGTTTTTTTTTTATTTAAAAAAGGAAGAAAGTTAAGCTTTTATACAATCTATTTTTCAACTTTCAATCAAATGTCATGGGTCCTTAACAATAGTGTTGTTAAATGAATTTCAGAATTTAGATTTTATTCGATTTTGAGCCCTGAATCCTGTTTCACAACGTAAATTTTGTGACAGACAGTACAAGCACAACATTTATAACTTTGGAAATTATCGGGCATGTATGGTTATGCTCTCTTAAAATTTTTTCAGAAAACTTTGCAATATCTGATATGCCTTCATTTTTAACTACTTGCATGAACAATGCAAATTTGTGATAGAATCATCAATATCCATTTTTGGACAAAATTTTTGTGATTGCGTTTTTTTTTTTTTTTTTTTTTTTTTTTTTGTAATTCTTTAAATTCTCGTTTTTTTTTTTTTTTTTTTTTTTTTTTTTTTTTTTTTTCAACGATCTTTCGGGTGAAAATCGCATTTTTCCGTAGTCCTTTGAAGAAACTCGTATTCTTCTGCGATCCTTTGAAGAAACTCATATTTTTCCGCAATCCTTTGAAGAAACTCATTCCTGAATATTGTCCAGTAAATAATCTGTTTCTTGCTAAGATTTTAAGAACAATGTTTATGTTTACAATCTCTGAAAATGATTGCCCACTCCAGACACCGATCTAGGATGCATTTAAAAACATCCTTGCTTAATCAAAGGGAGTAGAACAGTTATATTTGCTGAGTTATCGCCATATAAAATTTGAATAGATTGTATTATTTACTTTTACTTTAGTCTCTTCCTGACAAACAAATAAATATGATCCTGTACAATTTTTCTTCCATTTTTTTTTTTACAATTTCTCTTTGATTTTAAAATTTTTGTTTTAGAATTTAAGAAAATTTTATTCATTAAAAAAGTTAGGAACTATCCTCTTAAATAACTCAAAGCAGATTTTTTTTTTCAGCATAAAGTTTACTTGAAAAAAGCTCTTGATTATCAAAATGAAAGTTTCTGTTTTAAATATTATGTAAAATTGTTTTAAAATTTAACATAATGCCTTTAAACTTATTTGCTATTCGGCTAGCCGAATATTCGGTATTCGGTTCGCCTGTAAGTCGAATATTCGGTATTCGGCCAAAATCACTATTCAGTACATCCCTAGAAACAATATACTGAACTTACTTTTGAAAAATGGGTTAACCCATATTGGACCGCTGTCCTATAAATAGGATAGCTAATAAAACATTTTTTTAAAAATAAAATTCGTAAGGATTTTCTGGATGCATTTTGTTATGACGTCTTTAAAATACATAAAAGTATAACATATAAACAAAAAAAACAAGTAACAAATTAAAATTTAATTGAAAAAAAATATATTTAAAAAATCCTTTAAAAATTGTGATCTTATAATCTAGAATTTTATAGTTATGATTTCTCCAATAAAAAGATAATAATAAAGTATTTTTGTACAACATAAACAGTATTTTTAAAGTAAAATAAAATATTTCTCATAAAATTAGTTTATGTATGTATTTTATATGTCCTTACTATGTGTCCTACTAATTTGTCCTGTTTATAGGACAGCTAGTTACTTAAAAAATTAAAAACTTTTTTTCAAAATTTTGCTAGTATCTACTTAATTACACCATATTAATGATATAATCGAAGTTTTAAAAATTTTCAAAAATATTTAATCAATGTGTCCAATATGGGTTAACCTGACCTGCAACAAAAATAATTAGCATCGGACATGACATGACATCGCGGTGCTTAAGGAGTGCCAACGCGGCGTGCAACGCCGCCGCGCATAACCTCCAACTAAATATGAAAAAGAACTAAGGATGAATTTTGAAACAATGCACGGCCTAAAAGAATAATTTGGAAGCTCTGGTGGAGTCCCGAGGGTCATTCCAGAGTTGGAAGCACGAGGTTAAATATAACCTCCAGAAAAAGGGGCGCATAAGGCATCCAAGAATTTTTTTGGTTGCCCTATACTTCGATGTCATTTCACCGACTGTCGTAGGCAAAAAAAAACGGAGAATGCAAAGGCAGTAGGGTACCAACGAGCACAGGAAAGCTATCGCATAAGGTAGCCAAGCCTATCTAACTCTAAAAACTTATAAAAAACAAAGGGGGCCACATAGCTCACTAATTTAGATGTCAAGCCTAGTGCGCATTACAGGTCGCGGGTCTCCTGACTTTCGCACAAACCGTTTAGCCTTGAAAAAGGCTTTGTGGTACTAGACAAAGAGAGAACACCGCTATTGCAAATTGCATTTTGGCTTTGACAGTGATCGAAAATGGGGACAAGTTAAGATTAAAATTAAAAGCTAAAATACAGACAAGTAACTTCAAAATTAACTAAAAACTGGGGCATGAATTTTGTGACCGGGATGCCTGAGCACCGCTGGCGCCGGTCAAATGAATCAAAATGGGAAGAAAAAGATATAAATAGCCGGGGTGCAGTGAGCAAACACCACAAGGCCGGTCAGGAATAAGGTTGGCGAAGCCTGACCTCTCCCTGGGTGGAAGTACCGAAACTGTTCAAAACAATCTAAAATTTTGTAAAGTAAAGAGCACCCATACACACTTAATAAACTTTAAGGAAAGGAAGCTCCAGATAAATAAAGATAAGAATTACTAATAAAATACAATAATTAAATTAGGAAAGTTGAAATTCGCGGCTGTTGACAATGAACAGTATGCTGCATGACGTCACGGGGGGAAGCCAATTCTAGATGAAAATTTCTTTCTATCTAGGGAAAAGATTAAATTTTCCCGGGGAATTCTGCGTTTAGATGACTCCTGAAGTATTCCTTCTAGACGTTTTTGAGCATGGGACGAAGACTTCGTCCCTAGTGAGTATTGCAAGGGGCCGTTTCCGGTTCCTCCCCACTCTAGCGTCATAACGACGGATGGCATCTAACGCAGGATTTCTCACGGCTGGGGTTGACCTGTGAAACTTCAATGCAAGTTTTTTGATTTCTGTAAATACAGGTTTGATTTTGAGGTCACGATGAATGACGTCAATTCGGACATAGCGGGTCGCCTTGGTAAACCTACGCAGGAGGTTATTTTGAAAAAGTTAAATTCTATTAAGCTGAGATTTTGAGGCACTACCATACACTGCTGATCCATAAGTAATGATTGGTCTAATCATTGATTTGTACAGTAACAATTTATTTTTGATTGACAGGGAGCTGTTCCAAGCCAAGAGGGGTTTAAGGCAGCCCACGGCGCGGTCAGCACGCTTCAGACTGTCTGTGATGTGCTGGCACCATGTCAATTTGGAATCTAGGTTAATGCCTAGGTATTTATACTCAGTCTTCCAGGGAATGTTTTCATTATTCAATTTAAAGTTAAGATTAGCATCTGGGGTAAAACGTTGATTGGTGAAGAAGATGGTGGCACTTTTGGCACTGTTCACTTTAATTTTCCATTTTCTTAACCAGACCGAAAGTATATCCAAATAATTTGAAGTCTAGCGAACACTGTTTGTGCATGTGTATATTGTTTAAGCATGGCGGTATCGTCGGCAAAAATTGCTAAGTCGATATCAGGCTCTTTAGGAATATCGTTGACGTAAACGTTGAAGAGGGTGGGACCGCTCAGGGAGAGATAGCAGAGCTAGAGATAGGTTGAGGGTTAGAGTAAGAACTTCCCACTCTAACGACGAAGGATCTAAGTTGAAAGTAGTCATTATAGATTTTAATTAGTTGGTCCGGTACTCCGAGCGCAATAAGTTTAAAGATAAGAGCGATGTGCCAAACCTTGTCAAAGGCCTTCTGCATATCGAGAAAGATTGCTCCTGTCACGCCACCAGATCTAATGCCATCGTGAAGAAGTTCAGAAACTCTCCACAACTGGTGGGTTGTTGAATGACATGCCCGAAAACCGAATTGCTCCGGTATAAGCACGTCATTAGAATTTAAGAACTCCTTAAGGCGGTTGGCAAGAACATACTCATAAACTTTAGATAGACAAGATAATAAAGATATAGGTCGAAAGCTGGCAGGATCATGTTTGTCGGCCACACCACTTTTGGGTAGGGGGGACAACAATGGCCCTTTTCCAGCAATCAGGAAAAATTTTAAGATTCATCATGCAGTTAATCAGAATAACAATATAGAGGAGGAAATTATGAAGTAAGTTAATTAACATATTAGTAGATATGCGGTCCTCACCCGGAGACTTATTCTTTTTAAGCCTGAGATATACTCCCGAACCTCAGAATGTGTGACCGGGGGTAGTGTATTAGGTGTGTCTGTGTTTAAAAATTTTTGAATTGTGGTCTCCAACACAGCGGCAACCCGTGGGTTGTCCATTCCTGAATTGGGTGTAAACTGACTTCTAAGACTTTCAGCGATAGCTTCAGCCTTTTGCGTGCTAGTATATGCCATGCCATTAGGGCATGTGGGGCTAGTAATAGCCGGAATGTGTGTTCGTGCCCTACGAATGCGGGAAGCAGCCTTCCAAATTGTGTTGTCTTCTGTTGAAAGTGATTCAACAAAAGTGTTCCAGCGTTCATTTCTAAACTTGGAGATAGCAGCCTTGACTCTCCTGTGCAGTTGATTTAAATGGGTCCTAAAATATTGAGTACGATAGACCTGCCGCATCCTGCGAGCCCGATTTCGTTCAGTAATCAATTGTCTGATCTCCAACGGTAGACGAAGAGTGTCGACAGTATTGGTTCTTGGTTGAGAACACTGTTCAAACACTTCTCTGAGAACGTCACCGAATTGACTGATGGCTTCCTCCGCCTCCTCTTTTGTCTCTGGGACGAGGGTCGGAGTTTCCCGCTGCTCGAGCAGGAAGGTGAAATCCTCCCACCTTGTGCGAAGAAGCCGACCTAAATCTAGGTTGTACGAGTCAATTCGATACCGAAGGATTACTGGCAAATGATCTGAATTTAAATCGTTCAGCGTTTGAATGCTGTAAGGATAAGGGAAATTGCGGGTGATTGCAAGTTCAAGATAATTATTAGATAGTAGAAAAGTGGGTGTGGGGGCGCTATAATTTGCGCAAAATTTTGATCCACCCACCTCCTGAGTTTACAACCAAACCCATTCGTAGATCTACAGTGCCAAGAGGGATGAGTAACATTAAAATCACCCGCAAGAATAAAATTTGGAAAAATATTAGTGAGCCGAGAATAATCTTGCTCCAGCAGGTTTCTATCACTTAAAGGAGGTGCATAAACGGCTGCTATGAGAAGATTTGGAATATTGGGGAAGTCCAGAACAACAGGTGTAACTTCTATGGAATTTAGAGAGGGAATATTGATGAAAGTCACATTAAACCCATTTTTTACATAAATAGCAGTGCCGCCCCAAGTGGGGCCATTGGTGCCCCTACGAGCCCTGTCTACATTGAATAACTCGTAGTTGGCAACCTTGGTGACATTTCACTGGTCTCGCTGACCAAAACGATGTCTAAATTGTTACTGTAAACCCAAGCTTGAAATTCAGTTTCCTGCCTTTTTAGCCCATTGGCGTTAAATATACCAATGGAGAAAGAGTCCAAATTGCTAGTAGCTATGAACATGATGGGGAAAAAGAAAAGAACTAAAAATGGGAAAGCGCACATCTTTTTGATGGGGACACCTAACCAATTCTGGACAAATTAACAATTTTAGAGTATAAAATAAAAATCCGGTCAATCTCCGTGGATGCCTGGCGGAGTGTCGAAAGGGATTTCGAAAAGGCCTTGCAGACAATGTCTGCATTGTAGTTAATTCCGAATTGCATCAGGTTTTGAATGAATTCGGCGGCCGAAAAGACATCCTTAGCTGGGGCCGAATTTTTTTAATTTTAAGGGTTGGAGGGGGTGGGGGGTAAGATGACCTTATGTCCAATTGCAGCTTCCTTAAATGATTGGGAAGTTTCAACTTTCCTGTTGGAAAAAGTCCTATTGGATTTCACAGCTACAACAGTACATTTATTATCATTATTACTTTTAGCAATTTTGCCTTTCTTGGGGGGATGGGGTTGGAAACTTGGGGCAGTTACGATAGTTAGCAGGGTGATTGGATCCGCAGTGGCAAAACCGACAGGGATCATTGAAACTTTTCATACAATCCTTCGTAATGTGACTTCAGGAGCACTTAAGGCACACTGGAGGCAGGTTACATGCGAGGGTTGAATGAAAAAACCCCTGACAGTTCTGACACTGTGATGGACCCTTTCGCCCCTGATACTTCTCGAAACTAACCTCAGTTTGTAATAATTCCGTGATCTCAAAGACGCTGTCAACACCATCTTGCTGTGGGATCGAACAGAAAAATAGGGGCATATATTTTTTGTTACTCACGGGACCCCTACACTGTAAAAAAAAATCTGTAGTTCTACAGATGTAAAGTTACATGCTTACTAAACTTTCACCTGTAACTGTACGAAAAAAGCTGCAAATCTACAAAACTAGTTTTTGTAAAGCTACAAAAATTTGTAACTTTACAAATTAATCTGCTAAAATTTCAGTAATCTTACTAAACTTTTATTTGTAACCCTGGCTGGAGTTACATGAAAAGTTCTCGGAATCCCAGTTTCCAAAAAAATTCTTAGTAACCTTACAGATTTTTTGATTTTCGGTGCAAAAGTGTGTCTGTTACATGAAATTTTGTTGTTGCCGTTACATGAAAAGTTCTAGGAATCCAAGTTTCCTAGAAAAACTTTAGTAACTTCACAGATTTTTTTTACAGTGTATTAGAGTCCTGCATCGGGTTGGGTTACCCGCTTTTACCCGAACCCGACCCGACCCGCGGATCGGGTCGGGTCGGGTTGGCGCTATATTTTCTCGTTGCAGTTCGGGTCGGGTCGACTTTAACTTTTTTGGTGCGGGTCGGGTTCGGGTCGTGTTTGCTTTTATCGGTTTCGGGTTGGCTTTTTTACTCTTGCGGGTTGGGTTCGGGTTGACCCGCTTTTTTAAAAGAATGTGAAAAATATTTTTCCCCGTTAAAAGCCTATATAAACCGCAGATCAAAGTTTCACAAAAGTAAAATGTGTGCCTGTCTGTTTTGTTTTTAGTCATCCTTTCACGAGTGTTCGAAATAACAAATTGCATTATATTTTTACCGTATTTTAAAAATACAATACGCAGCAAAATGTTAAATAATCCTTCCTGTCTAATGTATCAAGCCAATAATTTAATTGTGGGGATACGAGATGCACTATGTTAGACAAGAAAATTTTCAAAATAATAACTGCTGATAAACTAAAGGCAGATGGCCAATTGTGTAAAACAAGGTGTATCGTTATAAGTGGAACTTTTGAAACCACAACTAATTTTGAAGCATATTTAAAGATTAGATTTTTAGTTTTATACCATTTAGAGTCCTGCATCGGGTCGGGTATGAGGTTTTACTATAGTTGAATATTAAAGAATATAGATTTGTTCATTCTTCTATGTAAAACATAAAAATGGTATTAGAGAATTAGAGGCCTGCACGGGCCAGAATTTCCAGGCCAGGGAACGGCCCGCCCGTAACGGCTAGTCCCATGTAAAACTTAAAAGTCTGGCCCTAGCCCGGCACGGCCCGTTTATAATTTTATTTTTCCTAGCTATCACCTGGGGGGAACCGGGGGGAGGGGGGGTTAAAATTTGTTACAGGGGGGTCATGTGACATATCTCTAGTTAGGTGTTGACCTAAGCTCCACAACCCTGACTTTCGTTTCCTTTTTTAGTTCTTTTTTTAGCCTCCAGGGGGCGTTTTTAGGCGTTTTTTGGAAGGTGCTTAAAAACCCCCAAGTTTGGTGTCCACTGAAAGGTCATGACATAAGCTCTTCATCTATGATCTCATCCCCTAGTTTAACTCATATTTTAGGCAGTAGTAGGCTCTTTAGGGCAATTGTTCCAAACTGGAACTTACAAAGAGTAATTTTCAAAATTCGTCTTTTTTAAGCGAAATATTGCTCGGAGGGGGCCACATGTACGTATGTCAGATGTTTTTTGGGACGGGGCATCGATTGGCTATCTCCATTTTTTCCTAGCTGTCACCTGGGGGGAACCGGGGGGTGGGGGGGGGGGTTAAAATTTCTTTACAGGGAGGGTCATGTGACATATCTCTAGTTAGGTCTTGACCTAAGCTCCACAACCCTGACTTTCGTTTCCTTTTTTTAGTTCTTTTTTAGCCTCCAGGGGGCGTATTTAGGCGTTTTTTGGAAGGGGCTTGAAAACCCCCAAGTTTGGTGTCCATAGAAAGGTCATGACATAAGCTCTTCATCTATGATCTCATCCCCTATTTCATCTCACAATTTAGGCAGTAGTAGGCTCTTTAAGGCGCATTTTCAGTCATTTCTCAAAATCTTATAGAGAGTCGTACAGGAAGCCAGTATTTTAAACTTCATAGATTAAATTCACAATTGCATATGCTACATGCCATTTTGGTATTGTAAGGGGACTCTAAAACGGTTAACTTTTCAACTTCTTTTAAATAAGCTCTGAAACATGGCAGGTGACATATCAAATTAAAATTCTCGCTGAACACTCATGATCCCTGACGTTATTTACTCCCCCAACTTCCCCCACCATTACTTTTTTATCATACCAAGTTCAGCATGAACTTCTTTCAATCACAGGCAAGCCTTAAAAAGTTATTTAGTTGTTAATATTCCCTGTCTGGTTTTACTTCAGCGAAAAACCTCAAAACTGCAGGACTGGTCTACAGTTAATATTAGACATTTTGTGGGACTACCTATGGCAAAATGCGTAATTATCAAATGTGAAAAACATTCACAGGACATACCACATATCATTGGTAAAGTTTGGTGGAGAGAAACAGGAAACTTGAATAAACTTGTCAACAATGTGTACATAAATGTAAATAAAGATTAAATGAAAAGAACTTGAAAGTAACCTAGAGAAAAATGTTTGTAAATGGCACATCGAGAGCAATGAGGTATATGAGCATTGAAACTCTTTTCATTTATTTATTTTTTATTATTATTATTTATTTATTTTTTTTTTTTGGTCAGTTTTCTTCAAAATTATGTCCCCTAGTTTATGTAACTTATCTTCCAAAGCCTCTATACATATTTCTTTTCTCCTTAAGATTACTAAAACCACTCTTCAGGCAGAAAACCGAAAGGTCTCAATTAATCATAGAGAGGGAGAAACAGCAATAGAAAATGACCGACCAACATATGCAGAAATGACAAATTTTCCACCGCTCCCACAAGAAAGACCGACACTAATATTAACACCAAAAGACAAGGAAACAAAAATGCCAATAATAAAGAAAGTTCTCAATTCTATGAATATGGCTGAATTACCACCAGTAGACTGCCAAACAACTAAACAAAATAAAATAATAATAACATGTAAAAACAAATTTGACCTAGAACAGGTGAAAGATAAAATCTGCACTACAGAAGATATGGCGGAAAAACTGGATATTAAAGAACCAAACCCGAAAACAGCCCGAGTGATAGTCTTTGGAGCCCCAGAAGCCCCAGTAGTCACACAGAAAAACGTCGAAAGAGAAGCAGACAGTTCACTGAGCAACTTAGAAGAGCAACAAGAACTATATGAAAAACAAGTACTCTATCCGGCTTTGGAAAGAGCTCTGAGGAGGAAGGTGCAATATAAGCTGATAAGAGTATTGAAAGAAAGAGAGGGCGAGGAAACCTCGCACTTGGTGTTGCAGCTACTGGAGAGAGATGCACTGCAACTAATGGCAGGAAAATTGTGCATAGAATTTAACCGGTGCACGGTAAGACGGTATGTCTTCATTCAAAGGTGTTATCACTGTCAGGAAATAGGGCATACAGCAAGAGTGTGCCAGAATGCAGAGGCCTGCGCCAAATGTGGCAAAGGCCACAACATCAAGGATTGTGCCTCAGAAAAAGAAGAGTGTGTTAACTGCAAAAAAGTGCTCGACTGCTACAAGGTGGACCATAGGGAAGCTGGACTATATGAAAAACATCCATCTTACGATCCATCCTGCAGCGTGTATCAGCGAAAGAAACAAGCAGCGCTAGCGTCATTGTCTTATAGAGGTAAAAATTCAAATTAATTCAACAAAATTTACAGAACAACAGATCACAAACCGCTGCTTTTATGAAATTCCTCTCAGACTCGGACTATTCCCTGGTTTGTCTTCAAGATGCATACGTTTATGAAAATAGACCTCTATCACTTCCTCGAACAACACCATGCTATAGTTCAAGCTCTAAAAAAGCCCATATTTTAATCTTAGACCAAAACTTAAAACATAATCTCTCTTCTAAACACTATAACTCAGTTTTTATAAATTTAGACCTTAAGCCATTAACCTTAAGCATTGGCAGCCTGTATAGCCCCCCGAGTGCTGACTTTGATAGGATATTGAGAACTGGCTGGGTTCTAAAAATCAGAGCCCATTGCAGTTGGTTCTCGGTGATTTCAACGCTCACAGTCAGCTTTGGGGCTATAGGAGTGAAGACACCAGGGGAAAAGTTCTTATCGATAGAGTCATAGCGTATCAACGAGTTATTCTAAACTCTTCATCCAGTCCACCAACGTATGAGTCGGGGAAGAACCTGGGGAGGCCGGATCTATCCATCTGCACGCAGGCTATGTTTTCACACATAAAACACTGGGAAGTAATTCCTTCCTTTTTTGGAGACCACTACCCAATAGAAACAGAGCTAAATTTCACAGTACCCAAACTACCAAGAAGAAGATTCAAAACAAAGGGAATCCCTTTGACACAATTTTCCGAACAACTAACTCGAAAATGCTCACAGATTAACTTTAATGACATAGAAACTATAGACCAGTTTAACAAAGAATACGAAACTTTTAAACAAGAAATATTATTACAAGCCAATAAATCCTTTAAAAAGAAAGCCCCCTTCAAGAAATTTAAAATTTCCTGGTGGTCTCCACAATGGAGGGCTCAAAGAAATAAAGTAGCAGCTCATTTAAAAAGAGCAAAAAATTCAAACTACGAGTCAAATATAAACCAGCAATACAAAAGGAAAGGGCAATTTATCAAAAACAGATTTTATCGGAGAAGAAAAAAGCTTGGACAAACCTGTGTCGCAGAGAGACGGATCCTTTTGGTTTAACGAAAAAGTTGGCCTTCCAGCGATTCCAGGACTCACATATCAGTTACCAATTTGATTCTTTGTCACCCACTTCCAGGTCATCAACCCTTTTAAAACTAACGAGAGACATTTTTGGCGATGAAACTCCAAAGCAACTACCACAGCGACTAAGCTCGCACGACCAGGCAAAATTCACGAAAAGAGAGTTGCGAAATGTTATTTTCTCATTCAATATTAACAAGGCGCCAGGACCTCATCAAATTGATCACAGGATGGTCAGGTGCATCTTTTCAAAAAATCCTAATATTCTGTTGGATATGTACAACAGTCTTTTAAAGTTAAACTATTTTCCTGATGACTGGAAATTGGGAGAGCTCGTGTATTTTAGAAAGGAGGGAAAACCCTTGAATGAGAGCTCTTCATATCGCCCCATCACTCTATTACCAATATTCAGAAAAATCTTAGAGAAATTAATTCTAAGACGAATACATCACGCATTAGACAAAACGAATTTCCTATCGGGTAAGCAACACGGCTACACGCAAAATAAATCTACGGAAACGGCTTTGGAGCAAGTGATTTCATTAGTAGAACAACACAAACAAAATAAAAAATACACATCACTGGTGTCACTGGATTTCAGAGGAGCAAACCTCCTCTGACAACCTCCCTCGGGATCAGGTGATCCTAGCATTGCAAAGACTAGGTATTTCTAAACAACTCATTAATCTTGTCGTTTCCTTCCTTTCGGGTAGGCGAGCTCAAGTGGACTGGATGGCACCATTTTTGTTGTACTTCTTTAGTAAGGGTTGCCCGTAGGGATCGTGTCTGGGTCCTTTTCTTTGGTTGGTTCTGTTGGAGACTCTGTTGGGGACCTTTGATGTACAGAACTGTGAACTGGTGGCATACGCGGATGACGCGATATTACTGATCTGGGCACAGTCGAGACAGCAACTTGAACAAAAAGGTCAGAAAGATTTAAACTTTATTCAGAATTGGGCAGAAACCAACAAAATAGAAATTTCACATGAAAAATCCTCATCATTAACTTTTGGCAAACCCAAACACCTTAAGCAGGGCCCCACATTTAAACTTCAAGGTAAATCAATAAAATCAGAAACAACACTAAAATACCTGGGGGTAATATTAGATAAACAATTATCATTTCTCCCACATGTGGCACAAAAGAGAGTAGAAATCGGAAAAATAACTCAAAATCTTTATAAATTTTCATCAATCTCAGGTCGACTCCCTCCGGAATTTTTTAAGATTTGGTACTCGGCGATCTTACAAAGGAAACTGGCCTACGCGTGTGCTGTCTGGTTTCCGCGTATGGCGCAATATCACGGTCGTCGACATTTGCTCTCGGCACAAAGGAAAACTTTGTTGCTGATAACGAGAGCATATCGCAATACGTCAACAAACGCCCTGCAGGTCCTCACAGGTCTCCCCCCACTGGATTTGCAGTTGGAGGCCGAGGCGGAGTATTCGGAGACGATTCGTCTCGGCAAGACAACAGAAAAGGCTTTTGCTCCACTATACTATCCAAAATGCTCAAAATACAAAACATCACCACTAACAAGTGAAATACAAATTTGTGAAATAAACGACTATGTAGGCAAAATTACAATATACACGGACGGTTCCAAAATGTCCGAAGGCACAGCCTCGGCATTTTGTGTGTACGAAAAAAACGAGCAAATCTATACTTGGAGAGCGAAACTGTCCCAGGATAACTCCGTCTTCCAGTCAGAACTCTTCGCGATCTCTTTAGCATTAGAGTGGATAGAGTCGGACAAACATTCTCAATACTTAATCATAACGGATAGCCTATCAAGTTTAAAAGCATTAAACAATTTTGACAATACAAACTATTTAATACTAAAAATTCTTCAACAATTACAAACAACAGTAAAAGACATATACTTCAATTGGACAAAAGGACATTCAGGTGTTGAGGGCAATGAGGCAGCTGACCAACTGGCAAAATCGGCAGTAACGGATGAAACACTAATACATTTTTACCATATCCAGCTTCTTCACTAAAATCACAGACAAAGCAAAATCTGTTAAAAAATTGGCAAAAACGCTGGACGGATTCAGACACAGGCCGATATACGAAGGAATTCTTGCCATTGGTTGAGCACAAGTATTTCGTAAACAACAGATACTTACACATATTTTTAACAAATCACGGCCCCTTTCAGGAACACTTATACAAAATTAACAAAAGAGTCTCCCTACTATGCATTTGTGGATTGCCGTCAACATCGTTACACTATGTATTATACTGTACATTAACATCGCATTATCATCTCAAAAAACACACACGTATGAATTTAGAAAGTTGGTGGCGGGATGTAAAAGAGAAACCACAACTACTCAACAAGATCATACAATGCATGAGGTTTATAGAAACAAACGAGTACATCTTTTCAAATCCAGAGCCATTCTAGTCCGACTACATCACTAGGGTGTAGCATGGAGGGAGAAACGGGTTATTAGCGGGTGCCA
Organism: Maratus speciosus; assembly: GCA_963932465.1. Taxonomy (NCBI): domain Eukaryota; kingdom Metazoa; phylum Arthropoda; class Arachnida; order Araneae; family Salticidae; genus Maratus; species Maratus speciosus. The sequence goes on along the minus strand of OZ010790.1, from coordinate 375,064,156 downwards.
GAAACTTCTATCACTTTTGAATTTTTACCTTGTGCATCTCTCCAAACTCTTGTATGCACAAATTGTAAATAGTAGGTGTGTTGTAATGTGTTTTTAATTGTGATGTTCAATATTGTGTGCTTAATGTACTGTGAAATTCCTGTAAATCCATGAAAAATGTAAATAATTATGCAATCACATTCAAATGATCCTCATGTAATCACTACATACAGTCATGTAAATAGTAGGTGTTTGATATTGTGTTGTAATGTGTTTCTAATTGTCATGTTAAATATTGTGTGTTAAATGTACTGTGACGTATATAATCCAAGAAAATTGTAAACAATTATGCAATCACATTAGGTGAAATGATCCTCATGTAATCACTACATACAGTCATATATCTCGATGTGAAATCTTCGGTTCGCCCAGAAAAATTGGGTAACCAATTGTGATTGTAATTGTAAATCTCACAGTAACCGAAATAAATCTCAGCAGCTTGATCAGGGACCCGACGATCCCTCTCAGACTCTGGTTGAGAGTCGGGAGGAGTGGATGTGGTCTACCCCTCGGGATTGCACTAACACTCTAAAGCGAAAGCTGAGTTCCCGAGGTGGTCATCGCTGTCATCGCCGTTTATAATTTTATCGGCTTCGTCTAAATATTTATATCGGGCGCTAGACCCGCTTAATTGTAGTTATCGGCCCGTCCTGGCAGGGCCATTCAATTTTTTTGCCGGCCCGGTCCGTTTCTTTTGTTTATCAGCCCGACCTGGTGAAAAACCTGTCCTAATAAAGCGGCCTGGCCAGTTTGAAATTTTGCCGCCCCGCCGCGGCCTGCGGGCCAGTACGGTGAAGACCTCTATTAGAGATGCAATTGTAGATTATTTTTCATAATGGTATTAAAACAGGATTTGCTTTCCTTACATTGCGGGTTCGGGTCGGGTTGCGGATTGCCTGAAATAAATTTTGCGGGTTCGGGTCGGGTTGCGGTTTGCCGAAAATTATTTTTGCGGGTTCAGGTCTGGTTGCGGGTTGACTTAAAATGGAAATTGCGGGTTCGGGTCGGGTAGAACCCGACCCGCGCAGACTCTAACCCCTATACATTAGCATCGGGAGAAGATTTCCACACCGCTGTCTGCTGTAACATTTCAGAAAATTTGCTGTGGATTTCAGAATTTTTTGTTTTACACAGAATCACCCGTGTTGCAGTGGTCTCCACACAACACAGACACGCACAAAAACTTTTATTTTTATTGTTATAGATTCCTTCCATGTTAAGTTGCCTGTTGTTTTGTTCTACAGCTCAATGCATAATCAGACTTTACACAAGACATAAAAAAAAATTGAAATAAGGTGTGGAAAAAAAGGTAGACTTCTCATGTGCAAACCAAACTTATAGGTACAACATTCATAAATTGGGATTTAATATTTTCTATGAGATTCTTAAAAATATAGCATGATTTCAGTGTACTTTGATAATGTATTCAAGGGTGGACCAGTCAAAAATCTCCCCCTCCCCCCTTCTCAGTGCATTGAAATGTCTCCCACCTTCAGAATATTTACGATTTTATGCTTATTAATGATTTAGATGTGAATTTCCTTTCCAAGGAAAATGTCCGATTCCCAGGGGTGGGGAAATACATCATTTTACTCGCCACTGGCGAGTGGATTTGTAGGCAGTATTTAAAAAGCTCCATGTCAAAAGATATGCCAAGAACTTTATTTTTTTTACTAGTTAGCTATATTTTACAACTTTCCAAATTACTGCGATGTAAACTCGGTACTAAGTTCTATTCTTTATTAAACTTTTCTCTCTTGTGTATATTTTTCTTAATTTTACAGAAGAAAAAATATATATGTGAAAATGTATTGTAGCAATAGTAATCAACTATTTTTGCAATCGCCTAAGTTTTATTATAACAATTTCCAACTGTACATTGCATTTTTCTGGCGGGTAAAATAAATCCTTGTCTGGTAAGATTTTCTGAATATTCCCCACCCCTGCCAATTCCAACACAGATCTATGTTGACAAATGATTCAATGGGAAGTGTAATAAAAGCAACCATTCATTTAACAAAAACTAACCCTTTACTTAACGAAAGTATTTTTTTTAAGCAAAAATGTCATTTAAAAAAAAAAAAAAAAAAAAAAAAAAAAGTCTTGCCCCTTTTTAAAAGAAATGGGAACATTTGTGATACTTGTTATCTTGTACTCTCAAATAAGGATTATTTTACAATTAAATTTGTACCTTGCATTTTTACTTTAAAAAAAACAAAGAAAATTTCTCAGGTTTTTTTTTTTTTCTTTTTTTTTAAAATCTTATTTGAGTGCAAATAATACTGGTTTTAATTCATTATATTTTGTTATCATTAAAACAATAATTAATGCATTTCATTTATCTTTTCCAAATAAACAAGTTTCATTTATTCCTTTAAAATATAAATTAGTAATTGATGAGGACCCGCTTTTAAAGGAGCTTAAAAATGCTATTGGCGAGATTTGCATCCGGCTAACATAAAAGTATCAAGAATTCTTTGTGAAGCCTTTACAGTTAAAAATGTCAGAAAATTTCGTATTGTTTAGCTGTGAATTTGAGACCTACCTTAATGTATATTTCCAAATATTCTGTTAATAGAAGCTCATTATCACTATTAATTTTTTTTACAAAACATTGCCTGCCCTACGCATCCCGAGAACGATAAGTCCAGTTTCGGCCCGGCTCGACTATGTAGGAAAAAAAATGGAAGCCTGATCTCAGGCCGGTACGAGTCTACTGAGAAAATTAAGCCCGGGTTCAGATACACCATGTCCAGTGCCGATCTCTACGCTGGACATGTTACATTTCTGTATTGATGTTGTCAAACTGTCATCGGTATGTGACGCACATTTATACTTATTCTCACGAAAGTCACATTCAGTGAAAATGGCCCATATTTTATCGTCTTTGTCGAATCTTTTATATCGGCCCGGTAGGCCCACTTACAGCCCAGTAGCATAGTGGTCAGCATGCCTGTCTGCCATTACTGCAGGTCGCGAGTTCTGCTCCCGACTGGGCAAGGTTTATTCAACCTTTCATCGCTTCGGGGTCGATAAAATGAGTACCAAGCTTGCTTGGGAGCTAAACACCGAGGGTCTCTTGTTGGGTCGACCACCTGGCCGGGGCACATGCTGCATAGCACCTTGGGGCCCAGGTTCAAGTAAACAGAGCTGGGCACTGTAGGCTCTGATCCTTCATGGATCGTACAGCCACAGGATTAGTGTTTTTTTTTTGTTGTTGTTTTGTTTTTTTTAGTTTAGTAGGCTCGCTTAATTTTTTTATCGGCCTGTACCGTCTGAGAGTTCACCATCATTTTGCCAGTGCAGGTCCACCTCTAATGTCGACGGAAAGTATTTTGTCCTGTTTGGTTCAGATTGGTAGTGTTGATTCTAAAAAACATAATGTATTCTCAAAAAGATCAATCTTGTGCCATATTTTCCGAATTATCAGTAGAATTTTGTACATTTTTTGCGACCAATTGACTTTCTTGACCCAACCCCCCACCACACACACACACGATTGACTGATGAATTTCGTGATTATTTTCAGTGGCCTATTAATGAAATTTGTAATAGTTTTCTTTTGACGTTTGGCGGATTTTACAGTCTTTTCTTGCAGCCAAATGACGAAAATCAGTTTTTAATCACGATCGATTGTAAAATTTTTTCCCTCAACCAACTTACGCTTTTCGCAATATTTTTCCACATATTTGGCTTAAGAATTTACAATATTTTCCTTCTATTTAATAGTTGGAGAATTTTGCAGCTTTTTCTTACAACTGATTGGCAAAAAATTATGTGTGTGGGAAAGGGGTGTCTAGAAGCAATCGACAAATTTTACTTTTTTTTTTTCTTCACCAAATCGACTAAAGAATTTTCAGATTGTTTTTTTCTCACTTTTGCTGTTTCCCTGACGACCAATACACGATCGTTTGCTGCTGAACTGGGTATTCAGCATGAAATAGTGCGGAAGGTTTTGCGTGGAGAAAACATGCCTTCCTTCCATGTGCAGAATATCAAATTCCTACTCAATGCTGATTACCCCCTTCGGGTAGAGTTCATATTTGGATGCTTGATGTCATACAGAATGATTCACAGTTTCCCACACCTGTTTTACGAGCAATTTCTTGGTCAGTGCACATATGTAGTGGTCCAGAAATCCCCATTGCACTGTCTTGTCGAAAGTGCACTGCAAGTTCGGTAACGTCTGAGGAGGGATTCTTGGAGATCATCTGTTGGGACCGTACCTTCTGCCCGAATGCCTCAGTAGTTCAAATTACCTTGTTTTTCTACAGCACATCCTCCCAAATTTTATTTTGAATCAAAAATCTGTACCCAGTGAATTTAATCATTTTACAATACATTGATTCAGTGGTAGAATCGATTATTAAGCATCAGAATTTAATGGTCCGCATTCATCATCACTGGCCTGCTACATAAAATTTTATTAAGTCCCTTTAACCCTTTGAGTGACCCCTCTCTCCTAGAATATAAACCAAACTTCCTTTGCAGTTATCCAAAATTTTCAGCATAATAAAATGTAAAATAATAATTTACTGAAAATTAAATAAACAGTACGTTAAAAAAACTTTAAAATTATTAATTAGATATTTTATTTCTGATTATTTCAATTTACTAAGGTTTAATGCAATTTTATTTTATTTTTTTAAATAAAATAAAATTGTGTGATTTGTGTTTGGTTGCGAATTTCTCAGGGATGGGAAAATTTAAGTTTACCTGTGACCCTCTGAGAGAGGCGGAAAAAGTTTGATTTTTGCCCAATTGAATTTTTGGTGGTCTCGGACCAGCGGACCACAAAGGATTTCGAAAGCAGATTGATTTTTCAAATGATGCTGAAGCTTTTCCTTGTAAAAGAAAATTTGATTGATATGCTGTTTAATTTTCGGATTATTTTCCCTGTGTGAAATTTTATTATTATTGTTATGTCTGCACAAAAAAAAAAAAAAAAAAAAAAAACAATTTTATGCCTTAAAAATATTTACCCTTTCATTTAAAACAGGTGGCGAAATTAATCCAATGCTTGGAGCTATTCCATTTTACCTGACTTTAAATCGTGAATCAGAATATACTAAGCTTCAAGAATTCTATATATTTGATGACCAATCATATTTATTATCCTCATTTGGGCAAGAAAGAGGCTATTTTTTAAATGAATGATCAGACTGGGTGCAGCACCCTCCTAAAACTGTTGGAGAAGAAACTCTGTATGTAAAATGGCATTATACTTACAGTAAATATTAGTCTGACATATACTATATATATAATATGTATATACATATAATTTAATGATCATATAATTTGTATTTTCAATAAATGGAGCGGCATACAGCAAACCAACATAATTGTGTTATTTTATTGTGTCTGTGACCATTTTTTTTTTTTTTCAGCTATTGCAAGGCTGCTGTTGGAGAATATTTTCCTTTTCTATTACTATTATTTAAAAAAAAAAAATCTTCGTCATAGATTATCGTTTAGGAATACTGAAAAAATACATATATATGCAATAACAATTAATCACTTTTGGCGGCAATGCTGTTATTAAATTAACCCTGTAAATTATTTAATAAACTTTGGAAACACATTGTGTATTAAAAAAAAAAGGCTTTAAGAGTTATTTAAAGTAGTACTTTTGTATTAGCTGATATTAGAGGTTAAATGAATAGATGAAAGATTCTGCTACTTATAGCTAGGCCAATCCATTTCAAGTGGTCCAGCACTGGTTGCTCCACCATTTTTAAAAAATCTGAAATTTTTTGTACAACAACCCTAACATGATGGAAGTTCAAAATGACTATTATTTTAATTTTATTAATTTTTGTTTGTGCATGGCGGCCATCTTTGTTTCATCGTCTGCAGCAAATTTTCTCACAGAAAACGTTTACGGAATTGTAAATAATTCAACGTTTATTTCTCCAATTCAAGTGCGGATTAAAGCAATTTTTACAGAATACATTGGGCTAAAAATATGGTAATAGAGTAGTTTCCGAAACTAAATGCTTATTGGTGAAATTTAAGCATAAATTTTCAGTTTTTTTCCAAAATGTCCGTTTACAAGAGGAAATTCTTCTAGCAAGGAAAGCTGTCAACATGACATATTTTTTTTTTTTACAAATAGGCTGAAAGTACTTGTACTCACACGCCAAGTTCCAGATCAGGGACTTGCTTTCTCTTCGCAAAAAAAAAAATCCCAAATTTTTCAAAAATGTCAAAAATCGCACTTTTGAGGATTTGATATCTCTGGTGGGGCACGAGATAAAAATCTGAAGTTCTGGTTTCTGAGAGTATTATATGGTAGTGTTATGCACAAGAAATTTCAGGATGGAGATTTGACTACAAGCTGAGATATGTTAAGGGCAACATGTCAAAACAATACTGCCAAACTATTGTTTTGTTGCAGTCACAGCTAAGTATTTACCTCAGAGTGTCATTTAAATTTATTTTTTTATTATCTTTAAATAATAATAACAGAAAATAAAGCCTTTTGCAAAGCTTAGAAATTAATTAAAAAATAATTATGCCTAAGGCCATACATTTTGTATGGTTTCAGTAATTTTTCTTGTAAGTAATTTTAGCAACTAAAAGAAATCTCGACACTTTTATATAGATAAAAAAAAAATATTTTTATTCAAGACCTGAGACAAAAACAGAATGGAGAAAGAGAAAAGCTGTTCTTGTTGAGACATGATCAAACGTGTCAAAACACACTATTGCTTGATGGTTTAAAACCACAATTTTGATCTTTCTCAAAATTTTATTTGCAGGAACCAAGTCTTGTCATCTCTTGATAACTTGATTGAAGTTTTTGGCCCTGCTGTCTCATAGAAATAAACTTTGAAATCACTAAGTGCAAGTCTCACTTCATAAATAATTCCTAGCCTACTTCTTATGCAAAATTGTCATTTTTCTGCAGTATGAGTTTTGAAAGGGCTTTGGATAGCTTTACTTTCTGAAAATTACTTGAGGCTGATGCATGGTAATATCGTATAATGTTACATTTACAGGAACATACTTATGATAAGAGCATGTTTCAGGGACTGGTAAGCAGCATTAAAATTGTGGTTTTTAAACCAACAAGCAGGAATGTGTTTTGACGCGTTTGATCATGTTTCAAAAAGTATGTCAACATTAACAGCTATTCTCTTTCCCTATCCTGATTTTGTCTCAGGTCTTGCAAAAAATACGTTTTTTCTTTACGTAAAAATGCTGAGGTTTCTTTTAGTTGCTAAAATTACTTACAACAAAAATTACTGAAACCATACAAAATGTATGGCCTTAGACATAATTATTTTTCTAATTAATTTCTAAGCTTTGCAAAAGGCTTTTTTCTGTTACTATTATTTAAAGATAATCAAAAAAAATAAATTTAAATGACACTCTGAGGTAAGTACTTAACTGTAACTACAACAAAACAATAGTTTGGCACTATTGTTTTGGCATGTTGCCCTTGCCAAATCTCAACTTGTAGTGAAATCTCCATCCTGAAATTTCTTGTTCATAACACTACCGTACAATACTGTCAGAAACCAGAACTTCATATTTTTATCTCGTGCCCCACCAGAGATATCAAAGCCTCAAAATTACAATTTTTGACATTTTTGAAAAATTTGGGAATTTTTTTAGCGAAGAGAAAGAAAGTCCCATATCTGGAAGTTCGCGTCTGAGTACAAGTACTTTCAGCCTATTTGTAAAAAAAAATTATGTCTTGTTGACAGTTTTCCTTGCTAGAAAAAATTCCTCTTGTAAAAGGACAGGTTTTGGAAAAAAACTGAAACTTTATGCTTAAAATTCACAAATAAGCATTTAGTTACGGAAACTACTCTATTACCAAATTTTTAGCCCAATGTATTCTGTACAAATTGCTGTAATCCGCATTTGAATTGAGAAATAAATTATGAATTATTTACAATTCCGTAAACCCTTCATGTGAGAAAATTGCTGCAGACGATGAAACAAAGATGGCCGCCATGCACAAACAAAAATTAATAAAATTAAAATAATAGTCATTTTGAACTTGCATCATGTTAGGGTTATTGTACAAAAAAATTCAGATTTTTTAAAAATGGTCGAGCAACGAATTAATGATTTTCTGGACCACTTGAAATGGATTGACCCAGGTACGTTTTTTATGCTGATTATTTCAGTGTTTACGCATATACAGTAAACTCTGTGTAAGACTGAAATCTGTCTAACTTCGAAATATTTTCAAGTCCCTGCGAATACATAGACATAAAGTAAAATTTGTCTAAGGTGGAATAATGTCGGCTACGGAAAATTGCCTCGATTCCACTTTAGACAGAGTTTACTGTACTTTGATTATGTATCCGTTATGTTTGTGTTTTATTTATTTATTGAAAAATGCTATATTCATTATTGAGTGTTAAACAGAAACAAATGCTGATCTTTTTGTTGTTGTTTTAAATTCAAAGGAAATAATCGAATTCAATTGCATAATCGAGCTGTGTGCAATATAAATTTTTAAAAGAACCGTGCTTGAAAATTAATTTAAAAACCATGAAAAATCAGTAAATTCAAATGCAGATTTAATTTAATTGCATTTGAAATTACAAATTTTCTCCTTTTAACGATGTAAAAATGAAAATTATGTGGCGATAATTCAATTTGAGGAAAAGGGGAAATGGATTGCTTAGATTATTGTTATTGTTGATATGTGTCAGCAATAGTAGAAAAATAAAATTTTTATTTAATACTAATTTAAAAATAAATGCATTAATAATAATAAATTTTCATAATTGGGATTTTGGACAGGACATGTCAATTGTACTGACGACTCTGTCGCTTAAATATATATATATACGTCGCAATAAAGATATTTTACTTAATTCAATTTCGTATTTTGCAGGCAATGAGGATGATTTTTATTTGCCTTTTTAACAACATTAAAACAAAAAAGTTAGCATAGAGAAATGCAAGTGAGTATAAGAACAACAACAACAACAACAATAATAAAAGGATTTTGTTTGCTTGTTATTAAAAATCAAAGATGGAGATTTTCAAAATACGAAGGATTAACAATATTAAACATCATCAATACAAAAAAAGAAAAAATTACATTGATTACAATAGTAAAAGACTACTATTTAGAAGCTTTAAAAATTAAATCAGTACATATAAGCCAGCAATTCTTTGATATTAAGTTAAAATAAAATTTTAAATATATTCATAAAGCTTTTAATATATTTATGTAAAGTTATATTTTTAATTGAAATATATATATATATTTAATTTGAAATAATCGTACATTTTCATTTATAACTACATGTCATAATATGTTTTAGCAATTTCCTACTTACTTAATATATATTTACCAAAAATTCCTTATTTTATAATTTAGTTTAAGTATCTCACATTAAGAAAATCTACTGAAAGTGGAATAAATTATTAAAATAGTTATCTAAAAATACATTTCGAATTATTTTTATTAAAAATTGATAAATTGCTTCCTTCTTTCGAAGATATATATCCGCATTATAAAACTATGGGTTTCCAGTTGCCAAAATTTACCTTTTGTTTTGTTTGCCGTTTGCAGGTGATGCTTTATCTTTCAAATTTATGACACAATTGGGCAGAACGTGTCTTTTCAGAACAATTTATTTTTCATAATGCTCAAGTTTGTTCTCTAAGCACACGTATTTTGGTGACCTGAACTCTTTATTTATTAACTCTTCCACCTACATTTTTTCCTTCTGAAGAGACATGGAAAAGATGCATATATTCTTATCTAAATCTCTAAAAGTGATTTCCTGCAGAGCCTTTCACTTCCTTTTTTCTGCTAACAACCTTTCACTTCATAAAATAAGTTATTATTTATGCAATTACTTAAGGGCTTGTGAATATTAAAACCAAATCCTTCAATTTTCAATGGATTCATTTTAAAATTGGCAGACTTGTTTATGGCAAGCTCAAATCGTTATATTCAAAATATTGAGTTAAAATAACAAAAAGTTTTAAAATTATTCAAGTTTTAAAATTTTAAATAATTTTCATATTGAATAAATAATTTTCATATTTTAAAATGTCCCATTCGCATTTCTTTTGTCTGAAACATGACAATATTTATTTATGAGGTACTTTTTATGTATTACAGCGGGCGTTGGCATAAATTGTAAAAGTTTGCTGAAGCATATAAGCAAGCAGAAAAATATATTTTTATAATTATGCTTTTTTTTTCTAGAAAGCTAGCTATAAATTTTCATATGCACATAAATTTCAACACTAAAATACTCCTGAAATACAACTTTTTAAGCTAACATTTATTTATGATTGTAGATATACAGGATAAATTTCAAATGATCTGATAAGGAATGCATTTCAAATGTTAGAACAATGGGAAATTTTCAATTTTAAGAAAAGAGAATTTTTAGTAAAACAAACTTCATAAATATATACAGTTTTCACAAATATAAAAGCTTATATCTCTGCGAAGAGACGTGCGAATTGAAAAATTCTTTTTTCACCAGATAAATTTCAGACTCTAGTTTGATAATTTTTCTAATACAAAAAAAATTTCATTTTGTTTGTCGAATTTCGTGACTTTGATAGTCCACTGCCTCCTTAAATACTCTTTTATATCAAACACTAATTGTTTGTGTGGGAAACTTCCTTTACCGTGCGTGAAATAAATATGTTTATTAGGAGAAGGTGGCCTAAAATGATCCCCTTAAGGAGAAAACTTGTGTATAATAACATTACTGTTTAAATAAAACTTTGGACCTATGCTAGCGTGTTTTACACTATATTTTGCATTATAAACATATTTTTATATTTTAAACCCAAAATGGGTAATGAAAAAAATAGATTTTTAAAAAAGTCTCCAAAGGACCATTTTATCCTCATCAAAGGGCAAAATGATCCTTCATTTAAAAATAATTGTAAATTGTTTTTTAGCAGCAAATTAAAGGACATAAAAGTAATTATGAAAATACATAATGAAACAAGATAAGTTTAAAAATCAAATAGCATACATAATTTTCCAAGCTCAGTTGATTCTTATAAGAACTGCTCTTTAAAATGGCACTTTCCATCGATTTTCTTTTTCTAGAAGTGCTTGATTTAGTTTTCTTTGGAAACAGTAGGATAACACGTGGACTCAAAGAGAAAGATTTGGGGCAGTCACACATTTCACTCCATGATGGCTAAGACCCGGCACCGCATTTTCTTCAGCTAATGAAATGGTAGTAAAACGATCGACATAATGGATCATTTTACCCGGCAATATGGTCGCCCATTTTAGGTCATATAACTGGATGACGCCGAGAAACATAACAAACTTAGCACATCTAAAAATATACTCTAATAAGTAAACCAAGTCATATTTCTGTACAAGAAAGACTGTATATCTAAATAAATGTGAAAGTTAGTGTCTATGTTATAATAAAGTTATAAAATCCTCTTTTTCAAAGAATTTTATTCAGAGGCGTAATAGTGTGATCGTTTGAATACCGCCATTGCTTCTTCTTCTTCACTTGGCACAAGTTTATGTGTTACCCTGTAGATACCGCGACCTATCTGGAAGAAAACATACGTGGATCGTCTTGCCCACTAGGATCATTTTAGGACACCTTCCCCTACATCTTACTTATTTACAGATTATCTGCCATTTGTATATTTTCTATTTTATCATCTTTATTACTGACAAAACCAATGGATGAAAAGAGTAATACTAAAAGTTCTAAGTAGAAGACAATAATAATTTTAAACTCCTAGAATTTAGACCATATACCAACGACGACCGATGTGTTCACAGAATGTCGAAACAGCAAATTTCCAGGACATAGGGGAGAATCGTATACATTTGCCTAAGAGTTGTCAAGCATGCAGAGTTTTTCTATTAGTTCTACAGCATGAGTCTACAGCATGAATCCTACCGTATGTTTTTCCCTCTACTAGAGGTCTGCACGGGCCCGGGCTTGACCCGAGTCCCGTAAACGGCCCGGCCCGCGCCGGCGGAATGAAGGCGAATTTTCCAACGGGCCTGGCCGGGCCGGCAAAAAAAATTGAACGGGCCTGCAGGGCCGGGCCGGGCCGATAAAAAAATTAATCAGGCCTGCAGGGCCGGGCCGGGCCGATAAAAAAAATTAATCGGGCCTATCGGCCCGATATAAGAATTCAAGCAAAGCAGATAAAATACGAGCCATTTTCAATGAATATGATTTTCTCGAGAAGTAGAAATGTGCGTCACGAGCCGATGCGAGTTTAACAACATCAATACAGATATGTAACATGTCCATCGTAGAGATCGGCATCGTACAGTTACAAGATGTCTAATTTTGGGTTTAATTTTTTTCAGCAGACTCGTGCCGGAACGGAACTGGTCTTAATTGATCTCAGGATGTGTAGGACAGGTATTATGTTTTGTAAAAGTATTAATAGTGATAATGAATTTCTGTTAACAATATCTTTGGAAGTATACCTTAAGGGGTTCTCATATTCACTGCTCAACAATGCGAAACTTTCAAACACATTTTCTGACTCATTTTTAACTATAAAGGCATAAAATTCACAGGCCTGACTATTGAAGGCATTTGGAAACGAATAGCTTTCTCCATATTTGATAAATTACTTACGATTTGTTACTTACGATAACAGAGATTCTTGTCATGTGACTGTATGTTTTTCTCCTTTCCTGTGCTATCGCTTCCGGAAATTCGATTCATAACGCTAACTTTGGCAGTATTTTCAGAGAAAGATATGTTTCTTTTATCTATGAATAAGACGGCATTTACATAGTTTCTGAATAAGTATACCTGCCAATCTTATGCGTTTCCGAAAAGAAATGAATTCTCAAATGCGTCGAAATGTAACTTCTTTCGATTTGAGAAAAGCCTTTTAAATGAGAGAAATATTTTCGCAAATCTACTTTTTATCCTACAGCTTCAAAAGGTATCATGTTTTTAATACTTTATTCTGAACTATATTAACTTTTTAATGAATCCTTATTGGAATTTCGAAATGTCTGTAGAGACGATGGCTGAAACACTGTGCAATCGTTAATGTTTACTATTGTGTGTTTTCTGCTTTGCGAACACATAGTAGTCTAAAATATATTGTAAAATTTTCCCATAAATATGTACGTAGTATTCATTAAAAGAATCTTAATTGTATGTCGAGAAAAAACGGATTTTTTTTTGTAGAAATTGAATCGGGCCGGGCCGGGCCTGTTTTCATTAATTTTTGTACGGGCCGGGCCGAGAACTGTAAAAATGCAAACGGGCCGGGCCGGGCTTGGGCTGAACTTTCAATTTTTACACCGGGCCGGTCTGGGCCAAGATAGCTTTCGTTCGGGTCGGGCCGGACCCGGACGCGGAAATTCCGGCCCGTGCAGACCTCTACCCTCTACATACCATCTAACAATAACAACGTTTTTAAAAGGGAATGCAACGGGAAAGAAGGAAAAACAGATGAAAACAAAAGATTAACAGATGAAAAAAAAAAAAGGTTTTCTAAGTCCAATTCTTTATATTATAGTTTTTTTTTTTTTTTTTTTTCTTTTTTTAACTATTATTGTGAGAAACATTTTGATCCCTTTTTCTTTTTTATTACTTTTTTCCATATTTTCGAATTCTAAAGTCAAGATCTCACTATACACCTCAAAATCGTTGATAAATTCCTTTTCTGAGGGCATTTGAGAAACGTTGGGATTAAGTGCGCCTAAGTGTGACTTCGGCAGTTAGCAGTGTTTGATTGAATGTAAAAAACAACTTGCTTCTACACGAACCTCATTAAAGAAAAACTATACATTTTTGCTTAAAAATTAGAAGAATTTAGATTTGTTAATTAAAAATCTAAATTCTTTGTATTTAAAAAAAAAAAAAAAAAAAAAAAAAATGTTGTAATTACATATTAAGAACCGCCTTGATAAACAGTGAAAACCAATTTGTCAATTTTCGTAAAAAAAAAAAAAAAAAAAAAAAAAAAAAAAAAAATCACACTGAAAGGTTTGTTGTGTGTCAGCTAATGCGCTAAGTAAGAAATATTTAACACTTTGTATAAAATTAACAAAACTTGCTGTGAAATTGGGAACTGACTTGATAAACAGTGAAAACCTATTTGTCAATGTAAGTAAAAAAAAAAAAAAAAAAAAAAAAAAAAAAAAAAAGTCACTTCGTCACACTGTAAGGCCCATCGTGTGGCAGCTAATGAGTTTAGTAAGAAATATTTAACACTGTGTATAAAATTAGCAAATCTTGCTGTGTTTAGAAATTGTGAACTGACTTGATAAACAATGCAAACCGATTTGTCAATGTTAGTAAAAAAAAAAAGGCACTTCGTCACACTCTGAAGCCCATCGTTTGGCAGCTAATGCATTTAGTAAGAAATATTTAACACTTTGTATAAAATTAGCAAATCCTGCTGTGTTGAGAAATTGTGAACTGACTTGATAAACAGTGCAAACCGATTTGTCAATGTTAGTACAAAAAAAAAAAAAAAAAAAAAAAAAAAGCCTCTTTGTCACACTATGAGGCTCATCGTGTTGCAGCTAATCTTTAGTAAGAAATATTCAACACTTTGTATAAAATTAGCAAAACTTGTGTTTAGAAATTGTGAACTGACTTGATAAACAGTGAAAACCGATTTGTCAATGTTAGTTTTTTAAAAAAAAGCCACTTCTTCACACTGTGAGGCTCATCATATGGCGGCTAATGTTTAGTAAGAAATATTTAACAATTTGCATAAAATTAACAAAACTTGCTGCGTTTAGAAATTTTCAACTGAGTTGATAAACTGTGAAAACCAATTTGTCAGTGTTTGAAAAAAAAAAAGCCCCTTCGTCACACTGTGCCGCTTGTCGTGGGGCAGCTAATGCGTTAAGTAAGAAATATTTAACACTTTTTATAAAATTAACAAAACTTGCTCTGATTAGAAATTCTGAAGGGACTTGATAAACAGTGAAAACCGATTTGTCAATGTTTGAAAAAAAAAAGCCATTTCTTCACACTGTGAGGCGCGTCATGTGGCAGTTAATGTGTTAACACGTTCACGTCACACGTTCATATGTGTTAACACATATGCTACCGATATTCATGTTTTTCTCTGTGTGACGGCGCTCGAATTCATATTTCGCTTCATCTGGCGGCGCGGTACTGTCGCTTATTCAGACACTGTATGTAATGACCCGCCCATCTCATATTTATTGAACTGAACTCGAATATAACAAGCAGAGTTGATTGTGAATGTCTGAAAGTTCGTAAGGAGTAAGGAAATTACTTAGAGACATGATTTTATTGACTACATATGTACGAAATTAATATAAAATGTCTTACAATCTAAAGAAATATGGACAACATGATATAAATGCATTTCTGTAAGGTAAAAGTCACGCCCTTAGTCAATGATATTTTTTGAGTGAAAAGGAGAATTCTCGTTTCCCGTCGTGAATGTATGAAGTTTATAATAATGAATTGTTTTTACTACTGAATTTTCGAACATTCAAGTGTGACCCACCTGTAGTGCACGCCGTTTATAGCCTACTCGAGTGTGACCCACCTATATTACACGCCTTCTACGGGACAGTTGAGCGTGACCCACCAGTGATGCACGCCGGCGTGAACGTGTTAAGTAAGAAATATTTAGAACACCCAAATTTCCTCAATTAACCTTTATTGCTTGTTTAGACGTGACAGTATACATGATACATTTTAATAAAGGCTGTACATTTCCCTATGAGCATATTCCCCATATCATCTTGTTTCGAACGCTTGATCAATCAGATCCATTAATTGAGATTAATACTTCATCCTAGTGACATTATGTTATATATATATATATATATATATATATATGTATGTTACCGACCAAACCCGATTTTAGGCCAAACTAGTTTATCCTAACGCGCATCGGATAAACTAGTTTTTCCTAGCCCAAACTAGTTTATCCTAAGGCCCATAGGATAAACTAGTTTTTCTTTGGCCAAACTAGTTTATCCTAACGCCCATAGGATAAACTAGTTTTTCCTAGGCCAAACTAGTTTGGACTAACGCTCATAGGATAAGCTAATTTAGCCTGCTATTCATTGGTCTGAACTAGTTTATCCTAGGCCAATTCAATTTGGCGTGCTTATATTGATCCCAAAAACCGCTTCCGCGCCAACCTACTAATTTATCCTACGCCAATTCAATTTGACATTCTTATATTGATAACACAAAATGAAAAAAAAAAAAAAAAAAAAGAACAGAACAGAACCGAAGTAATTCAAACTTAAATTCAATTTCTCAAAAATGAGTCAAGTTCAAGCTCAAATTCAAAATTATTCAAACGAATCCGCACAACTCAAACACATCTATGGAAGTCCACTGAAAACTCGTATTTTTAATTATTATTTTTAAATATAATAGAAATTTAGCAACCAAATTTACAAAATTTTGTAAGCTAGTCTTTGGTTATCCGATGTAAAGGTCTCTACTGGCCCGCCAAATTTTCCTTCCCGACACTCGGTTCGCCTTAGTTTGGGATTACTTTTTTCGAGAGGTTCGGACCGAGATGGACCGGGACTCAATTTTTATCCGGCTTAAGTCGGGACTGGGCTGCATTCTTCTTGATGTCTACACAGGCAGAAATGTTAAGTCCAGTTTCCAACACAGCTCTTATGAAAATCATTTGGACCCATCTCTGGTCTGTTCAGTAAAAATATCAGTAACATTTGGCACGTCCGAACTTTTTTTTTATGCACGTTTTTTTCAAATCGCTTTTATTCCACAATTAAAATTTATGTATTTATTATTATTTTTTTTTTTACTTTCTTCTATCTTTACAAGATTAAAATATTGGATTTGTGAAAATTTTCGACAGATTTATACGTTTTAGGGGTCAGAGATTCCCAAAAATATGTTTTTACAAAATGTCTGTCTGTCTGTATGTATGTGACACAAATTTTGTGGGCGCTCTATCGCAAGAACTAATCCACGTAATTTAATAAAAATTTATATTCAGGTAGTCCCTGATATAAATTGGTGCTGATTATTTTTTGGTGTAAATCGCCCAACAGGTGGCGCTGCTATGCTGCATTTTTGACGATTTACGCAATAGCTAAAGAGCTAAAGCACAGATTTTCATGAAACTTCAGATTCAGTTAGTCCTTGATATGAATTGGTGATGCTTACGTTTTGGTGCATATCGCCCAACAGGTGGTGCTGCTATGCTGCATTTTGCAGGATTTACACGATTTCTGCAATAGCTCTATCTCAAGAACTATTGCACAGATTTTGAACAAAGTTCATATTCAGTTAGTCCTTGATATCAATTGATGCTGATTAGGTGTTGGGGTAAATAGCCTAATAGGTGGCGCTGCTGTTCTGTATTTTTCACGATTTCCTCAATAGCTCTATTTCAAGAACTAACGCACGGATTTTCATAAAACTTCAGATTCAAGTATACCTTGATTAATATTGTGACTGATTATATTTTGGTGTAAATCGCTCAACAGGTGACGCTGCCGGGCTGGATTTTTCACGATTTTCGCAGTATCTGTATCTCAAAAACTAATACACGGATTTTCACCAAACTTCAGATTCAATTAGACGTTAACATAAGTTGTTTCTGGCTAGGTTTTAGTGTAAATTACTCCACAGACTGCTATGCTGTACTTTGCTGGATTTACACGATTTCAGCGATAGTCATATCTCAAGAACAAATGAACGGAATTTCATATCTTTAGAATCCTCATGATGAGCATAGATTGTCATTTAATTTTTCACTGTGATAGCGAATTTTGAAGTATTAACATGTTTGAGATAGAAAAAAGTTTTGGAATTGGTACATACTACTAGTTTTAACATGAGTAGATGCATTTTTAGGTAATACAATTAAAGTATGGTAACACCTGAGAAAATATAACCAGCCTATGACGGAATCCCGTGTTTAGCAAAAAAAAATATGTTGATCTCTGTAAAATGAGGATATTAGTTACTTGTAAAAAGAATATAATGCATTTACAACAGACGATGAACATTCTAATAAGGGAGCCTGCCTATAACGGATTTTCTCCTTCCCTGTGCAATTCCGTCTTAGATGATTTTATTGTATATGATTTTTAAAATTTTTAAATCTCCAAACCACAGAATGTGTATTAACCATATTAATGATTCTATTGTAAACTATATTGAATTTTTAATGATTATCTATTTGTATGTAAATATCTGAATACTTACCGCTGATTTTTTTACACGGCTTGGAGACTTGAAAATCTGAAAAAAGTTATATAGAAAAACCTTCAAAGTCGGAATCACATAGGAGAGAAAAAAAAACTTCGTTATAGTTAAGTTCCTATTTTAGCAGGCCAATCGTCTCTAGCAGATGCATTATGATTTTTTCAAACGGATTATTGTATCCAATTTGCACCGATAAAGAAAAAAAAACTTTTATTACAGAATTTCGTCATACACAGATTCTTCTAACAGCTTTCACAGTACTGAATCCCCATCGTATAAATGTATATGTACTATTCTTTAAAGAGAATTTAAATTGTGAAATAATGGTAGCTTAAAAATATATGTATTTTAGGCCAAACTAGTGCCGGAACTTCGCCGGATTTTTGAAAATTCCAGATTTCTGAAAGAATATCAAATGTACTTCTGATATTCTTAATAATGCATTTATTCATAAATAATTCAAAGCCAAGTGATATTTATGTGAAAAAAAAATCTGTAAATTCTTCCTCTTCTAAATTTTATGATAACCTCTCATCCCATTCTTTGGTACTCCTGCACACAATTTGTCAAATGGAACATATTTTGTAACTACCGGCGGCGGTGAAATGGGGAAGATAGGGGGACAGCATCCCACTCCTTATCAAATAAATTTTATTATACCGGGGGTGACGGCAATACTACTTTGCACAAGGTTGGCGCCGGAGCGGTAGTTGGGATCAATAAAAGCACGTCAAATTGCATTGGCCTACGATAAACTAGATCGGCTCAGGATAAACTAGAAAGTTGGCGTCGTTGCGGTCTTTGGGATGAATAAAATCACGCCAAATTGAATTGGCCTAGGATAAACTAGTTCGGACCAATGAATAGCAGGCTAAACTAGTTTATCCTATGAGCGTTAGGCCAAATTAGTTTGGCCTAGGAAAAACTTGTCTATTCTATGGGCGTTTGGATAAACTAGTTTGGCCTAGGAAAAACTAGTTTATCCTATGGGCGTTAGGATAAACTAGTTTGGCCTAGGAAAAACTAGTTTATCCGATGCGCGTTAGGATAAACTAGTTTGGCCTAGGCCAATCTAGTTTGGCCTAAAATCGGGTTTGGCCGGTAACATATATATATATTTACAAAAATGTTGCAGCGGAACTCTGTCGATGATAATGCGTTTTGTTAATGAATACACAAAGATAGAATGTGAAATACTGTTGAGAAAACAACAGGTTTTTTATTAGACTTAATTTTGAGCCGTATATGCCACACAGTTTCAAATAAGTAAACTGTACTTTGTGTGCTACTTAAGTCATGAGCGACAAAACTGAAAATTTTAATATTTGAAAAAGAGCTAAATTTACACAACTGAAATTGCTTCGTATACTTTTTTCGTGTAAAGATGAAAATGAAAATCTTCCAATAAAGTATTAAAAAAAAAATCCCAGCCGCCTCGGTCTTACAGTCAGAGATATATTTCGAAGGTCAGTACTAATTTTACCAACAAAAAATAAATCAAGATTAGAGATAAAAACAGTTTAACAATTTCATCTGACAGCTTTTGACGTGTTTTTAATTTCCTATTTTTGTAAGAGCTGCTTTTATCAGAATGTTAAGGCGGTATTCAAAAAAATATTTTTCCACGCTCAACAATTCGAAATATTCTAACACATTTTCAGACTAATTTTTAAAAGTAGAAATATGAATCTTACTGACGTGATTTTTTGAAAAGATTTATAAGCGACCTGTATTTTTTTTTTTTTCGTTCAATTATTTTGAATTGATTTACAAACAAATATTTTCTCAGTACGATTTTTTTTTTGTTTTGTTTCCAGCGCTATCGATTCGGAAAATTTCATTCAAAATGCCCACTTTGACAGCATTTTTAAAAATATATTCTGTTTTTATCAAAAAAACGACCCATGCGGCCTATTATATAGCTTCTGAATAAGAGAACCTGCCAAATGCATGCGTTTGAGAGCAAAAATGAATTTAAAAAGGAGTCAGAAAATAAGCAGTTTGGATTTGAGAAAACCCTTAATACAATAATTTTTTCGTCAACCACTATTTTTGTTTAATTTATTTGTGCTCTAGGAGTTTGTTCTATCTAAAAGTTGTTAATATAAAAGTTTTAGGTAATATTAAGACGATGTATAATAAGTTTGAGTGAATTTGGTCTTTTTTTCTCCCTAAAACCCTATGTTTTTTCGCCTCACCCCATTCGCCTTTGAGCCCATTTTAAATTTTATCAAAAATCTGTGATACATAAATTTTTGGCACTTTTCCTAGAAGTAATAATAAATGTATACTTATTTCATATGTATTATAATTAAGAAGTTATGTTTTTTTTTTTTAGGTTTTTCGCAATATCACTCACTATTTTCAACCCTTGGTCGATTTTGCCCATTAAAGAACTTGACCGAGATTTTCCGCCCCTTGATTTTATGTATCAGTTTGGAAGAGATTTGTGCGGAAGTTATTGTGTCCATAAAAAAGTGATATATATATTATATAGATAGACAGATAAAGTTTTGATCTGGGGGTGGTTTTGGGTTCCAGGGGTTATCTCATGATCGGCGTCGATCTGCAAATTTTTTTCAGAAATTCCAACATAGGGGAGAATTTAATAGGTAGTATTTCTTTTGAAATGTACCTAAAAGGGCTGCTTCGATCTATATTGTTTTTCTTTTTCTTTTTTACTTTTTTTTTTTTAAACAGCTAAAAGTCTTTAATGTTTTTTCCATATTTACATCATTCAGGTAGTATAATTTTTTTTTCGCTAGAGATACAAACAGTCATGCAGTAAAATATTAGAAACTACTGTTTCCCTATTTTTTTCTTTTTGTAAGCATTGGAATCTGTCATCGTTTATCGTCATAAAATATATTTATCTCGAAAAATTTTAAATGTGAAGTACCATATTTTTAACAAAAGTTCCAATATTTGTAATACTCAGATAATACAAAATTTTATTTTATTTTTGGAAAGATAAAATGTAAAAACTGCTGATTACATATATTTTACTTTATTATTTATCTATTTATTTATTTTATAACTATCGTAAGGTGACATTGTTTATCAACGATTATCGCTATATTTATCTCGAAAATTTTTAAATGTGAGATAGCATACAGAGTTAGTAACTCCGAATTTTACGCCATTTAAACTATGCAGATAATACAAATGATACGCTAGTCTTACGTTAACTAAAAATTCCGTAGTGAAGAAATTCTTTAGTAAATATAAGTATGAACTTAAAAACTATCAAGTTTTCTTTTCTTTTCTTTTCATATTTGGTCATTGCACTTTGCTGTAAGAAATGTGATTCTGAGATTATAGCACGTCGTTGATAAGGAAAGAAGATATGCAAATCATTTATTGTAGGCATATTAAACATGTAAGGCAAAATGGGCAATAAATGTATAAGCTGACTGAATACTTATTTGAATGTTACAACGCCATCTTTCGAGAAATTTTCGTCCGGAAATGTTTTATTTAACAAATGAGAAACCCTACATTTAGGTTATCTGAAGTCTATCTAAATATCGTCGAATGCAGGACATTAAAACGCAGTCCAGTGCTCTCTGAAGTGGTTACTTTATTTTTTGCTTATCCCATATTTAAAAAGCTCTCTTATTTTCACTACTAAGATTGTATTAATCAGTTTTTGTCAGGTTGACAGAAGAAAGCATATGGTAAAATATAGAAACTGATGTTTTCATTTATTTTTAATTAAATTAAATTAAATTTTACTGCAAAAACCGTTATCAACGAAAAATATATTTATCTGGAAAATAAAAAACATAAAAAAACATAAAAAAATATTTAAAATTTCCCCCTAATATACACCGCTCATAGGAAGCATCCCCAAATGTCAGTTCTGGATTTTGACGAGTGTAGTATCGTTCGAAAGCTCTTGTTACGAAAATCAAGAAATGTGTAGGAACTATACACACGAATCCAATAATTTGCGACATATGGTCCCTTTTCTTTTTCGGAGGAAGAGAAAGAAGGGAAAACGGCATGAGATGATTTCAAAAGCTATCGAAAGCGGGAATTTTGTCATATAATTAACCATGATAGTGTTTGTCTATGTAAAAGTGTTTAAGGGTGTTTGTATTCCAATCCAAACTGCTTATTTTCTGATTTATTTTTAAATTCCTTTTTGCTCTCAAACCCATCAAACTGGCAAATTCTCTTATTTAGAAACGACATAATGTGCCGTGATTGCCGATTTTTTGATAAATGCAAAAAATATTGCAAAAATTGTTGTCAAAGTTGGCGTTTTGAAACGAATTTTCCGAAGCGGGAGATCTGAGAATGAATAAATCGACATACTGAGAAAATATTTGTTTGCAAATCAAATTCTAATTAATTGAGCACAAAATGAAATCACATGGCCTCTTATAAATCTCTTCAAAAATCACCTCAGCAAGTTTCATCTGTTTACTTTTAAAAATGAGTCTAAAAATGTCTCAGAAAATTTCGAGCTGTTGAGGGTGGATTCAACACCAGGCACAAATGATGAAGAGCATTATAATTTGACAGGCAGTGTGCTTTGTAAGAGTGAAGTTTACAAAGTATGCTGATGTGCAGAGCTGGGCAAATTTGTAATTTCATTTCAATGTAATTACAATTTAATTGTATATAATTAATTATATTTAAAATTACATGCCGTAATAAAAATTCTTGCAGCACTGTAGCCGAAACCGCCCCCAATTCCATTATTTGACAATATTTATGCGTTTGAATGTGTGTAACTATAATCAATTACATTCAATTAACTTTTAATTATATTGCGAATAATTGAGATTACAAATTTACCCAACTCTGCTGATGTGAACACTGGAATCGCATTTCGCATTAAAGCCTTTTGGAAAGCATACTCACGCACTGAATTGGAAGTAAGTGTAGAACTGGTTGCAGGCCAAATGATGTATTTTTACTATGCTCTGTGTAGTAGTAGTATTCACACCACAGCAAATACTTCGATCGGTTTTTGAATATTTGCCTATTTTCTTCACTAAGTACTTGTAGTATTGGAAGAAGTAAAGTTGGAGTGGCTGAATGTATTTTTCGACTCAACTGGAAGAAAGATTGGCTATAAAGTAGAACCTGGTTGTTCTATGCTTAAATTTTCATCTGTTTGGCCATTACCTCTGTCCAGTAGAGGTCTGCACGGGCCGGAATTTCCCGGCCCGGTGTAAAAATTAAAAGTTCGGCCCGTTTGCATTTTTACAGCTCTCGGCCCGACCCGTACAAAAATCAGTGAAAACAGGCCCGGCCCTACTGAATTTCTACAAAAAATTCCGTCTTTTCTCGACATACCATTATGATTCTTTACTACATAAATATTTATGGGAACATTTTACTGTATATTTTAGATTGCTATGTGTTCGCAAAAACACACAATAGTAAACATTAACGAATACTTACAGTGCTTTAGTCATCGTCTCTACAGACGTTTCAAAATTCAAATAAGGATTCATTAAAAAATTAATGTAGTTTAGAATAAAGGGTTAAAAACATGATAACTTTTGAAGATGTATAATAAAAGTAGATTTGTGAAAATATTTCTCTCATTTCTAAGGTTTTTTCTCAAATTCAAAAGAGGTACATTTCGACACATTTATGAATTCATTTCTTTTCGAAAACGATTGTCAGATATTCTTATTCAGAACCGAAAAAATGGCAGCTATTCTTATTTAGAAACTATATAAATGCCTTTTTTTTCTTAGACAAAAGCAATATATTTTTCAGAAAATACTGCCAAAGTTACGCCTGCCACGCTTTGAATCGAATTTCCGGAAGCGATAGCACAGGAAAGGAGAGAAACCTACAGTCACGTGACAAGAATTTCTTATTTCTGTAAGTAATTTATCAAACATGGAAAAGCTATTCGATTCCAAATGCCTTCAATAGTCAGGCCTGTCAATTTTAAGCCTTTATAGTTAAAAATGAGTCGGAAAATGTGCCTGAAAGTTTCGCATTGTTGAGCAGTTATTATGAGAACCACCTTAAAATATATTTCAAAGATACTGTTAACAGAAGTTTATTATAGCTATTAATACTTTCACAAAACCTAATGCTTGCCCTGCACATCCTGAGAACGATTAGGACCAGTTCCGCCTCGGCACGAATCTGCTGAAAAAATTAAACCCGAGATCATACATCATGTAACTGTAGGATGCCGATATCTACGATGGACATGTTACATTTCTGTATTGATGTTGTTAAACTCGCATCGGATCGTGACGCACATTTATACTTCTAGAGAAAGTCATATTCATTGAAAATGGCTCGTATTTTATCTGTTTTGCTTAAATTCTTATATCGGGCCGATAGGTCCGATTAATTTTTTTTTATCGGCCCGGCCCTGCAGGCCCGTTCAACTTTTTTGCCGGCCCGGCCCATTCATTTTGTATGTCGGCCCGGCCCGTTGAAAAAATTGTCCTAATTTTGCCGGCCCGCGCGTCGGGTCGGGTACGGGTCTCGGGCCATGCCCGTTTGTTCCCACCAACTACTTCGATCCCGTGTTATACCGATAACCTCGGTTGAACGCCCAAACAGTATGCACCTTTAACCCTGATTGGACGACTTCTTGATAATGTCTAATCAAATGCTATCGTGAATTTCATTTGAGCGTTCGACCGAAGTTTTCTGGTTCGAGGTAGATGGTGAATACGAGCATTAGAGATGTTCCCTAGTCATCGAATGATGGTTTTTTTTCCTAAAGATAAAAAAAATCATGCAGTAAAGTATTAGAAACTGTTTCTTCCATTTAACCCTTCAGGGCTCCCAAATGGTGCGCCAACTGAACACCAATATTTTCTTAGAAAATTTTCTTTTTACATTTTTCTCGTAAATTGCAAAGAAACCACCTTCTAAGGTTCTAGCGCAAAATCTGTGGAAACCTACCATGAAATTTTCTGTTAAAAAATGTTGGTGTTCAGTTCGCGGACCATTTGGGAGCCCTGCCTTTTATGCTCCGACGGTAATTTAAAGTACTATTCAAATAACTCGTTATAAAACTAATTTAATACATCGATTAGTAGTAAAACAGTTTAGAATGAGTTATGGATATTTTGTTTTATCTTGTTCCAATAGAAATACTGGTTCACAAAACAAATACATTTTTTAAAGTATGATTTCTTTTTCATTTGCATCTTTTCAGCTTAACGTTGAAAGTTTGTGGGGGGAAGTTTCAGTTAGGAAATATTTCTATATTTCCATTGTAAGAGCATTATATTTGTACATTTCCTAATTCCATAAAAAACTAAAAAAAAAGATATGTTAAAGATTTGAGCGGAGTTATAAATATTGCACAAAGTTCCTATAAATTCAAATTTAATTATTAATTTTAATTGGAAAAATTCTTCGAAAATGTATTAAATGATTGTGTAAATGTTCTAATGTAGTTTCAAAAATGCTTTAGAAGATGAAATTTTCATAAGTTCATAATTTGGGATATAAAGTGTTAAGTTTTTGTTCTTTGTAAGCTGTGAAACTTATCTTTAGTCTATGGCAAATATGTTTGTATCAAAAATAAATAGGTAAATAACATGAATTAAAATATTTAAATGTAAAAAATAAAAACTCATCCATGTATGACATAGACTGGATTCCTCATCTGCTGATTTAAATTTTCCTGGATAGCGAACAAGGTTTTTCAGAATATCAATCTTATATGGATGGGTCTTCATTTTTCTTACGCACATTATTAAGGTTGTGTAAATATATGAGCAAAGATCATTTATATTTTAATTTGATGATAATTTTTTTTCGTGAAGACCACTGAATCTATTATATTAAAATCTGACTGTGTTTTTCTATAACACAACAACACCTACAGGAATATTGAATGTTGGGCGATTTATTTAACGCCAGTTACTCACATATATTCCAAAATGTCATAAAGTAACTCTTGGAATTTTAAAATTAGAATTAGTCTCCCTGATATATTTTTTTTGTATTTTTTAATGATATTTCCATAATCTTAGCAACAAAATTGCTTCATTATTGTGATAAAAGAATAAAGAAAAAAAATTGAATTATTATAAATTTATGTTAGATGTTTTTTTATTAAAACTAAAAAGAAAAAAAAATCAATTTGAATACATTCTATACAATGATTATCGTCTGCTATTCAAACTAGAGAACAAGCTTTGGATTTATTTTGTTTCTATAAATCGTATAACGATCTTTGTTTTTTCCCCTCTTTAAAAAATGTATTGCAAAGAATATTTATGCGACTTACACACATTTACTTGATGTATTACCAAACGGACGAAAAATAGTAATATTATCAATGCGTGTGGAATACCATTCTGGGTAACTGTATTACGTCTTGAATTATCTTCCACGACGACGTTTTCGGGTCGTTCCCTTGCGCCTGCAAATTTGTTCAAATCGCCAAATTTAACAGCATTTTCTGAAATATTTTTTACCTTTGTTGAAAAGGGGAATCTACATGGTTCCTTAATAAAAAATCTGCCATTTCTTGAGTTTGAATTTAAAAAAGAATCCATTAATGCGTCAAAAAGTAGCTAGTTTGAATTTGAGAGTAGCCTTTACAAATTCCCTCTACGAAATCACTCTGTCCAGTGGTTGGCATGCTGGCTGCAAAATAAGGAGTTTGGGCCGACGTTCATGGGTTCAATGCCAGCGCGGTGTGGGCAGAATAACTGTATAAGATTTTCACGATTTTCTTTGTTCAAGAACGATATTTTGGGTAATTTTTCCTTTAAAGTCCTCCCTAAAAGCATCTCTCCTACAGCAATATTTCAAAAACTGGTAAATGCATAGCAAACTCCCTCGCTCTCGCTTCGAAATATAAAGAAACATTTAGTGCGTAAAACTTAATAATATCACATGAAAAATTTCATTCATTTGTGCTTAATTATTTCACAGTTACTTTCTCGGTCGCACTTTCGCTTGAATAAATTTGTTTAATTCATAATTTAATAAATAACTTTACATTCATATATTCAAAATTAGAAACACCATATTCGAATAATTAGTTAAGATTCTGTTATGTGTATATTACAAAATTCAGAATTCTGTATCTTATTAAAAATTGTTCCAATAAAAATCTTCGCTTCTCAATTCATTCTACAACCCCAGTTTACTAAATTTTTCCTATCTTAAAAAATATTCTATTTATTTCCGTATCTAAATCTCTTTTTATTTTAACTTGCGTAAATTATTATTTTATCCATCTTTAAATAATGTCACTTCCTTATTATTTATTCTTCAAAAAACATTTTTTATTTCTCAAATATTAAAGCCGAATTCATTCTGTTAAAAGCATTTATCTTTTTTTATACATTTTCTTTCATATTTTTTATCCCATAACTAGATTTCCCGCGTAATTTCGTCTCGCTCATTCCACCGCGATTTTATGCGGCTTACAACAAAGAGTACCCCGGTTTTGAAGCCCGCTCATTGGTTAAAATAACCCTGCATTGGCGAAAAGATTTCTACTTCTCTCCCGGAATAAAACGCCATGCATCAGCGCGGAGCTCACAATTTGACTGATTTTGAGTTGTCTCTAAAAGTTATGCTGCGTGTCGAGAGAATTATAGTGTATTCGAATTAGTTACAATTTAACATCTAAACCTACTTCCTATGTTTCAAAGATGTTGCCGAAGCTGTGAAAATGCTCTTTCCAGAAATTTAGAATTTATCTACGTAATAAAGTTTTATTCAACTCTTAATGCGTTTTCTCTTCAAGCAACGATTACATGGAAACTAAACAATTTTCATTGAAGACTAGAGAATTACAATAACTGTTACCTCTTTTTTTAAATATTCTTTTTACCCTATGTAGAGATAAATTTCATTAACAGTTATTTTCTTTCGTTGGGTACATGTAATTGCAGTGTGGAGTATTCAAAGCTTTGCATCAGCGTTAATTGCGAAACAACACAACAAAATCTTCTTTCTAAGTAATTTAGGTCAATAATTTTGCTTGTATTAGAAAGAATGATACCCCAGTTTAATTACTGCTTAGATGTTGTAATTAAATTATTGAAGATAAATTGAGTCAATTCCAGTTATTGCTACCGAAATGTCTATTACTCTGGTTCGTATAATTTCCAGACTTTTACAGCAAATGAAATGAGGTACTAAATACGATTTCTTTTTTCGTTAGAATACTCTTAATTACTCCATAAAACTAATTACATTATAATAAATACTTTAAAAATTATACTGTATTCTAAAATTGATGAACAAAAGTACACGTGAGATACATGTAACAGAATGTTAGAATTTATTAACTAATTTTCAAAAAGAAGGTTATACAATTCTTTTGTATAATTGTCTATTTTATCTTGTTGTTGTTGTTTTAATGTATGTGTATGTCCACCCATAACTTTGAACAGATTCTTGCATTTTCATGATTCTTTTTATCTGTTGTTGAAAAGGGTTCGTTCGAACGGTTTCAGCAACAGCACAATTGAATGAGCTATATTGGCAACAATGGTACTTAAAGTAAGTGCGAAAAACAATAAAGTCTTGACAGGAATCACTCTGTTTTTTCAAGACACTATCATTAACATACAACAACTTAGCCAATAAAAATGCAATAGTTAATTATCAGTGTAATCAGAGTCATATAGAGCCATTTTCAGCACTGGGGATAAGGTTTCTTAGAGTAAAGTTTCTTAGATAAAGTTTCTTTTTTCGCATTAAATATAGATCTTTTATGCTAATTACAATTCCTAAAAGGTGCTAAAATTAAAACAGTAAAAATAGGTTTATTCGACTGTTTAAAATGTAAAAGTTAATTATCAGTGCAATCAGAGCCATGAAGAGCCATTTTGAGAACTGTGGATAAAGATTCTTAGGGTAAAGTTTCTTAATGTTTCGTTTCTCGCATTAAATATAGACCTTTTATACTAATTTTAATTGCAAAATGGTATATGATTAAAACATTAAAAACAGTAAAAATAGGCTTATTCGTCTGTTTATATGTTTCGATTGTACCTGAGTCATTTTCAAAACAAATAAATAAAAATATTCTAAAACTGCACGGTCTATGAAACGCCATCATTCAATTTTTCAAGTACTCTTTTATATTACGCATTTTATTTTTTATTTTACTTGGATGTTAATTTCTATTTTCGCAACTATTGAGTATCTCGAGCCATAATTTTGGTAAGTTAAATAATGCTGCATCGTTACATATTGAATTTTTACTTACGACGATCTCTATGATTTCTCTTATAATTGATGGATAGCACACACTAGAGGGAAAATTATCTTACTTTCAATGAAATTTATTTGGATGGTTTCTTCTTGATCTAATCTTGTCTGGGCAGTGTTTTTTTAAAAATTATATTTAATGTCAGCTACATGCTCCTTTTAGACCTTTTACTTAGAAAAAAATATTTACACTTCTTTGCTTTCTGCTGAAATCTAGCCCGTGTAAATTTTCTGTTGCTTTAATTATTTGTTAACATCAAATACCCTCTCAACATACTATAAGCCTAGAAATAGCCCATCGAACATTTCATTCGTTCAATAGATAAATAATTTAGAAAACTGAGTTTTCTGTTTACTAAAAAAGCGTTGAAAATATTTGAAATTCTTAAGAATTATCGTTAAATATAGGAAAGCTATGTTTAAACTGGGATCATATAACACTGGAATAAATGTAGATACAATCGATCATCATATATTTATAATTAACTGTTAAATTTAGAAAATGGTTAATCGTGTTAAACTTCGAAAAATTAATGATGAAACTGTAGCATTATTTCCTATCATTTTTAATGAAACATAAACACAATTATTCAAGGTACGAACCATGGAATAATACAAATTTAATTTTGTTTTTATTTTTATACAGTAATCATTGAGTGACACTGTGTCACTACCAAAACATAAACTTGAATGCACCATGTTTTCATTTCACATTCATTGATAGACTTTATTTAATTAATTATTCTAAAAAGGAAAACTAAATTTGTTTAATGATACTCTGATACTTCTACCAATATTTTAATTTATATCTGTGATGACCAGGGTTTCACTGAAATTAAAATTTGAATAACGTATACTTTAATGACATTTTAAACATTTATGTATTCGAAATTAAAGTTGATTTTTTTTTTTTTTTTTTTTTTTTTTTTACGAAGGAAATTTTCAAACGCGGAGATCTGCGTTTAAAAATTTTACACCGTTTTCTTCGAATAGTAATATTTGATCTATTTAACCACAGCAATTACGTTATTAGGTAATTCGAAGACTATTATTAAAAAATAATAGTGCTTAAAAATAAATAACGCATGCACTCCATATGGAACGTACACATGCGGCTCATCCAGAAGAAATTAACGAGTTTAAATACGTATAATATTATTTCAATTTAATCTCTTACCATTTATTCTCGCTGCTTCATTACCAAGTTCAACAAATCGAAGATATTTTTCTGCAATGGGTTTTCCAGCTGCATCCCTGTATGATTTCCAAACATGAACAAGCTCATCATAGTCTCTCGATTTTGTGAGAATTCGTTGCAGATCTGAAAATAATAACAATCATCTGTATTTATAAAGAAAAGACGATAACACAACTAATGTTTTCTCAATATTCATTTTTAATAAATTTAATCAAACTTCTACAACTAATTATTAGCAAAATACAATATAATAAATCGGACTAATTATTCAGCACTGGTTAATATATTTGGCAGAAGTTCATGATAAAAGTTAGAGGAAAAGGTTCAAATACCGGCTACCACTTTTGTTTTCAATCTAGATCATACAATTTTCAAAATTAATAAAATAAAAAGTGACAGCAGGATACCTTGACACGTCTTATACCTGTTTAGAGAAAAAAAATCAGTTTAAAAGGCGTTTTCTGTTTATAAGAAGCAAAATTCCGAAAGTCTTCAAATTTTGAGTTTTTAAAATGGGGTCTAAATACCGGCTACCTAAGGTTGTTTTTTTTTTTTCCAAAAGGTAACACAAATAGAGCTAATGACAAATATTAAGCAATAAGAATAATATTTTGATAAATTGTTACAGGCAATTTTGTAGTGTCCAACGGAAAATGACCCGGTAACCAGTGTCGGTCCTGAAGAATTGCGGCCATGGTTGCTTTTTTCATATTGCGAAATGGGACGGGGACTATTTCTGAACCATTTACATTAATTTCTTAATTATGGAACTATTTAAATTAATTTGTTTTCCTCCCCTTCAAGCAGAGCAACCGAGAGGGGTCCAAATACCGGCTAGCCGGTATTTAAACCACTAGAGGTAGCCGGTATTCGGACCACTGCTATGTTTAAGTTAAAACCGGTATTACTCATTCATATAATAAAATATCAATACTGTGCGCGTGGCAATTGAGAGCTAAATAGGCCTAGAAAATAACTCAATCAAAAATTCAAGCCAGTATACGATCAGTATATTTTTAAAAAATGAGAAACACATAGCTGAAAAACTTTTGATGTACCAGATTACGTAGATTCGACACTTTTGCATTTACTATTTGTAAATAACACAGACTTCAGCGACGCACTTTTCGTAACTTTCTTCTCTCAATTAAAGTTACAAACTCTGCCTATCACCGCTAGGCTGCGCTGCGCTCAGTTCTCAGAACACCTAGTAGCCGGTATTTGGACCCTAGTCGATATTTGGACCTTCTCCTCTATAGTGTGTCAGAAATTATCAAAACAAATATTTACAAAATAAATCTCAAAATTGCACTTAAAATACAATTTTTAAACCTAAAAGTACACAAAAATTTTAATGAAAATCTTTATTTGTGATATTTATTAAATCATATTGCTATCCTCATATCAACTTGCCTCAAAAACTGTCAAGAAAAAGCAAATAAAAAAAATGTTCTTTTAGATTATTAGATTTATAAATTATCCATAGATTTAATGAAAATATTTAAAGATACAGTTTTCTGAGTCACATGTTTATATCTGCCGTTACATATATTTTTTAGATTTTATTTTATTTTTATTATTACCGTTATTTTGTTCTTTTCTGTATCAAATCCCTGACATTACAACGTAAAATAACTCAAGAACTGAAGCGCATATTATTTAATGTTGAATCGCAAGTGGCATGTGTATGTTTGGGTAATTTAATTTTTTCTTACCAGAATAAAAGATATGACTTAGGTCTTAGATAGTTCTTTAAATTTCAAAAGTTATTATAGTCTCTCATTTATCACTTTCATTTTTCTAAAAGCATATTTTATTCAATAATATAAAGTGTTTTTTTCTTTTCTCGTTACGTTTTTATTAATTTTCATTTATGATTTGTGCTTTTCTTTTCTATTTTTCGAAAC
The DNA here is from genome assembly GCA_963932465.1 of Maratus speciosus. Lineage (NCBI taxonomy): Eukaryota > Metazoa > Arthropoda > Arachnida > Araneae > Salticidae > Maratus > Maratus speciosus. The sequence goes on along the minus strand of OZ010790.1, from coordinate 375,031,658 downwards.
TAGCTAAACACTTCCCACACACTTTTCATTATTCACTTCTCTTCTTCCCGAACGTATCATTTTCATTCATTAAACCTATACGCTTCCCTTTTCAAATTATATTATGCAAATATTAGATTCCGCCTATTGTCTAATGTCATTTCACATTTCTCCAAAATCTTAGCATAAACATAATAACGTTTCAGATAAACATTGAGGTTTTTTTTTTCTTTTACATTACCTGAAAAAAAACGAATCCGAGACTGTTGCGGCTTAAACATAAAAATGTAATTTTTGCTTTTTTCTGTTCTTCGTCTTCTTCTAAAAATATAGATTTTTTTTTAAGTAGATTTTTTTTTCTTCTTTTTGTCAAAAGCCCTTGTTTTTACACGGACCCCTCTTCCAGAAGTCTGATTGAATAATTTTACAGAATTGAAAAAAAATTAAACAAGCAGTCAATTTGTATTCTTTATTAGTGTTTGTTTTAAATAGATGTATATAAGATACTTTTATTTCTGAGTATATATGGGTCTACATTTTTCAAAACGATAGATATTTTAAATGTAGGAGATATTATTATTAAATATTTGAATATTTTTCTAATGAATGAGATAAGAGTACTTTTTTAATGAATATACTGCTCTTAAATCCATACCTCTTCAGAGAAATGTATTTAAGTATTTTGAAAGATATCGTATTAAAAAAATTGAAACAATATTTAAATGCAATCAATTTATCTTAAAAAATACTTAATTCTTCCAATTTTTTTAATATAAATGTGTTTAAAACTTCCAGATAGACGGCGAGTTTATTAAATTTTAAAAGAAAATCTATTTATTCAGATGTTTTCCAAAATTGTAAATTAAAATTTTGCACAATCTTTCGCAGGTTTATCAATTTCATCTAGCATTTTCCACTAACATTAAAGTCTATTTTAATATTTAGTGTTAAAAGTAAAGTCTTCTCTAACGCGTTTGTGCAATATAACGCGCAAAGTGTGTGAAGTGTGTCATGTGTAGATGAAAATACAGAGTAACTGAAATTGGATTAACCCTTAACTGGTGATGTGGGGTGTTTTGCACCCCAGAGAAATTTAAATTCTGAAATACTGCCACTTTACATTACTAGATGGACTGTACACATACATTATGTAGAACACTTACAGTACTTTTTCAGTTGTTTTTCTATAAGTAAATAATACAAAATTCACTGGAAATTTTCTTATTTTAATTCTCTAAATTTTGTGGAGGACACAAGAAATCAAATTTTGGGGTTACACCCACCCCAGTTCACCGCTTACGTTATAAAAAAAATCCCCTCAACACTTAAGAGTTAAAACGCAAGTGGCGCCCATAACAATGTATTCATAAACTTACAATCTGCCCATGAGACTTCTGTTAAATTTGATTCTTGGCTTTTTGGTAGCTGTCTTTAAGTATTTAAATTAACCCCATGTTAAAATGAAAACTTACTCAAAAGTGTTAAGAAATTTTTTTTTCCAATGGAAATATGCCGAATTTTAAGAGCTGTAAATAATTAAAGGTTACGCTCCTTCATGTAAAACTAATAATAAGCATATCTGTATAAATACTTTATTTTAGGGCATTAGTGGGTTGTAGGGAAATTATGATGTTTATCCTAACATTTTGCATCTAAGAGCGAATATTTAAAAAATAAATAATCAGTTTTATAGTCTTTCTGACTCAGTATCGCATTTGTGTTTCACATACTTATTAAATCAAGAACCAGAGAAAACACTCCATACAGCTTAATTTATTATTGGAATGTGAAAAAAAAAAAAAAAAAAAAAAAAAAAAAAAACTTGCATTTATTGTATACATCTAAGTAAATTATACTAAAATTTACACAGTAAATTATAGGAATGCTCAGCTATCTGTCTTTTGCCGTTTAAAACAAGTTTTGTTTTATGCTGTAATTTCCCTTGAGATCCAATTTTCATTTGATTTCTTAGTCAGTTTCAAGATATTTTTCAGGGGGAGAAGGCAGGGATACACGTACTCTAAACATTTCGTAAATATAACAAGAGGAATTATTGTTATTGTTTTCTTATTTTGGAATTTCTGCTAAACAAGCTTCAAAAGTACTGTGGATATATAATATTTAAAGGGACACCGTACATTCGCACTTTTGGATATTTTTATGTTTCAAAAATGCATTTTTTTATGTCTGTACTTTAATTCTTTATGTTCCGACGATACTTTAAAGTACCATTAAAGTAACTTTTTATAAAGTTCATTTATTACATCAATTAGTACTAATAGAATTTAGAATGAGTTATGGGTACTTTATCTTGTTCCAAAAGCATTAATGGTTGCACAATACAAAAGCATTTTTAAAAGGGTGATTTCTTTTCCATCTGCATCGCTTAAACTTTCTTGACGTTGAAGATTGTGAGTGAAAAGATTTATTTCGGAATTATTCCTATATTTTTATTATAAGAGCATTATATTTGTACATTTTCGAATTCTATAAAATACTAAAAAAAATATTTTAAATAAAAGATTTGAGTGGTGTAAAAAATATTGCACAAAATCCCTATAAATTTAAATTTGATTAATTAATTTTAATTGTAAAAATCCTTCTAAAATTTATTAAATTATTATGTAAATCTTCAAATGTAGGTTCAAAAATTCACGAAAAATGCTTTAGAAAATGTTTTCATGAATTCATCATTTAGGATATAAATGGTAAAGAACATTTTAAAGCAAACCGTATCAAAACTGTCAAAAATTGCTCCTGAAGGAATGAACAAGAAATAAAAATCATGTGTCACGCATTGTTTATGAAACACTTTCCACACTTCCAGAACACTGTAAATAAACTTCACATTTTAATAAGGTGAACGATGATGTTTAAAAAATGTGAAATACTATATCTAAATAAACAATTTAGAAAACGCATAACATCCGATTTTAGGAATCAACGCTCACAGTCGACAGCTTAATATGAGCACAAGTGTTTTCTTTATGATGAATAGCAAATGCACAATTTTTCTGACTTACACTGTTAAAAATTTGCAGCTTTCTGTCCAGTCATTTGACCGTTTTTATCGAAAACAGTTACACAACCGTTATTTAACACTATTCTGACTATATTATTGGCCATTTTATGGTCAGAATATCGTTAAATTACGGTTATGAAACCGGTTTTTCAAAAAACGGTCGAATGACTGAACAGAATGCTTGCAGATTTTTAAGGGTCCTGTCCCTGCCGGCCGAGACACTCACGAGCTAATGCTAATCCTATTGGAAGGGATTTTTCTAATATCTCGTTTGCATTTCGACATTTTTAAATATTTATTTATTTATTTATTTTTTTTTTTGCATTGGATAGCCGAGGTCCGTCTCTACAGCGCACCTTTTTTAATTTTTCGATTTTGGTTGCAGGTATTTTTTAGAATGACACTTTCATTTTCAGAACCGGTTTTGAAAATGAAAGTAACTTTATTAAAAATATCTGCGACCAAAATCGAAAAAGTAAAAAAGGTGCGCTGTAGAGACGGACCTCTGCTATCCAATGCAAAAAAAATTATTTAAAAATGTCGAAATGCAAATGAGATATTAGAAAAATCCCTCCCCATAGGATTAGCAGTAGCTCGTGAGTGTCTTCGCCGGCAGGGACAGGACCCTTAACAGTGTATGTCCCTTTAAACGCATTATGAGAGTTATTTATTTTTCAAAGTACATTTGTGAGCATTGACCATGCCGCTGATATCCCTTGCATAATCTGTGTTCGCTAGAACAAAAATACAGCAAGTCTGCGGCTACTTCAGCTGAAATATCTCAAAGAAAGTTTTCAAAATTTATTGATTTTCTTGTGTCAAACTACGAATTCTAGTGAACATTGTTATACTATAGAAAGCACTTGCTATAAACAGTTTTGAAGCATTCCAAAGGAGTCTTCAACTTTTTACAGGGAACAATTTACGAATTTTTGGACCCTGGGAACAAATGCTTACGGTGCCCCTCTTTTATGGATACTTACAGGGGGATTGAGTAGGGAAGAAAAAATGAAAAACGGTACTTACTAAAATAACCATTATTGACTTTAATATAATTACTTTAAAATATCCATTACAAAATTAAATATGATAATCATTAATTTTCTTTCAAATAATTATTTCGCAGTTATGAAATTTAAATGAGTAGACCTTTTATAATAAATTGTGTGGTGTTGATTATATTTTCCTATACAAGTCTATATATCTGGAATGATAAAGTATTTAACAACTAATAATAAATTTTCGAAAACACCAAACTATGATTATTTAAAATATTAGAGCTAATGCTTGCAAGCTTCCCACATCAACTCCCAAATAATCTGACGAGAATAGGAACAGGATTAAAAAAGAATTAAAAATACAATGCATTTTTAAAGTGATAAATATACAAAAAAAAATATTCACTATAATAAAGTAATCATAAATGGAGTTTCAGACAAAATATACAATGTCATAAAAATGCAATATGGACACAATAGAATCTAGAATGAAATGTAAAATTTCATTAGGTATTAAAACTACATCAGATTTTGGACAATAATTGAAAAAACTTCAGCAGCATTTGGGGGCCCCAGAAAATCAGGGGCCCTGGGACCGTCCCTCGAATGCCCTGTCGTAAATCAGGCACTGACTTTTTAAAACAAAAAAATGAAAAAAAATGCGTATTTTTTTAATTAATATTATTTCCTTCTCCGCCTGCGATTCTTTTATTAAAACAATCAAATAAAAGAGGAAATAACAGTTATTTATTATTAAGAAAAGTTTTATATTTTCCTTCATTTTTGGAATTGCATAAAAGTTATGTTAAAAATATACCGGATGTATACTTTTATTGCATTTTGTTTTTCATTCCTATATACTGTAATCTCCAGATAACAACGTAAAAGAAGGATCGTGTTTTTCAATTTATATTTTTAATTGAAAATTCTATTTTATGCTGTAAGTTGCACCGAAACTAAATCACATTTTACGTTTGTATCCGTTTATTTGGCGGCTTCAAAGCGTTGTGATTTTTTCAATTCGCAATTATAAATAAATATTTTTCAGAGGAAAGACTCTTTACTTCCTGAAAAATTCTCATTTCAATTTAAGAATTTACTTCTCTTAAAAGGAAATGATTAAAAATTTCCAGTTTATTTGTTTTTAATCATCTTTTTCAATTCAGATAATTACATGTAAATTGCAATTACAAATGTACTTCGAGAAAATAAAAACTAAAATATACAGCCATTTCTATCATTTTTAATTTATTTTGTTTTCTTCATTCTATTCGTTATTTCATTTATATTCATTTTTTCTTAAACAAATATTTAATTTTGCCATAAATTTCGTAAAATATGAATCTTAAAATATTGTTATGGAATAGAAATACATTTTCGATTGAAATTGTTTAACGTAATATAAATATGCTTTGTTTATTTTTTTTAGCATTCCAATCTTTGCAATTACTGTCAAGTTTTTTTTTTTTTTTTTTTTTTTTTTTGCGAGATGCGTTTGTAAGCTTTTTTTTTATTAAAAATTAATTTTGAATTGAAATTGCCTAACTTATTGTAAATAAACCTTTTTTAGGGTTTCGTTCATCTGACGAAACCCTAGTCTTCCTCTGTCTGCCTGTCTGTCACGGAGTCCGTTCTCAGAAACTATATATGTTGGAGACGACTTAAAATTTTGGATACTTATATTTGAACACCTCTCATCAAATGACAAATCATAAAATTTTGAAAAGCCCCCATCTGGGCTCTAACTTGTGTATTTTATGCTTTTTATTCTAACTGAGCCTCTAATTAAGTTGAAGACTTGAAATTTTTAATACTTATAGCTGAACACTTGCGATCACACGACAAATCATAAACATTTCAAAAAGTCTTATATTTTTTCCCTCCGGTCTCTAATTTGAGTACTTTAAGCAATTTTTCTAACCTCCACCCTTTTCACCCGGGGCGCACTTCTCTAACTTTGTCGACACCCCTTTGACCACTCTTTCATATTATGCACCTTACCCTTACATATTTTAGTTCCACTTTTTACCGACAGTGGGCGCCTAACTATTTCCGGTGCTATGGGCCCGATCCCCTCGACTAACATATCTACGGATTGGTTGTAAAACAGAGTTTCGTTCGGATACACGTTTGTTTAGAATAGAGTGCATCCCCTGGTTGCGGAATTTGGAACTAACAGATTTTGCAAAAGGATAAAGTGTTTTGAAAGGAATATTAAACGAAACCCTATCTGCGATCTGTGATCACACTTACCCACTTGTTTATATATTTTTTAACATCCCAATCTTTGCAATTCACTTACCATCAACTTTTTTGCGAGATGCATTTATCTCTTTAAAACCTTAAGAGTTTTGGTAGAAATTAAAAGCCTTCGTGGTTAACCCTAATTAATAGGATCATATATGTTTGAAAAAAAAAGCGTTAAAAAAATCCAATGTCAGGTTACGTTAAGGGAGGATCCACACAATTGCGTGGTGCAGGCTCGGCTTTAAATCACAGAAAAAGATGAAATTGCCTTTTACTTTTTCCTTAGGATCACCCACATAACTGTGTAGGTCAGATCTTAAAGGGTTAAAATTGTTTTTCTGATTGTACATAATATGTTCTGTTCAGTCAAAATATCACAGATTAATGAGATGAAAAAAATAAAAGATAACAATGTTTATAACTGCCAACTTTATAAATTCTAACATAAAGCATAACGATAAATTTAAATGATATATATTCAATCCAATAGTTTAATATTGCATATAACCTCCCGTTTGTTTCATACCAATATTTTCGAATAGAAATCTTTATCACATTTTATCGTTGAATTCCTGCCATTAAATAAAACAAATATTTCTGTTCGATGATAGTGGTACTACAAAAAAGGGAATGTTGCTAGCTATGAAATATTAAATCTTAAAAAAAAATATATATTTCTTTTAAATTTATTAATTATTAAATTATTAATTTAATATTAATTTATTAAATTTTAAATTATTAGCCCTATATTACTCTAAATAATCTTATAATAAAATATTTTCTCTCTCTTGTTAAAACTATTATATACGTATCTTTTTAATGAAACAAAATATTAATCGCTGAATTAAATGCACTTCAGTTTTACTTTTTTTCTAATCTTTACCAGAAGAAAGCACTGGATTCGTGAAAAAATTAGACTTTCCGTTTTCGATGGATTTATACGTTTTAGAATGTCTTGAACAAGATTTGACTGTTTTTAGAAAATGCCTTTCTGTGAGTCTTTTTGTCTTTCTGTCTGTATGTGACACACATTTTATCTCATGAACTAATGCACAGAACTTAAGAAAACTTTAGATTCTGTTACATCTTGATATACATTGATGCTGATTAGTTTTTGGTGTAAATCGCCTAATAGGTGGCGCTGCTATGCTGTGTATTTTACGATTTCCGCAATAGAATAATCTCAATAATTATGCACCGATTTTTATCAAACTTCAGATTCAGTTTGACAATGACATCAGTTGTTGCTGATTAATGTTTGGTATTAATCGCCCAATAGGTAGCTATACTTCTACTATGCTTCATATTCACGATTTCAACAATAGTTCTAACTCAAGAACTAATGGACGGATTTTCGTCAAACTTCAGATTCATTTAGACGTTCACATAAGTCGTTGCTGATTACGTTCTGGTGTAAATCACGCAACAGGTGGGTGAGACTGCTATGCTACATTTTCAGGATTTACACGATTTTAGGGATAAGCCCATCTGAAGAACTAATACACAGAATTTCATCCAACTTCATATTTGTTAGAGCTGTACATAAGTTGGTGCTGATTAGGTGTTTCTGTAAATCATATAACAGTTGGCGCTGTTATGCTGCATTTTTGACGAGATTCGCGATAGCTGTATCACAAAAACGAATGCACGGAATTTAATCAAACTTCATATTCTGTTACACTTTGACATAAATATAACCTTGTTAGGCTTGGATGTATACAGCGCGACATATGTCGCTTTTATGCTCTTTGGGTTCGGAATTTTGGTTGAAGACATCTAAGATTTGAACGTGCGAAAGTTCAATGATACGTTTGAAAGATGCGATGCTTATATGTGCTTTTTAAATGCATATTAGAATTCTACGAGCCTACATCTTCAGAATTCTTATGATAGACATAGATTGTCATTTAATTTTGGTACTGCGATAGCGAATTTTGAGGTATTGACATGTTTGTGATAGAAGAGAGTTTCGGGACAGGCACATCCAAGAAGTTTTTATTAAATTTTTCTTCCTTCAGAGCAATTTTGTAAACACTATTCACACTAAACATCATTTCACTATATAATAAATAAATAAAGAATTCTATATTTATTCATATATTAATTATGCGTATCGGAAATGACGTGTCAAAATAAAACATTGAAACACGGTTTTATTATTATATTTATAAAAATAAAAACATATACAATATAAAAAAAAAGTTAAAGTTAAAATACCATACATTTTAGTAGATAAAATCAATACTCGAATTATAAATTAGTCCTCCATATCAAAATAAATTGATTTACGGAATTGATAAAAAAAAGTACAACTTTAAATTATACATAATAAAATAATAAATAATACAAATTACTAATGAATTTATTATGTGCTTCTTCCTACATTGTTTTAGGCAAAAAACTATTCTAGTAGAATTTAATGACTTTCACAGTTGACATTATCGCTGCCGTCTTATGTATCTGGAATCCGTTGTCACAAAAAGATAATATAGAGCTCGCACGGTTATCGTTAGGAGTTCGTAAATTACTATTTTATTTATACGCACGGTTTTTGGCAAATGATGCTGTGATATTTTATTTTTTAAACGCGACTCGCTGCTATAGTTTTCCTTTTCCATTTCTTTTCCATTTTTTTATCTCACCAGCAGAGGCTAAAATTTATGAAATAAAAGTTTGCATCTGTTTTTGTTCAGTAATTAAAAATATTTTTTTTTTTGAGTGTTTATGTTTTTTTATCGTCTGTTATGAAGGTTTTTTAGAATAATTTCGTAAATTTTCTTGAATTAGCATGGCAAAAATTAAGATAGTACAGAAAGTATACATATTTCAGGATTATCTGTTTTGGTGAAAGAGTATGGTGATCCGACTTCAAGGTAAAATGAATCTATATTTTTGTAAATATGTACACTGATCATCAACATTAAAGGATAATGAGAAAAATATATGCTCACTAAATTAATGTTGTAACCAATGCCAAATGCTGTAATTATCTATATTATTTAAATACTATTGAATACAAAATTGCACTTCCGATCATACGTTAGCGTCGGAAATATGCAAATTAGATGATTGACAATGTGGTGCACAATGCACGTATGTTGGAATTCTGGTCTGTGGTGTTGTTTAAGGTAAATACAGTGTCTGAGTGTGATCAGTATTCATTAGTTTTGGCTCAAAGGCATCCTTCAAGTGAAAGTCAAAAGTGGTGAATAATTGGTAGAATCGAAGGGGGTCAAAGAGAAATGGAGGTCGCCCAAGATTTGAATATCCCTCAATGTGTTATATCAAGAGCTTCGAACCGCTTTTTAAGCACTGGATCGATCCAGTCGGATTCTATCAACGGATCCGTTGATAGACAGCTTGGCCAAGGGAGACCAAGAGCAACAACTGCATCGGAAGACTGTTTTCTGTCATCGTGGCTCGAATAAACCATGAAGCGACTACAAAAGATTCGGTTTCAGACATTCAGGCTACCCCAGGAACTGTAATTAGCCGTTCTACTGCTACACGAAGGTTTAACAAGGGTGGACTGTATGCGAGAAAGCCATTACTTTGTGTCCCGGTAGCAGAAAGTTCCTGACGGGTGACGTGCGTCGCAGATTTTCTTTTCCCTTTTGCAGATTTTTTTTTTCCATTGGATCTTTTTCCAACTTTATATTATGTTTAGTTCTTTATTATTTATTACTAAAACTTAAGATTATTATTAATAAAAATGAGTAAAATGCTTAAAAACATTAAAAGTAAATGATTAATTAATTAATTAAAGGTTCATTTGTAACATTTTACCTGCAGATTATTTTCAGTCCCTGAAAGATCTGTCGCAGACACTTGGAGAATTTTCTGCTTTTGGGCTTTGTGTCCCACTCATTCCAGCTTTCAAAGGGGCCCGTTTAAACTGTTGCCGTTGTTATGTTCAATGGAGCCAAGAAGACTGGGTTCAGGTATTGTTCACTGACGAGTCCATATACAGTCTGAACACAGATTCTAGACGTGTTTTGATCTAGAGAGAAGAAGGAACACGCAACTTGCTTTCCCTTGTCCGTGAAATATCCCGTTTGAGCCCAGTCTTTTTGGCTCCATTGAACATAACAACGGCAACAATTAAAACGGGCCCCTTTCCAAGTTAGAGTGAGTGGGACACAATCTATTGGTTTTCTGGCATACAGTCCACTCTCGTTATGCCTTCGTGCAGCGGTAGAACGGGTAATTCGAGTTCCTGTGACAGCCTGAAGATTTGAAACCAAATCACTTGTAGTCGCTTCGCGGTTTCTTCGAGCCGACAATGACAGAAAACGATTTTCGGATGCAGTTGTTGCTCTTCGTCTCCCTTGAGCAGGCTATCTGCCAACGGATCCTGTGCTTAAAAAAGCGGCTCAAAGCTCTTTATAAAACACATTGAGGGATATTTAAATTTTGAGCGAAGTCTATTTGTGTTTGATCTCCCTCGATTCTACTAACTATTCACCACTTTTGACTTTAATTTAAATGATGCCTTTGAACCGTAACTAATGAATACTGATCACTCTCAGACACCGCATTCACTTTAAAAACACTACAGACCAAAATTCAAACATACGTTCATTGCGCACCACATTGTAAATCCTCTAATTTTCATATTTCCGACACTAACGTATGCTCGGAAGTGTAATTTTGTATTCAATAGTATTTAAATAACATAAATAACTGCAGAATTGAGCATTGGTTGCAACATTAACTTAGTGAGCATAAGTTTTCTCATTATCTTTTAATTTTGATGAGCAATGTACATAAATGTCAATGTCAACATCTATTCGATTGTCCTATTTCTATTATTTCAATGTATGTAAATAAATTTTCTGATCATCAAAACAAGTTTGAATAATTTAATATTTAGATCATTGCATCATCCCATTATTGCGTTTTCGTAGCACGCAAACCGTTACTTCATTTGAATACCGTTAAATACAAATAGCTTTATTTAATGACAGAAATTCTGTGATAAAATAAGGCAAAGATTAATTTTCGAAAATGCTTATACTCAAAGTTCGTTACCATGCGAACCAGGAACATACTTTTTGACTTCTGAATTGAACGGCTAAGATGATAAAGGTGGTAAGTGACACAACCATCATTTTGAGAAAATGAGCTGTAAATTCCAAATATCTATTTCCGTTTATTGTAAAATGCCTTCTTTATAAATTAAAATCTCTATGAGTATTAGGTTTTTGAAAATAGTAATTTAACAGATGGTACAGGATCATTGATTATCCTAAGTGGTACTTTTCCATTATAGGGGCCTTGGCGATTTTTTAAAGCTTGGCGCGATTCGCGCTTCATTAAGGCTGTTCTCAAATGCTCTGCTCAGCAAGTGCAAAAAGTTTTTACACATTTAAAAATTCATTTTTTAAGGGAAAGATATAAAATTGGAAAGTCTGACCATGGAAACGATTTTGAATCAAACTGTATTTTCCTTTTTTTTTATCAATAAATTACCTATTGAGTTATAAAGGATTCTGATCACGTGACAAACACGTTTTTCAACTTTTCTTGAGCGGTTATTCTTCTTTCGCGCGGAAATTTGGTTCAAAATGCCCATTTTTATACTACTTCCTGACAGACCTATTGAGTTTGCAAAAAGACGGAAAAACAACTCGAGGACAACACCTGCTAGTTCTATGCATTTCAGAACAAAAATAAATTGAAAATTATGTCATAAATTTGCCTTTTTGGATTTGAGAACAGGCTTAAATCAGGTTTGTTGACAAATGATGAAAACAAACCTAACGAATTATGAAAGCTACGAACACAAACTTTATGAAAGTTTATGCTTGTTTATATATATGTATTTATATAGGTATGCATCTGGTTTATAAGTACATTTCCGTATGTGTAACCATTTTATTTATATATGCATACTATTATTTTTTTACATGTAATTTACTTCCGTTTGTCTATAAAAAGATAAATGACTTCCTTGTGTTAAATAAATTGTATAAATATTAAAACAAATTGCTTTGTATATAAAACAGTGAATAAGTTGCCAGAAAATGTGTTGCCAAATTTCCTTCTCTCGCCATGGCCATTTTCTCTATCGCTCCAAGGCCCTTATAATGGAAAAAGTACCTCCTCAATAATATGATTAACTGATTTTTTTTCTTTTTGGTAGCTTACCAGCTTTATCACCTGAGCTCTTCAATTGTGCATCTTTTCGGATGGCCAGTCACATGACAAATCGTCGATTGCGTCATTTTAGATGTCGTGTTAGAGAAATTTTAAAATAAAACCACAAAGTTCTGACCACATCTTAGACCTACCTTGCCTATTCTGCTGAAATATATGGTAATTATTATTTATGAATAATAATTAAGGTTTCATATTACCTGGCTCAAGAGATAAATTACAGTCTTTTTCCTGCAAGATTTGTCCCTTCTTGACATCTTCAGGAGGAACGTAGGCACATATTTTAGCCGTACTGTAGGTATTTTTCATTTCAGCCTTTAATCTGTTTAACTGAAAACAAAATGTGATATTTTGTCAAATTTCTGATGTAATCTGAAGAATATTAATATAATCTGGAATATGTTAAGCATGTTAAGTTTATATTGCTGCCATATAAATTTTAAAATATCGATATATTCCCAATTTCTCTCTCTCTATATATATATATATATAAAAAAAACAACAATAATCAAGTAAATTATTTATGCGAAACGTTAAAAAATTAATTTATTTGGTATACAAAAAATTTTATATAAGATTCCATAATGCAGTAAAACCGGTTCAGACGGAATCGTAACGGATCGGAAAAAATTCCGTTTTAGACAGTTTTCTATTTTAATATATATAATATGGTACTGTGTTCGCAAGGACAATACACTTATACACATTTTCCGTTTAACCCTTAAATGCCTGGTGTTGCTTTTCGGCAACATACCCAATTTAGGCTTCTGAAATACTATTAGAATAATATTGAAGCTATAATGCCTAATGTTGCCACTAAAATACATTCTGAAAATACTATTAAATCGATTTTCAACATGTATTTGGCAACACATGTGCTGTTTAAGAATAAAGATAAATTTATTTTTTCAATTGTTGCTACTTCTTCTTTTTGTTTTGTTTGGAAGCTTGCGAAATGCCCTATTTTGATCTGCAGTGAGCATGTAAAATTTATTTCTTATTATAGTTCCTAAAATTATTGTGTGTTTAATATTATACAATTTTATCAAGGGAAATTATTTTTTCAATTAAACACCAGTATTGCCGATTAGTAACAAACAATTTTTTAGCCATAAACTATACTTAAAACAAAATATGATTTTTTTGAGTATTTTTCCCTTAACAAATGAAAGCCGAAAAACATTATTACAATGATTTTTGAAAAATCAGGCATTTAAGGGTTAAAACAGGATTCCATAATAGACGTGTTACATTTTTCATAGGTTTTACTAAATTTTGCACCCAAGTACAAAAATAAAATAAATGCAGAGAGTTATATGAATAATGCAATATATTTTAAAAATCACTTGTGTTTAAAAGTATATTATTTCGAGTGTTTGATAAAACTAACGGATACTATTCTCCCTTGTACATGTTTTTCAGAGGGGGTGGGGGTGTGGGAGGGTGTGGTTTTTGGCCCTTTTTTTTTTCATTTAAATAATATGACTATTATTAACATTCATCTCTTTAAATTAAATAAATTTATGTTCCTAGTTCCTATGCATATATAGCACTCTTCAGGGGTCGATCCAGGCAAAATTTGGGGCCTATTTAGGGCCCTTTCACAAAAATCTATTTAATAAAATGGGCCTCTTCACAAAATAAATTTAATAAAATGGGCCCCTTCACAAAATAAATTTAATAAAATGGACCTCTTCACAAAAATAATTTTAATAAACTGGGCCTCTTCACAAAAATAAATTTAATAAAATGGGCCTCTTCACAAAAATGAACTTAATAAAACAGGCCCCCTCACAAAATTCCTTTTAATAAAATAGGGCAGGTTCCTTTCGTAACAATCTTTTTTCATAAAAACTGTTTTAAAATATGTAATTTGTAAATAAAACCAGGTCACGAAAAGCAAAAACTTTAGCAAGGGGATTTAAAGAAGTTTTTGTTAATAAATTCTTGGTTCGAATTTGAGTAACTGGATTTCAACTTTCATTACAAAATGGTATTTTTCACAAAAAATGTTATAAAATTCACAAAAATAACTTTTACTTTTCACAAAATTGGCCCCAAGAATAAAAACCTGCATCGATCCCTGCTCTTTTTTTAAATAACGCAATATCAAAATAAGTGTTATCATGCTTGAAAAAATTGAATAATATTAATCATCAAATCGTACAGACTAAATCTTACCTTTATAAAAAGCTTACATGGAAAATTTCGAATATGAAATATATTAAATCTTGCTCAATTTATTGACTAAATTTTTATAAAACGGAATCGCAGGGGTTGGGGGGGGGGCTAAAAAATATCGATTTAGACAGTTTTCTATTTTAGTAGATATAATATGTTATTGTGTTCGCAAGGACAACACAATTTACACTTTGTCTGTTTAAAGCAAGATTCCATTATAGACATATTCCGTTTTTCATAGCTTTTACTGTATTTGGTCACAAGTGCAAAAATAAAATAAATATAGAGGATTACATGAAATATGCTCTATATTTTAAAAATCTCTAATATACTATGGGTACTAAGTATACTATTTCGAGTGTCTGATAAAACTAATGGGTGCAATTAATTCTCCCTTGTACATTACCTTTCTTTTGGAGGGAGGCGGAACTTTTATTTTGTTTCATTTAAATAATATAATTTTTGGTAACAATCACTTGATTAAATTACATAATTTTATGTTCCTACTTTGTATGCATATATAACACTCTTTTTTTAAATAACGCAAAATCAAAATGAGCGTTATGATGCTTGAAATAATTGAATAATAATAATCGTCAAATCTTACATACTAAATCTTACATAGAAAATTTTGAATATGAAATATATTTCTCTTGCTCAATTTAATGACATGATTAAAATTTTTAATGAATAATTGATTAAATAATATAAACTTTTTAACAGAAAAAAAAAAGACCTCAAAAAAAAAAAAAATTGGCAATAATCGGTCGTGTAGTTGCAGAGTAATTGGTGAACATACATGAAAAAATGAAGAAGACGAGTTTTGTAGAGTTCAAGGTCTACATCGACTGCTCGTGCAGCGACGGGTACTTCGCATCCAGCTAACGTACAGCAGAACGAGAAAAAATAAATTTTACTATTTCCTGTTGAATTTTTTTTTTAAGTACTGAATCAATTTTGATTAAATTTAAATTGGGCAAATTTGAATGTATCCTCTTTCATTAAAAAAAAAAAAAAAAAAAAAAAACAGAAACAAAAACGGTCGCATAGTTTCGGAGTAATCGAAAAGCATGCAATAATAATTTTAAAAAAATGTACTTGCTCGTCAAATTGATAACTTCCTCCTTTTTTTTTTAAATCGGTTAAAAAAAAAAATAAATAAAAACCTATTTATTGCAGTACCAAGAAAAATATCAATATATTTTTAAATATTAAATATATTTTTAAATATTATTTTATATATTGCTAGCAAACCCCGCGGCTTTGCTCGCGTAATACAGTAAACTTCCGACTATCCGGCCCTCCGTACTATTCGGCCTAGTAAAAATTTGAAAGTTCTACTAGAATTTGCAAGTGGCCGAGACAGGCATGTTCCCGTCCGTGGGGAAGTTCTGAGTCACGACAGGAAGGGATTGAAAAATACAATAGCAGAGAATTCGAAACATAGTAATTGCAAGGTCTTGGAACATGCTTTTGGTCCATAAAGATTGACATAAACCCGTGTGGGAAACTGAAGTGGAAGATAACCATAAGCTTTTTTCATTGCCGTAAAATATACCGGGCTCTGACGATGTCAGTGCAGAGGACATTGCATAATGGATGGCAAACGACGAAGTTTATGAATTAACTGACAACGGTATTGTAGAAATGGTGATAGAGAGAGAAGTAACAAAACAAAAAGATGAGGTGAATTGCAGGAAAAACCTCATCCCAGATTCGGAAGGGTTCGAGACGATTGAGGCAGCAGTGGTGTACATTAGTCAGCAGGAGGAAGCGACGCTAGCTGACATAATCTGCTTGCATAAATGGAGGGACATTGGTTCGCGGAAGAGGATTCCCTCCGACTGTCTTGGAAAAGGGCAAAATTGTAATGTTTTTTTCTCTGCATTTTGTTTTAAATGTTAAAAAAAAATGATTCTTTGAACATTTTATAAAAAAACTTAATAACGAATATGAATGCAATCCTTGGAAATATTAATCATTGTTCAATGTAATTAAAAATACATTAAATCAAAAGAATTATATTACTTTAAATATTGCTTGTATTGCAGTGAAACCTGGAGCTTAGTGAACGTATTAACACGGGCTTGTCAGTGAGGGGGTTAACAGGGAGAAGGAAAAAAACTAAACGGTTTTTCAGAAACTTTAAACTGTAAGTTTTGACTCTTTTATCTTATACATAACTTTTCATATTTGTGCAATCATTTATTAATAAACAGAAAAATAAGATTTACCCATTTTTTTTTAGGCTTAAGTTTTACAGTTATTACCAATAAGGTTTTCTGAGCGAAATATGCTGGCTGGTTGTCGGCCCAGTTAGCTTAAATGGAAAAGCATTGGCCTTGTAAGCCAAGGTTCTGGGTTCGATTCCCAGCCTGGGCATTTTTTCGCTCAGTTGGAAATATTCAATTCGTATTAAGTTTTACGTTAATGTTTTGCTTATTCCTAAACTTTATGCACTGTATATATGAAATTTATCTTAAAATGTGTAACATGTGTTTCTAATATCATCGCGGAGGGAGGGCATGAAAGGAATAGACATTTATAGAACTCCGGCCTATCCGGCTTTTTTGTTATCCGGCCTACCCTTCCGCCACAATAGGCCGGATAGTCGGGAATTTACTGTAGTTGAAATATGCCAAGGGATATTTGCATGACTATTTTTTATTAGAAGAACACTTTTTGGAATAATTCAAAAAGTACAAATTAAGCCACAGTTTGACTAAACTTCATTATAAAAGGACTATAGACAGAAATGAGATTTAAATTAAAGAACTAAAACTAATTCCAAATGAATGATAATTTAGAAAGTAGTTTGAGACTTTTATGCTCATTTTTGAATTTTTTAGAAACCATCTTAACAGATTTACATCTTAAAATTAACCATCATGTCAAATTCCAAGCTTCTTCCTGCCAACCAGGTGGTTGTGACACCGGCATAAAATATAGCCCGTATAGGATCAGAGACTATCACCCTTGATTCAAAACCAATAACTTCTGTAATCGGTTTATTATTTCCCGAGATTCCATAGAAATCGTGATTTAGGATTCTTGGAATGCTTTTCGATCCTTCCCGTCGCTTCACCCCTTTTTAATTTCGAATTTATTTTCGACTGTTCTTAGAGGACATCTATATTTTGTAAGTAACTACCGTGCTATATTTAAAGTTTCTAGCCTCTTCAGTACCGCAGAAATCGCAATTTAGAAAGTTTTTTGCTCCTTCAACCCTCTAGGGGTTGTGGCACCGGCATAAAATATAGCTTATGCTTGAGCAGGTTCTGTCACCATAAATTTGCAACTATTATTTTTGAAATCGGTTTCGTATTTCATACGATTGCATAAAAATCATAATTTAGAACGCTTACAGAACGCTTTTCGCTCACTTCATCTTTTTAAATTGGAATTTTCTTTCGACACTCCTTAGAAAGCATATGCATTTTTTAAGTAATCACCATTCCTAATTTAAAATGTTAGACCCCCCTCAGTAACCCAAAAAACGTAATTTAGATAATTTTATGCTCCTGTAACCCCCTGGTGGTAGTGACAACAACGTAAAATATAGGCCATGTTGGAGCGGAGACTGTCACCGTCAATTTGAAACCATTACTTCTGAAAACAGTTTATATTTACCTGGATTGCGTAGAAATCGCTATTTAGAACGCTTTTAGAACGCTTTTCGTTCATTTTCACCCCTTTTAAATTTCAAATTTTTAAGGAACTCTTCTCAGAGAATATTTAGATCTCAAAAGTAATTACCATGCCAAAATTCTAGTTGCTGGCCCCTTCAGTATCACAATTTAGAACTTTTTTAAAATATAACCGAAAGGTGGTAGTGACGTCGACATGAAATAGATCCTATATTGGAGCAAGGGATGTCATCATCAATTACCAACCATTTTTTTTTTTAATCGGTTGATTACTTTCTGAGATTGCGTAGAAACCGCCATTTAGAACTTTTTTCGTCCATTTTTACCCCTTTTAAATTTCGAATTATTTAGGAAATGTAGAGATCATTTATATCTTATAAGAAACTACCATGCCTAATTTCAAGTTGCTAGCCCCTGCAGTATCACAGAAAACCCAATTTAGATCGGTTTTTGCTCCTGCACCCCCTTTGGGGTAGTGAAACCGACATGAAATACAGTCTATGTTAGAGTGAGGGCTATCGCCATCGTTTTCCCACCATTTAAAAAAAAATCAAATCGGTACGTTTTGAGATTGCGAGGAAATCGCAATTTAGAACGTTTTTTAGAACGCTTTCCGAGCATTTACACCCCTTTTAAATTTCGAAATTTTTAAGAAATGTTCTTGGAGATCATTTATATCTTATAAGTAACTACCATTCCAAATTTCATGTTTCTATGCGCTTCAGTAAAACAAAAATCGCCTTTTTAGAACGTTTTTTGCTCCTGCACCCACTTTTGGCCAGTGGCACGGGCATAAGATATAGCCCATGTTCTAAGTTGGACTAACACCTTCATTTTGATACCATCACTTTTGAAATCGGTTAGGTCGTTCCAGAGCTTACCTCCTTCAAATAAACAATCTTTACTTCTTTATAATATTAGTACAGATATATTAACTGTTTTTTTTTCTATTACATTTTTTCTATTATCTTTCAAATACCGATATATATATATTAAAAGGAGCCAAATGAGATTAAAACTGGAAAACTTTTTAAAATTATATAAACAAAAGAGATAATGAAATGGTATATATATATATATATATAACAAATAAAAACAAAAAAAATGCTTAGAAGGATATAGCATATTATGTTTTTATATTCATACTGCAAAGAGCTGTCCATTTACAGTCACCCAGTAATGGATATAAAACGTATTTTATAGGTCATATTACGATAACGACCAAGGCTCGCGACATTTTATAACCCTTATAAAACTTTATTATGTTAAAATATACCATTACCGGTTATTTATAGTGCAATATTTGTACTTTGCATATGCAGTAACTGTCAATGCACCATAATTACCTTGGGTAGATATGGTAATAAATCTCACTCAAGCGTGTCTAATTACTCAACATATTACACGAAAACTCTCATAATTTTCATCTTAAAATGGAAATAAAAGAGTGAAAGTGTTAAAGAGATTTATCACTAACCTCATTGAGTTTGTCTTCTGGTAATGCTGCATTTCCCAGTACAGACAGGCTCTTGAACCATCGTCGGAGTAAAGTATCATTGAAAGTTTTCCATGCAAATGATGTCACATTTTTCCAAGCATCTTTATGGAATAGTGAGTACTCTAAAGTTTGTTCCAACTGTAAAAGAGAGGGATATTATTAGCTTTAAATTTTAGTTAGTACAAATTTTAGGTAACTATGGGGAAAATGTAGGTTCCATTCATAGTTCAAAATACATTAACAAAGTAATAATTTATCATATCAAAGTAGAGTTTGTACCGTTATATTTTCACAGTATCATTTTTCCCTTTTTCTTTTTCTTTCTTTCTTTAAAAAAAAGGAGAAATTTTCTTTGATTCAATTGTGAAAATTTGCACAAAACTTTCGATTATCTGGCAAGTCTTAGGCAGGTCGCGCACTGAGACGACAGGAAGAAAAGGAAGGACGACAAAGGAGAAAAAACAGGTTGAAACAAAGGAGAAAGCCGTATCAAACCGTATTTAAAGTTGTTTTTTCATCGAAATCGTGCAAGATGTTGCATGCGTTGCCTCAGTACGCGGCCAGTCTTAAGGTGCAAACCGCACTCTAATGCGACATTTTCTT
Source organism: Maratus speciosus (assembly GCA_963932465.1). Classification (NCBI taxonomy): domain Eukaryota; kingdom Metazoa; phylum Arthropoda; class Arachnida; order Araneae; family Salticidae; genus Maratus; species Maratus speciosus. Next base: position 375,011,324 of record OZ010790.1, on the reverse strand, counting down.
AATGAATTTTGAAGTTTGAATGCACTTATTGGACTCTTTGAAGTGTTATTTTTTTTCTTTTGCCACAAACAATTTGATTTTTTTTGACAAGTTTTACGTTCAAATTACACTTCGTTCGGCGGTTTGTTAATTTTTGTGGAATTTTTAAAGCGTAAATGAGTTTTGGACTTTATGAACTATTATCTTTTCTTTTGCCAACAAAAGTTTGGTTCTTTGATAAGTCAGGTGGTTCAAACCACATTCTGATGCGGCAATTTGTTAATGTTTTATGAATTTAAAGGAAATTTTCTTTTTGCTCTTATAGTGTTAGAACTTACTACAGGTATTACGTACACATCAATCGCGGTACTTTTTGGGGATAAATCCACTTCACCGGCGACAGGTATGGGGAAACAGTGCTTTTACCCCTGACTTATCTCGGGGCTGCCGGTGAAGTGGTTAACACGTTCACTGCAAAGATGGTGCACCTGTTCACAAATACCAACCTCCTATCTGTGTATTTTTGCCCGGTATGTAAAGAAAAACCAGCACTTCACGTGGAAATTGTTTTAAAACTTATCATACATAATTTTGTTTCAATATACCTATTAAAATGTCAACATAATATAAAAAAAACATTTTATGAGTTGTATTCAACAAATTATATGGTGAATATATATGTTTTTACGTTCTAAATATTTAGTTATTATATCTAGGGTTTGAAAAATAAATTATCAGTTGTGCGTCAAGAGTATTATGTGGTTTCTTTCTGAGAGCCTAACACTTAAACATTGCATATATTTTTATGTCGATACTCGTAATCGGGAATGTAGATAAGGAAATCAAATTGCCAACTACGAGTATTCTCGTAGATGGCAGCGAGCCTGTTAGAAAACTGCTCCAGATATAGATCAAAATGAGGTTGTTCATGCCCCAGCAATAGACGAAAGAATATAGAGGTTAAATAGTTTTACTTTATATTTACCTATTTATAGACATTAAAACATTTTTTTCACAGCTAAAAACCATGCAGATGTCCTTTAAAAGTACTTTACCTCTATCCGGATTGGAAAAGTCAGTCTTTAAAAGCGGTCATACGTGGTAACATTAGTAGAAATGTTAACAAGTATTTACCCCCTTCTCGCTGGGGCATCTTCAGTTTACTGACGTTGTCCTCATCACCTCTCATTTTGGTTCGAGCATTTCCCGGTCTTTTTCAAATTCAAAAGGACCAAAATGAGATGCGATGAAGATAATCTCAGTAAACTGAAGATACCTGAGAGAGAAGGGGAGAAATATTTTTTTTTACATTTCTACGAACGTTATTACTTCTCCAATCCGGAAGAACGTTAAGAGCTTTTAAATGCCCCCTACACAGTGGCGTAGCCAAGGGGGGGGGGGGGTCCAGGGGGTCCGGACCCCCCCCGAAAGTAGACCTGGTTTACTGAATCATGGATACAAATACAACAGAAAAAACTGCTAAGACAGAATCACAAAGGATCTATAAAAATTTCCGCTTTAGAGAGGTGTTCGTCTTAGAAGGTATAATTCAAAGCTATGTCTTTCTTCGGAACTATGAACTTTTTCGTTTTAGACAGGTTTCCGTTATAAACACTTTCCGTTTTCACAGTATCCCTTAAAACTGCTAAAACGTACTCACTTCCCAAAATTTTTTCTTTCACGTACCCCTTTCTTAGGTTTTTCATTTCGGAGTACCCCCATTTCTCATAAACACGCCCCCCTTCCCCCCTCCGCTCTAGGAGATAACGAAAACATGCTTTTTTGCATTAGTAATCTTCTTAACACATCCATATAATAAATCGATGCTAATTACATTGATATTCCTAACATTTTTGTGACTTCCGCCATTACCGATATTATTTTCAAATACCCCCGGCAGACCCACAGCGTACCCCTAGGGCAGGGTTGGCGAACCTTTTCACATCCACGTGCCAATTTTTTTCCATAAAAATTTCAAGTGACCATGGCGTGCCAACAACCTCCCCCGCCCCATTCCTGCTCCTCCACCCCCCCCCCCCCCAAAAAAAAAGAAAAAAAGAATAATGAATCAAAATTATTTACTTTTACTATTATTAGATTACGGTAAATGTGGATAACATACCTGCAGTACCAATATACACATTAAATTGAATAATGTATCATATTGAAAAGTCAAACCAAAACATCTTGCCACATGATATGATTAATTAATTATAGTAATAATTACAGAAATAAGATAACATATAAGAAATAAATATAGTAATCGTAAAAAATATTAAACTATAATCGAAACAACTTGCCAAATGATTGTAAAAATTATGGTAATACATGGCGTTGCCCCTTGGGATCTGTTGATTTTGGCATTTTAAGAATGACGGTAGTTTTATATTGGATGTAATTTTATTTTAAAACAGACAAAGATAAAATAAATATTAAAAAAAATATTATTTACGACTTATATCTGTTTAATATTTGTTTTATACAAACTGTTAAATGGAAAATTATTTAAAAAATATATTACAATGCATAAGAAGAAATTAGCAAATATAAAGAACATTACCTAAAAGTCTGTCAAGGAACCCTGTTATTTCTCAGTCCACCACGTTTGAAATTCTCTATTACCTTGTACTTTCTGTTTTTTAGCCAATTTGGCCATGTTTAATAAATACTATTTGAACGTTCCAATCTAATCAGTCTTATATTACCAGCCCTAATAGTGAAGGTTGTTTAATAACAAAAAATCATGCAATAAAAACAAATCAGAATAATAATAATGAAATGACTAGCAACTGGAATTTTATGAGTTTTATACGTAACAGAATTGTGTCGGCAGTCAGTCGTCTGCCAGATAAATTACCCCTACCACTCCTTCAAGCCGACACATAAAAAGGTATAAAAATCTTCGAAAACGTGATTATAGTTTTAATTTCATTTTACAAATGTTTTATCAATCGAATTATTATTTTTCTTGTCAGAAAAAAGTCATACTTTATTAGTCTTCGTAATATTTTCGTCATTTTAACTAATTATTTAACAAATTACAGCAACAGTTAAGTAAAGCCTCATGTGCAGATCAAAATGCGTTAAATGATGAAGAGATTTATGAAATATTGTTCTTTCATTAGTATAGAAAAGCAAAAAATAATTTGATTTGTTAGATTTCTTTCTCTCTGCATATGCGAATTACTGGCGCCAGCAGAACGAAATCGAGGAAGTGTGTGTGTAGAGGGGGGGGGGGGATGTATCTGTGCGGTTAGTTATAGTTCAATGATATGACAGGTGAACTAGTTCTTATTATAAAAAAAACAAAAGCTATTTTCAGTCAAGCTCGTGTACAAATAAAGTAATAATGAGGTTCAGAATTTTAGGGAGTTTGAGTGAATTTTGATATAAAACTTCAATTAACGGCGTGCCAAAAATATCGTAAAACTTCTTTATCTTGGACTTCGATGGGATTCTGTTGTCGACACTTATGGGAAAGAACGAGTTCATACGAACACAATAACGGTACATTGGTTGAATTTCGTGACCCTGATCTTTGTTCACTTTACATAAACAATATTAACAATTACTTTAAATCTGCTGCCTGCAATTAATAAAAGTAACTTTATTTTTGAACTGGTTATTTGTTACCACTTTCAAAATACACTGGCGAGAAAAATTAAAGGAATAACCGTAAAAAGGTGCTTTATGTTAATTCTATTAAGGGAACTTCCAGAAAGGTAACTCAATGTCAACGTTATCACGTAGTCCAATGGGATTAACATTCGCTACAGAAATATATGCAAATTTTCCAGCCTCAGCCCGTTCTTTCGGTTCACGTGTGAAAAGGAGCGCACGTGGGTAATCTGAAGTCTAATTTTAAGGATTGTACGTGTAATTAAGTAAAACGTTCGCTTCTAGTAGGTGAAATATGTCGTCCAGAAGACATTTGACCGATTTTGAGAAATTGCGTGCGATAGGGAGAATGGAAGCAGGACAGACACTCTTAGGGGTCTGTAAAGACTTGTAAATAGCCAAAAGCGTCACGTCAAGAATCTGGAAACGGTTTAAAGACACTGGTATAATGTCCACGGACAACCAGGTCAAGGTAGAAAACGCACCACAACAGGCTCTCAGGACTGTAATTTGCCAACGATTGCCAAAAGAAATAGGCAATTGACGTCAGTTCCGATTGCAGTGAGTTTGCTGCAGCAACAAGAACTCGACTATCCTGGTTTACCGTGAGTGACAGGCTGCATGCAAGGAAACCCATGATTTGTGTTCCACTAACTCCGGTAGCGAAATGCGCCCGGTTAAAGTGGTGCAGAGATCATCGTCATTGGAGTACCACTGACTGGAGCCGAGTTCTCTTTACCGATGAATCCCGATTTTGTTGAGAGAGTTACTACAGACGTGTTACCATATGGAGGGAGAAAATCACACTCAATAAGGCTGCAAACATCCGTGAAAGGCATCAATACAAATGTCGTGGAATCATGGTATGGACGGACATCATTTTGAATGGCCGCAGTGACCGACACATTTTTACCAGTGCAACTTTGAATGCTGAAATATACAGAGATGAGATTCTTGATGCTCCTGTCAAGTTGGTTAAGGGTGCAATCGGAAGATTCGGAATTTTATGATTATTAATGGTCTAGAAGGGCGCTATCCCCTTCCACGGAACTCCTAAGTGTCCCCTCTAGAGCTGCATAAATCCGACCCGTCCGAAGCTTACTTCTGAACTTGGAGAATGTTCTAAAACTGTTTCGAACCATCTAAAATAAATTGGCTGGGAAGTACAAAAACAGAAACCACCATGAACCATTTTTTACGCATTCTAATACTTCCAAAATCCATCACAAATAAACTTATTACAAAAATTTAACTTCCTTAACGACGACCAGATATCGGAAGCAACTATTAGATCGAATATGGTATCAAAAGTGGCGAGACATGAAACATGGAAACCCAAAAGAATTATGGCTGAATAAGACAATTGTAACAAAACTGCTTTTTCCAGCATGAACTATATTTGATGTGTGTGCTTCTTACATTACTAGTTTCTGTAGCTGAAAATGCAAGATCTTTTTCTTAAAGTTAAAACCTTCCCACATAGCATTTTTAGTTTGCAGAAAATTTGCAACAGTTTTGCTTTCAAAACCTGCAAATTTGCAGTAAGCTCAGCATGACAAGACTGAAAGTTCATAACAAGACTGCAGCAAGATAACGCAAACGCCGAAGTCACCACACTTTGAATTTGCAGCTAACTTATCGTGCAAGTTAAATTCATACTGTATCAAATTTATTGCAAACTAATGGCAAACAAGTTATCACAAATACTGCAAACTTACTGCAAAGTGGTAATCTTTCCATGTCACACTATAAGTTTAATCCCTTCAAAGGGGTCCATAGACCTCATCAAGTCTATTGATGTGAAAGCGCCGTCAGAAGGTGCATGCATCGGTTTTATCGCCATAAACAAGTTTAGGTAATATTTGTACTATTCATTTCGAGCATTTTTTGGTATTTAATAAGTATCGCGCGTAGAAAAAGCGGTGCCTACCGAAAAAAAATTCTGCAATTTCTGTGTATGTGCTGATTGTCTATTCTCTGAACAGAGAGATTTTTTGCTTTTGTCACTTTCGTGAATTAAAGACAGTCTTGCATCAGTTTCACAACAAACTACTCATGCAAGTAGGTGATGGTATATCTTGTGGGAGATTTGCTGCGAATTTCTCAATTCAAATTTGTTACGGCAAGATAATATCAGAAAAAATAAAACTTGCTGCTAATGTTCATGCTATGTGAGTTATCTCAAAAACTCCCATGGGGAGCGCGGCGGATCGCATGAACGGCTCATGCGATTGACACTTATGCGAAATCATTATCCAATATCTATTACAACACAAGTTTTTAATTCAATGGCAAGAAATTAAACATGGAAATTGCTGTTTTAAACTTAATCACTTGACCCTAACTTTATTGCAGGCAAATGTTATGTAATATGAAACTTGATTTAACCCATTCGCTGCCAAAACTATAAAGTAATAATTTTCAAATTTTTTGTTAAAAGTCGTTTGCTACCACAAATTCAGAAAGGCAAATTTCGCTTTACTAATACAGCGAAATTTCTGCCAATAAATGAGGCAATTTTTTTAATTCTAAAATAGTGGTGACAAAGTAATTAATAAATTAAAGCCACGAGTATATTCGCGAAAGAGTTAATTAAATTTAACTCTTCAGTATGCGCTCAGCTTTTTACATCATAGTGAATCTTTTTCATTGGTAAATATTAATGTAACTCAATGTATTATTAGTTGCAGTTATAGAGATTGGACTTACATTTTTTATCTATGCTTTTTTTAAAATTAAAAAATTAAATAAGGATATACCTAAATTCTTAAAGTTGCTCGAAATATTTCTATTATGCATACACAGTCAAGACAAGATTCAAAGGGACTGGTAAAAAGTTCCATTTTAGACAGGCTTCCATAGAAAGAAGTGTAATTAATTATGCTTCTAAGATACACTACTTCAATAAGATCTATTGTTCGTTTCGCAGGTATTCTGAAACTCTTCCGTTTCAGACAGGATTCCGTTATAGACAGATTCCGCATACACAGGTTTCACTATGTTCCACTAAAGAACAATGAAAATCCCCTATCAGACAAGTTTTCAGCAAATTTAATTGTGTCGCAATTCATATTAAGACCATGTAACGCTTCCGTTAAAGACAGGATTCTGTTATAGACAATTACTATTTTGACAAGTTTTATTCTATTCATATGACATAAATAAGTATATTTATATAAATAGACAAAACTTGTAAAAATGGAACCTGCCTATGACGGAATTCTCTCTTAAACAGAAATATTCCATGCTACGGAAAAGAATACTATACAAATGCACCTGATAACACGAAAACCTGTGTCAAACGGAATTTTTGAGCAATATTTACGATTTGATCTTGACAGGTTTTACTATATATATAACCTGATGGAAAAATTCTGGACCCCCCCCCCCCCCGAAACGAAATCCTGGCTACGCCACTGCCCCTACATAATTTTTATCTGTGAGAAAAAAAAATATTTTAGTGTCTGTAAATGGGTAAATATAAGTAAAACTATGTAATTTGATATGACTTTATTGTAATTTACTAAAATATATATACAGTGAAACCTCTCTGTAAGGGCCACCTGCGGTTCCATTGAAAATTGGCCCTTATGAGGGGTGGCCCTTGAATAGGGGTGAAAAAAAACAACTAAAGTAAGAAAATCAAAATCTATATAGGTGAAAAAAAATGTTTATTAACATTTTCAAACTCTATACATGATTCAAAAATTTTCTTTCGAAGTTACTTTTCATAATGTTTTCGCAGCCAATTTTGGTTTCGAATGATTCTTTTACTTTATGGAACAAATTACTTAAATTTGCATCATTTATTAATGCCTTAGAATGAGATATTAGTTTATTTATTTCTGTTAGCGTTTCCTTGCAGGTGTAAATATTGTGCTCCAATATGCATTCACAGTTTTAGTAAATTTGGAATCAGTTTTTCTAGATAACCTGTTATCCTTTGTGTGCCCACAACAAACGGTCAAGTTTCCCCTCCAACCCAAACCATACAAGTTGAAAGGTCAAATAAAGTGTGAGGAATACCTGTTTGTCTCACTTGTGGAAACATTTGTGGTCTTTCATTGTGTTACTAAATTCTCCTCATCTCCCCCTGCCTTCTTTGATGCAAGTACAGTTGTCTGCTGAATTCTTATCTTTTGGTTCAGGAATTCAATACACCTGTTTAGGATTTAAGGCACATGTGAAAAAAAATGGCCTTTATGAGGGGTAGGTCCCCTAATAGGAGTAAATTTAACATTATGTCTATGGGAAAATTTTTCATTCCTAAAAATATTGTCCCTTAATAGATGTGGCCATTAAATAGGGGTGGCCTTTAAAAGAAGTTTCACTGTATATATATATATAGTGGTTCCCAGCGAAATTGAAGAGTTAGTAGTAATTCTGGAAGACACGCATGTGCACAAAAGAACCAATAAAACTCGTTGACTAATCATATAGAGACAGAATGGAGCTGAATTTTTTATAGGGTACGGAACGTTAAGGCTCTTGGTCAGTCAGATCTCAAATTTCCCTCTTCACTGTCAATCCTATGGGCATGAAATGTAATCGCATTTTTTTTAAAATTTTCTCATCAAAAAATTGATATTTTTTACTTCTCTTTTCTGTATTTCCTTTCTCTTTTAGTTCATAAAATATGTGCGTAATTTTATTTGTAGTGTTTAAATCTTACTCACTACTAGGCGGCTTCGTCAAGATTTTAACACGTAAAATATAGGCTTAGGTCAACTATCTTTATCTAGTCCATATTTATCATTGAACGAAAAATCATCAAAAGTATGCACTTGTAACTTTGTATAAACATTAAATTCAACAAATTATTGTTCTTACTGATCAAGAGAATAATATAAATAGTGGTATAAAAATGATGAAAGCAATCTTTTTTTCATGAATAAATATTTCAACTGTCCAATATTTACTGTTTAATAGCTTTAATGCCTTTATTATGAATGAATTGTTAGGAAACGGATAAGAAACGTAAGTTTATTATCTTGAAACCCGAACAAAAACTGATAAGATAAAGGACAAAAGCTTTTAAACTCAAAAGGCATATTGCTCTAATTCATATAAAAATAGCATACGTTTATTTTCTTACTTAGTAAACAAGATTATGCTAACAAAAAAAGAACAGCTCAGAAACTCATCACTGTCCTTAATACATTAAGCGTGAGTTTGTATTATACTTGCAAATAAACTATTTATAAAAGACAAACATTAATCTTTCTCATTTCCTGTAGAAAAATTCGTATGAGAAACACCATAAATATATTAGGGAAGTTCAAGGACAAAGCCATTTATTATCTTGTAAAAATCTAGTGATGTCTTAATAAAGTTTATTTACAATTCTATCTATATCTATGAATTTTAAACTTTTATGCTCTGACGACTTTAACCCTTTCAGAGGCAAAATACTTCTACTTCTAAAATGCTGAAATGATTGAATGATACCAGAATTTCCGAATAAATCTATTTGAAACTATGCAAAAGCTTATTTTCAAGTACATAATAAAAGAAAATTTCATTCGAAAATTCTGTTGTCAGTGTCTTATTTGGGATAAAAATTAAGCGGTGAAAATATAACGGGCCTTGACGAGATAGACGAAGTGAACTTGGCAAGAGAGGGGAAATTTCCGTACATATTTTTTGGTAACCTATTCACTGTTTAATACACACAAGCAACTTTTTTCCGTATTTATACAATTTATTTAATACAAATAAGTCATTTATGTATTTTTATATACAAACAGATGTAATTTAACTAACGCACGTAAAATATTGCAATTTTTTAAATATATAAATAAGCATAAAAGTTTATCAGATTTGTTTCCCATGCTGTTTACATCATTTGGCAATAAATCTCACAACAAAGCCCAAATTGCACCAAGCATTTTTTAATAAAACGCGAAGTCGCCTATAAAAAACAATTATCCTTTAAAATACCATTTTACTTACCCATCATACGTAGTTATAGGGTAAGTCTTGTACTTTTTTTTTAATCGGAACATTTTTTGACGGATTTGCATATTTCAAACACTGAAGATTCCGAAAAAACATATTTTTATTAAAAAAAAATTCTGTCCGTCTGTTTGTGTGTCTGTAAACGCTCTGGGTCCCGAACAAATTGTGATAGAGACTTGAAATTTGGTATGTACTTAGTATGTAATAATGGGAAGAAATCTATTTAATATCAGTAACCTCGATTATCTGGAAGTCGATTATCTTTTTGGACTCTCGAAATATTCTTTCTGATAAAAGGCACATAAAAATTTTGGAAATTGTTTATTTTAAAGTGTGAATATAAAAGACAATAAAAAAACACAAATTTCGCATAAAGAATGAAGTCAATCGGATAATTAGTTGCCAAGATATTTGTAATCATATTTCCCACACTCTTCGACTTTTCATGACCATATATGTTATTTATATTTCAATTCAAAGATGTATTTTAATTGGAAATGAGACGCTTAATCTGACGCAGTAAACTGTTAGTTAATATGATTATCATTTTTGGAATTATAAGGATGTTCCTTTTACGCAGTTTAGTACTACTCGATTATCCCGTCCACGAAAAACATATCGCTAAACTATAAGATTAAATTCCAATAATGGCTTATCGTAAATGCCACATTCACTTGACATTAAACACGCCGCTCGTGTTTGTTACGTCATCAAGTGATTTTTAATTTGACGCTTTATTTGTATTTTTATTAATCTTTTACTAATTTATTTGTTGTTTCGTTTTTTAAAATAAAAATTATTCCAATTTGTATTGGGTGAGTGCAAAAGTCCATACGGAGTTTGAGAGCAAAAGTCACACAGTGATTAGGCAAACAAAGTTCTTTATTCAATCAATGATGTATGCTCCATCGTTTTCTATAATCTGTTTCCAATGTTCTGGCAGCATACGGATGCCCTGCTCATAAAAACTGCGCGATTTAGATTCGAAGAACCAAGACACGACGATTTTAAAGGCATCCAAATTGTAAAGTTTTTTTTCCATTTAAATGATTTTGTAATAACCGGAACAAGTGATAATCAGATGATGCGATATCAGGAGAATACGGTGGATGAGTTAGGACATCCCATTTCAAGCTGTTCAATTTGCGCAGCGTCTGTCTCGAAACGAATAGCCTGGCGTTGTCGTGATGAAAGACTACGCCCTTGCGATTTGAAAAAATCGGACGTTTTTGTTTGATTTCCCGATTCAGATTGGTTAATTGGCGACAATACTTGTCCGAATCAATCGTTTGGCCAGCGGGGAGAAACTCAAAATAAATTATGCCCTTGCAATCCCACCAAACACAGAGCATCACATTCATCGGGTGCAAACTGGCCTTTGCCATTGCGTCACCATGCTCACCTGCCTGTTTCCATTTGCACTGAACATTGTTGTAAAGGACCCATTTCTCATCACCCGCCACTAATTGATCTAAACACGGCACGTTTTTGAGCCGCCCGAGTGAAGAAACTTCAGGAGAAATTCGCTCCTCTCGGCCAGCAAATGGGGCACCCATATATCGAGCTTCAAATCGAATCCCATGTTTTTTAAACGCCGAAAAGCGGTTGATCGGTCAACGTTAAGTGCTGTAGCAACTTCTTCTGTTGAAATTCGTCGAGTATTCTGAACTAAAGTGCGCACAACATCGCTATCAATGCGAGAAGGTCGACCTGAGCGTGGCTTGTCTTCAAGGTTAAACTCTCCGCGGCGAAATTTCGCAAACCATTTTTCCACAGTTCGTTTAGCTGGTGCTTGATCTTGATAAACCTCTTGAATGTTTTTTACATCTGCTGCAACGTTTATTCCCTTCCGAAACTCCTAAAGCATAACATGTTGTAAATGCACCTTATCGATACTCATTTTGAAAGTAAACTTTCTCGAAGCAGTTTGTATCTACACAAATTATTTTGTTTGAAATGAAAGCTGTACACGTCACCTTTCCAACGATCTGTCTTATGTAGATGGCAGTATTAACAACAACACTTTATGCCGCTTCTAACACCATCTATTGCACCTCCGCACGAACTTTTGCACTCACCCAATATAATTTTGCGAGTAGTTTGGCGATTTATATAATTTGTCGAAATTGGTCGACGGAATAATCAAGTAGTACACGCAATTCAGTAATAAAGCATTACTATGTATATTAAAAATATTTAAGCATACGTTTAAATTTTATTTTGGAATTGCAATGCGTTTTATAAATAGTTTACATATGTTTTTTTTTTGTTTGTTTTTTTTTTGTTTGTTTTTTTTCATATTTTATATTATGCATATCCCTGATGGGTAAGTATTACGGTGGCGACCAGCGACTAGTTAATCATATCGTTAAAAAAATATATTATTCAACCACTAGCAACAGCACGCTTCAAGTCCATGCTTTACTCTGACAACGGTAGATAACATTATTAGTAGCTCTGTAAAGCAAAAAATTTTGTGAGAATGATATTTTCTCACCTGTGTATCTCATTTTAGCTTCCATCTTGTTGTGTTATGCGAGATAATAAGTTTCTGCTGTGAAACATCACAATAGTGATAGATAAATCAATTGTATATTTTTTCCGATATTTTAAAGTCTACCATTTGTCAAATTTATAAAATAAAGGTCATTTTATTTTATTTTTAAAGTGCTTTTGGACATGGTACTTTTAAGTGTTATCAAAACTAGGAAGTATTTGCTAATGTATTTACTTTTAGCTTAGGAATAGAAGAATAATATATGCCTGTAATGAAGGTTTTTCTCTTTAAAAAGGAAGGGTGTTTCTTGTGTATTTTTATGCTAATTTCGGGGACAAAATTAAAATATTTCTATCTAGTGCAGTTTTCTGACAAATCAAGAATTATTTTCTCATTGGTACTGTAAAAATTGAGTCTAAATATCAGAATATCAGAATTTTGGATTCATATGTTGCTGAATTAGTCATAAAGACTACTAAACATGATAGCAGAAAAATACTGGCTGCTGCATAGGAAACAGTTACAAGTAGTGCACAATACAAAAAAATGGAGGGGGTGAATAGGCATATTTTTTCTATAGGAAGAAAATACAGTATGATATTATTTAGCTTGTTGGCACCTGTGCTAAACGTAACTACTTATAAGGGGCATTCTTTTTTAAGTGATTCCACGATACAATGTTTTTACTCTTCTACATCTTCAGTGTTATTTTCCTGGATATTCTTCGTCACTTTCTCACTAAGCCTTATTTCGTAGTGGAAAAATCTGTTTTTTTTTTTAAAAAAGCGAGTCCTTAAAAAATATTACAAACACCGTAAATGGTGCGGGAAAAATATTTTAAGTTACTAGGACTGTGTAATTGTTGGTTACTTTGATGGTCAGCTGATGTGCAATTTTATTTTATTTTAAAATTAAAAGAAAATTTGTTTTTCTAATTTTCATCAAAATAACTACATGGCTCTCGTTCTAAATGCTGTTAGAAAAGTGCGATGAAATGTTTTGCAGCTTCCTTATTTTCACAGTTCTGAAATAATTTTAATTATATTAACCTGACGGTAGTTTAAAATTCCCATTTATTTTATAAGATCTAATTAATAATTTTTCTTCAAATTATATAGTACTATTACATAAATTTTCTAATCTGCTTAGATTGAATTACAGAAAAAGTTTTCAGGAAATACTTTTTTATATTCATAATTTGAGGTATAAAGCCTTAAACATTTTTTAGCAATTATTTCTACTAGATTATTTATTATAATACAGTTTATACTGCTAAAGTTAGAGCATCGTATCTGCAATCTGATTTTCTTTTCTTTGTAATGAACTTTCTTTTTTTACATTTTATAAAAGAAACAGGTTACTTCTCTTAAAGTCTAAACTAAGATAGAATATTTTTAAATTTTGATAAGAGTGAAATAATGTGTAATCAAATCTAAAATCATATGATGCACTCTATTTAAGATAACATCAACAACATTTTAGCGGATTAAAAGACAGAATTTATATCCAGGAGAAAAATACTTAGTGGTCAGAGAGATCTAAAATTGATTTCATTCAGCATTATTTTCTTAAAACAAGTGGCTTATAAGTCTAGGTTCAAACATAAAAAAAAAAGAAAAAAAAGGATTAAATTGTTGACTAAAAGCGGACCCTAATAGAAAAGACGCAGTGAATTAAGAAAAGAAAGAGAGACGGAGAGAGAATTAGTGTCACAGTAAATGAGACTTAAGACAAAAAGAAAAAAGTAAGAAAAATCATGCGTTAAGCATAGATTATGAAAAACTTTCCAAAATTTCCTGTATGCTTTAACAAAACTTCGTTATTTAGGAAAATAATGTATATAAAAGAACTAAGTAAACATTTTAGAAAACGCATAAAACATTTGAAAAACTGATTTCAGCAGTTACCATCCATAACGAATATGTATTCCGATTCTTTTGAACAGCTCTGTATTTGATCTGTAGGTTGACATGTATGCTATATAATGGGGAAATTTAGTCTAGCAAGAAAACGAATAACAGGTTGAAATTTGTCTTTCAGCAATTTATACTAATAGATGTAAACATACTTGTATACTTTTGTACAACCCTGTAGTTAACCTAGTACCTTTATTACACGCCACTATTTAGCTAAAGTTTAATTCAAAGTAAAACACTCTTAAAACTACTGGAATCCCATTTTCAGAAATTATCTTTTATAGACGGCCATGTATCCAATTCTTTGCGTGATGCTGTATATAATTTTATCTATGTTTTATAATTTTATCTACAAACATTTCTTAGTAAATAAAATGCAGTTCAGCGTAAAAATACATGACTCATTTAAAAACAACCTTTAAGCAATTTACAATCATACCCAATAACCATTACGAATTCTTTTGTGTAGCCCTGTATATGAATTACTGCATTTATGCACATCATATACAATGCACAAATATAGTGAAACCTAAAAGCGCATAACATAATTAAAAATGCATTTCCAGCAATCATCGCTACCGTACAATACTTCGGATACAATATACTATCTGAAATCTTTTGTGTGTCCCTGTAAATGCTATGCACTTCGTATTATACATGAAATAAGTTTTAGAAACCTCAGCGACGTATATCAATTCCATTATACATAAAATAATTTAACATAATTAAAATTCGCCAGAAAAAATTCCCTCCACCCGTATATCATTATGTAACGAAATTCTTTTGTGTGGCCCTGTAAATGAATAATATTTATTCTTTGCAGCGCATATTCTATAGAAAGCATATTTTAATGCACTTGATAAATGCATATCAATTTTATTATGTTTGAAAGCATGTAACATCATTAAAAATCATTTTAAACGATTTTTTCCCATAGGCCGTAATGTAACGTTGAAAGCATGTAACATCATTAAAAATCATTTTAAACGATTTTTTCCCATAGGCCGTAATGTAACGGAAAACTTTTGACTGCTACTAAACATGAACTAAACATGCTACAAACTTCATTTGCAATAGGGTTCGTGCTATGGTAGAGGTCGCTAACATCCAAAAATTACAGAACGATCCGAGTACATTTATGGGAGTTAGAGCGTGTACAGACGAAGAGACAAACCGAATGCATAAACACTTTTCAACTTTGTTGGAAAGTGTTAAAAAGAGTAGCCAAAAAGTAGTAGACGAAAACCGGAGCCAAATAGATAAGACGCAGTGAATTAAATAAGGAGAGATAGAGAGAGAATTAGTGTGGTAGTAAATGAGACTTTGAGACTTTAAAAAAAAGTAGTTTGATGACAAAAACCGAAGTCTAATAGAAAAGACAGTAAATTAAATGAAGAAGGAGAGAGAGAAAATTAGTGTGGAGTGAGTTAAATAAAGAGAAAGGGAGAGAAAATCAGTGTGACAGTAAATCAAACTTAAGGCAAATAAAGAAAAAAAGAAGAAGGATATTAGAGTAAAGACAAAAACTGGACCCGTCGAAAGACACAATGAATTGCACAAATAGAGACAAAAAGCGAAAATTAATGATGCAGTCAGTGAATGAAACTTTTGGAAAAAAAAAAAAAAAAAAAAAAAAAGAAAAGAAAAAGAAAAAAAATAATAATAGGATAGAATGACGACAAAAACCGTAAATAATGCAAAAGATGCAGTAAATTAAATAAAGAGAGAGAGTGAGAATTAGTGCGACAGTAAATGAGACTTAAGGCATAGAAAAAAACTCGGTGTTCAGAAAATGGTTTGACTACTGATATACGTTATTCTCAGATACTACGAACTGCAATTAAATTATTGGCTTCAGAACTATCCACAGAGAAATAAAAACAAGAAATACAAGGTGGTCCAAAAATCACAAATGTAATAAAAGTACACTATCACGAAAAGTATAGATGGTATCTCGCTGCGCTTTTTATAGAAATGCAGAGAATGACATAGTATTTTATGAAAGTAAGAAATATTGCTTCCAAAATAGCAGCATTTGCCACTTGCGGTTTGCAATCTAGCGATCTTAAAGCTACTGTCTGTCGCTCCTTCCGACTGTCTTCGAAAAGGGCAAAATTGTAATGTTGTTTTTTCTGCATTTTGTTTTAAATGCTAAAAAAAAATGATTCTTTGAACATTTTTGAAAAAAAAACTTAATAACGAATATGAATGATATCCTTGGGAGTATTAATCATTGTTCAATGTATTAAAAATACACTAAATCAATAGAATTATATTACTTTAAATATTTCTTGTATTGCAGTGAAACCTGGAGCTTAGTGAACGTATTAACACGGGCTTGTCAGTGAGGGGGTTAAGCCATCGAACTCATACCACTTGTGTCATTTTTCTTGCGGGTGAGCGATATTAAATATATATTTTTTAACTTTATATTCTTAACTATTTACAAATAAGAACAAAAAAGAATCTTGTCTCTAACGTGTGATTACCATTCATTTTGATTTTATGAACTCAAACATTGCCATATCAGTGTATAGCAGTGCTAAATAGACGTAATGGATAAAATTTTGTAAGTCTTTTTATTTCCTCAATAGGACAAGATTAGTTTTGGGTAAATAAATACCACATTAGTAAATGTATAGGTTCAACTGATTTGTACCAGATATCCATACTTTAAACAGTTAAAATATAGAGTAATCACCCTTGAGAAGAGAACAAATCCTTTAAAAAATATTTAATTTTAGCCATAGTCTGTAGTACTATTGATGCAAATGAAAAAAACTAATCAAATAAGATATTTCATCGAAAATGAGTAAAATATAGCAATATTGTATATATAATCGTGTATTTAATGAATAAAAAAATTCAGGAATTAATTTTTGGATAATTATCTTTTCAAGTTGTTCAAAAATATGTTTAAAACAATATTATTGCTTAACAATATTGCGACGCAAGTTTTTATTTCAAACACCGTCATTTTCATAGATAATCCAATACTTGTATAAAAGCAATAAAATGTTGATCCTATATTTTGATTCATAAGAACATTATTTTTGAGATATAATGTAAATTAACACTGACACGCTTTAAAAAAATGCTTATTCTTGTGATTCAACATAAATATAACACTAACACACATAAAAGTAAACATGACACCTGACATACAGAATAATATCTAAGGTCATCTGCAGTATGTAATATTTTAATGAACTAATTATTAATGCAGTTTTCCTTTAGGCACTATAAGCAATCAGTTTGTTTTAAAGTAAAATAGACGTACAAGAGCAATTAAACATTTATTATTTATCATAAACAACTAATTTTAATTTCAAAATCAGCGCATATTTTTTTTTATATTATTTTAAACTGAAGATGTGCTGCGTTAAAAGAGAACTTCAAAAATTTTTAAATGATCTACTGGAAGAAAAGTTGTTTAAAAATAACTTCCGATTAAGCAAGCTAAAAGCATGCATATTAACTAACTCATATGCTCAGCGTGTTCTTTGTTACTTTTTCAGAACATTTCTGCAATTCATATTTGTTTTTATAATTTTTAATATGTTTAAAAGTAAATTCCCTTTCAATTTATTTACATTACTTTACCCTTTTTTTAACATTCCACATTTTTTATTAATTTCAGAACAAAACTTTATTAATTCTAATTCAAGCATCGTCAAAACTGATGTTCATTCAACCATAAAAAATAAATAATTAACATTACCTTGATAATGGCATCTGACCTGATGACCTAAGGACATAAGCTAAACCTGTATCTCGCCAATTTATCTTTTAAAAAGATGAAAAATTCTAAAGCTTTGAAATATTTTTCTTTTAAAACTTTTCGATTGCGTGTATTAAGGCGAAATATCTATGTATTCCATGCACGCCTGGCTACAGTAATAACACATTTTATTTTTTACAAAAAAAATGATAAACTAAGTAACTAACCAAAAATTTGTGAGAACCTGAAGGAAGATGAGTCTCTTTCAGATTTTAAGATAAATATAATTGATGTTCAATACAAAGGGGAAAAAATGTGTCAAGATTTTTTTTATAAGTGACTAGGATAATTATCTCCAGAGGATATTAATTGTACACTTAAAACAAAACAAAAAAGTTCTTGCGGCCTTGTGCACAGTCAAGGTTATTCAAGAAAAATACCACTTGTGAAACTTCAGGCCATAATTTAGAAAGTGTAATACACTTTGAAGGTTTATTAACGTCTGTCAAAGCTAGCTACCGGTCTTGAAAGTTAAGAAAAAAAAAGTAATATTTTTGAAGAAAGTGCTGATTCATTAAATGTGATGTTGAAAATTTCCAAAACAGTTTTTTTTTTTTTTTTAATTACAGAAAGCCATCAACGGGTGGTGTGATGTAATTTATTTTAAAATGAAGATTATTCTTTTTGATCACAAGCGATTTAAAAATATGGATTATCCGGTTTGATATTTTAAATTTATTTGCATTTTGTTTTAAATTTCACAAACATTGGCAATCATTACTAGAACTCGTAGCTTTCATCTCCTATTTAATGGCTACTTAGGGATGCCCAAGTGACCGACTAATTGTATTTTCTCGAGCATGTGATTTAACCAGGGCTGTGGAGTCGGTGGGGAAAAATGGCCGACTCCGACTCCGACTCGCATTTTTGCCGAACCCACTGAAGCTAGCATAGGGAAGAAAATAGGGGCTTCTGATTGGTTGCATAATTTAAAGAACATTTTGTTTTGGTTCATTTTTGGATTCATGTTTATTAAATCGCCAGTTTCTGTTTGAAAACCTTTTGAAAGATGAATTTTGACAAATTTCCTTCTGATTTTACATATTTATTAATAGATAAAAGAAAATAGGAATAAGAAGGAATAAAAGAAAAGGTCATTTTTAACGTTGAAAATTTATTACAGTTTTCTGTGTGCATGTTTAGAGAAGGGGGAGGAGCCTTTTTGATGAAATTATGGTTTGTTAAAATATTAATAAATTGTGTGTTGCAAATAACACGAATATTTCTTATCAAATGTAAATAAAATGTTAAAATTTTGAATTTCAATTTGAAATTTTGCTTGTATTGTAAATAATATGAATTTTCTTATCAAATGTAATTAAAATTTAAAGAATATAGTTTACCATGGTACTTCATAATTATATTAATTCTCAAAAGTAATTTAAATAAAATTTTGAATTTTAACATACTAACTTAGTTGCTAATAATTAAAATTTCAAATACGCGATATTTATAAACTCAGTTGTTCTGTATTACTTAAAAAAAAATTGTCATTATTCCTCTTATTATTATTTTAACATGATATGCACATAAATGCCCCTAATACGTACATCCACATTCAGAACGATTTATTTACAAACAATAATCACATTTCCTTCTTACGGCGTCAATTACGCGATATATACAAATCCAATTGTTTTATATTACTTTTTAAAAAATGCACATATACGTCCCTAATACGTACATCTACATTCAGACCGATTTATTTACAAACAAAAATTGCTCTTTAAATTATTCAACCAATCAGAAGCCCGTATTTTCTTCCCTATGCTAGCTTCGGTGGGATCGGCAAAAATACCTACGACTCCGGGATATTTTAATGACTCCGACTCCTATTCCGACTGGGCTGGCTAAGGTACTAGTGTTGCCTGTTGGTTAAAATAATGATGGAATATAAAAAAAATAAAGCTAAAGTCTCACTATTTCGGCTATGATTCTCTTTTTAGGGCTTAAATAAATATATATGTATATATATGCTTTCCGCTTTGATCAATTTTACAACTTCACGTCCGCAAACTCGAAAAATCCAACTATCGAAGTCTAAAGAACACAAAATGGAAATTTCACTATTTTGGATTTTCGGAGTGAGAAGAAAAAGCGAAATCATTACAATTTAGTTGTCTATTTTGCTGTGTCCTCCAGACTGGAAAAATTTCTATGTAAAGGAGGAAAAATAAAGATGAAAATTTTATTATTTTGGAAATGTTTTTAATTTTGTCGATTCTAATGAAATAAACTGTCAAGTGCAAGTATTACTCGCGCTCAGATTGTTCCGTACAATAAATATATGAATTATTAACTGTATTATTAAAATAATCGTTGCTAAAAGAATAATAAGACTTTGTAAAAAAACTATACAACGTAAGGTTGGGTGTAGCTGTATGTACTAGAAAAAAAAGGTTATACATAAATAGTTGAAAGAGATATAAAGCCTAAATAATATCAAATATTGCTATTCTGTATAACTCTTTTTTTAATCTTATCATAATCTGTTTATGATGAGCTTAATTATTCGGTACTGGCAAAGTAGTGCATATTTAAACTTCATTTGGCATTTCATAAATCTAAATTCAGCATAGTAATAATCTTTTCTTTTTACAATGTAGCTAAAACAAAACCCTTATTCAAAGTTTAAACTTGGCATTGTGCTAAGCGCGTTTCGAAAGGAGGTCGCAAAATTGCAACGCTGCCTTGGTCCGCCCCGCGTTTTTAAAGATAGGTTTTCAATTAACGTTTAAAGACACGGGAGGCGTATTGAGAGATCTATTCAATGCAAACTATTCGCGAATCCCATAGTATTCATGTGATAAATTCTAATTAAATTAATCTGTTTTTGACAATCTGATGTTTATTGCTTTTATAGGGCGGGGCTGCCAGAAGCGACTATTTTTTATATTCTATCTTGCACCACTTACTCAAGACAAAAATGTGTGACATACAGTTTGACACCGTTTGCAAGAGAAATATACTACAAAATTTATTTATTTTTTTAATGGCGGTGCGAACACAATACAGAAATAGTCGCCTGTGGCAGCCCTTTACTAGACATCGCATTACACAAATATATCATTAAAAGTTGTTATTTAGGCTTTAAAAGCCGATGGTACATAGAGCAAGCCGACCCTGTCATTGTGTATGTCCAAATCTCCCGTGTCTTTAAGGGTATATCTCGGCTAATTTCCGACGAATTTTTTCCAAAATCATTATCAACAATGATTTTATACTTCTGCTACGATAGGTACCTCCACCGCTCCTCAACAACTTTGCTGAATGCCCGCAAATCGAAATTTGTGTGTAACGGTAAGATGCGCTTTTCTCAAAAAATATGTGACCTAGGGTATTCTCTATAGTTTTCCTGCAAGGTTTAAATTAACGTCTACTACCTCTAATTTTTTCATAATTTTAGATTCAGTAGATTCGGAAATAGGGACATATTTTAGCATAGGGACATATTTTTCGATAGATAATACCTAAAATTAAAAGAAATGCATTTTTGTATTCGGTGTTACGAAAGCTTTCACACGATACTCCACACGATATACATAGAAAAGTTTTTTTTTTCAAGTAACTCAATTAGTCCTTCTACATTTTTTCTAAATATATTTGTGAATGTTTAATTATCTGGAAATATGTGGGTCAATAGTCTACATTACTTCCTTAAATTTGTAATTTACGTTCCATAGTTTATGAGCAAAATATCTGTGACAGACAGACAGACACAGGAGTGATCTTATAATGGTTCCGTTTTTACATTTTAAGTACGGAACCCTAAAAATAAAAATAATTAAATTTTTTGAATTAATTTTACACTTTTGGCTTTATTTCGGGTTCTGCAGACCTCAAAAATTCTAAACTCAAAAATTGAAAGAAAACGAAATTTCACTATTTTTTCGCTATTTTGGGTACCGCCGATTCAGAAAAAAAAGATAACAATTTCATCGTATTTTGACTCCTGTGCACAAAAATAAATATACAAAGGAAGGGTGTTTTAGAATTTTGACTTATGTTCATACAGACCGGAAAAGTTTGAGGGTAAACAAAGGGAAAAAAGCTACTATTACAATGCTATGCCAGTTTCTTAAATCTTTTGCCTCCAAAAATAGCATAAATTTATAATTTTTGCGTTACCTCCGGTAAGAGATCTGCATGAGCCTGAAATTTTAAAGTCCATCTCTTAAAAAGTTCGACCGTGCCTTTGTATTTACTCTCACTCCAATCATGCCCATTGTAAATTGTTCCTATTGTATCGTTGTAGTTTGATTCTTTGAAATTTGTTAAATTGGGCTTGTCAGCCTGCTCAATTTTGTTAATCAGTCAGATTTAATCCGTCGATATAAATTTTCTTAATTCTGCTTACACGACCTGTTTGAAAAGTTGCCCTAATTTTCTGGTCCTTGGATCCTTGTAGCCTTTTGTATCTCGGGTTCTATCTGCAAACCCTAAAAATACGAGGGGGAGTACTTACTATATGCTAAATGCAAAATATCTACTACAGTTATGAATTAAAACATTTTTCATCTCCTCTGTACACGGGTACTTACATGGTATACGGGTACCTTGTACTTACTCTATACCTACCCTTGTATCTACTTTGTACACTGCAATAAATCGGTCATCTTGAACTTGAATAGCCTTTTATAGTCCATAAATAACAATAATAACTCATTTTATAGATTTAAAATTACATATAGTTAGTTTAACTTCACTTTAAAATGTCTAACGAAAAAAAAATCTGGAGTCGGAGTCTGAGTCGGCTTGTTTTTAACGACTCCGACTCTTTCGCTCAAAAATGGGTCCGACACCGCAGCTTTGGATTTAAACCAGTGATATTCTTGTAGCCCAAATCGGTAGGATACAAAATTAAATCAAAATCGTTAGAGCCGTCATTTAGATAAAATTTGTATGCACACAAGATTTGCTCGTGTTATAATATTATGATAACTACATATTTATATGCAAAAAGCGTTTATGTGAATAATTCAAACTATTCCGTGTCATATTATATCATTTAGCTCGTGATCATTTAAAAATTTATCCACTTATGATACCCAATCTCAGAGTTTACACATAAGTAATTTTTTTTTTAACTCTACTTAATAATGCAACTAATATTTCCCAACGACATGCATAATCTACAATAATAGCGAAACTATGCAATTATTTTTTAAATGCTCAGAACGTATGATCGGCTAATTTAAAAAATCACTTGAAAGTGGAGTATGGATACTGGTCTTTTATTTTTTTTCTTGTAGATGAACTTAACATTAAAACCGATCTTTGTTCTTGACAGTTAATACGATTTCCATGAAATGCGTTAAACAGACTACATGGAAAGCGTCTTCAGTTGCTCTAATGAAATGAATTAGTGATTTTTCATTTGAAAATATATTTTTAAGCATCCGCATAAGTCCTTAACACAAGCCGCACAAAATATTTGTTATTCCTTAAGCGCTTAAATAAAAAAAAATATTTTAATATTTTGACGAATAAAAGCACAATGCAACATTAAATTGTGTTTTGCAGTGAAATATATTTGTTTAATTATCTCTCAAATATACCTGTTTTATTTTGTTTAAAATAATAATTAATACTATAATCCATGATTACCACGGTTCCAGTTTCAATGCGGAATTTAAAACATATTAAAATGTTAAACCATATTAAATATTAACTCTTATTTTTTAATCAACCAGGCAGTTAACAAAACATTCAGTTAAAAAAAAAAATATTTACAATGAAGGTTGGTTGGTTGTATAATGTTTAATGTCACAAAATCCCTTAAGGGACATGCTGCGCCAAACAAGAATAGACTAAAAACATAAAATTAAAGAGCAATCTGGATGGGGGATCCCACCCAGATTGATTTTCTCATGCTCTTTAATGACAAAAGCAATTCTTTTTACTAAAAGACATTTAAAAATATATATCTCATATGATGACTATCTCTTAACATGAGATATGTTTTGAAATTATCTTATCATAATAAAATTAATTTCCCATAATTCGATTTCTAAAGTACTTTTCAAAATTATCTAATATACGCGTTTTCTTTTGTTTAAAATATCTAATTAATTAATAATTTAATCCACGACTACCGCAGTTCCAGTTTTAATACAGAATTCATAACATACTAAAACGTTAAATCCATATAAAATATCAACTTTTATTTTTCTATTAGTAAGACAGTTATGAAAAATTAATGTTTACACTCAAATATGTATGATACTTTGTATTACTAAAAGGTATTTTAAAAAATATCTCATCATGATACAATCATTTTTTCATAATTCTATTTTTTAAGTACATTTTAAACTTATGCTCGTAAATACAATGCTTATTCATAAATCTGCTTCATCTTGTCAGTGGATAGTTGGTGTTTGTTAACAATGTCTGTTAGCACGCTTTTAACGAGGACTTTAGGGCTATGACTTTATTATTAATATAATTATGTAGGTTGCAAAGAAAATCTATTACAGAAAACATCTTTCACTTTAAATGCATGCTGACTTATTAATGTATTTTAACCATTAAAACGGACTTAGATTTTTACTTCTTTTACTTTCTTCTTACCAAAGAAGAAAGTACAGGATTGCTCGATTTACGTCGGTAATGTGTTCCGCAAACTTTTGCGTAACTTGAATTTTACGTTAGTCGACATTGTAAATTGCTTAAATTAAATTTCGTAAGAAACTGCAGTATTTATTATATACATTATTTATACAGTATTATTTTATAAATAAAGCAGCATGCAACAGTATTTACTTGAATATAAACTACAAAAGTATGAAAAAAATATATAATCAAACTGAAATAACACTTTTCAAATACAAAATACCTTGTGGAATACGGAATTTATAAATTTAACACTAATGAATTAATTTACATCAGCTTTGAATCTACATCAAACGAGCAGCTGAAGCTAGAAAAAAAAAATACTTTTCTTGAAGAGGAAAACTAATCTTTCCTCTTCATCGAAACTTTAAAATTAGGTTTCGTTACGGTTTGAATTCAGCTAACAAAATTGTAACGGTTAAACCAGTTTTTTTTTTTTTTTTTTGCCTCATTTTAATCAGATTTGTATTTGTTTTGTTAAAGATTTGATTGTATATCCCAATACAAAATATAACTTTATCTAATATATAAAACTATATTATGGTTGTGCTTTTTATCTGCATATGTTATTTATAAAACAATTATCAAAAGTATGCAAATGCGTATCACACGCGCTAGTATGTTCATAAATGTTAATTTTTATATTTATTACGTAAGTGCGAATTTACGTAAGTTGCGTATTATGTAAGTCGAGGGATGCCTGTATTTTAATAGATATTTCCTTCGACTTCCGGTTTTTGACGGATTTACGTGTTTTAAGGGTCTAAGGTCCCCCAAAACATGTTCATAAAAAAAATTAACTGTTTGTTTGTATGTCCGTATGTCCGTGTGTCTTCATTGTATCACTGAAAATTATATGAAGTTATGAATAGAATTGAACCAAATTTTTTCTGTATGTTTTTGGCTATTGCCAGCAGGTCCTCATTGAATTTGAAAATATTCCACCGGAAGGGGGCGCTGTAATAGTGTTTTTTGTGTTTATTTCATCATTTTACCATCGAAAAATGTATGAATTTATGCATAGAATTAAACAGAATTTTTTGTGTATGTTTCTGGCTATGGCCAGTAGGTCTCATTGAATTTGAAAATATTCCGCCAGAACGGGGCGCTGTAATAGCGATTTTTCTGGATTATTCATAGTTCTATTGTACATCAGCTGTTCATGCTTGGACGGGCAATTCCAATCCACAGCCTGGTGATTCTCAAGCAGCTGATGTTCAACAGAATAACGAAAAATGTTCATTTTAGTAAATATTATGATTAACTCGTTTTTACTCCGATTAGTAAAATGAAGCGGAAATTTAAGATAAAAATCAAAGTTTGCGTAATATCAAGTAATAACACTGAAGTATTAACATGAGTAACAACTTTTTGAAATATTAACATGTATGAGTAAGAAGAAAGTTTTAAGACTAGTTTAATTTGATAGCCGATGAATATGCAATAATAATAATAATAATAAAGCTTATAAGATTTTTAGTTTTGACAGAAAATGTTTTCAAAGTTGATGCACAGAAACTGTGTAGTATGTAGATTTTGTGTGTTTTACTCGTATGTAGATTTTGTAAGAAACACTACCTATTATATTCTCCACTATGTTAGAATTTCGGAAATTTTTTTTTCAGATCTACGTCGATCATGACCCCTAGAACCAAAAACCAGCCCAAGTTCAAAACTGTATCTATCTATCTATATATATATATATATATCACAAATCTCTTCCAAACTGATACGTAAAATCAAGGGGCAGAAAATCTCAATCAAGTTCGTTAATGGGCAAAATCGTATCAAGGGGGTGGAAATAGGGAGGATTTTTGTGAAAACAGAAAAAACTCATAACTTCTTAATTTTAATACGTATCAAATCAGTTTAAAGTTATCATTATTTCTACACTGTTAAAACACTATTCTTAAAAATAAGTAAACTGTACTAATTATTGAGCACTTCCCGATCTTAAAATAGCTCCGAGTACTTAACTCTTAAATTTGAAAAACGCATGTACTCATTTTTTGAGTACATACAGGTACTCGAAAATAAGTATGTATAGAAAGACACATACACTATAAAAAAAAAGCTAAATTACAGAGAACAGACGAATCACAATATTTAATTGCGAAGAACTACAATTTTTGGAGTAAAGAACAAAATTTACTACTTTAATTCTTATGTATGAGCCGCCCCGTGATTTGAACCCGAGTCCTCTAGGTGGGAGATCAGTATTGTACTGACTGTGCTATAAGAGCAGATACCAGCTGTTTCCAAAGACACCTTTTATGAATCAGCGACGGAAGATCGCTAACACCAGAGATGAATTTTCCCTTTCTTAAATATTCTAATTTCTAATAAAACAATTTTTAAACTAAATTTTCTACTTTAACATTTCTAATGAAATTGTAAATAAATTTGAAAAGTGTGTATTATAAATTAAAAATTATAACAAAGATAGACATATCTTTAAATAAAAGCTTGGAAATCCCTACTGTCAATTCGGTATAAGAAAAGGGTTTATCAGAAAACTCATATTTTTGAGCACATAGGATTTAAAAATGAATATTAAGATTTTAAAATACAAAATATATGTATTCATTTCTGCATACATTTATAAATCAAGTATAAGTATACACAACTTCAAAATATCATGTACTCGTTTCTGAATAAATTATACTTAAAAAAATCGAGTACAAAGAAATTTTCATTTTTCAGTAGATTAATGCTCCTTTGTGAAGCAATTGTACTTAAAAAATATGAGTACATGAAATGCTCATTTTTAAGTAGATTATTTTTAACAATGTACTTCTTTTGTAAACAATTGTACTTAAAAAAATACGAGTGCATGGAAGTTCTCATTTTTAAGTAAATTATTTTTGAGAGTGTAGGAAAACGGCCAAAAATTTATGTATCACATATTTTTCATGAAATTAAAAATGCGCCCAAGGGCAGCAAAAATAGAGTTTTAAGAAAAAAAAAATTATACCTTCGTCAATTCATAGGATATCAAATCCACTTAAAGTTAAGTCAAATCTTGTTAACATTATCTACAATTTCTACATTGGCAAGTTTTTGATAAGACAAATTCTTACAAAGAAAAAAAAAAATAGGGGTTGAAGTAAAAATTATTGTATTATCATGATTCTGATAAAACCAGGTCTTACTGAAAAATAAAATTAAAAACTCGTCAAAAGCGGCCAGATAAAATTGTTAAACTGGATTTATCTCTAATCTTGAATTAATTTTTGCTGGTGAAATTAGTACTTAACTTCGAAATCAATATCTATCTGTGCTTGTAGGCCGAGCGGGCAGGTATTTTTTTTTTACTTCATCTGATAAACTTCCATGTAGGAATCGTGTTCCAGATTACTGTTAATTTAAACGTCAAGGAATTATGTTTAAAATATGTTCCACAATTTTTATACAAAGACACTACAGTAATCTTAATGTCATAGTTATATTTAATAAGTGCTTCAAATTTTAAATCTGTTTTCCATTTGCATTCTTTTCAATATCATGGTTATTTTTAATGTTAATTTTAATGTTAATTTTATTGGAAGAACTTGCGTTCAAAAGTAATCCGCAATACTAAAATAAAAACTTATACACAGTAGATAAAATATCATAGTTATATAACCACTATTTCCAAATGACACTATTTCGATAAAGTAATGTTTGCCATATTTAATCACAGGATCCTGCGATTGAATAAGGCGAAGATTAGTTTTTGGAAATAGTTATATCCAAAAATAAAAACCCGTACGAAACCTGTATTTTCATAATTTTAATTTTACTAAAAGTTACATTCTTTTCAATATTATGATTATTTTTGTGAAGGTCTTTATTGTTAAAAATACAATTCATCATACTTAAATAAAAATTTATGTCAAGGTTAAATATCAGGGTTATATTTAATATGTGCTTCATAATTTACAATTCACTTACAGTTGCATTATTTTCGAAACCGCGGTTATAATAATTTCTTTTTGCTTCAGTTTAATGTTTAATCGACCAAGCCAAAGACCAAAGCACAATACAATACTATACAATACAATACAATACAATGCAATGCAATGCAATACAATACAATGCAATGCAATACAATACAATGCATTGAAATACAATACAACGTACGTATTTCCCAATTTAACTTTTTCTTACAATTGCGTTCTTTTCAATAGCATGGTTATTTATTTAATTATTTTAATAGCAAAGAATTATGTTAAAAATGCAATCTTTAAAAATAAACATATACATTTGTTTAAATGTCATGGTTAATGCTAAATATATACTTAATAATTTAAATTTCAGATACAATTGAATTCTTTTCAATATTATGGTTTTATTAATTTCTTTTTGCACCAGTTTTATGTTTAACCAATAGATTGAAAGAACAAAACACAATAGAACATATAATGATCATTAGATGTGGTAGGGGGAACGTATCCCGTGAGAAAATCTGTTCCAGATCAGTGACCACTACTCACAAATTCACTCTTTGGTCACAAGCCCCACTTTGTTCTTTTACGCACAAACTCTACCCTTTTGTGAATGCAATTTAACTTCAATTTTATTTGCGTTTATTTGAGCACGTTTTTTACCTATAGTTTTGATGTAAGGTCAAACTTTTGTTTTCGGAAAGTAACAAAGCCGGCATGTTATCCGGAAAGTAGTGTTATAAATATCAACATAAATATTTTCGATGCAGGATTGGATAGTATTTCATTATTCATTAATAAATTTAGCTTACTGTTATAAACGACAGTTAATTTACCTGTACAGTAAATCCAGAAAGCTTTTATTTATTTATTATTTATTTATTCATTTATTTATTTATTTACCTAACGGCAACCTTTTTGTGCCTGTGTAAGCTTTGTTTAAATATATTTGTTTATACAATTTTTTCACCATTGTTAACACATTTTTTATCTAAAGAGCACCATGCTCAATTTGTATCTAGTGCCATTTTTTCACTGGTGAAGAAGCTTTTTAAATAGTACTAAAAAGTGGTGTATGCCAAACTTTTTGAAAGATATAAGTGTGAAGTTTTCGGTAATGATCGTGTTGTAGAAAAAAGAAAAAAATTGTAATTGACTGATTTTGTCTAGGAAGATCATATAAGAAAAAGAAAATTACTTTCTGAAAATTAAAGTGAAGAGTGTTACTTTAACATAATCTTATTTCCTATGAAATTGTGGTGTCATTTTCGCAATTTACATAGTTTACTTATATCCAAAAGATGAAACATGAATCTCGTTTCACGCTTTTGGGTATCCCTGTATAAATCGTACCTCCTGCCATATGGCCATACGTCACTAAACACCTTCGATTGCAGACGTTTTGTCGAAGATCTAGAGAAATACTCTGACAGGATTGACTTACTGACGGATTTTTCTAAAACTTCAGGAATTGAAAGAACCCCACTCCATTCAAATTCATATCGTTGAAGGAAGGTATGAACACGAGTAAAATTAGGGGACAAGCGATAAAATGAATATAAAAAATAATAATTTGAAATCACCCTATAATATAAATGCACGAAATGATCCGTGGATGAAGCACATGTCTGTGTGTATATTGTACAACATTTGAGCTCATTTGTGTAAGAATAGCATTTATATTCGTGGAGATATGAGGTTTTCATTAAAGAAATCAAGACATTTTTGGATGTTTTTTTGTTTACAGCATGTGAAATTTTCAACGAAATTTAACGCCACTTCCAGGAAATTCAACAAAGTACGGTAGAAAAAAATATGCTGAAATTTGAATGTAAATGCATAAAATATTTTATAAATTATGAGCATGTTTATGAAATAATTTTTAATCGCGCATGTGCGAATGATAAGAAAAATAACTATGCATAAATTAGTGTTTAACTATACAGTGAAATTGATATAAAAATGCAGGAAGAATGCAGTAAAAATTAAGAAAGATATCGGCAATATACTCAGGTGAATTTCAGTTGATTTTTAAAAGTGGTTAGTTGATCAGGTATTTTTCACGTGTTGCCATTCTTTATTACTTGATTTCCAACAAAGGAGTTAGTATATCTATAACATACGTCCCCCCAATGCGTAACTTTTGAACGGTTGTGTAGATTTTGATAATTCTTTTATTGTTGAAATGCGCTCGTCCTGGTGAATCTTTCAAAGGGAACCAAAGCATCATTACATAAATAATAATAATAATAATAATGCCTATTTGTATAAATCCCCTTATTATCACCCTTACTTGTAAAGAGCAACTGAAAATCAGTTCAAAGTATCTCCAATATCTGAATTTTCACGATATTCGGCTGGCCTGCTTATATGAGTTGCCCTAGATATTTGACTACAAAATTAGGCAAAAAGTCGTTTGTTGTCGTTTGCGCATGTGCGGCTGAAAATTATTTAATACGAACGCTCATACCTCATCAAATATTAAAATTATGTTATAATAGAAGTATATTGTGTTTACCATACTTTATCAAGTTTCCTAAAAGTAACGTTAATTTTGTTTGAAAACCATGCATACTAAAAAAAAAAAAAAAAAAGAAGCGGATGTGTTTAGATATTTAAAACAAACCCTTTCTATCTATATGAAAACGCTCGCTATTGATACACAAATGAAAACGAGTATTGTACATTATCCACAAAGTAATGTGATGCAGCTACGAATCATTTGACGTATTTTATTTTAGAGGATGATAGTAAATATTATTATTTTTTATTCAGTTTTCTTTAGACCTCTAATTGCCGTCATGATGCAAATTTTGCAGAAAAATCTGTGATTAAATGAGTTCTTTATATTCCTGATGTTCCAAAAGAATGCGTCAGGCATTTTCTAGATATTAAGCAAAACATTTAAAATTCAAAGTGTCTGGTATCTTTTGGCTATACCTTCTAGAAGTCTTATTCTCTAAGTGCATGTAATGGGCCCCTGGGAAATAATTTAAAAAAATTACATCAAATAAGCCTGTATTATATGAGTTGCGTAAAATACACATTCAGTTGATTGATATAAAATTACGCAGTTTTACTAACATTGTCTTCTTCAACGCCGATAGTCTTAATAATATACCGATTCTTATTTCCTTCTGTGCATACATCAATGTATTGCATAAGCACGTATTTTTTTATAGTATTTTATTAAATCAATTTAATGATGAAAGGAAAAAATACAATTAGGGTTTTTAAGATGTGGCCTATATAGATCGAATAACCATGTTTTAAGAAGAGTAAAACAGAAAGAATATCGATACCTGAGACATTGACGTATGCTAGACCTGTAGTCCCTAAATTTGCCTCAAATGACCTCATTTTGTGTGGTAATTCCAATTTATTATATTAATTTTTTGTAATGAAATACCTTCTTTAAGTAGGAATTCGTGTTAGTTTGCAGTTGAAAATGAGGAAAATTTCTGTAAATGAAATCATCTAAAAAATTTAGAAAGATAACAATAACTTTCAGTGATTACGAAAATCAATAAAATATATTGAAAGTGAAACTATTACGCCAGTAACATTGCATCAATGTAAAAGTGGAGCAGGTATCAGATTAAAATTTATGAATTTTGGGGGCAGTTTTATTATTATTATTATTATTACCTACACTATTAAAATGAAAAGAAAAACACCTTGAAAGAAAGAAGAAAAATATTTTTTATGTTATTATCAGTGTTTTAA
Source organism: Maratus speciosus (assembly GCA_963932465.1). Lineage (NCBI taxonomy): Eukaryota > Metazoa > Arthropoda > Arachnida > Araneae > Salticidae > Maratus > Maratus speciosus. The sequence goes on along the minus strand of OZ010790.1, from coordinate 374,979,311 downwards.
GTACTCTTTATCTTCATAGAAATGTTTGGCAAGTTTTGGAAGTGTTATTCTGATACCTAAAATATTTAAAAATAAAGGATATCACAATACTTATTTTTAAAAATATATGTCCATTCTTACAGTCCTGGAAATATAAAGTGATCACTGCTTATTAATTATGTTGCAAATAAAAGTATACAAATGATATAAGTTCAAATCGACTGGGATTAATGCCTACTATTTAGTACTAAGCGTAAATTAATTTTAGCACCATCAATATTTATTTTTCAAATAACACCCCTTTTTAACATTTTATTTGGTGTTCTTGGATCAAAGCAGTCAGGAAAAATACATAATTTATGAACTTTTTCTTGAATCTTTGTAGAGTTATACCAGAAAATATGTTACGGGTTACTTCATAAATTTTACAAAATATTATTCATTTTTTTAAACTAAGATCTTACGTAGAAAAATATCGGAAATAGTGAATTAATCACTGGAAAAAATAATAGAATTATAAATAAAATATAAACTAAATATATAAAAAGGAAATTTTTTATAAATTGTTTCAGGTACTGTCGAGTTTTTTTCTATTCCCTGGATGTTATATGTGAAGAAACAACAGATTTAAAGGAAAATTCAATTATGTATTCTATTCTTTAGAAAGTAAAACATTCAGAGATTTTTTTCTTGTATTCAAGATATATATATATTTTTTAATCTAACTGCAATAACTATTACTTTTGATCTAATTATTATAATCATAAAATTGCGAATGAAAATCACATAAAATCATCCACATTAAGCTGAAAATGGCTAAAAATAATAAAAAATACATTTAAATGGCCTTTAAATACCTTTATTTAGGTCGACATATTTTATCACTCAAACGGCGACATTCTCAAAAAAAAAAAAAAAAAAAAAAATTAAAAACAAGAACTTGGTAAATAAAATCACGAGACCACATGGATGATAAAAAACAAGTGTAAACATAAAATAAAATAAAGTAAAAATGAATATTTGTATATGTGAATTAACTTCTACTATTATTTCTTATTCTGCAGAGCATCTATTTCCAAATTTTAGGTAACTCAATGGAGGATGAATTATTGCAAATATTCTCACTGCGTGAAATATCTCCATTGATCTTCAGACAATGGATGGTGAATAAAATCTTGATGGATAAATTATTATACTATTTTAAAAATCAATCTGTAAAGGTCCTTTTCTACATAATCAGGCCAAAGCTGTGGTTCTCTTGTTATATTCGATGTCTGCTATATTTTCTTTGATTGTAGATTTAAGTTTTTTGTTTGTCATACCTATAACAATATACCATCAATGCAATTTTATGCAGGTATAACAAACAGAAAACTTAAAACTAAAATCAAAGAACATAAAGCAGACATCAAATACAACAAGAGAATACAGCTTTGGCCAGATTATATAGCAAAGAAGCTTTACAGATTGATTTTAAAATAGTAGAATAATTTATCCATGAAGATTTTATTTATCGTCCATTATTCGAGAATCAATATCTTTTAAGGTAGTGAGAATATTTGCAATGATTCAACCTCCATTGAGTTACCTAACATTTGGAAAGAGATGTTTTGCAGAATAAGAAACAGTGATAGAAGTTAATTCCCGTTCACAAATATCCATTTTTATTTTATTTTATTTTGTGTTTGCTTTTGTTTTTTATTATACGTGTGGTCTCGTGAATTTATTTACCAATTTCTGGTTTTTAAAAATTTTTGCGAAAATATTTGTATCAAGAAAAGTCTTGAAAATGTTGTCGTTTGAACAATGAAACATATGTCGATCTGTAGAAAGGTATTTATATGCATTTTAGGAATATTTTTTATCACTTTTAGCAATTTTTAGCTTATTATAATTATGTAAAAAAATCTTGATTTCACTAAATTAATATGCATGCTGCACAAACGTTATGTTAACATTTTATTAACAATTTGTTTCCCTGAAGATACACGACTTTCCAATTTAAAAGACAACATAAAAAAATTGAAACTGATAATTCACGAAGGGAAAGAAGAGGACATTTATACACCAATTTTAAATAAATACATATGGGGCATTCTCACAATCTTTTGACTTTCATGTCCCTGAATAACAATTTTTCATTTAATACTCTTTTTTGTGTTTTTTTTTCTGTTTCATATACTTGGGAACATCCCAATGCATGATTGCACAACAATATTAACGAGATAAATAAGTTTTGGACGATGTTGGGGTCCAAACACATGGAAAACTCATCTACCGTCCCGTGTCCCTGATGCTGATTTTGAAGTTTGGAGCTGTCTGGATAAAATTGTTTCAATAAACATAATTCGGTGTAATTTTTTTTATGAAACTGGAGCTTTTGTTTCATATAAATATGTAGCTAAAAATTAACCTGCACACATTTTTAGGGTTGATATTATTTGTTAAACTCTGTCCCTGGGTTTTAGATTTTTTACCATCCCTCTTCTAAAATGATACAGAAAATAACTTCAGATGCAGCGACAGAATTTGTTTCAAGTTTCTACTCATGGAGAAGTATGCTAGAGAAAGAATATCTAAAATTCTTTGACAGGAAATTTACTGCAGAATATAAATCAGCATTTAAATATCAATTTCAAGCACCGTGGCTTTATTGGTAGTCTTACCGTCCCCAAGGTTTATTCCTGCACTTTTCGAAGTAAATTAAAAAAAAATTAATTTAATCCAATGTTAACAACTGTTTCTAAAAATCAATGAACATTGTGGCTATCACTTAGTCTTAACATGATTTTCCTAAAAATAGGTGGTAATTTTCCTTACCGTTCCATCCTTACCGTCTCTTTTTTTACCATTTCGTCCCTTTTTTTACTTTACCGCCCCTTCTTTAACACCCCTTTAAGACAATGTTATACAAAAATTCTGTATTAAAAGTACTACATTTGTATTATTTTTTATTTGAATGTCCTGTGAGTACTATGCAAATTCATTATAAGTAAAAATTTAGAAGAAAATAAAAAGTTATAGGGGTAAAATGGTAAGGTAAAATTAAACTTGCAAGTTTAACATAAACCTCAGTTAAATAAAAAAAATTTCGCTGCTGGCCATTTTTTCTTTATTTTGAATCATTAAGGCATTCGTCTATCAGATTAAAATGTTATTTTAGCAAGTTTAACTTCGCCAGATTTTTTCCCCAAAAATCAAAAGATTGTGAGAATGCCCCATATACAGTTATTATTAATATAAAAATTTATACGCCAATCTTAATCTTGACCTCTAAAGGTGTTGCCAGATTGGGGACGTTTTTGTCCCCAAATTGTTGAATGTCACCACTTTTTTGAAAAAGAAATATTCGACCTGTTTAAAAATAGATTAAAAATTCTGAAAAAATAACGCGAATTATACTATTTTAAAAAAGCAATGACAGTCAAATAGTTTGAATTTAAAAAAGTCCCCAATCTGGCAACACTGACCTCTAAGGAAGTAATGAATGCAATCAATATTTCCATAAATATATGTGTATTATAGAATAATTCAAAATAGATAAAATTGTATTGAATCAATGATTACAAAACTAATTCACAAAAGTTACTTGAAAGCGAAGTATGGTGATGTATGGGATTGTACCCTGCTATTATTATCTACTATAGTTGTATTTATTGATACTAAAATGAGATAGACTAATAGACGATATATACAACAATCTATAGGAAAATGATCAAAGTGATAAATAATATGACATACAATATTTGTTTTCGATGACATGAATATGGGAATTTTTATTTAAAATTGGCTTTTAATTACTCATATACAGGGCTGCCACAACGACTATTTTTTAATTCTATCTGGCACCACTTTCTCAAATCAGAAATCCTTAATAGACACTTTGACAACATTTGAAAGAGAAATATACTTCAAAATTTATATTAGAAGAATACTGGTATGAATAGAATATAAAAGTAGTCGCCTGTAGCAGCCGTACCTTCATATATATTCTGAAAGAAGACGCATGAAATAACACCATGAACTCTTTTCTAATTCTTTGACAAAGCATATTTTTGTCTTGTTACAGAGACCTAAACATGTTTTTTTTTCATTTTTAGCAAGGATAATTCTTATTATCTCAAGGAAAAAATGTGATAATTCAGCATTGCATGTGTTTGTAGATTTCGAACATTATACCCAATTAGACGGACTATTTAGGCCAATACTAATCATCAATCAAAAACCATCAATATTCTTACTTCAGTATGTTCCATTCAAGTCACATGGCCTTCCACTTTAACTGACAACGGAATATGATTGAAACTCAGGTTCACAAGTCTTGGACGAGGACAAAGCCATTGTATACCGATATCAAATGAAGGCACACGTATATACTATTAAATAAAGCGGCACTTAGTGTATCATTTAACGAGGGAAAAGAGGTTTCAAAGAATGATGACCTTACCTATAATTTCGATTTTAAATACTGTATCGTCAACATTATTATTTATAGGGAAATATTCCACATGCTAATAATTGACATATAAAATTAATGTTTTTTTTTTTTTTTTTTTTTGTACAACAGCCCTACTTTGCAAAGAATAATCATAGGAATTTGCAAAAAAAAAAAAAAAAAAAAAAAAAAAAAAAAAAAAAATGGCAATAAAAGACTTTGTGGTTATCACTTCTCCTAAAAAAACATTTTTTTATTGACCTCTTGACTTATAGTTTTTGCCCCACCAGTGGCCGAGAGGTTCTGCTCTCGAAACTGATACACTGGAATGTGACTTTTTCGAACCCAATCGCGCCCGTTCGGTCTAATCTTTCGGAGTTTTTCGTGGTTTTCTTCGAGCCTTGGATTTCCTTGCGTAAATGCGGGTTAGGTTCCCTTAGAAAGACCCCCACGGAGAGTACCCCCCCCCCCCCCTCGAGCCTATATCCCTCATGTTGATAATTGGCCGTCATAAAAACAACACCAACACCTGATCGTTTTCTTTTTCTAATATCAACAGATTTTATTTTTTAGTGTAATATTTATTCTTTTCTTTTAGCAACGATAACTTTTCCTAGTTCTAAAAAGTCATAATTTATCATCAAACTTGTTCCAAAATTACATATAATTATTTCTGGTTTGACGGACAGCTAATCATGAATCGAAACCCATTAATATTCACACTTTAGTGAAAGCTTGTTTCATCCAAGCCACGCGGCCTTCCATTTTAATTGACAACGGAAAATCATTGTAGCACAGATTTACAAAGGCAAGGACGAGGACATTATACACCTATGGAAAATGAAGACACACACACCTACTGTTGGATAAAGCGTCAGTGAATCATGTAAGTGGAAGTCATTCAGAGAAGATTGGCGCTTTTGTGACACACTCATAATAACGCATTGACCTATAGCTTATATGAATGGGTTTGTCTGAGTAGTGGTCTGAGTCAGGTGAAAACAAAACTGAAAAGCAACCAGGAAATGCTGGCTTATAGGATATTTCCGATGCAAAATTCAACCACCAAGTGCTATTTTGAGTTTTAACGTTTGTAGCATTTAAATACTCAACAGTCTTACAGATGTGATGCTTTTGAGAATGGCTGGTATTATACTACAAGCATGTCAACAAGGTTATCTCTTTAAAAGAAGCTTTTGGTGATTATTACGGAAGCGAATTTTGTAGAACAAAAGAATTAAAATAGCTTGTTTGTTGTGGGTGGATCATGATTTTGTCTTCTTTTATATTGCTAACTGTGGAGGAAAGTTTTTGTTATATTTGTTATTAGATAAAGTTTATTTTATTACTTTTTTTCCAATAATGAAATACAAAGTACGTTGTAACGAATGTTTTGAAAGGAATGTTTGCGTTTTACAATAGTAAGTTAAATATTTGAAACCTAAGCATAAAGGTAAAACGTTTGTAGCTTTATTGTAAAAATAAAATTTTGTTATTCAAAGTAATGGTTTTACATATACGTAATTGTATTCAATGGTGGATTATTTTTAATTCATAAAAAAAAGGAAAAAAATGATGCATTCTTAATGCATTGCGAGTAGAAGCGTTAACGATTTTTTATCATCGAAGAATCGATTGATATTTTTGGGATTTTGGGTAAAATTTTATGGGGTAGTATTAAGATGGTCCACCTTCTTAATACACTGTGACCAGGCATGTATTTTAACATCTTTAGAAATAATTATAATTTAGAAATAATTAGAAAAAAATGCTGTTCAACGTTGATTTTCTGCATGTTATGAAAACTGAAGTCTATTTCCAAAATATAGATTTTATTACCTTTGAAAAAGATTTTCTGATAGAAATAACGTTTTTTTAATCATAAAATATACGCACATATATAGGGACAAGAGACTGAAGATTTTGTTAATCCCACGTTTACCATAGTAAAAAGAAAATGAGATTCTAATAGAAATGTTAAAGGAACAATCGTGGTACAGAACGGATTGATTTAAATCGTTCTGTGAAGGCAAACTTTAATTTGCAAGGATTTTTAGCCACCGATATGTTATTTTTTTCAGACAACAATTAAAGTGTCATCACTAAAATATAATGTTACGTTACATAAGCTAGCCGTAAAATGAAGCAGATGTATCATTGTACGGTTAAATACTGATAATCTCTTCTGTAATTTTTTTTTTTAATTTCTAAACAGCACGCATTTTTAATTTTTATTATTATTATTGTAATTTATTTTTTAAATATCGAAAATTAGTCGCGTATTTTTTTTATCCTTTTATTTACAGTTTATAAGCAAAGTTTATTATCATTACAGAGTTTTGATTAAATTATATACAGTTTTTTCCATATAAATCGCATTAAGATGTGATGCTATCTTTGAAATCAAAGCCAATAAAAATCATTATTGGCTTGGCAGACACATATTAATAATTACAAGTTTCAAACACATAATGATAACAAGTTAAACAGTTATCAGTTTAAATAGTTATAAACTAACAGAGCTTACCAATTAATTATTTGTTTCGTTTGTAATTATTGTTATTTGGATGCGATGATGAATAAGCTGATCATCATGAGCACATCAGCGCTTTTGCAAATTCATGAAGATATAAATATCAATTTCATAACTGTGCAGTTATTTTTTATTTACATAAAAAGAAACTTTATCTGCAACAGTAATTATTAAGTATTTAATTAAGATGTTATACTATATTTGAAATTAAGGCCAGCAAAATTGTTTAATGGCTTGGCAGACAACCATAACGAAATAATAACAAGATTAAACAGTTACAGTTAAAATAGTTATAAATTAACAGAACTTGGCAATTAATTGTTTCAATTCAAGGTTTTTCCAATTATTGTTATTTGGATGCGATGATGAATAAACTGATGGACATATCAGCGCTTCGGCAAATTCATGCAGACGTTGGTATTAATTTCATACTTGTACAAGTATTTTTCCTTTACATAAAAAGAAATTTTTTATTCGACAGCAATTATTAAGTATTTAATTAAAATGTGATGTAATGTTTGAATTCAAGGACAAGAAAACTGTTTAATAACTTGGCAGATACGTACAACGAAATAACTACAAGTTTAAACAATTATCATTTACAATAGCTATGAGCAAACAGAATTAACCATTTGTTTCATTTTAAGGTTTTTCCACTTATTGTTATCGGGATGCGATACTGAACAAACTTATCGACGTATCAGCGTTTTTTAAAATTCATGCAGATGTTGATATCAATTTATAATTATACATAATAATGTCTTTCAATTTAATAATGTCTATAATTTTGAAATGATTCGAATTTTTTAACCAATAGTTTACTTAAAACTGAAATAAAGATGATTTGCTTTCGTTAACCCTTAAAGTCACGGACGGCGTACTGAGTGAGCCTACGTATTTTATTGAGTGAGTATACTAACTCAGTAAAAACAGTTGTGAATTCTAAAATAATTACGTAATTAATATATGTGCTTCGTTTACGCTCTTTTTAAACATTTTCAATGTTGAACCAATTTTTAAAACTGAAGTTCGAGATTTTTTGCTCTGCTTTATAATTTTTAATGGCAAGCCACCACTGCTGTACGGACTGCTGTGTCACCCGTGTATTTGAGTAATATATTCTATTTACTTTCTTAATTAACTGTTTTTAGAAATGTGATATCTATCACTTTTATATTATTATTTCACGTTTGACACTATTCTTCTTTAGTATCAGAAGTTTATATTTGGGAATTTAAAGGCTTTGACACATGGAGTACGCCAGTCTTGTCTTTATGTTACTACAAAGCGGCCTTGTTAAATTAATTCTAATTAAATGAGATTTTTTAAAATAATTTTATGTTTATTATTTTTATGTCGGTACTGCTCATTCCATTAAAGTGAAATCGCCTTTAGAAGGCAGTAGAAAAGGTGTTTTATCCAGTTTATAAATAAAGATTTTAGATTTTTTTTTTCATGTTATTTATTATTATTTGATGAACATTTCTGATTTTTTTCTTTTTTTAAATAAAAAAATTATGATGCGGCTCTACTTGCGTGTGTGGATGTTCTAGCGTGAGTGCCGGCGCACTTCAAATCAGGCGGGATTCGATAGTTAGCGAGATACGTCCGCGATCAATTTCCGTGAAGGATTATAATATTGGCTGAAGCTTCAAGCAATTTAGGTCAAAAAGTTCAAATTCAACTAAGTGGCTGCCATTTGAAAATAAATGTCTATTTCTGACAACTTTTTCGCACTTTGGAGTGATTCTAAAATGCTTATTTTTTTATATCGAAGTCTGAAAGTTCCCAAAGCTCTAATAAATTATAATCCTTTAATAATAATAATCAAAACAAAACAAGATTAACTTATTAGCTTTTGCGTTCTCATCCCATCCCGATTTAAAAAAGTCATTTTGCATAAAATGCATTTAACCCTTTATCTACTGACGGTACTTATAAGTACCATTAAAATAACTTGTTATAAAATTCATTTAATACATCGGTTACTAGTAATACAGTTTAGAATGAGTTATAGAGGCATAAGTTTATCTTGTTCCAAAAGCATTATTGGTTACACAAAAAGAAAATATTTTTAAAAGGATGATTTCTTTTGCCTTTGCATCTTTTCAGCTTTCTTGGAGTTGGTGGGGGTGGGGGTGGGGGGGATTTTTCAATTCGGAAATATTTCTATATTCTGTTGTAAGAACATTATATTAGTACATTTCATAATTCTTCAAAATACTAAGAAAAATATTTAAAATAAAGATTTAAGTGGGGTTATAAATATTGCACAAAATCCCTATAAATTCAAATTTAATTAATACTTCTAAATCCTTCAATCCTTCTAAAATCCTTGTAAAATTTATTAAATGATGGAAATCTTCTAATGTAGTTTCAAAAATTCACGAAAAATGCTTTAGAAGATAACATTTTCATGAATTCGTAATTCAGTACATAAAGGGTTATAGTGTTCCAAAACGGTATAAGCCCACGGACGCGTTGTGCTAAAGAAGTAAATAACTACGAAAGGACTTCGATTTCGGCCATATCGTTTTACAGGGATAACCCACAAACTTTAACCATTTAAGACCTGACATACGTAATTGTATAGGTGATCCTAAACAAACAAACAAACAAAACAAGTTTTATTATTTTTGTGCGATTTAAAGTCCAGTCTGCACCCACAGAATTGCGCAGAGATCGTCCCTTGGCATAATCTGTAATCGAATATTTTTTAAAATTATTTTTCAATCAAATATGATCCAGTTAATAAGGGGAAACCACCAAAACTTTCCATTTCTACCAAAAATCTCCCGGTCTTTAAGAGATAAGGAATAGAAAAATTTAAAAAAAATAGAAATCGATTTTTTCAATCGAAAAAAAACAAACCTCCCTTAACTCCCCCTGACAGCCGAGCAAAAGAGCAAAATTGAAATATTGGTTTCTCTAATTTTTTGAAATGCTAAAAAAATGTTTTTTATCTGACTTTCAAGAAGGGTTATGTGTTTAAAGCGTATCTGGGTATGTATGTGGCTATGTGGATTTCTTTTTACCCTTGAAACATACCAACGGCTGGATGGATTTTAATGAATGAAGTCTCTATCGATTCGTCTGAACCTCGAATTCGTCTGATATTTTGATTTTATAAATTTAAAATGGTGGCCGTAAAATGCAAAATGGCGGTAGAGACGAATTTTTTTTTTTACGTACCCTATTGAGTAGCATATCATTGGGTAGGTCTTTCAAAATGAAGACGATGTTTCATTAACTATTTTACAGTCAGAAGCTTCATTTAAATATTACACAACCTGGAAGTTGTGTAGGTAGGGATTTCTAGCTTTACTTTAACTCTAACCTTCATAGACATCTATAGGCCTCATCAAAACAGTGATTATAGATTGGAACTAATAATTAAACACAACTAAATAAAATCAATACAAGTAAATAAAAAAAAATAGTTAAGTAATATAGACTAAAAATTCTTCAGTAAAAAATTAAATTAAAAAAGTAAAAAAACCCGACTGCGAAAAAAGCGAACTAAGAAGAGGGAAACAAGATTACGTAGGAAAATAGTAGAGTGTGTAACAGAAATCCTCATTTTACTTAAGTAATTGCAGTCGGAGGCAAACCTGTAGGTAGATGGAGCCGCAGTATATGCCTAACATGAATCTGATGCCTCCGACTGCAATTACTTAAGTAAAAAACAAAGAATTTTCATTACACACTCCACTATTCTCCAACGTCATCTTGTTTACCTCTTTTTAATTCGCTTTTTACGCAGTCGGGTTTTTTGAATTTTGAATTTAATTTTTTTCCATCATTATATTGAAATATATATATATTACTTATAGGCATATAAGACTCGAGAGTATTAATCATATTTTTTTTTTAACTGGATTATATCTGTAAAATTATATTAATTTAAACAATGCTTTTATTGCAGTGAAACCTACATATTAGTGAACGGATATATGTGTACGCAGCGGTGAGGAGGTTAAACAAAGATTTCATTAAAAGTTGTTATTTCAGTTTTAAAAACTAATGGCGCAGACAGTGGGCTATCCGTGTCTTTATGTTTCGACAAACCGCTCGTGTCTTTAAAGGTCAAAAACACAATACATCTCTTTTCCGTAGGACAGAAAAAATACATTTTAAGACCATTAAAATTTCACAATTAGTGGCTACGTTTGTTTTTGACTTCTTCCCAGTGACATCAAAAAACAAAGAAAAAACCGGATCGACATCTCTCGGTTGTTCAATAAACAAAGAAATTATTTAGGATTTTAATATTTACTGCTTATAAATACAGATGAATAGGCGTTGCCAAGAAGTGTTATAGTTGAATGCCAAAATTTAAAACAAGAGAAAATAGGTCAAGATCAATTTTGTTGTTAATGTTTTAATATCCTTGAAACTTAAATGCATTCATTTCCGGCAATATATTGTTCACTCGGAATGGTGCTAATGTTTATTTCTTTTATAAGAATGATTTCAGTTTTTATTAAACTATTAAACTATTAAATCTGCATTTAACCATGCAGATTATTCCGATAACTAACGTAACTGAAAAAAGGCAGTGAAAACAGAAAATTGAAGTAAAATACAGTTTCTTTCTAGTATTGAAAACAATCTTCTGGAGACTTGTTACATTTGGGGAGTGTTTTCTTTCACTTTTCGATGCTCATTGGCCTCAATTTTAGAAATGCAATAAAACAAAAATTCCCACTTAATCTTGATACTTTTTTTCTCTCTAGCGGTGCAATTCGTTTTCAAAAATAGAAACTATAACTTTTCAAAAATATTCGCGACTGGAAGTCACGCACTACGCACTACAGGCATACGCACTTTATTTTCGCTAAAAGTAACTACATGTAAGCATTTTAACAAAGTCTATTTATACGTTCTTTGTACACTGAATTTAAAACGTAAAAAAAAAAAAATCTCGAAAAATTTGGTCGATTAAAAGAACATTTAAAAATATACAACATGCAAAATTTTCGTTCAGGACGTGAATACGCGATTGTATTAGGTTGAGCAAAAAATTCTTGGAAAATTTTAATGTAATAGTTACCAAAATGTGCATCGTATATAGGTGTACTGGTGGTACAGTCCACACGTGGCTCCATCCAATTATGGCCTCTTTCGATCAATGCAACATTTTTTCAAGGACCGTCGATTTAAATCCTTTAATGAAGTTGAAGATGCATGTCAAGAGATTTTCTATTCCAAGGAGCCGCCACGGTACTTCCAGCAAATCCGGAATCTGGCAGAACGGTGACAGAAAGTGGTGGACTATGACGATCTCTACTTTGAAGAATAGTCCTTGTTGCTTTTGTTGTTTATTTGCGCATAACAACGCAACATTCACAAATTTCCCTGAACTTTTTGCTCAACCTAGTATCTTTCTCATATTTTTACAACTAAATGCTCCTATTTTTTCACAAAAATTATACGCTGGCTTCAGAAATATTATAAGTCATCAACATTTTAAAGAGTTCGGACGATAAGAATTACTTTGTTTAAAATTAAATGACTGGAAAAGAAAAAAAAGAAAAATGTTAGAAGAAAACACAACAATTTCGCAAATAAAAATCAATATTCTTACGCGAAAATTTGTACGCAGATCATTATAGTTATAACTGAAAACTATTTTAAGGAGTCTGGACAGTAAAATCTATTTTCTTCTTACTATTAAATGATCTGATGTAAAAATAAAGTCTTCTTACAAGGGCTCTTCCACTAAATATCAATACTTTTTCGCGAATTTTTTATACAGGCTTTGGAAATATTATATTTATGATTCAATAAATTTCTAAGTGTTTAGACAATAAGAACTATTTTTTAAAAATATTAATGGTCCTTTGTGGAAAAAAAAATACGCACACTTTAAAAGTCTGAATCCGCTATTTTTTGTCGAAATGAGAAAATGCATATAACTCCCACTTATTTTCCCACTACATTTTATTATTCCCACTACATTTTATTTATTATTCCCACTACATTTTATTTTTAAACGACGTATTCGGTTTAAAAAATATAAATATTATGGGACCTATTTTTTTTAAGTATAAATTCTTACAAAATCGGATTGAAGGTATAAAGTCATACAAATTTGAGGTTTATTTGATCTTATCATCACGGGCCCAGGAAACACCAGACGGGTCATTTAGTATTAATAAAGTGTTTAATAAAGGAAAAGTTGTGTTGTAACTCAATTTGCAAAATCGTCACTTTGCTTTATAAACGTAAAATCTTATTTTAATAAATCTATCAAAAATTGAAAAAGATGTCGAGAAAGGAGAACACTATTAAGAGATCATGCATGAGTTCATGCATTTTTCAATTCGAAAATATTTCTATATTCTTTTGTAAGAACATTATATTAGTACATTTCATATTTCTTCAAAATACTGAGAAAAATATTTAAAATAAAGATTTAAGTGGGGTTATAAATATTGCACAAAATCCCTAAAAATTCAAATTTAATTAATACTTCTAAATCCTTCAATCCTTCTAAAATCCTTGTAAAATTTATTAAATGATGGAAATCTTCTAATGTAGTTTCAAAAATTCACGAAAAATGCTTTAGAAGATACAATTTTCATGAATTCGTAATTCAGTACATAAAGGGTTATAGTGTTCCAAAACGGTATAAGCCCACGGACGCGTTGTGCTAAAGAAGTAAATAACTGCGAAAGGACTTCGATTTCGGCCATATCGTTTTACAGGGATAACCCACAAACTTTAACCCTTTAAGACATGACATACGTAATTGTATAGGTGATCCTAAACAAACAAACAAACAAAACAAGTTTTATTATTTTTGTGCGATTTAAAGTCCAGTCTGCACCCACAGAATTGCGCAGAGATCGTCCCTTGGCATAGTCTGTAATCGAATATTTTTTAAAATATTTTTTTCAATCAAATATGATCCTGTTAATAAGGGGAAACCACCAAAACTTTCCATTTCTACCAAAAATTTCCCGGTCTTTAAGAGGTAAGGAATTGAAAAATGTAAAAAATAATAGAAATCGATTTTTTCAATCGAAAAAAAGCAAATCCAACTTAACTCCCCCTGACAGCCGAGCAAAAGAGCAAAATTGAAATGTTGGTTTCTCTAATTTTTTTAAATGCTAAAAAAATGTTTTTTATCCGACTTTCAAGAAGGGTTATGTGTTTAAAGCGTATCTGGGTATGTATGTGGCTATATGGATTTCTTTTTACCCTCGAAACATACCAACGGCTGGATGGATTTTAATGAATGAAGTCTCTATCGATTCGTCTGAACCTCGAATTCGTCTGATATTTTGATTTTATAAATTTAAAATGGTGGTCGTAAAATGCAAAATGGCGGTAGAGACGAATTTTTTTTTTACGTACCCTATTGAGTAGCATATCATTGGGTAGGTCTTTTAAAATGAAGACGATGTTTCATTGACTATTTTACAGTCAGAAGTTTCGTTTAAATATTACACAACCTGGAAATTGTGTAGATAGGGATTTTTAGCTTTACTGAAACTCTAACCTTCATAGGCCTCTATAGGCCTCATCAAAACAGTGTTTATAGATAGGAACTAATAACTAAACACAAGTAAATAAAATCAATCAATAAAAAATTAAATTAAAAAAATCAAAAAACCCGACTGCGAAAAAAGCGAACTAAGAAGAGAGAAACAAGATTACGTAGGAAAATAGTAGAGTGTGTAATAGAAATCCTCTTTTTACTTAAGTAATTGCAGTCGGAGGCAAACATGTGGGTAGAAGGAGCCGCAGTACATGCTAACATGAATCTGATGCCTCCGACTGCAATTACTTAAATAAAAAAAAAAAAAGAATTTTCATTACACAATCCGCTATTTTCCAACGTCATCTTGTTTACCTCTTTTTAATTCGCATTTTACGCAGTCGGGTTTTTTGAACTTTGAATTTAATTTTTTTCCAACATTATATTAAAATATATATATATTACTTATGGGCATATAAGACTCGAGAGTATTAATCATATTTTTTTTTTAACTGGATTATATCTGTAAAATTATATTAATTTAAACAATGCTTTTATTGCAGTGAAACCTACATATTAGTGAACGGATATATGTGTACGCAGCGGTGAGAAGTTTAAACAAGGATTTCATTAAAAGTTGTTATTTCAGTTTTAAAAACTAATGCCGCAGACAGTGGGCCATCCGTGTCTTTATGTTTCGACAAACCTCTCGTGTCTTTATAGGTCAAAAACACAATACATCACTTTTCCGTAGGACAGAAAAAATACATTTTAAGACCATTAAAATTTCACAATTAGTGGCTACGTTTGTTAACAATACTCTGAATTTTGACTTCTTCCCAGTGACATCAAAAAAACAAAGAAAAAACCGGATCGACATCTCTCGGTTGTTCAATAAACAAAGAAATTATTTAGGATTTTAATATTTACTGCTTATAAATACAGATGAATAGGCGTTGCCAAGAAGTGTTATAGTTGAATGCCAAAATTTAAAGCAAGAGAAAATAGGTCAAGATCAATTTTGTTGTTAATGTTTTAATATCCTTGAAACTTAAATGCATTCATTTCCGGCAATATATTGTTCACTCGGAATGGTGCTAATGTTTATTTCTTTTATAAGAATGATTTCAGTTTTTATTAAACTATTAAACTATTAAATCTGCATTTAACCATGCAGATTATTCCAATAACTAACGTAACTGAAAAAGGCAGTGAAAACAGAAAATTGAAGTAAAATACAGTTTCTTTCTAGTATTGAAAACAATCTTCTGGAGACTTGTTACATTTAGGGAGTGTTTTCTTTCACTTTTCGATGCTCATTGGCCTCAATTTTTGAAATGCAATAAAACAAAAATTCCCACTTAATCCTGATACTTTTTTTCTCTCTAGCGGTGCAATTCGTTTTCAAAAATAGAAATTATAACTTTTCAAAAATATTCGCGACTGGAAGTCACGCACTACGCACTACAGGCATACGCACTTTATTATCGCTAAAAGTAACTACATGTAAGCATTTTAACACAGTCTATTTATACGTTCTTTGTACACTGAATTTAAAACGTAAAAAAAAAAAATCTCGAAAAATTTGGTCGATTAAAAGAACATTTAAAAATATACAACATGCAAAATTTTCGTTCAGGACGTGAATACGCGATTGTATTATGTTGAGCAAAAAATTCTTGGAAAATTTTAATGTAATAGTTACCAGAATGTGCATCGTATATAGGTGTACTAGTGGTACAGTCCACACGTGGCTCCATCCAATTATGGCCTCTTTCGATCAATGCAACATTTTTTCAAGGACCGTCGATTTGAATCCTTTAATGAAGTTGAAGATGCATGTCAAGAGTTTTTCTATTCCAAGGAGCCGCCACGGTACTTCCAGCAAATCCGGAATCTGGCAGAACGGTGACAGAAAGTGGTGGACTATGACAATCTCTACTTTGAAGAATAGTCCTTGTTGCTTTTGTTGTTTATTTGCGCATAACAACGCAACATTCACAAATTTCCCTGAACTTTTTGCTCAACCTAGTATTTTTCTCATATTTTTACAACTAAATGCTCCTATTTTTTCACAAAAATTATACGCTGGCTTCAGAAATATTATAAGTCATCAACATTTTAAAGAGTTCGGACGATAAGAATTACTTTGTTTTATATTAAATGACTCGAAAAGAAAAAAAGAAAAATGTTAGAAGAAAACACAACAATTTCGAAAATAAAAATCAATATTCTTACGCGAAAATTTGTACGCAGATCATTATATTTATAACTGAAAACTTTTTTAAGGAGTCTGGACAGTAAAATCTATTTTCTTCTTACTATTAAATGATCTGATGTAAAAATAAAGTCTTCTTACAAGGGCTCTTCCACTAAATATCAATAGTTTTTCGCGAATTTTTTATACAGGCTTTGGAACCATTATATTTATGATTCAATAAATTTCTAAGTGTTTAGATAGTAAGAACTATTTTTTAAAAATATTAATGGTCCTTTGTGGAAAAAAAAATACGCACACTTTAAAAGTCTGAATCCGCTATTTTTTGTCGAAATGCGAAAATACATATAACTCCCGCTTAAAGAGCGTACATTTTATTTTTAAACGACGTATTCGGTTTAAAAAATATAAATATTGTGGGACCTCCTCCACCATACGAGGTTCTTTTAAACATTTTATTTTTTAAGTATAAATTCTTACAAAATCGGATTGAAAGTCATACAAATTTGAGGTTTATTTGATCTTATCATCACGGGCCCAGGAAACACAGGACGGGTCATTTAGTATTCAATAAAGTGTTTAATAAAGGAAAAGTTGTGTTGTAACTCAATTTGTAAAATTGTCACTTTGCTTTATAAACGTAAAATCTTATTTTAATAAATCTATCAAAAATTGAAAAAGATGTCGAGAAAGGAGAACACTATTAAGAGCTCATGCATGAGTGATTTTTTACTATTCTGATTTATAAAAAAATTAAAATATAAACTTGTGTATTGGTTAATATGTGTTTTTAAATCATTTGAGAAGGATTTAAGTCCTATCAATCAAATTGCTTTTAATAGATAAAGAGCTTTTTATGTATTTTATTTCAAGAGCGATAAAATTCAAAATTTCGATAAAATAACAAATACATTTTTGAAAAAAAAATTGTTTACTATACTTTTATGCATATTATAATATAAAAATCGTTTTAGATAAACATATGTCCTTGATTCTTCTGCTTGTAGTACTTAAACGGGGATTTGTGTGGGATTACATATTTTCAACATACCACTCTCATTCTCTTTCATTTAATATTTAAAACTGTAATTTCTGATTTTTAGTGCAGTTTTAACCAAAAAGTCTAACAGGTGTAAGCTAGTTCAAATGCACCAGGAAAGAAAAAAAAACTAATAGCTATAACATGAGTTCAATTGTTCCAGTTAAAACAATACATGTTTATATAGGATAAAACTTTGCGCCTTAAAAATGTCTTTATTTAAAAAATCAGTTAGTAGTGGCATGTGTACAATTCGGACAGGGATTATCGTAAATTTTTTTTTTTACTCACAGAAAATAATGTAATGTATATTACTGCAGTACAGTTTTTTTCATTTGATAGCAACTGTTACTGATGCAGAAAGGTAGAAATATTGCATAACGAAATAACGTGATTGTTATTTAAATTTTTACAATTTTAGTGATATATTTTGGATGTACTAAATGTAATTTGTTAAATTCTTATTCTAAACAGGCATTTTCTTAATTATACAGTAGACTCCCTCAAATCGGCAACTCTAAAATCCGCAAAAGTCTAAAATCCACACATCATCGCAGATGTAAACAATGAAACTTTCAGTACAAATGTACGGGCAAAATTACAGAAATTTTTAGTTTTATATCATTTCGTATGTATTTTAATATGTAGTTCTCAATAATATGACTGAACATGTAGTTTTTCTTGAAGGAATGTATAAATTTATTTCTGAAAAAAAATCAATATATTGATGATATCACTGGTAATCGCAAGCTTTTTATCACATATATTTATGTATTAATCAAGCATTTTGGTTATTAAGGCTGGCTAAATCTGAAATAAAACTTCATTACTCTATGATTTTGATGTGAATTAATGGGGTACTTTTATGGGGAAAGTTTCATTGAATAATTCAAGGATCTTTATTATGCATATTTAATTATGCGTTATTATTACTTACTTGACCTTTACTTTTAATAATTTAATCATTTTTAAAATTACCTCAATTTTTATTATTTTATCTTATTACTTTACTTAATTGTTTTAGTATTTTACTATATAGCAAGCATTCATTATGATTTTGATTGCATTATTACATTCAAATTACAGTTTAAAAAATGTAAACAAAGCAATGACCAGAAATCTGCAAAATTCTAAAATCCGCACAACCTCTGATCTTAATCTGTGCGAATCTGAGAGAGTCTACTGTATAAAGTCTGATTTTTATTTTATTTCAGGAACTTAATTTGAAATATTAATTCAATTCCCTTATTCCGCAAAAAACGACTATGATTTTTGGAGACCGTCAGCACATCCTCTCCCATCCACCACCC
Organism: Maratus speciosus; assembly: GCA_963932465.1. NCBI lineage: Eukaryota > Metazoa > Arthropoda > Arachnida > Araneae > Salticidae > Maratus > Maratus speciosus. Next base: position 374,960,311 of record OZ010790.1, on the reverse strand, counting down.
CCATTAAACCTCATGCTTAGGCTATGTAGCACAGTGAAATAACTTTTATGCTTGTATCTTTTATGGCTGTACTTAAACTTTTTACATTTATCGCATCCACAAAGTCAATTTTATTTGTAAGTGCACGAAATTTGCAGATATTTTTATTTAAATTTCACGAAATTGTTTCCTATATTTCTATAATTTTAAAAATGTTTCAAATTTGGCATTTTTATACAATATTTAAGCAAAGGATTCAGGAAAATGTCGTATTTAGGGAATAATCGATTATAACTTGGGATATCTCACACTTATAAGAAAATGCTGTTCGATTCCTTAGCACTTAAATTGGAATATCTGCAAATCTTATGTTTGTATACATAAAAATATTAATTTTGCGAATGTGTCAGAAACATTCAAACTGTTTGGACAATTAAAAAAAAAATATATATATATATATAAGAACACCCTAATTTTGGGGCACTATATCACGCAATACTGCGAATATTGGTCAAAATATAACTAATAAAATAATACTTGACAAATATGAATTCGGCCTACTTTTCAAAATATGCTTGATATACAAAATAAAATTGAAGTCATCTTTTTCTTCACTTTATTATATTTTTCAATTACATTTTATATCCTTTTGTGATTAACTCCTTTTCATTTCAATTTTATTAAGTATCGCCCATATATTAAAATATTTATGATTGTCAATTTATCTAAATTTCCTGGGTTCTATTTGCTTAAAAGTTTTACACACACACATATATATAATATATATCGAGCTTTAAAATTATTATTTTCTTTAAACATCTTTTTCTTTAATTATAATTTACATTATTATAATGAGTGTTGTTAATTGGTTTTTGCATTTGCAGGAACCGCACCCGATCTTAGAAGTTTCAATTTGTGTAAATCTCTGCTAAGAAGAACAGTAGACGTCTGCACGAGTTTCTACTAAGGTTTCTGTTGATTTCTCCTAATTTCCGGCCAGGAGATTTCGGATCGTGCATACCTGGACTAAATGCTATTGTTAAAAGTAAATTAACTTATTTCATAAAAGAAAACTATTTAAAAAATATTAATTTAAAAACAACCCTGACGAAATACATGCTCAAGCAACGCCCTCTTATTTCCGTTACACAATTCTTTGATGGGAAAAGGAAATGGAACATTTCTTGTCCTCAATTTCTCATCATTTAAATACCTCTAACATTCTGGTATAAACCACTTTTTATTTTCATCTCATACCCAGTAAATAACATCATGTGAACCATGTCGAATTTATTATTCAGTAAATCACAAATAAATTCTGCTGAAAGCTTTGTTTTAAGCTTTTTCGTGCCCACTGTATTACATCTGTTTTGAATACTCTGGAATCTTCGTCGACCATATAGAGTATACAAACCTTAATAAAAATAAATTCGTGACAAGGAAACATGCTTTTTAACTAAACCGAAATGCTGCGATAAGATCGTCTAAAGTTTAATGTATTTTTATGTCTATTGTATTTTATTTTATAACCGGTATGATAAATTTTATCTCATAGATTTTGCATATGTGTAATCCATAAAGAAGTTAGATTTTTTCCTGCCTTTAAGTTTTTTATTTCCAAAATAGCATTTTGTGGGAAGATTTTTATGCTTTCCTAAATCACATTGGTATGTGATCCTTGTCTTTATAAACAAATAAAAGTCATTTAGTGTGCTTATATTTTTTGTAAAAATACTTTTTAATACCGTCGAATGTAAGCCTTTCCTAAAAACCAATTTTTTTTTTTTTTCAACTGAATCAAAATAAACATAAAATAGACAGATATAGACCCACTGCCGTGTTCGCGGATTTTGTAGGAGTTTTATCTAAAAGGGAGATATTATGATCTTTAATTATAATTATTACTTATTATTATTGTTCATATGATATTATTTTGCTGTTTTCAAACGATTAAGATTTGTAAAATTAATAATAATCATATACCTTTAATTATAGTTTGAATATTTCTTAGTATCTATAAATCTTTTCATTACATGTACCTTGTTATACTTTAGGTACCGGGTATATTATATCACTTTATTTTAATTTATTTTTCCCATGGGTTTTAATGCAGTTTTTTAGAAGTTATACTTTTTTACACTTCTACGGCATATCGAAAAGATATATAAGTTTACCATTTTATGTCACTATTAAAAATAGTTGCATATTCAACTGGCATTTTACCGTAACTTGCTGCAATAATTTTAGGAGAAATGCTAACTTTTCAAGCTAAAACATCTAATCCTGTAAATTTAGAGAGTGTATGGATGAATTAACAAAACTAAGATTTCCATTTTCGGACCAATGGAATCATGCATTAGAGGTCACAATTTGGAATATACTTGTTAATAAAAATGCTTTTTAAGATGTATCTTATATATTTTAATATTTCATTATCGTTTATGTTTTCCTTCATTCACATCAATACACACACATACAAAATTCTATAAGAAAAGGCTATACGTGCGATACCTGAGGGATTTATCAAAAAGGTAATAAGAACCTGTAGCTTTATTTGTATACAACAACAAATTTTAATATCGTTAGACGAAATTATACATCTATTAATTTTAATTAAATATTTATCTCAGCACGTATAATTGATTGTGACTCTGTGTTAGGAAAATATAGATAAATTTCGAAAAAGAAAGCTCAGTCGATTTTTATATATTATAGCCTAGATTATATTTGTCTACAAGATAATCTACCTTATAATTCTTCATGTCGCAAATCATTAAACAATTGAAGAAGCTTACATTTTCTGCAGACATGAAATATGTTATGTGATTTTGTAACTGTTCATTTTGTTAAAATCTAAATGAGCGGCATAAATAACATTTAAAATTTATTTAGACGGAATTAAAAAAAACTATTAACTACATTAAAAAAAACATTGTTATTTTAACAGACAATAGAAAAACAGGTTTACTGATAAAGCTTTTTTAAGGTTATCGGATATTGAAATAAATTAAAAAACAATTAAAGATTGAAATTATGATGTTGAGTTTTCTTATTAAAACTGTGAATTAATTAAAGAGAACGCAAACCAAAGGTAGCGTTTGTAATACAATATGCTTGTTTATATTACAAGAAGACAATATTGTTAACCTTACACTTTATCCTATTAATCATGCGATTTTAGACAAATACAGAAATATTGTTACTTTATAAAGAAAAACTTTTGGTCATACTTTGACTCTATCAGTACTTTTTCGAGTAATTTCTAACAAAAAGAAATTTGAATTCGCGTTACTCTTACAAAAAGTCTTAAAATGTAGTACATATAGTCATATTTGAAAAAAGTAGACTTCGATGAATATTAAGTACATTACTTTCAGCACTACGGTGGAGAATCTTTTGTAAAGACTACATTCTCTCCCTCTTTTTTTCCCCATTATTTAATAAGAAAAAAAGCGTTTAAAAATATCTTAAAAATTCTTCAAAAATTCTTACAAATTGAAAAAAATGTTACTCCCCATTAAAAAAAAAATATTTGCAATCATTGTTAGCAACTAACGAGTAAATAAAAGTTAAAAGAGTTCTTTTATTTTACACTTGACAGAAAGCGAGAAGTCATGAATTTATTTTAAAAATATATAATTTTTGCTCTGTTTCTTTATATTTTCTTCTATCAACACAAGAAAAAAGTATTGGATTCATGAAAAATTTTGACTTCTCATTTTCGAAGGATTTTCATGTTTTAGAAGGTCCTAAACATGATTTGACAGATTTTAGAAAAGTCTCTGTGTGTCTGTGACACAAATGTTCTGGCGTTTTAAGTGACGAAATACTGCCTAGTATAGAATGATATTTCATATCAAGTTATATTTTTATGTCAACTGATGCTTATTAGTTTTTGTGATAAATCCCGCAAGAGGCTGCCGCAAATCGATTATTTGTTAGATTTATGTTATGTTTATATCTCCAGTTTATGCGCGTAAAATTCAACGAAGTATCAAATTTAGAATTCTCTGTAAATATCAGTTTGACTGCATTGAGATTTGTATTATAAAATTTTGTAATATGTTTTATAAATACTACAAATATAAGTATAGTAGAAAATAAAAGGTAAACACTTTTAAAGTGGTAAATATATTTTGGCATAAGTATTGCCGCAGTTATGTATTGTACAGTCGTGGAAAAAAAAAATAAACAACCCCAACTAACTCCCCAACAATTTATCGTAGAAGAAAGTTACTGGTACCGAACGATTGAAAATAAAGTCTACTTTTAAAGGATGTATATAAAATTTGCTTAAAGGGTCATCTACATATTAAAATTAACCATAACTTTGTTTTTTTTCAATAGTAGTACACAATTCTGACAGCATAAATGAACGTTACACCCTTCAATTAGCCTAAAAACAAATTTTTATGCAATTCGTACCATAAGTTTCCGAGAAATTAGCTATTTTAAAATGAGAGTATTTTAAGGGCTGTATCCAAATTGAAGTTCGGTATTCGATTGATAACCGAGAGCGCTCCCTTCTGGATTACAGGATATCATAAGAAATTTCAAAATATTTAGTCACTTGTATCATAGACAAAACTTAAACAGACTTAAACCATCATTTTGCCGTTTTTTAAGCATTATTTGAAAACTACTTGGAAGTAAAATGTGAAATTTTGGATTTCCATAAAGCAGGACTTAATAAATCTAAATCCATCAAAAAAAATTGTAGGTTGCAATTCATAATTTTTTCGAATATTAATTTCATAATTCAGGTCATAAAATTATAAAAATTGCAAATTCAACGTATTTATGTTTGGGTATATTAGTATTATTGCAACACACAAAATTAGCACATTAGGAGCATAATTTTAGGAGATATAAATAAAAATATGAAAATGTAATTTAACATTAGAAGCACTAAATTTTGAATGTCTATAGTTCAAAAACTTTTCATTCAAATGACTTGAAATTTCGTTCCTAGGCATAGTTTGAATCGAAGATTTGAAATATCTCGTTAATTTTGGGTATTGCCATTGAAGAAAATGAAGTTCGGGTTCGTTTTAATATGTAGATGGCCCCATAAGCAAATTTTATATACGTCATTTAAAAGTAGACTTTATTTCGAATCGTTCGGTACCAGTAACTTTTGTCTACGATAATTTGTTGAGGAGTTAGTAGGGGGTGTTTACTTTTTTTCCACGACTGTACATAACTGTTATAATTATTTATATTATAATAATACTTATAATAATAATAATTATATATTATTATATATTTATGTTGCCTTATATATAACAGTTATAATAGGTCTGAACGTTTTCTGATTGCTAACACTGCTGCTTCGTCGTTCGTTAATTGTTGCACTGCTTCTTCGTCCACACTTTCCGAACACTTTCACTTTCTCAAATCTTCTAAGATTTTACCCTGCAAATTAGTACTATAGTCGTCTTCTGTGCGGATTTCATTTTCTTCATCCAATAAAATTGTCCTCCATGATTTCTTAACCGTGGTGCATTTTACTAATTTCCATGCAGCATTAGCATTATAAATTGCATCCAAAACTGAGATTTTTATTGTCCTGGTTAACCCTTTATTTACTGAATTATGAATTCATGAAAATTTTATCTTCTAAAGCATTTTTTGTGAACTGTTTAGACTAGATTAGAAGATTTACATAATCATTTAATAAATTTTAGAAGGATTTTAGAAGGATTGAAGGATTTAGAAGGATTCATTAAATTTGAATTTATAGAGATTTTCTGCAATATTTATAACCCAACTCAAATCTTTTATTTTAAATATTTTTCTTAGTATTTTGTAGATTGAAGAAATGTACAAATATAATGTTCTGACAATAGAAATATAGAATATTTCCGAATTGAAGAATCCCCCCCCCCCTCGCCTCGTCGCCAAGAAAGCTGAAAAGGTGCAAAGGCAAAAGAAATCATCGTTTTAAAAATATTTTTGTTTTGTGTAACCAATAATGCTTTTGGAACAAGATAAAGTAATGTATCTATAACTCATTCTAAACTGTATTACATCTAATCGATGCATTAAATGAATTTTATAATAAGTTATTTTAATCGTACTTATAAGTACTGTCAGTAGATAAAGGGTTAATCCGCAACCCGGATAATTCTATCTCTGTTTATTGAGAGTCTACTGTATTCTAATTTTTTTCTGTATTACTAGGGAGGTAAATTTTCTCTGTATTACGAGCTACGGTCGCCAACCCCCGTTCAAGCCCACCAAAATCCAAAAAGCGCGCTAATTTGATCAGCTTTAAAAATATATAATTAAAAAAAAAAAAAAAAAAAAAAACAGTAGCGATCTTTCTGTAAACGGGTTTCCATTCGTTTTCCTTGGATTGAGGATTTTTAAGACCAAATCTGCTGCTGTTAAGAGATACAATGGCTGTTTTCGTATTTAATTAAAAAGTTAGTTAAACATTTGAAAATAAGCTAATGTAAAATGAATTAAGTAAACAGTGTCATTGTCTCAAGTTACTTTTTAACAGCGCTATAAGATAGTTCTTTTAAATAATTAATTTTAAATGTATCGTTTTAAATCTGACGTAATTTACACCAAAGTTTTAATTCTCTTATTAGTATTCAGGTGAAAATACTTTTGTTGTTAGAAGGAAATATTATTTGCGCTGTCTTCGAATTCACGATAATAGTTGAAAAGATTATCTCAAAATATCTCACGCAAAGATATTTTTTAATTTAAATTGTTTTGCCATATTTTTTGGCCATTTTAAATATGACGTAATTTTCTCCATTTACAAGTTTTAACCCATAATATTGTTTTTTATTTTAACATTTTGTTTCTCTTTTAAAATTCAAGTGTAAGTATGATTCTTATGACGTAAGTTTCCTGCTTCTAACATGTAATCATTCAATTCTAATAAAAAAAAAAATTATATTTATAATAGTCACGTGTAAATAATTGTTTAATTTGAAGTAAACATTATTGTTTGCGCTGTTTATACAATTGGCAACAGTTTAAATTAATAACATTTTCTTAAATATATAAAAAATATCTCTCGAAATGCTGAAAATTTGAATTTAAAATAAAAATAAAACCTCAAAAAATGAGTTAAATAAAAAAAATAAATGCAATCTGCATACCGGGAACTTATAATGTATAAATGATCTAAAAATGATTAAATTCTCATGTATAGTTTTTGCTCCAATAAAACTTTTTTAATGGAACAATTTTGTCCAACTTTAGCACTAAATATCTCTTAAAATAATTCTTCGATTTGAAAACTGTCTGCATCAGCGTGTTTATCAAACATTTCTCTATAATAGCACTGATTTTCATATTTTTGTATGCAACAGTTTTTTTTTTTTTAATATTAACGAAGAAAGGCCATGATAAGCATTCAAATTGGATGCCGATCTACCGGGAATATCTACGCAGATTTTCATTTTTCTATTTCCAAATCAAAACTTTTTTTTATATATAGAAGAAAAATATTTCTTTATTGCAGCTTCACATTAGTTGGCTTTTTTTTTTTGGGGGGGGGGGGGGGGCAAAGGCTGTTCTCAAATCCAAAGGAGCAACTTTATGACATAAGTTTTATTCTTTTTTTTTTTCGGAAACGCATGACATATACAGGCATTTTTATTCAGAAACTATGTAAATAAAAGACATTTCCGTTTGTGTTTTTTTTCTTGTAAACACAAAATATCTTTAGGAAAATTCTCTCGAAGTTGGCGGCGGTTTGAACCAAATTTCCCGACGAAAGCAGAAAAACCAGTCAGCGAAGTGAGAAAAACGCCTTGTCACGTGATCAAAAATGCTTATAACTCGACAGGTAATTTTTTTATCAAAAAATGGAAAAATCGTTTCGATTCCAAATCGCTTCCATAGTCAGGTCTTCCAATTTTTCTCTGTAAAAAAAAAAAAAAAAAAAAAAAAAAAAAAAAAAACGGACTAAAATACGGAATTACTACTGGAAATCGAGACGCCAGTACTATTTCCGTATTTTAACGGAAGTTTTCCTCCGTAAATGAAAAACAAGTGGGTAAGTGTGATCATAGATCGGACAGAGGGTTTCGTTTAATATTCCTTTCAAAACACTTTATCTTTTTGAAAAATCTATTACTTCCACATTTCGCAACCAGGGGGCGCACTCGATTCTAAACAAACATCTATCCGAACGAAATCCCGTTTTACATACTATCCGCAGATATATTAGTCGAGGGGATTGGGCCCATAGCACCTGAGATCAGTAGTCGCACCTGGCGGTAAAAAATGGAACTAAAATATGTAAGGCTATGGTGCACAATATGAAAGAAGAGTCAAAGGGGTGTCGGCAAAAGTTGGAAAATTTCTCCCCTTGTTAAAAGGGCGGATGTTAGAAAAATTACTTAAAATACACAAGCTAGAGCCCGGAGAGGTAAATAATATAAGACTTTTTGAAGATTTTATGATTTGTCGTGTGGTCTGAGGTATTCAGCTATACGTATGCAAAATTTCATGTCTCCAACTTAATTAGGGGCTCTCTTAGAAAGAATTGCTTCAAATACATATGTGGTAGCTCAAAGGGTTAAACGTAAGACATTTTCAAGATTTTATGATTTGTCGCTTGGCCTCAGGTGTTCTGCTATAAGTATGCAAAATTTAAAATATCCAATTTAATTAGGGGCTCAGTTAGAAAGAATTGCTTAAAATACACGAGCTGGAGTTGAAAGGATTAAACATAAAACTTTTTCAAAATTTATTATTTGACGTGTAATCTGGGATGTTGAGCTATAAGTATGCAAAATTTCACGCCTCCAACCTAAATAGGGGCTCACTTAGAAAGAATTGTTTAAAATACACATGTGGGAGCCCAAAGGGTTAAACGTACGACATTTTCAAAATTTTATGATTTGTCGTTTGATGTGAGTTGTTCAGCTATAAAAATGCAAAATTTCACGCTTCCAACTTAATTAGAGGCTCACTTAGAAATAATTGTTTAAAATACACATGCAGGAGCCCAAAGGGTTAAATGTACGACTTTTTCAAAATTTTATCATTTGTCGTATGATGTGTGGTGTTCAGCTATAAGTATGCAGAATTTCACGCCTCCAAACTAATTAGGAGCTCACCTTAGAAAGAATTGTTTAAAATACACATGCGGGACCCCAAAGGGTTAAATGTACGACTTTTTCAAAATTTTATGATTTGCGTATGATGTGAGGTGTTCAGCTATAAGTACCGAAAATTTCATGTCTCCAACATAATTAGGGGCTCACTTAGAAAGAATTGTTTAAAATACACATGTGGGAGCCCAAAGGGTTAAATGTACGACTTTTTCAAAATTTTATGATTTGTCGTATGATGTGAGGTGTTCAGCTATAAGTACCGAAAATTTCATGTCTCCAACATAATTAGGGGCTCACTTAGAAAGAATTGTTTAAAATACACATGTGGGAGTCCATAGGGTTAAATGTACGACTTTTTCAAAATTTTATGATTTGTCGTGTGATGTGAGGTGTTCAGCTATAAGTACTGAAAATTTCATGTCTCCAACATAATTAGGGGCTCACTTAGAAAGAATTGTTTAAAATACACATATGGGAGCCCATAGGGTTAAATGTACGACTTTTTCCAAAATTTTATCACTTGTTGTTTGATGTGAGGTGTCCAGCTATAAGTACCCGAAATTTCATGTCTCCAACATAATTAGGGGCTCACTTAGAAAGAATTGTTTAAAATACACATGTGGGAGTTACCGACATTTATTCTTCTGCGAGTTAAACCGATTAATTAAATAATAATTAATATTTCAGCTTGTAATTAAGATAGGACTTAGAAATGGTTATCAATAAAATCAGCGAGAAATTTGACATCGGGATGCCATAAAATTTAATCAAAAAATTTAATATTTAAAAAGTTAAAATTCCGTATTAAAATATGCTATTAAGAAAAACCGCAGCGTCGTCATGTCTACCTGCTTTGAAATCTTTTTTCCTGGTCTTTCCAATTAAAGAAAATAAATTTTTATCGATCGATTTTTAGTGGATATTTTAACTTATACACATCGCAGAAATGTGAATTTTATACCAAATGAAAGTAGATTTTTTTCTGCGTCTGTCTATTTCATTTACAAATTTCTCGGATCAATATTTTCTTATATGCGATTTCGATTTAAAATGCCCACTTCATTTTTCGGCTTAATTTCCTCCGTGGTAACCATGCATCGGCTGTTTTTACTGGCAACCCTTAGGAGAAACACGGATGATTTGGAGAAAGTTCATTTGAATCTGCGTTAAAAAGGTGGATTGGTTAATTTTAGAAGTTAATTAGCCCGTAATTCAGTTAATTACCAACTTTTTCAAAATTTTATGATTTGTTGTTTGATGTGAGGTGTTCAGCTATAAGTACCCAAAATTTCAAATCTCTAACATGTATAGTTTCTGAGAACGGGCTCTGTGACGGACAGACAGACAGACAGACAAAGGAGTGAGACGAATAGGGTTTCGTCAGATGAACGAAACCCTAAAAAAACGAAACATTTTCTGTAATTTACCGGGAAAAAGGTTCTGTTAAAATACGGAAATGGCACTGGCGTCTCGATTGCCAGTAGTATTTCTGATTTTAGTCCGTTTTTTTACAATGTATGCCTTTACGTTAAAATCGTATTCTTCATTGTGTCAGAAAGTTTCGCGCTTGTTGACCTGCGAATTGAGAACAGCCTTAAATACATTGTTGTTTCAACTCGTAAACAGTTCTAACCAGAGCGAGTATGTTCAAATTTATCATACGCCGCCAGCTATTGGCAAAACGCCTTAAAATTAATTTATTAAATTATAATTAAGTTCTAAAAATATCAAAATGTTGTACTGTTCTCGGTAGCATGCCCGTAAGCATATTTTTTATAATTCTAGCATTTCAAAAGTGTAAAATTGGTTACAAAATTTCATCTTTACATACAAAAATAAAGTTGAATGCAAGCATGAGTTCTGTTTAAGAAACAATAAATAAGAATAAAAATATAATTGACTGCGTTATTAACTTTTGCAATGACATTTACATTTTTAAAGTTGCAATCATGAAAATATTTAAAGAATATAAAAATGGTTGCATCTCATTTAAGAGGCTATTTCACTCCCGCGAAAACACTCTTCGCTAATGTTATTCCTGTGGAAGAATTTTTTAAGATAGCTCGTTTGCATTTCAATATTTTTAAATGCTTTTTTTGCATTGAGTATGTGAGGTCGATCTGTACAAAGGCCATTTTTTATTTTTACGATTTTCCTTTCAAGTTCTTTTTTTTTTTTTTTTTGTGAGATTACTTTCATTTTCGAAACCGATTCCAAAAGTAAAAGTACCCTAATAATAATAATAATAATTTCTGTGAACAAAATCGGTAAAATAAAAAGTGGCCTTTTTACAGATCAATCTCAGTAAGCCAATGCAAAAAAAAAAAAAAAAAAAATCGTTTAAGAATATTTAATTCCAAACGACATATATTAAAAAATTTCTTCCATAGGATTAATATCAGCGAATGGGTGTTTTCGTGAGAGTGACGTAGCTTCTTAAGTGTGCACCAACAAAATCAGCTGTGTAATTAGGTTGTTACTTTCCTCCTAGAATATTTCCTCCAATAAATACAATGTATATAACGAAACGAAAGAATTCAATAAAAAAAATGCAAAAACATTGGAATGCATCATAACTCTATATCACCATTCAAAGTGTGATAATAACAAAACAATTTCATATGCTACATTAAACAATGGTGCGAATGTGATCGAAACAGTTGAAAAACTCGCATATTTATCACTCATTTCAATATCGTTAACACGAATTCATTCTTTTAACTTCAGTTGCAAATATTCAGGTTGTTAAACGCTCTTATCATAATATAATCTCTTTTAATATCAAGATTCGATTCAGCATAATCTAGCGGCAAAATGATCACACAGAGCATCTACACGGAAAATTTACTTCTTTAAACGGTCGGAAACTGAGTATCAACATTCTGCTCGTCAATATCAATCTTCATTATCGTTTCCGGCCTTTGAGTTGAGAACCGACAATAACAGAAGAAAAGTATTGTTTTGCCAACTTTACTTTTTGGTCAATCGGTGATATATGGGCTTTTCTATCAAAGTGATGTGACAGTTTTATCAATTGTTTACTTTGGAATAAATCTAGATTTGGATGAAGCAATAAAGATTTTTGCTTCTTATTCCTATAAACCGAAGCGGAATAAATGTATAAAATACATAACTTAGCGTATTTTAAGAGTCAAACTGGATATTGCAAAATGTAGCAATTTCTTCATTTTTAGTTTCAAATGATGAATTGTGTTAATAAAAATTTGCTTTTAGCACCAATGAAATAAAAGTCAATTAAAATTACGTCATTTCAGCGCAATTATATTAAAATGCTCAGTTGTATAAATGAAAAGGCTTTTTTTTTTATTAAATCTTTTGCACTCGAAGTTTTTTTTCATTTGTATTACCAGCAACTCGAAGCGATTTTAGTTATATCTTATTATTTTTTTAATTCTTTATGAATACAAATATTTTGATATATATATAAAAAAAAAAAAAAAAAAAAAAAAACCAAAAAATTATAAAATTATTACATTTTGTAATCGTCCAAAGTGTGATACCTCTCAAAGCAATTGCCAATATATAATCTTGGCTTTTCTAGACAGGTATCACAAAATTATTTGCATTGTCTCCGTAGCGGAGCCCTCGAGTTAGAAGACAAATTTTAAATGCTCCGCTCCGGAGCCCTAGAGTGCAAAGGGTTAAATACGACGTCATTTTCACGGAAACTTTTTTGTAAGTAATACAAGCATAGAATGAAATATCTTAGAAAGAATCAGTTTGAGAATGAAAATATTTTCTGCATATTTAGGTATAAATTACAAAATCTGTATAATCATATACTATTGTATAAAACTGTAAGCCTATTTGTGCGTTGTTACATCAACAACCCAAAATTACTGCACAGATTTTAATGAGAAGTTTATATAGTAAAGCTTGATCCACAATTAATCAAAAAGACTTTTTTTGTGCAATTTGGAGCAGAATTCAGGAAGACAAATTCGAAAATGTCAAGTTCTATTCACATTGTTTTATAAAAAAAATTCTCTCATTCCACATGTTTTAATCTCGAAATAAGAAGGATTGATTTGTAAATGTAAATAATGTCATTTTCACCCAATTGTTTCAAAATGTTTCTTTTTTATGAATCAAAATGCACTGTTTCTTTAAAACTTGATAACGTTTATGACGATAAATGCATTTTTCAACATAAAAAACTAAAAAATTACGTCATTTGTTTTCACTCGCGGTGTTATAATTTTCATTTCGAGGAATTAATAGCATACGTTAAGCGAAAAGACGACACTAAGCAAACTAATGCTAAAAATAATGAAGCGTAATTTTCTAATTTTATGATAGTATTTAAATTTTTTTTTTAACTATCTTGTTTGCATAGGATATTTGAGGTTTTCTTTTTCTTTTTTTTTTACGGAGAAACTTTCATTTTCAGAAACGTTTCCAAAATTAAAAGTGCCACCAGAAGAAAAAAAAATCCTCGCCGGCTCGGCCTACAGGCACAGGTAGTTTTCGAAGTTAAGTACTAATTTCACCAACAAAATCTAAATGAAGACTAGAGATAAACCCAATTTAACAATTTTATCCGGCCGCTTTTGACGAGTTTTTAATTTCATTTTTCTGTATGAGCTGGTTTTATCAGAATCATGTTAAAGCTGTTCTCAACTGCACTGCTCAACAGGCCTGATACTTTCTGACACAATGACGTGCACATTTTTAAAAGTAAAGGTATCAAATTCGCAGCCTATTACAATGGGTTCTTCTCCCTTCGTTCACTGTCTTTTCTGCTTTCGTCGGGAAATTCGCTTAAAAACGCCAACTTCGACAGTGTTTTCTGAAACATGTATTGTGCTTACAAAAAGGCGGAAAACGTCTTTCAATTACATAGTTTCTGTATAACAACACCTTCCACTTTCATGCATTTCCGAACAAAAATGAATTAAAACTTATGTCCTAAATTTGTCCCTTGGGATTTGAGAACACCTTAATACGATAATTTTATCTTGAAACCCTATTTCTTTATATTTTCTGTAAGAGTTGGTCATATCAAAATCTTGTAATTATAAAAGCTGAGGATAATATTAAGAAGATTTATAATACATTTAAGCGGATTAGATATCTTATGATTTGGCGAAGTTATAATTATTTTTCTTTACACCGCTTTTTTTTTTTTTTTTTTTTTTTTTTTTTTTTTTTTTTTGTCATGTGTAAGAATTGGTCCTATCATAAACTTGTCAATATAAAAGTTGCAGATAAGATTAAGAAGATTTAAAATAAATTTAAGTCGATCTGATATCTTGTGAATTGACGAAGTTATGAATTTTTTTCTTCTTAAAATCCTATTTTTTTCACCCCTTGAGCCCATTTTTAATTTTACCAAAAATATGTGATACATAAATTTTTGTCCCTTTTCCTAGAAGTAATAATAACTTTAAACTGATTTGATATGTATTATAATTCAGAATTTATGTGTTTTTTTTTTTGCTGTTTTCACAAAAAAACCTTCCTATTTCAACCCCCTTAGTCCGACTTTGCTCAGTAATGAACTTGACCGAGATTTTCTGCCCCTTGATTTTATGTATCAGTTTGGAAGAGATTTGTGCAGAATTATGGAAGAATCGGGTCCATAAAAAAGTGATATATATATATATATATATATATATATATATATATATGAGTTTTGAACTGGGGATGATTTGGGGTTCTAGTGGTCATGATCGGCATAGATCTGCAACAATTTTTCAGAAATTCTAACAAAGGGAGAATGTAATAGGTAGTATTTTTTACGAAATCTACCTAAAAGCAACGACAATTGAAAAAGTTCAAAGTTACCTGGTAGACATCGACCTCAGCTACTTTACGTATAGAAAAAAAATAATTAAAAAATATCCTAGCGGAGTTGGTTGTAATTTCGGTTTTCTATGTTTGAAGTTTAAGAAATTGATTTCAGTTAAAGAAAATGCATAAGTTACAACTTAAATTTTCCTTAAAAATTAATTTCGAAATGTATTTTGAATATATGATTTGTAATCTATGAATTTTTTGTACAGAAATCTATTTCTAGAGTCTTTAATTATGCAAATCCAAAATTATCGTTCATTCCGCCAATAAGTTTTTTGAGTTGTGCTTAAAAAACTACTCTCATTATAACTGTTTTGCAACGATTAAAAATAAATTTAAAATTTTGACTACGGTCTAGGAATATTTGAATATTCAATCGTACCACAATGTACAAAAAATATATATATTTACAGTAGATATATCTTGATATAAGATCCCTAGCATAAGTGTACATAAAAAAAATATTTTTTTTTAGTGTGATAGGAATATAATAAATAATATACGCTGTAACGTACAGTATCCTAACCCAGTAATCAAAAGGTTATCATTAGTAGTTCCGAATTGTAAATCTTCATAATTACTAAACAACTTGACCAAATGGCATCATGTTTGGTGTAGAAAAGTACAATTTACCAAAGAATCCAATTATGATGTCAAAATTTGAAAATTTAAAAATTTTAATGTTTTGTACAATTGTTGTATGTAGGTGATCGCCGAAATAAAATATATGGCATTAACTAGTAGATGCTATTACTATTAGATTGGCTGAAGTCAAATTTTTATATGATTATTTGCGGCAAATTTCGTGGAGGTTGGCGCTATTTTATTGTTATTGTTGTTTGTTTTGTTTTTTTATTTTTTGTTTTCCAGGACTGTGCTTTAGTACTCCGGGATCATCTGATAATCGACCAACACTGGGGAAGTTAGTAGCATTAAAGCCCCTCCCCCTACACCCAGAATGATAGGAATTTTATACTAATGAATGGTCTATAAATGTAATTCCTCCGTAACAAATTATGTGACCCGCTGTGCCGGAGAAAAAGCGTCTGAATTCAACACTGACTTAGAGAGATAGTAGGTGAAAAAATGGAATAAGAAATAAATTAAAAAAAAAAAAAAAACTAATCTACTAAACATACAAATTCATGTGCAAGTTTTACAGCAAACCGTGGAAAGAATGATAGAAGAATGATAGAAAGAATAATGGAAGAAGATAAATGTCATTTGTAAACTTTTATTCACCAGAATTTTCAAAACTTTTTAGCATAAATGAAAAACTTTACTTCAACAGAAAAGAAAAAACTAAATGGAACTGGAAAATTAAAAAAAAAAAACTTTTGCGCCAAATAATGATTCAGAGAATTTTGCTTTTAAGTTATCGATCTGAAAAATTTATCTTCATTCATATCATGCAATTACACCCAAAATGATATGCATTGCACTGATTTAGATCACTATTAATAAGGGTAAAAATATTTAATAATATTATATTTTATATAGATAACATTTTTCTATTTGCTCATTTGTATGTTTTCTTTTATTCAATAAATTTTATGAAAAATATAAGGAGACACGTCTGAAATAAAATGATTTTATCTTTCTAATTTTTCACTTTTATAATTTAAAAAATGTTTGAACAAAATTTATCTGTAACGAAATCAAGCTAAAAATATCATGAATTAAAGCATTTCTATTGTAAACAAGTGGATTTCAAGAATGCCTTATGAATTTACTCATAAAGAAAATTATTTGCAATTAAATGAAAATTCCTCAATATCCGTCAAATTCATGTTTCAAAAAAAAAATCTTGAAAACAATGTTAAATGACATCAGCGAACTGCCTTATTTACCGATTTTATTAACACTACGCAATAGATCAGATTGATAATACTTGTTATATAAGATAAATTTTAGTACTTGGTGTTTCTTCTTGTTTTATGATTTGGTTTCCGAAATACATCATTGAATATATATATTTAAAAAAAAAAAAACCTTTGAAATCAAAAGACAACAAACAAGTTCGTAGCACAAATATTACCAAATCTCTAATATAAAGATGGCACGTAATTTTATGCATTAATTGTTATAGTAATATATATATATATATTGCAAACATCATAATAAAATTAACTTTCCACCCCCCTCCCCCAATAAAAAAAATAATATCTTGATATTATGAATCATAATCATTTTAAAGAAAGATCGCCAAACAAAAATTGAAACAAAAAGCATTTAGTAATAGAAATTAACAACATTTAATAAATAAAATAAAATTCAAAAGACACGTAAGCATTTAAGTATCAGTTGACAAGAACACTCACATGTCCTAGAAATGCATTATTTCACGTAACAAAACACCAATAAGCTTAAAAGGGCCTTTAGTTGCCAAGATAATGCATTGAAAGAATAAATAATTAGGAATCCAAGAATATTAAACGAAAACGAATGTTACTCACATTCCCAATAACATGTTGAAATAAGCATACGAATGATGGAACATTCAAGATGTTTGATTACTTCAGTTATAGCTAAGATTTAATACATACCATTAAGACATTAATTAATGTTAAATTATTAAACAGTAATTATTACTAATTAATATTTAATAGCATACCATAAAAAAACTAATTTTTAAGACCTTTAATCTACAGGAAATAAATATACAGTAGACTCCCTCAAATCTGCACAGCTTGGGACCAGAGGTTGTGCGGATTTCTGGTCATTGCTTTGTTTACATTTTTAAACAGTAATTTGAGTGTGCTAATAATGCAATCGAAATTATAATGTATGCTTGCAAAACACAGTTAAAATATTAAAATAATTAATTAAAGCAATAAACTAAAATGAAAAAAAAAAAGATAATTTCAGGAAATATTAAATTATTAAAAGTAAAGTTCAAATAAATAATAATTAATGTATAATTAAATATGCATAATAAAGATGAGATACATTTTCCTTGAATTATTCAATGAAACTTGTGCCCTATTAATTCATATCAAAATAATAAAGTAAGAAAGTTTCATTTCAGGTTTAGCCAGTCTAATAAACAAAAAAGCTTGATTAATGCATAAATGTATTTGGTAAAAACATTGTGATTACCAGTGATATCAACAATATCTTGATTTTTTTCAGAAATAATTTATACTTCCTGCGTGAAAACCATGAGTTCAGTCATATTATCGAGAATTAATATTAAAATACATACAGAAGGATATAAAACTAAACAAATCTTTAATTCTGACCCTACATCAGAACTGAAAGTTTCATTCTTTCCATCTACGATGATGTGCAGATTTTAGGCGTTTGCGAATTTTAGGGTTGCGGATTTGAGGAAATCTACTATATAATTCCAAATTTCCTGTAAATGAGAGACAATTATAAGTTTAAGGCTGCCCTCTATAATTAAATAACTTCTAAAAAAAATAATAACTGTTATACTCTTAGTGCTGCATTCTATTATCTATTATAAAAAAAATATTTTAGATTAAAGTCACATTCAAGTAGCGGTATTTCAAATTGAGTTAAAATGTGTCCCGGTTGGGATTCGAACCCAGAACCTTAAACTTTATTTACCGAAGCTCTTCTAATTGAGCTATCTGGAAGAGATCCCAGTCAACGCAATGTTCACTCAGAAAAAAACATTTGGTAAGTTATTTGAAACAGCTCGTCAGAATAAAACGCAGGTAAAGGATCTCCAATAAACTAAGGATGCGTAATTATACTTTAATTATTTTAACACAGTCAACTGATTGGCAAATAAATCATAGGAGTAATCATTTTTCCAAGTGAGTAAAAATGTCCAGGTCGGGACACGAACCTGGAACCTTTGGCTTTAGTTGCCACTGCTCTTCCAGTTGGAGCTATTTGGACGAGATTCCAGCCAATGCAACGTTCACTCAAACTATTTGGTAAGTTATTTGAAACAGCTCGTCAGAACAAACCAGAAGTAAAGGATCTCCTTTAAACTAAGGATGCGTACTTATACTTTAACTATTTTAACATAATTGGTAAGTAAATCATACGAGTGGATATTTTTGCATCTGAGTAAAAATGTGTGAAAGCCGAGACTCAAGCCCCGAACCTTTGACTGTAGCAGCCAATGCTCTTCCAAATGATTTATGTGGACGACATACCAGACAACGCAATATTCAGTCAGGACAAACATTTGTTATGCAACCCCAGGTAAAGGATCTTCTATAAACTAAGGATGCGTAATTATACTTTAATTATTTTAACTTAGTGAATTAATTGTCACAAAAAATCATAGGAGTAATAATTTTTCCAAGTGAGTAAAAATGTCCAGGTCGGGACTCGAACCCAGAACCTTTGCTTTTAGTTCACATTGCTCTTCCAATTGCCCTATCGGGGCGAGATCCCATCCCACGCAATGTTCACTCAGGACAACCATTTGGTATGATACTTGAAACAGCTCGTCAGAGTAAACCACAAGTAAAGGATCTCCAATAAACTAAGGATGCGTAATTATACCTTAATTATTTTAACATAATCAACTGATTGGTAAATAAATCATTCGAGTGGTAATTTTCCCATCTGAGTAAAAATGTGTGCAGGCTGAGACTCGAGCCCCGAACCTTTGACTGCAGCAGCCAATGGTCTTCCAGATGATCTATCTTGACGTCATCCCAGACAAAGCAATATTCAGTCAAAACAAACATTTGGTATGTAACCACAGGTAAAGGAACTCCAATAAACTAAAGATGCGTAATTATTCATTAATTTTATTTTATCACAACCAACTGATTGGTAAATAAATCATACGAGTGATAATTTTTCAAACGGAGTGAAAATGTGTTCAGATAGGGACTCTAACCCAGAACTTTTGGTTTTAATTGCGAATGTTCTTTCAATTTAGCTATCTAGACGACACCCCAGAAAATACAATATTCACTCAGAACAACCATTTGTTAAGTTATTTGAAAGAGCTCGTCAGAATAATGGCAGGTAAAGGAACTCTAATAAACTAAGGATGCGTAATTATACTTTAATTATTTTATCATAATCAACTTATTGGTAAATAAATCATACAAGTGATATTTTATTTCATCTGAGTGAAAATATGTGCAGGTCGAGACTCGAGCCTGATCCTTTGGCTGTAGTTGTTAATGCTCTTCTAATTGAGCTATCTGGAAGAGGTACCAGTCATCAAAATGTTCACTCAGGTCTGAACAACGATTTGGTAAGTTATTTGACACAGCTTGTCGGAATAAACCGCAGGTTAAGGAACTCCAATAAACTAATGATTCGTATTTATATTTTATTTATTTATTTATTTTTGTAAACTAATCATACGAATAATATTTTTTAAAAGTGAGTAAAAATGTGTCCAGGTCGGGACTCGCACCCAGAACATTTGGGTTTCATTGCCAATGCTTCCAATTGAGCTATCTAGACGACATCCCAGCTAACACAATATTCACTCAGAACAACCATTCGGTAATGACATTTAGTCTGTTATTTGAAACAGCTCGACAGAATAAAGCTCAATTAAAGGGACTCCAGTAAACTATGGATGTACAGGGTGAACCAAAAGTCTTGCCCTTATTATAATAATTCATGACACATAATTTTTAACCTTTTGTATAATAATGTAACTTGTTGTATCATTTGATAGGTCAGTTTAAGAAGTTTTTTTGTGCAATAAATGGCGCGATTGCTCCAATGGAGCAACTCAGGGAATGGGGACTTTGTAAAAAAGATATTTTCGGCCGAAATGACGTCCATTCAAATGAAAGCACAATGTGTGCTTTGGTTTCACGAAACGAAATCGTCCATTAATGTTCTGCGAACATTTCGACGTTGTTATGGATGCAGCCTTCCGGATAAAAAATCTATAAAGCAGTGGTATGACAGGTTTAAGGCTGCGTACGCACGCGTATTTTGCCTACTTCTCCAGTTTTCTTGGAAAATCTTTTGTACTGGACACATCTGCGGTTTATTCACAAAAGAATGAGGGGAATCAACAATGGGTCAGGAGATAACGAGCTCGACTCTACTTGAAGGAAAGGTTTATCTTTTGCCGGACATCATTCCCTTTCCTGCTAAAGTTGTTAAAAATCAAAGACACTGCGTCGCCACAAAAAACGAAGCCGACACTGCTAACAGTTAGAAGGATGGTGCGGTCGCAGCTTAAAGAAAAAGGCAGCGTTGCTGATCTGCCCAGAAGTGGCAAGCCTAGTATGAGTGAAGCAATTGTTAAACACGTTCGGCAATCGTTTTAGCGGAGTTCGACTCAATCAACTCGTGAACTTCAAATATCTGCTGCTAAAGCTACTGTGTGTATTGTAACAGAAGACATGTTAAGAAACACTTGGCGGGAACAAGAATACCGCTTAGACATTCTCCGAGCTACCAAGGGGTCACATGTTGGAATTGTACGTGGTACTGAGGTAC
Organism: Maratus speciosus; assembly: GCA_963932465.1. Taxonomy (NCBI): domain Eukaryota; kingdom Metazoa; phylum Arthropoda; class Arachnida; order Araneae; family Salticidae; genus Maratus; species Maratus speciosus. The sequence continues at coordinate 374,939,015 of OZ010790.1, read as the reverse complement.
GTGGTCTTATAAAAAAATTATAAAAATACTTACAATGTGTTCAAACAAATATATGTCTAATTATAATAGTTTGAGCACAATAAATATTTATAATCAGGGCAACAGTTTTGGTTCATCCTGTATAATTACGTATCCATAACTGGTACAGTAGAACCTCGATTATCCGAAGGAATTGGGACCAACCCTCTTTCGGAAAATCGAAATTTTCGGATAATCGAGAAAGTTTCAATTTTAAGATTAAGGAGAAATATATGCAATATTTCATATTATGGTAATAAGTGCTTAATAAAAATGAAGCAATAGCAAAATAGAAACAAGAATAAATTACCGGAATTGTAATTTTGAGGTTAAGTACCTTTTACATATATTACAAGTGTTTGAAAAAATATTTTGTTTATCGCAGTTTTGATTGCCTTTGCTTTGAAACTCTATCACGGAGTTTTTTAATAATATTAGTTCACCAGTATCCCAGTCTTTCTGCTACTCCAGCCATGCCAAATTTTTTTGAAAAACATTCAAAAGCTTCATAATTGTTAATTTGTTCGTTTTCTTCGTTCCACTCCCCAGCTTACAGGAGCTCAAGTTAAATTCAAAGGAACTCTAAAAAAGGGGGATCGAAAATATTTATTAATACTCGTTGTTCGGTAAAAACAGCTTGCACACAAGAAATATGGTAGTTAAAAAATAACTTTCAAAATGGATTCTGGCCGCAAGGAATGCCATAGTAAAAAAAAAAAGCTTTCAAAAAGGATTTCGGTTAATCCAGAGTTTCGGTTAAAAGAGTTTCGGATAAAAGAGGTTCTACTTAATATACAATATAATAACTACTCTGTCGCTACAAAGAGCGTTAACATTTGAATAAATTTATTCCCAAAAAATATCATAAAAGTTACTTAAGTTGAACACCTTATTTTAAAAACTAAATGCTATATATATATATTTTTAAATCTCTTTTTTCAATGAACCAGCTTTTTGAAGAATGCATCCAAGTGAAGCTCATCTAAACATAAATCATTCCGCTACTTCGATTTAGTTGTAAGTGCTTAAATTTCATTCCCATCACATTCGCTATCAAGTTATCACTATTTCACACTCGCTTATCTTTCACGAAATAAAATGGATTGCCTTCGTGACAAGTATGGCGAATTCAAGACTCGCCATGAATCTTCTAAATAATGCCCTCGATTTCTTTTGTGCGAGGTGCAACGATGGTGTTCGCAAACTTTCTGAATTTAAACATTCTAGTAGCATGCTTCGGAAGTGAAAGGACACTGATAACTCATCCGTGTCACTTGAACGTTTAAGTCCTGTTTTCAAAGATAGCATTTTTACAAACAATATGATCTATAGAACTGATGTTCTTTAAAAAAAAAAACATACCAATTTAAATTCTGGAAGTGAAAAGAGGCGATAAATCAGAAAAGAATAGAGCTTTAAAATGTGTTTCACAAAATTGCATTCATAAAAGTTGATGTTATCCTTGAAATAAAAAAAAAAAATACTTCAAATTATAGAAATACTAATTAATTTTTCCTTATATTCTTGTTGTAAAATTATGTAGAAAATTATAAATAAATTTGGACCATTGCACCGTAGATAATAAATAGTTAAATTAATGAGTCGCGAATAAACCCACAAATCCTTTGCTATATTGGCGTGCAACATTTAATATAGAAATAAAAGCATTAAAACACCAAAATCTTATAAAGCTTCGGCGCACATCCGTGGCCATCATCAGGAATGTAAATGATCAGCTGAATCTGGTGAGTTTTTGACATTCTGATTCGTTTTAAATTGTGTTTCACAATATTGCATTCATAAAAATTGATGTTATCCTTGAAATGAAAAATTACCTCAAAATTACTAACAAATTTTTGCTTATATTCTTCTAGTAAAATTATGTAGAAAATTATAAATAAATTCGGACCATTACACCGTAGATAATAAATAGTTAAATTAATGATTTGCTAATAAAACCACAAATCCTTCGCTATATTGGTGTACAACGTTTAACATAGAAATAAAAGCATTAAAACACTAAAATCTTATAAAGCTTCGGCGCACATCCGTGGCCATCAACAGGAATGTAAATGAAAAGCTGGATCAAGCAATTTTTTGACATTGTGATCCAGCTGGTCATTTACATTCCTGATGATGGCCACGGAATTGTGCCGAAACTGTAGAAGATTTTAATATTTTAATGTTTATATATATATATATATATATATATATATATATATTAAATATTGTACATCAATATATTTGTGGGGTTTGTGGCAACTCATTAATTTAACATGTAGAAAATGCTAAAAAATACTTAAGATAAAAAAAAAATTAAAGTTTACATTACAGATAATTTTTGGACATAAAAGTAGTAAGCTTAAAAGTAATAAGGTTATTAATATTTCTTCTTTGAAAGTATGTACCTAATAAAACAAAAATTGTTAGTTCCATCTAATACAGTGAATGCAGTTTACATGAAATCACATTAGTACGTAAGAATTTTATTCAATAAAATGATTGAATTAAATGCATCTCGAACGTAAATCCCTCACATTCCTTTTGTTCACAGTGATATGGTTCATACAAATGGCAGATTAGATTAACCGGTGGTTCATAGAAAAGGTTGAATGGATAGATATAAAATAAATCTTCATTTATACAGGGTGTCTACTCTTAATCTACTCTTAATGGTGTCCATAAATACGGTTAGGTTCCCTTAGAAAGAACCCCACGGAGGGCACTCCCCACCCTTTGGGCCTAAAGCCCTCGTTCTGATAATTGGCCGTCATAAACAGAACCAACCAACCAAACTTAATGGTGTCCAATTAATAATTCCTAAACCGCTAGGGATAGACATATATTTCCAGTTGCTAAAATGTTTTAAATGAGTAAAAGGAGTATTTATAAACGATTTTGGTAAATGTTTTTTTTTAAAAAGAAATTATGAAATTTAAATTTTTATACGGTGTCCAGCTTCTATAAGTTATATTTAGTAAAAATATCCTATTACACTATGAAGCAAGACAAAAAAAAATTCCCACTCTTCTACGATTAAACCTGATCGAGTAATAGCTGTTTAAAGTTAAAGTATCTTTTTTTGCAGCGAAATAGGGGTCATTCAAAATTTTACTAGAAATATAAATATTCGTTAGATATTGGAAAAAAATAATAGCTGGGAGTAAAATTACCATTACAATATAAATTTGAAATCTATTTTAATTCTGACATAATAAAGAAAAATCTAAAACTTATATTAAAAATATAAGTTAAATGATAGCAGAATTTTTGTTAAATGAAATGATGAAAAGTAACGGTAGCAATTCTTTAGAAAATAATACATATTTTAAAATGCTATTAGTTTATCTAATCTAAAACATAATTATTAAAAGTTCAAGTTATCTTAAAACTGGTTCGAAGTGACTCCCTTTGGCTGCAATGCAAAAATGTACACGCGAAATAAATCCTTATAATACTTTAAGCATTTTGTATACGATCCCTCGAAGCATGGCCCAACACATTTGTGTTCAGATACAGAAAATTGGCATAAATCATGCATTTCAAAGTTTCATTTCACTGTCAATTTCAGTGTTATATGAATGGAACTTTTTTGTCTCACTTGTTAGATTAATAGGAAATTTTTACTAAATATCACTTAAAGGACCGGGGGATCATATAAAAATTAAAAATTCGTAAATTTTTAAGAAATGCTTTTATTGAATAAATCTATATAATTCTTGAAATTTTTCTGTAGAAAATTTCTCACATCTTGCATTCAATAATATTTCAAATTTTAATTGCTTAAAAGTTGTACAGCCAACATAGTGAAAAAGTGTCCAAACCGAGACTCGAACCCGGGTCACCGGTATAGCGGACATTGCATAGTTGGTAGCATAGTTGGTAGAACGTCGGTGTGCTATACCGATGACCCGGGTTCGAGTCCCGGTTTGGACACTTTTTCACTCTGCTGGCTGTACGCATTATATGCAATTAAAATTTGAAAAATTATGCTTTTATTTATCGAAACAACTTTTAAAATATTTTTTTTTTACCTCATTTAAAACATTTTTGTAATAGGAACTATATGTCTATGACTAACGGTTTAGAAATTAACCATTGGACACAATTGAGAGTGGACACCCTATATAGTTAATATAAGATAAGCAGACAAATAATACTTCTTGCAACCGCCATTTGTGATGTACTATATTCATTTGCGTATGTATATTTATGCTTAATTTGAATTTTTTTATTTAACTTAACTTGGTTTTTCAATTCCTACTATTAGCTCACACTCTCCCTATATTTATTTATTTATATATTTATATATTTATCTTGTTCAAATTTTCAATCGTTAATAAAATACTCATTATTCATCCTATCAAGTTGAAATAAATTTTTTAAAACTTGTACTGGATGACAATTGATGTTAATACAGTTTTTTCAAATATTAATTAATTAATTAAATTTTAATTAATTAATTTTACTTTTGCATGGGAAACAAAATGGCGGCCATTGGTTATTGAAGATCAGTGAATGTATTTTCAATAAGGGGTTACCATAGGGGGGGGACCCTGTTCTGTCGCCAAATACCGCCAAGTTTGTCGCCAACATGGCGATATATCGCCAAATTTGGCGGCCAAAATGAGTCGCTAAAAGTGACGCCAACTTGGCGATATCTATAATATTTCGCCAAATTCCCATAGACTTCCATTGTAAACCTACTTGCTTATAGAAAATCAACAAATTGAGATATTTTAATGCAAAAAAAAAAAAAAAAAAAAAAAAACTAATATTAGCATAAGGGATTATATTAAATTTTTCTTTGATGACCTAAGTAGGAATTGACTTTAAAAACAAAATTTTTATATTACTTGTTATATGTAAAGCGGGAATTTTATTATCGATTTTTCAGACGCTTCCTGATAGGCTAGAATTATAATAAGAAAGTAAAAAACATGCGTCAAAAAACAATTATGAAACACTTTCCAACACATTCGGACTAATGTAATAATACTTCACCGTTCAATAAGTAGAAATAGAATTTTTAATTAAAGCATTTAAAAACGCATTAACACATTTCAAAAACCAATTTCAATAATTCCCATCTACAAACGGAAATTATCAAAATACTATGAGCACCCTAGTATATGATATACAGTCGAACCTCGTTATCCCGACACCCGGTTTTTACGTCACTCCGCTTATAACGTCAGTTTTTCAAAGTTCGGATTTTGTGTATATGATTTTAATGTAAATAAACTCCGGATTTTACGTCGTTGAATAATTTTCAACTCCGGATATCCCGACGGTTTAGGAAAATTATCCATTGTTCATAATCCATCTTATAAGCACGGAAATTAAGCTGTAAGTCTTAGCCAAACTTTTCACAAAAGTGTCTAAAATACCCATTGAGATTTTACTTCAATCCTTTATCTGAATAAATAAACCCCCAGATTATGAATGACCCACTTAAGCTCCAGATAGACGTATCATTCCACTCGCGGTCTTTTTGTTCTGGTCAGGCGGTGCTTTCTTTACACGGCGTTTTTCATCAGACTCTAACAGAAGCATTGCATTGCATTGAGAACAATCTGAAATTATCTAACATTTCTGAAACAACGAATATTGAATACAATTCATTGTATAATATTGAAAAAATAATTCTAGGAATCCCATCTAGGGGTAAGTAAACCTTAATTCATCAAAATTACATGTAACAAAAAAACAAAAAAAAAAAAACAAGTCATCATAAATCTGATTTTTATTCTTTTCAATTTTGTTTTTGTGTTTATTTTGCTTAATAATATTGTATTATTGCTCAAAACTGCAAGAACAGTTATGAATTTAAATTTGTCTTAAAATAATTAAAAATAGAGCTTTTCATAAACATAATTTTCGCCAACTCCGGTTACCGCGACACTTCGCTTAAGACGACATTTTGTTCTTGTCATTAGAGTGTAGGGATAACGAGGTTCGACTGTATAGATATTATCTGTAAACTATATGCTCGCAAAAATTTAGTTTAGTTACGAAATACATACCACATTTTGAAAATTCCCTTACAGTACTTTCTGTTAATAAGCAGAATGGTACGTGAATTCTTTTGTGCAGCCCTGTATACGAGATATAGAATTTATGCGCAGCAAGTAACATGCAAAAAGTTAGTTAAATTTAAAAGCGCATAGAATTGAAAACGCACTTTCAACAGTTACTGAATGACAGTAACCGATTTCCTTTGTGTGTCCCTGTAAATTAACGATGAATGCTACCAATGCCCAATTCTATTGTGATCATCTTTTAGTAAAATTCAGTGATTTATATCAATAACAATACACTTGAAATAGCGTAATGTCATTAAAATACACTGCAAACGATTTTTCTCCACTGAACATAATGTAACGGAATTATTTTGAGTGCCTCTGTAAATGAACTATTAACGCTACACAATTCATATTCAATACAGAACTTTCCACGGTAAACATCAGTAACATGTATCAATCGCATGAAAATCTGAGTACATTTACGGGAGTTAGAGCATAAACAGACGATCAGAGAAACCGAATTCATAAACACTTTTCAACTACATTGGAAAGTTTTAAAAATTAAGTACACAGGAGTGTTTCCCATGGCAATACAACATTTTAATATTTTTAGAACTTCATTATAAATTAATTCTTTATGGTTACAACTATTTACAAGTTACAAAACTTATAGAGTTAATTATGCGCCATACCACTCTCTCCAAAATATGCCAATGCACTGTGAAATTACGACTAAATATTAAAAAAACTAAAAATTAGAAAATATAAATAAAAAAAAAAGATTGAAATAATTTAAAAAATAAATACTCTTTTATATTTTAATAGTTTAATATTAACTAATTTAAGATTGAGAAAACAATCAAACCTGAATAAACAGTTTGAATAATGCTTTTATCATTTTTAACCTGTTGCCATATCCTTAAAAAAGAAACAAACCAAAAATTATAATTTTTTATGGTAAATTTAATAGTTCGTGCTATCTATACCAACCGTATATCGGAGTTCATAAATGCGCACACGTGACACGGGACTAGCCAGCGTGATGCCATCTTGACTAGTCAAGCAGATCGGCTAGTTTGTTGCCGCCATGACGCCAGCTGTCAGTCAAGGGAGTACACCGCCCAGGGCGCGTCACTCTCCATGCGAGTGAAACATCGTTGGAAGTCTTGGTCGATGCGATAGAACCCATGTACTCAAGGATTAAATAGCGTGGTTATTGGATCACACCTCCCAGTCCCCCAGGGCCATTGGGTGTACCGGACACTTATAGGAGAGCCGGACTTTTAGCCTTTATCCCGGATATCACGGAAGTATTATTACTCTACCGGTGGCTTCCGAATGTGGGTGTCTACAAAGACGATCTCGATTTTTCTAACTTGAAAGTAAATGAATACATGTAAAAGAGGGTTTTTTTTTAAAAATATATTTTTAGTTTTATTTATTTCGTATATTTTTAAATATAATGTATATTCATGGTCATTTTATCATAGATTACTGTAAACTGCATTAGTAGAATTATTTTGTAAATATGTTGATTTTCAAACATTTCGAAAACTGAATAAATTTTTAAATGATTTTTTTTTTTTCAAATACGCTGAATTATTCATGACCAGCATGGATTATCCAGTATTTGCCTTAAATCTTTTAAATCATGACCTCGATCTCTTCTTCGTGATGTTTTCTGTATTTAAAGATTCCAGGAGCATTTCTCGGAAGTCAAAGTACACTGATATTTCAACCGTGTCAGTTGTAAGTTAAACCTTGTTTTTAAATATAGCATTTTTACTAACAATATAACCTAGAAATGAAGCTTCATTTGTAAAACTTACTTTTTCAAATTCTCGAAGAGAGAAAGAGTGATAAATCAGAAATGAAAGGAGTTTAAAAACGCGTGATTCGTAATTTTGCATCTCGAAGAATATGTTTTGTCCTTGAAATATAAATTTCCTTAAAATTTACCAAATTAACTGATATTTTTCCTTAACATTATTGAAATTAAACACTTTATAGAAAATTGTTTAGCAAATTCATATAAGTCCGAATTTTACATGACAAGAGAACTTTAAAATCAAAATATGGGAAATATACCTCTTTCCTAAATCATTTTCTTAAAAAGGGATTTGCTTTTTTTCGGTTATTTTTTTTTATTATTTATTTTTTTTTTTTTTTACATTTTTCTGTTCCCTATAGTTTGTAGATTATCCGTGTACAACGATTTGGCCGAATTCGAAGTCCTTTCGTAGTTATTTAGTACTTTAGCGAAAAGTGTCCGTAAGCTTACACTGTTCTTGGAGAACTCTAAGCGCATTTTACGCAAAATTACTTTTCTGGAACTGGGCGGGATCGGAACGGAAAGCTATTAAACCGATCTTGTTACTTTATTTAATTAAATGTAATGTAATTTATTGCAGCTTGGACCACTTTCAGCCATATTTATCAAAAATAAAAATTTTTAGAAGCACGTCAAAGTTTAAAGAAAGGGTGTCAGAAAAATGCCTTATTTTCAAATAACTTCCACTTTGTTGATTTTCAACTTTTTAACCTCAAAGTTCTTGAAACTCCAGACAATATTATCTATTTTTATAATCCTTAGCGAAAATTGATGGCAAACGATTCTGGTGATCTATCGGATCCCGCCCGATTGAAAGTGTATGGCGTTAAGACATCCACTCACGCAACTTGAGCCACGTCATCAATTTTATATTAAACTTTTTTTTAATGTTCTTAAAATTATAAAACAAGTGGGTAAGTGTGATCAGAGATCGCACAGAAATTTTCGTTTAATATTCCTTTCAAAACACTTTACCTACTATTGCAAAATCTATTAGTTCCACATTTGGCCACCAGGGGCGCACTCTATTCTAAACAAACTTCTATCCGAACGAAACTCCGTTTTACAAAGTATCCGTAGATATGTTAGTCGAGGGGATCGGGCCCATAGCACCCGAGATAGGTAGACACCCTCTGGTGGTAAAAAATAGAACTAAAATATGTACGGCTATGTTGCATAATATGAAAGAGTGGTCAAAGGAGTGTCGACAAAAGTTAGAAAAGTGCACACCGAATAAAAAGTGTGGAGGTTCGAAAAATTGCTAAAAATACAGAATTTAGAGCCCGGAGTGGTAAATAATATGACTTTTTAGAAATTTATGATTTTTCATGAGATCGCAATTGTGTTGCTATAAGTATGCAAAATTTCACATCTCCAATTTAATTAGGGGCTGAGTTAGAAAAATTGCTTAAAATACACAAGTTAGAGCCCAGAGGGGTAAATATAAGACTTTTTCAAAATCTTATGATTTGTCATTTGATGTGAAGTGTTCAGCTATAAGTATGAAAAATTTTAAGTCTTCAACTTAATTAGGGGCTGAGTTAGAAAAAAAAAAGCTTAAAATACACAAGTTAGAGCCCGAAGGGGTAAATATATAAGACTTTTTCAAAATTTTATGATTTGTCGTTTGATGTGAGGTGTTAACGTATAAGTATCCAAAATTTCAATTCTTCAACTTAATTAGGGGCTGAGTTAGAAAAAATAAAAGCTTAAAATACACAAGTTAGAGCCCGGAGGGGTAAATAGAAGACTTTTTCAAAATTTTATGATTTGTCGTTTAATGTGAGGTGTTCAGCTATAAGAATCCAAAATTTCAAGTCTTCAACTTAATTAGGGTCTCAGTTATTAAAAAAAGCTTAAAATACACAAATTAGAGCACAGAGGGGTAAATATAAGACTTTTTCAAAATTTTATGATTTGCCGTTTGATGTGAGGTATTCAGCTATAAGAATCCAAAATTTCAAGTCTCCAATATATATAGTTTCTGAGAATGGGCTCTGTGACGGACAGACAGACAGACAGAGGAGTGAGACGAATAGGGTTTCGTCAGATGAACGAAAACCTAAAAATAGCATGCAAAAAACCCGGAGCTAAAACCTTTATTCCCTTTCCAGAAAACAAAATGCTAAAAACAGCCTTTTTCGGGCTTCTAGAGGCAAACCCCCTCCCCTCCTTTAATATGTCCCCGCCTTAACATAATTAACTAGAAATTTTCTTTATACAGCTGATATTTAAAATATTAGAATAATTGAGAAAAAGTAATAAGAAAAAAATATTTTTCATTTATTTACTTTTGATACTAAGAAAATGCAATTAAATTTCTTATAAATTAAATCTGGAATGTTTAGATAAGATTTTAACATTTAAATAAAAAATATAAAATACAGTACAATAAATTAGGTATACAGCTTTCTGAAACACATTAAAATACTAGGATAAAATTTAGATTGGTTCAAAATATTAGAATATTTTATTTTACGCAACTATATTACCTTATGAATATGAAGTAAATGGTAGTTAATATTTTTAAGCATCCCCTTTAGATTTCATAACAGCATACAATCGATCTTGCATACTATATAAAAAATATTTACAAACATTTCTATCAATATTAGCCCAAATAGACTTTATAAGTCCCCTAACTCAGTTTTACTTGAAGAAGGATTTTCTTGGAGTTTTTTCTTCATAATACACCATAAGTTTTCTATGGGATTAAGGTCTGGTGAGTTTGGTGGCCAAGGAAATACCTTAATGTTGCGTGGGCGGAACCAATTCTTAATTGACACCGAGGTATGCGGAAACGCTAAATCTTGTTGAAAGATGAAATCATCTTCAAATAAATCTTCTGATGATGGAATCATGTATTATTCCAAAATTTCTTGATATATCTTAGAGTTAATGTTTTCGTAGACGATTCATAACTTTCCAGGTCCTTCTGCACTCATGCAATCCCAAATCATGACACTAGCAGCAAATTTTACGGAACGTTTAAGGCATTCTTTATCAAATGATTCTTAACTATACGCTTCAGTTTCCTGTCATCTCTAGCAGATGTTTTGGTTTTCGGCCGCCATTTTGGCGATTATTTTGAAATTTTCCATTTTTTCAATATTGTGTTAGTATTTTAAGAACGCTTGATTGCGAACAATGTAAATAATTCGCTATATAACATTGATTTTTACCGTACCAGTACAAATCAACCATACGAAGTTCAATAGATTCAGGAATATAACTCACGACCCATTTTAAGAAGAAAAAGCAAACAAACCTCAAAAAGAATACTGATTTTAAATAAAATCGTCTGAATTTAATCAATGATGACACCAGTTATGAATTTGTGATAATTAAAGGAGAATTAATGTGAATTATTCTAATATTTTGAACCACTTGCATAAATATTCTAATATTTTGACTTTTCAAAATAATTTTTTTTTCAATTAATCTTTTCAAAAATAATATTAATTTTAAGATAATAAATAAGTTTAATCAACAATAAGTTCTTAATAAAAATATCGTTTGCATATTTGCATTAAAAGACATTAAATAACCAAATGATATTTTCAACCTGTAAAAAAAAAGTAATTATTCTAATATTTCGAATATGAGCTGTATTATTGCAATGAAAAGCATGTAGAATTTTTTTTTTTTTTTAAATTGCTCAACAAAGTAATAAATCTGATGTTTATATCACAGAGAAACCCTGAAAATAAATAGTGGTTATTACTTTTCTAAATCCTATTTTTAACATTTTCCGATATAATAGAAAAGTGTTTATGAAATCTTTTTGTCAGTCTGTCTATCTCTTCGTGCTATAACTCGCGTAAATGCAGTCTTTTTGGTCATTAAATTGATATATGCTCAACAATGATTAAAAGAAAGCAAATATTGCAAAATAGATAAAGTGTTATAACTACACATGGGTTTATTTTATATTTACGATTAATATTTAAATTGAACGTTTACAAGAAAAAGGTACAAACGATTGATCGAGATAATGGTATTTGACTTGTACATTAATTCGGGAGAACGCGCGCATACACAGGGTATGAATGGTTTTTACTTTGTTACCAATAAGTACAAATAATAATCGTCACCTTATTTATTCAGAGATAATTTTTAAAAATTTTGCGATAAAGTTGAAGATTACTTTTAAAAAATAGTGGTGACAATTGTAAAAAACCATACGCATTCTGGGTCTATCAGTCCCGTCGCGAGTCCTCCCGTGTTAAAAGGTATGCTTTATTAGATTAGAATAAATTGCAATTTAACGTATTAAAATTTATTTTGGAACAGATATCATAAGTTCACGCGGCCGCCATCTTGGAATTTTTCTTGGCGTGAAAACCCCTTTTCTGCCAAGTAGTAAATGTCGCCAAGCACCGGTCTACACGCATGTTTGGCTTAACGAAAATAAAATGTAAATAATAAACAAAATTCGCTAAAATGGCAATCGGTAATCGTTGTATGAGTGCTTCGCACACATTAACCGAAAAAAAAAACATCACAGAATTCAGCAGTTCTCGAGGTGTAGAATTCTCAAAATTCCGCAGTTCTCGCTTTCCAGCAATCTCAAAATGTAAAAAACTCTTAAAGCAGCAAAATACACATAAAAAACAAAATTTGCTAAAATGGCAATCAGTAATCGTTGTACGTGCGCTTCGCGCACATTAAGTGAAAAAAAAAAAAAAAAAAAAACATCACTGCATTCAGCAGTTCTCAAGGTGTAGCATTGTCAAAATTCAGCAGTTCTCGCTTTCTAGCAATCTCAAAATGTAAAAAACCCTTAAAGCAGCAAAAATACATAAAATTATCAACATACCTTAACAGACATCAGCTTTCTTGAAAGCTCCAACATGAAATATCATCACCGTCATTTTCCAAAATAGGCTTATGAATACGCATTCACACACTATAAACAAACCTTTTCTTGTCAAACCTTCTTCATATTTCCTAATTACTTCAGCAAGAGCGTTTAAACGGACTACAGAAACCATTGTCAATCAAATACATTCAATAAATTTCACATAAAAATAAAAAGGCAGAACTGTACAACACGATATCAAAATACATTCACAATATTCCAAGCTAAAATGAGCTTCTCAAGGGTTGCCAGAACGACACGTCACACGGGATTCAACATATCGAGGTTGCCATATCCATAAACACCGTCAACACGCCAACAAAAAATCGCCAAACAATTCAAAACAACGACTGAGGGAATATAAAGCATCTAAGCCTTTATTTTCCTCTGTCCCATGTTTTGCCCAAAGCGGATAACGTCACCGTCTAATACAGTTAAACTACGATAGTTATTATTATTATTATTATTTTACTCGCGCACGCCTTTTACTGTTTTGGAATAATTGTTACTGTAACTTTGATGGTATAAATGATGTGATATTCTGGCTTGACTAATGTTGTTTATAGATATTTGTATTTGTTGAAAATAATCACAGCATTACATTAAATTCTTATTAATTTCTTTTTGTACAACTATGTTTATTGTGATTGGCTGTTTAATGTAGCTTTCTTTCACGGCCGCCAATTCTCTGCCATGGGCCTTGCAAAATCTATAAATACCTGTAAATTTTCTGTTTTCTTTCAGTATGTTTGTGTAATTGTTCTTGTTAATATCAAATATACTCACTTCGATCCACGTCTTTATGTCTGCCTTTTTATTTATTTTAACAGCAGAGCGTTGGTTCTAGCAAGTGTTGAAATGAGCTGCGAGACATACTGACGCCGTTATCTTTCTGTTTTTCATTTCTGCTGGGATTTTGAGTGAAAAATATTTTATCTTTCTTTTTATATATTTTATTGAGCAGAATGGATTCTTCAAAAGATGTTTACGGTATCCCTCTTTTTGAAGGTGATGGAAAAGTTTTCTCGGTATGGAAACGAAGAGTAACGGCAATTTTTGCTGCTAAAGAATTGGAAAAATTCTTGGAAATTGAAGCGGCTCCCGACAATGCCGCCGATGACGTGAAAGCAAAAAAGGCTTACGCTTTATTATTATCATTATTAAGTGATAATGTTCTTGCATCACTTCAAGATGAAAATACAGCTCATAAAATTTGGAATAAATTGGAACGCACTTATGATACAAAGCGTGCAGTGAATCAAATTTTAATTCGGAAGAGATTGGCAACGATTAAGAAAGATCGTACAGTTTCTATGAGAAATCACATTGATGAAATAAATAAATTAATTTCGGATCTTAAGCTGTCTGGGGCAGAAGTTAATGAAACGGATACTATTGTTTATATTTTGATGTCATTGCCTCAGGAATTTAAAAATGTTAAGATTGCTTTAGAAAACCAACCGAATTCTGTTTTGACATTAGATTTCGTGACACAAAGATTATTAGATGCTGAAGCACTTCTTTTGGATTCAAAGAAAGGAAAAGTATATACTAAGGCTGCTCATGATAATACTGCATTTGTGTCGACTCGCAAAGAATTTTTTTGCAAAATTTGCAACTCTAAAGGGCATACAGCGAAATATTGTAGAAAGAAAATTACTTGCCATTCTTGTGGAAAATTCGGACACATAAAACGTAACTGTAAAGCTGTTAAAAATTCAAATGAAGAAAAATTTGCCTCTTCAGCTGTTTCTTTCGTTGCTGGAAATGCTTCCAGGAAAAGGAATGAATTTATAGTAGATTCTGGAGCAACTTCCCATATGTGTTCTAATGAGAATTATTTCGCATCCTTAGTACCTTCTTCAGGAACTATTAAATGCGCATCAAAAACAACGAATCTAGAAATCAAAGGTATTGGAAATATTAATGGAAAACTGTCAAATGGAATGGAAATTACTTTAAAGGATGTCCTTTATGTTCCAGACTTAAACGGGCAACTCATTTCCGTTAGGAAAATTGAAAGTGCAAATTATAAAGTTATTTTCAAGAACCAAAAAGTATTTATCGAAAAAGGAAGAAACCGTTTTTACTTCGGTGAACGGGATTTGAATGGACAATACGTAAGTGACTTTGTCCCTGTTTACGAAACCGTTCTTACTTCAAAGAAAAATCATTGTGATATCTGGCATCGCAGACTTGGTCATCCGAGTGACAAAGTATTGAAAGATATGAAGCTTCCGGTACCTGACTCTTTTTGTGATATTTGTGCTCGGGCAAAACAGAGTGCAACACCAATGGGAAGAGGACCAAGAAAAAGAGAAACCAAGCCAATGACTTTGATTCATAGTGACATTTGTAGACCTATTTTTCCGACAACCTTTTCTGGCGAGTGCTATTTTATGACTCTTATTGATGATTTTTCTCGTTTTACTGAAGTACGTTTACTGAAACATAAAAGTGAAGTCTCAGAAGAATTAAAAATGTTTTTAAAATCCAACCCTACAGTGAAGAAAATTAGATGTGATAACGGGAAGGAATATTTTTCTAATGATTTAGTGAATTTTACTAGAGATCTTGGTATAGTGATAGATCCCGCTCCTCCATACACGCAATCTTTGAATGGAGTAGCTGAACGCTGCAATAGGTCGCTTCTGAATATAGGACGTGCTTTGATTGCTGAATCAAATTTACCAAAGACTTTTTGGGGTCAAGCTATCCTTTCAGCAGCTTACTTGAAAAACCGAATGCCAAGCAGCACTATTGAGAACAAAACTCCGTACTTCCTGAAATATGGGGAAGAAGCCGATTTCAAGCACATACGTGTTTTTGGATGCAGTGCTTACATGTTAATTCCTTCCGTTCATCGAAAGAAGCTTGACGATAGGTCTAAACAAATTATCTTCATTGGTTATTCTTCAATGGGATATAGATTACTAGATCCTGAAACGAAACGCATAACTGTATCAAGAAATGTGAAATTCGACGAAGAGAAAAAGGAAAATGTTCAGTCGAAACAATACATTCTAGAAAATTCAGAACCAGTCGATAATGAAATTGATCCAGATGTTCTAGAAAATACGAGTGATGAATTAGATGATCCTGAAGAGAAAGAAGACAAAACAAGAAAATCTGAAAGATTTAAAAAGCAACCTGTACGGTATCCAGATCCTGAAGTTTACGAAGCATTACTTTGCCAACAAGAAACATTAACGTTTGATGATATGAGATCCCTCCCTAGTGATGAACAACGCTTGTGGAAAGAAGCTATGGACGCGGAGATTGAAAGTATGAAAATCAACGATGTCTGGGATCTTGAAAAATTACCACCTGACAAACGACCTATTTCCTGCAAATGGGTATTTACCATCAAAAGAGATGGTCGACATAAGGCGAGACTCGTAGCTCGTGGATTTATGCAAAAAGAAGGGCTAGACTATAGTGAAACCTTTTCCCCTGTAATAAGTATGCCAGCTTTACGTTTGGTTCTTATTTTGATTTTAAATGAAGACTTATATGCATCTGTGTTAGATGTTAAAACAGCGTTCCTGAATGGTAAGTTAAATGAACTTGTTTTTATAGATCAGCCGCAAGGCTATGATGATAAAAGTGGGCGAAAGTGTAAACTTAAAAGAAGTTTATATGGTTTAAAACAAGCCCCACGACAATGGTTTGAAAGGTTTCATGAATTTATTTCAAAGTTAAATTTTAAATCTTGTGATTATGAACCTTGTATTTTTATTCGGTATAATAATGATCATAAAATAATTATTGCTTTGTATGTAGATGATATGTTAATTGCAGGTTCAGATGTAAATGAAACTAATGTAGTTATTTCCCTATTACATAACGAGTTTCACATGTCAAAATCGCAAAGTGTTTCAGAATTTCTAGGTATTCAAATGAAATTCAATTCTGATAGTTTAATAATGGATCAAGAGTCTTACATAATTAAATTGTTAAGTAAGTTTAATATGCTAGATTGTAAACCCAGTGACATTCCTATTTCTCCTAAGTCCACCCCATCTGATTTCAAAAATGGTAAACCTTTTAATGGCCCATATCGTGAACTTGTAGGTTGTTTATTATATTTAGCTTATATTTCTCGACCTGATATTTTGTATGCTATTAACTGTTTAAGTCAATTGCAAGAAAATCCTACTGAAATTGCATGGAAAGCACTTAAGAAAATCTTAAGATATTTAAAAGAAACATTGTCTTTAAAACTTGTGTATAAAAAGCAAAATTCTGATCCTAAATTATCCATGTATGTTGATGCTGATTGGGGGGCTAACACAAATGACCGCAAATCAGTAACAGGTTATATTTTAATGTTTTGTAACATGCCTGTTCTGTGGTGTTGTAATAAACAAAAATCAGTTGCCTTATCGTCAACTGAAGCTGAAGTCATTGCTTTAACTAAAAGTTTGCAAGACTTGTTATGGTTTAAAAATATTGCTAGTGAAATTGTAAATATTAAGGATTTAGTAATTTTTGAGGATAATCAATCATGTATAAAATGTATCAGTAATGAGAGTAATTATGGTAGAATGAAACACATTGATATTAAATTGAAATTTGTTCGCAATATTATAAAAGAAAATAACATCAAAATTGAATATGTTCCTACGAATATGCAAATTGCTGATTTATTTACAAAGGCATTACCTAAAGTTAAATTTTATGGACTATTATTTCTTTGTTGTTTGTACAAGTAATTTTTAAATTGTGTCATATTATTATTAATGATTGATTTCAAGAAATTTCTTTGTTTTTCTGATGTAATGCTAGATTATGGGCGGGTGTTGAAAATAATCACAGCATTACATTAAATTCTTATTAATTTCTTTTTGTACAACTATGTTTATTGTGATTGGCTGTTTAATGTAGCTTTCTTTCACGGCCGCCAATTCTCTGCCATGGGCCTTGCAAAATCTATAAATACCTGTAAATTTTCTGTTTTCTTTCAGTATGTTTGTGTAATTGTTCTTGTTAATATCAAATATACTCACTTCGATCCACGTCTTTATGTCTGCCTTTTTATTTATTTTAACAGTATTCATATTTTTTCATATATTTAATCTGCGTCTAAAATATATTAGATTACGGTGCAAAATCTGGTAGCATCTAAATTCCATAGCTTGAGAGCAAAATCTTTAACCCCTATTACCCACATTAACCGAAAAAAAAAAAGAACATCACTGCATTCAGCAGTTCTCAAGGTGTAGCATTTTTTTAATTACAAAATTTATACGGAATTATGTCTCAGTTATGGTTTGTAATGTTTACATGGTTATTAAAAATATACAGGGTGCCTACTAAAGTCCGTTCCCATCCTCTTAACTGCCGAACGGTTGCAGCTATAGTCATAAAAGTGGTGTCTAGGTATAGTAAAGTTGCTATGCGCTTCTAGATGAGACCACGTCCAGCGCCATCTGGTGCAAAACGGCGGAGTTAGCGTTCCTATCTGAAAAACGATACAAGATGTATTAAAAAAGTGAATTACAAATTTGTAGAGCATCCTCGATTTAGTACGAAAAGATACTTCGTGAACATGAATGCTAAAAACGGGACGCTTAAAACGGGGATTTGTTTGTTCGTGATTTTCGAAACCGTGACCTCACAAAAATAGAAGAAAAGGAGAAAAGATTTTTCTGTGAGGGTACCTGAAACAGCAGTTGTATGTGACCATTCAGCCAACATTGCAGGACCTCCAACGACGCATTACGTATGCTTGTGCTAATGGTAACCCGCTATGCTACAAAGTGTTCAACGTGAAATTCAAGCAAGAATCCATATGTGCATTTTAGCTGACGGAGAGAAGTTTGAACATCGAAAATAAAGGTATCTAAATCGATGTTGCTCTACAACTTTGTCATTCACTTTTTCCCCATATCTTGTACCGTTTTCGATTTATTAACGTTAACTCTGTCACTTAGTACCATGTGATGATGCAAACCGTCTCATCTAGTAGCGCATAGCCACTTTAGTATCCCTAAACACCACTCTTATGATTATAGCTTCAGCCGTTCGGCAACTAAGAGGCTGGGAAAGAACTTTAGCGGGCACCCTGTATATTTAAATTATATTTAACTTATAAGAAACAGAAAATAAGAAAAGGCAGCTTCTATTTAACGTGCAACAATTGAAAAGTTTTCATAATATTGAATGAAGTTTTTCTTAAACTTTAATCATGGATTATTGATATCAATAACCTCCTTTTTTTATCGGAAAAATGTTTTATAAAAATCACTTAATAGTCAATAGTTTTTTTTTTCTAAAAAAATATGTTCAACACAGCAAAATATTTTAGTTTTGTACCCTAGAGTAATTTTGAAACATTGGAAACTTTAAGAGATAATGCATTTATCAATATATTTTGTATTAATAAAAGTTTAAGTATTTTTCTAATAAATCGGAATACATAAACCTTGTTTAGATTACAACTTCTTCTGTATTATAAGTGAATACCAAAATCTTATAGTGACTTTACTAGGGAGTTGCATTTTAAAGCTTAATTGCGCTTTTTTTTTAAAAGAAAGGTAATGTTAAGAAAGGCCTGGAAAATTAATAAAAGGAAACAGTTGTAAACAGGGTAAAAAGCTGTTAAATTTCTGAAAGAATCTATTGTCTTTTTCTAAACTTTCTGTTTTTTTTTTTGTTTTTTTTTTTTATTATCAGAAACTTTTTTTAAAAAGAAACCAATCCGTTAAATAAGAAAAGTTTTTTAAAACCATTCGGATTACTTTTTTTTTCGTTAATTTTTTTAAAGATCATCAACATTTCTAACACTTATGTGAATTTTATCACTTACTTTGCTTCCGTAAGTACACTGTAAAAAAAAATCTGTAGTTCTACAGATGTAAAGTTACATGCTTACTAAACTTTCACCTGTAACTGTACGAAAAAAGCTGCAAATCTACAAAACTAGTTTTTGTAAAGCTACAAAAATCTGTAATTTTACAAATGAATCTGCTAAAATTTCAGTAATCTTACTAAACTTTTATTTGTAACCCTGGCTGCAGTTACATGAAAAGTTCTCGGAATCCCAGTTTCCAAAAAAATTCTTAGTAACCTTACAGATTTTTTGATTTTCGGCGCAAAAGTGTGTCTGTTACATGAAATTTTGTTGTTGTCGTTACATGAAAAGTTCTAGGAATCCCAGTTTCCTAGAAAAACTTCAGTAACTTCACAGATTTTTTTTTACAGTGTACTATATGAAGGGGTATTTTTTCCATAAGTGTTAATAAAAACACTACCATATGTTTTTAACTTGTTTTACTAAAGATAGGGTAGGGGAGTACACAATGAGACATGGTACACAGTGAGACAGCGGCCACTTTGACATATAGTTGTAACTTTTTCTTCAAGCTGGCACAGACACATAACGACCTCATCTTATGCAGCACATGGATGTAGTTTCGGCACTTCAGTTACTCGTCCGACAAAATAGTAAATAATTCCTTATTTTATGGTGATTAAAGTTATATAAACGTCTATTTTAGAGTTTATGTCCTTCAATAGGACATATATTTACTTAACCAAACCTAGCTATATCTAATAATAGACTATTTCGGCAAAACGACATAAATTTTTAAAGCGATAAAATTGATGTAACAGATGTGGCATCCATTTTGTTATAACGTAACGAAAGTACATAGTGAGACACACAGTTGTGGTACACAGTGAGGCGTGTCTTATTATGAGACGTGTGCCTACTATGTGGTTCTGTTGTTAAAAAAGTTATTTATTAATAAAAGAAAGTTCTCTCTCTCTTTCTCTGTGTGTGTAGGCGTGCGATGGCTAGGGAAATTTACTAAACGTAAGAGGCTGAAAAATTGCATGAAGGTAGCCCAAGGTCTGTCATTGTCCACCCGAGGCTCATATTTTTAATATTTTGAAAATCTAGAAATATTAATTAGAGATCATAAACTGCAGAAAATTATTGATAGAGTGTAAAAATGTATAATTTATGAAAATTTATACATTGTCTCACTGTGTACTACAAGTAGTACACAGTGAGATAATTTTCGATACTCCGTTATGCTGCTTCTGTTCTTCTATAAATTATTTTTTTAAAACCCTTTAAACATTAATGTGTAGCGCATTTGTGTATCTTAAAAATGTAACAAAACATTTTTCAAAAGAATAAAAATCGTCGCCATTTGTTAAGTAATAATAATTTTCGTCTCACTGTGTACTAACCTCCCCTATACTTTTCATTGAACATTTAGTAGAAATGTTAGTGCATTTGTAATACACAAACAAATTTTATTCGTTTGCCTCTGAAATCCAGTCCTTTACAATTGAGAAAATGTTTTTTAAAAGTAAACAGTTTTTATTGAGATTCCAGTTACCAGTTTTTCCTGCCAAATTTACCATTTTATAGTGCGGTTATCTCTAAAATTTCTTTGAATTTCACCTGGAATTTGTATACAACATACACCGGTGCAGGTTAATACTCTTCCCAACGTATATACAAATAGTAGAATGCATACAAAAAACACCATGTGTTAAGATAAACGTATGATGAGTAAAAACCAAAGTAAATAAAAGCATTAAGAGCCTAAATTTTTTACTATATAACTGTTTCGTGGTATAATAGTAGAATCATCTATTTGAACACAAAATTAATGAATGAAAAATTTAGGAGTAATAGATGCAAAGACGTACAGTCGGGGAAAAACAAAGTAAACACCCCCTACTAACTCGTCAACAAATTATCGTAGACGAAAGTTACTGGTACCGAACGATTAGAAATAAAGACTACTTTTAAATGACGTATATAAAATTTGCTTAGGGGACCATATACATATTAAAACGAATCCAAACTTAATTTTTTCTATAGCAATGCCCAATTTTAACCAGATATTTCAAATCTTTGGTTCAAACAATGCCTAGACACGAAAATTCAAGTCATTTGAATGATACGTTTTTGAATTATAAACATTCAAAATTGAGTGCTTCTAATGTTAAATTACATTTTCATATTTTTATTTGTAACTTCTGAAATTATGATCCTAATGTTTTAATTTTTTGTGTATAAATAATACTAATATACCCATACATAAATACGCTGATTTTGCAATTTTTATAATTTAATGATATGAATTATGAATTATGAAATTAATATTAAAAAAAATTATGAATTGCAACCTACAATTTTTTTGATGGATTCAGATTTATTAAGTCCAGCTTTATGTAAATCCAAAATTTCACATTTTTCTTCCAAGTAGTTTTCGAATTATGCTTAAAAAACGGCAAAACGATGTTGTAAGGGGCCGTCTATGATAGAAGTGACTAAATATTTCGAAATTTTTTATGCTATCCTGTAACCTAACAGGCTTAATTGACTGCTTCAGGTGCCTTGATCAAGAAGAAAGCTCTCTCGGTTAACAATCGAGTACTGAACTTTAATTTAGATACAGCCCTTAAAATAAGCTAGTTTTCAAATAATTAATTTCCCGGAAACTAATGGTACGAATTGCATAAAAATTTGTTTTTAGACTAATTGAAGATTGCAGAGTTCATTTATGCTGTCAGAATTGTGTACTGCTATAGAAAAAAACAAAGTTATGGTTCGTTTTAATATGTAGATGGCCCCCTAAGCAAATTTTATATACATCATTTAAAAGTAGACTTTATTTCCAATCTTTCGGTACCGGTAACTTCTTCTACGATAATTTGTTGAGGAGTTAGTAGGGGGTGTTTACTTTTTTTTCCCACGACTGTATCTATGTTACTAACTACTACTGTTCTTTCTCTCTCCTTCTTTTTTTCTGAAGATTGAAGGGGCGGATTTTTATGGAAACCTTTAAACACATAAATACTACATTTATAATGGGTTCTAGTGCTTTTTGTTACATCAGCTTTGTACGTGTTACGTATTTAGTTAACACTATCTTATGAACATCTAACACGACGAAATTGTTCCTTTTAAAGTAAAATATGGCGTTTGCCCGCGGCTTCGCCCACGTAGAACGTTTGGCATTCGGAATGGAATGCATATTTTACTATTTTTTTTTCCTTTTTTTGCATAATTTATTCAACTGATAGTTAACTCCCATCACAATCCGTTCAGTAAAAAATTTAAAAAAAAGCTAACTTAAAAAAAAGGCCTCCAGCAGAATATTTTAAAAAGGCTAATCCTTCATAATTAACCTGATTATAGAACTTTCTCCCACAGTTCTATAACCGAGAAACATAGAGAAATATGTTATATTCTAAAACCTTTCCTAAAAAATATCTAATTAATTGTGCAAGATCCACCAAAATCCATCCAGCAGAGTATTTTAAAAAGGCTAATGTTTCATATTCGTTTTCATCTGAATATAGAACTTTTTACCACATTTCAATAATTAAGCAACAAATAACAACATATTATTCACTAAAACCTTCCCTGAAAAATTATCTAACTAACAGTGCAAAGCCCCATCAACATCCATTCAACAGAACACAGGTTATATTACCATTTGTATTTTACATATTTGGCAGATGGGTTAAAACCCCTCCCTGATGAGGATCTTAGCTGCACCACTACCGCATAATACTTTTTAGGTGTGTTCGTAATTATATAAATACGTAGCACCTATAATCGTTGTCTGGTTCACCCTTCTGTCCGTATATAACATTGCAAAAGCTACATAACCGAATGGTTTGAAATTTAAAATATTTAATCGTTGCAAAATTTTTTCGAGTCATTTCAAATTTTATGAAAATCGATTCATAACTTTAAAAGATATTATTAAAAGTTTTCTTCATTCTATTAAATCCTATTAATAAAATGATATCCACTGATAGGTAATGATTCTAGGTTGCCATGGTGATTATTTTATTAAATCCTATCATGCGTAATTAATTAAATGATATTCCCTGATAGGTACTGATTCTAGGTTGTCATGGTAATTACGTCCTATTCAAGATGGAGTCATATTATTTCGATATTACTGAATTTAATGTATGTAATCGTAATAAATTTTGTATTCATACATTTTTGCATAAAAGTGCAGCAGATATTGCACCAAGATTTGAATATTTATAAAACTAGTTATAGTAACAAGCGCACTTCATTTGCCGAGTTTGACGTACAATTTTCAACTTGTTTTTATTGCAGAATTTTTTATAAAGCATCAAAAATGTGTTTTTAATTTGTTCTACTAAAGATACGCATTTCCTTGAAAACTCAACGGAAATGGTAATACAATTGTGAGATACAAAGACAAATCGCGTCCGTTTTCCTCTCTAATCCAATGTATCAAAAGAAATGAAGTATCAATGACTTTTTTATCCGATGATCTTTTATACATATTTCCTCAAGTTAACCATACCGATATACTAAAAACTAAGATATACTGTGATGAAATCATGAACCAAAAGGGAGACCACATGAAAGCATCCAGAATGGGGTTATCTGAAGTTGTAAAAACTATTGTTTCTAACCAGCAAATTGGTGACCCCATTGCAGAAGAAGATGCTCCGAGAGGTCGAACTTTTACTTTCGAAAATCACATCTCGCTCATCTTCAAGGCTATTCTACAACAATCGAGGTCAAAAATATCTTTGTTTCGCTAATTCCATAATGATATAGATAATCACTATGTTGGGTATGGTGAATGCGATTGAATGATTGAATTAGTCGAAAATAGTAGGTTGGAAAAAAAAAAACAGACATAGTAATTGATACTAAAAGAGATTGATGGCACTTTTAACTAAAGTTTTTATAACTGACAGGGTATTATTTGAAGAACGCACGAAATTTTAAACTATAAGAATTGAAAACTATGAATATGTAGCATGGTATTTTACACGCCATATGGCGATTGTCTTCTTTTGCATAAAAAGATTGTGTTTAAAAAAAGACAAATTAAAATCATTCAGTCCTTATAGTCAATCGTTTTATTTGCGAATTTTCGGGTGACAGTGCCACTTAAAAAAATATTTCTTTTATAATTAAAAAAATGCAGCAAAGTTACCAGTAAAAAAAAAAACGTTTCTCTCTATTCTAAAAAAAAGTAACTAAGGCTACGAGTATCATGGCCGCAGTAAATGAATTTTTTGTAACCTAGATTCTTTCTTCGCAAATATAAAGAAAACTATTGCACACAAAAATATGAAAACTTGCAGTATTATAGAGAAGTGTTTAATAAACAAACTGGTGCAGGCAGTTTTAAATCGAAGAATTATTTTATGATATATTTAATGTTAAATTTGGTCAAAATCGTTCCATTAAAAAGTATTATAGAAGCAAAAACTATGCGTAGGAATTTAATCATTTTTTCTAAGGATATACATTAGAAGTTCCAGGTATACAGATCTCATTTATTTTTTTAATTTGACTAATTTTTTAATTGTTTATTTCCATTTAAAATTCAAATTTTTAGCATTTCGGGAGATATTTTTTATATATTTTAGAAAAGATTATTATTTTAAATTGTTGTCAATTGTAAAAACAACACAGAGAATAATATTTTCTATTATATATTTAGTATAAAATTTATTTACACGTGACTATTATAAAGAGAAAAAAAACATTCAAATTAGAATTAAATAATTACGTATTAAAAGCAGAAAAACGTTGAAAATTACATGGTAAAAACTATATTTAAAGTTTATTAAAAGATAATGAAAATTTTAGAATAAGAAATTCATTAATATGCTTTAAAAACCGTAAATAGAGGAAATTACGTCATATTTAAAATGACCAAATAATAATATTGCCAAACAGTTTAAATTTAAAAATATATTTACCCGAGACATTTATTTCATATTTTTAGATAATCTTTTAAACTATTAAAGTTATAATAATGAATTCATTAACCTGCATTAAAAGCAGTAAAAAGATGAAATTACGTCATATTTAAATTGACCAAATAATAATATTGCAAAACAGTTTAGAAATATATTTACACGAGACATTTAATTCATATTTTGAGATGATCTTTTTAACTATTGTTGTAAATTCTAAGACAGCACAAATAATATTTCCTTTCTAACAACAAAAGTATTTTCACTTGAATATTAAAAAGAGAAAGAAAACTTTGGTGAAAATGACACCTGCTTTAAAACGATGCATTTAAAATGTGATATTTAAAACAGTTTTCTTATAGCATTGTTAAAAAAAATACCAGGAGGCAAAGACTCTGTGTACTTCAAAAGTTTAATTGATCTTATTCAATCAAACATGAAAACAGCCAGTAGATGTTTAACAGGATCTGAACCTGCCTTATCATTCCTCAATCATGGGGAAATGAATGAAAACCCTTTTACAAGTGGATCGGCTGTTTTTTTTTTAAATTATAGTCCAATCTTCCGTAATTTTTTGAAAGCCTGTCTAACTTGTCGTTTTTTAAAGTTTTCTGTCTCTCGAGTGTCGTTAGAGTTTTCTGTGTGGGAAGTGTAGCTCGTAGGGCCAGAGCCTCCTAGTGTGTGAAAAGATACTGGCATTTTAACTGACAGTGCATTGATTTTACAAGAAAATTTGTCAGCAGCAAGAGCCAGTAAAAGATAAATTGTGTTACGAAAAAATCTGTTTTTACTAAAAGTTGTCCGTGATATAAACTTTTATTTTTTGCTCTCAAAAGTATTTTTTAGACATTTTTTTCTTAAAATGTGTATTTAATTATTTATTCGTCTTAACAAAACTTGCAAAAATTAATTTAATTAAAATAAATTAAATTTTAAGTTTTAGCCGTGTTTAAAATTTGATATATCTTCTGAACGATAGACCTTTTTTGCATATTTTTTTTTTTGAGTTCATTAAAAAGTAAGTATTGTTATTATTATTATTATTATTATTATTATTTGTATTTTCACAAATATTCAATAAAAAATAATTTTTAAAATAAAAATAAAAAACTCTTTTATGTACTTTTACTACCGGAAACATATTTTCAAAAATTCACTCGAAACAAAAGATTTCGAATGCAATTTAAAAAATATATAACCAAAAACTATTATGCGTAATATCATAAATTTGTCTTCCATAGGAATATATATATATATATATATATATATATATAAGATTACGTATAGCAAATCTTAACGGAATTCATTACCAGACAAATGCATTTAAATATCCGAAAGCTGCGCGGCAACGACGAATTCTACGATGTAGAACAGGTTACATTTTTTGAACTAATTATAGTATTTGCATGCAATTTATGCCTTTGCATTCTAAAACCTCTAGATTTTAAATTGAAAAAATATAAAAATCTGCTTTCTTCTTTTTTCAATTACGGTCAGACGGTTCAATTTTTGTGATTGTGAGTGTTCAATTTTTGTGAATTGAACCGTCTTTTTATTCCAAAAATAGAAAATTTATTTAACTAAAAAATAACAGAATAAATATAGGTTCAAATTTATTCATTCTGAGTGAGAACTTACTGTGAAACTGTATTATATGAAAGATTTGAGTAGAAATCGGGATTGTTTGAAATAATAACATATACTTATTATTACTTTAATTTTTTCAGTGCTTGTGTACAATCTGATGGACATAATCTGTATATTAACTTCTATATTAAGCGTCTTCAAGCACTCTTGCTATCTTTAGTCGTGTAATATAGTAGTATCAGTAACTGGTATAATGTAGAGAAGTGCAATTTGTTTAGAATATAGCGAATTTCATGTAGAAAATAAAGTAATAACGGATATTATTAATCTTGCATGTTGACAGAATCATCTTAACAAAAAGTAAAGGCCCAAAGATCTATTTTTTTCTTATATCCACCTAAATACATTGTGGTGAAATACGTCCACGCACGTCCATTGGAGTATACAATCAATAAAAATAACATAAAAGTAGTTTTGGAACAATGATATACTTTATTGTGTATTTCTTAAAAGTCTTGCAGCTCCCTCAACTGTCCAACTATAATTATTTATTTATTAAATAAAGACAACTTTAAACGCTCTATTTTTCGTTCTGTTAAAATCATTTTTTATTGCGTCTCAATTTTATGTAACAAGTCTAAAATGAGTCAATGAAAAAAAATATGAAAGTTTATATCACGATAACCTTTTTTCCTTCAAACGAATTGCATGATTATTTTAGTCACGTTTACTATATCCTCTTCATTTTAGCACATTTCCCCATAAAAATACTTCACGATTCACTTTCAGTTTTCATACTGAAATATGAGTTCACGAAAAGCTACTTACCTAGAAGCGTTTTTTCTTTTCACCTTCTTATATGATAAACTACTGATCAACAGATAGCAGGGCGACGAATATCGTTTAGTATTTTATTACATTTGGGGGAAAACGTGGTATATTTTAGAATAATTTCATGTTAACTTGCAACTTATCTGGCCTAATTTTTGGGACATATTTGCACGTATCCATAGAATATTATTGCTTTTCGCAATAAACTCGCTTATTCCCACACTCTGACACATTTTTATTGCTGATTAACGTTAATGGAATTACACAGAATTTCTGACAAAGAAAAAAGAAAAGAAAAAAAAAAGAGAGAGAGAGAGAATGGAAGCTGTTTCTTTTACTTTATGCTTTATTTTATAAACTTTTAAATGTGTTTTTCAATATACGTCTTAAGTTTTTAATCAAATCTGAGACTAATTTTTTGCATAGAACTCACATAGGGATAATATAATGTCAGATTTAACAATGTATAAAAAAGCTAGGGTCGAATAACAATTTAAGAATTTTCATCTATTTTTTGTTATATATATTTTTATTTTTTATAAATGTTTAAAATATTTTTTATCTCTTCAATATTATGTAATGTTAAGCTTCATTACCTTTTTCATCCTTTTTGGTGGTCCTATATGGTTTTTTGTATATTTTTCTATTTTTAAACATTTTAATTTACACCACACAAAGCGAACGAAGGTACCACTTTGATTTTGATATTTCTTTATGGTAGGAGTTTCAGTATGTATAAATCATTAAGACCTTCTCAGCGCCATGACTGACATATCCCTTCACAAGCTGTAGGTTTCATTGTATAGAGGTATTATCTTAATTAATATATTTTAACAGCATTACAGTTTTATAACATTGAGTAATGAAAAATACTCTAAAGGATTATGTTTATATACGTAATTAGGTTTTTTATATCATGTTGGATAAATTATCTCTTTCTTTAATTAAAAAAAAAAATACAGAAAAAACAACATTACAATTTTGCCCTTTTGCTGTGCATGTGCAGTCAGATGATTTAAAAAAAAGTGCTATCCCATACTTGCTCGTATTTGAAAAGAAAAAAAAAAAAAAAAAACTCTTGCTTTACAAGATAAATATAGTTTGACTATTTTTGATTACTCAAAAAAGAAATTTGTTTGCATTTATATAAAATCATACTTTTTCAATATCAACAAATAGACTATATTTCTGCAGTGTATAAAAAAGGTAGATATTTCCATGTTGTAGCGGCACGTATCTATGACTTATATATGTATATATAACGTATATATGATGTATATAGGATGTATATATTACGTAAATTAGACATGTATGGCATATATGATGTATACACGTACATGAACGATTGGTGTATGTGGGTGGCCTATGGCTTATATCGTAAATAAATGTGTATATATATATATATACAGGGTTATTACAAATGATGGACCCGATTTTAAAAAATCATATTTTCGAAACTACTGCTCATATTACAATAAGTGATACATGAATTTAAAGAGAAAAAAACTTGGTATATTTCTCTTTAAATTCATGTATCACTTATTGTATATGTGCAGTAGTTTCGAAAATATGATTTTTTTAAATCGTGTCCATCATTTATAATAGCCCTGTATATATATATATATATATGGCGTATTTACGTATAAGCTTGACGATGACCTTGACGAAATAATAACTGTACTCTTGGGGTAATCATATTTGTGAGGCGCCGTCATAACAAGGATGAACCATAACATATTTTATTGTAGTATGAATTTATAGCAAAGCATTTTCAGTATTCATTATATATTAAATAATTGACGTCTTATAAATAAACTTAATTATGTATCATTAATTAATAATTGTTTTAGAATATATTTCTTCATTTTCATGAATGCAATAGAGACCACTCTTAAAGCTTTATCAACCTATCTAGTGACATTTTGTCGTGCTCTTAAAAACTGGAGCGATAAAAATATGAATGTATGCATTTGATAGCAATTTCAATTATTATTCATAGCGAATAAACAAATAATGTTTCAGATTTTAAAAATAAATGATAATAATATTTAAACATGTAAAACGTAATATGTTAGTCATTATTACAGTTCTTTCTACAGCAGGTTTGTGGAAGAATTATCAATTCCGGAAAATACATTTTACAAACTCTCGCTCTCTCACCAATAATTCTACTGGGATGTATTCTTACCTTTCAAGAAACATTTTCCGTCAAATTATAAATTATTTCTAAATTCGTATTTAATTTTTTTAATTATCTTTGTAAGAGGAAACAGGTATTATATCACATTTTTCAAAAAAAAAAAAAAAAAAAAAAAAAAAAGTGGTTTTATATGAATGAAAATGCTTTGAATTAATCTACTAAATTGTAAACCAAAACTAATTATTATTGAAGATATGAGACATTATTATTCTACTGTGTAATCCTTTAATATTTAATAATTTAAATAATATTTTTTATTTAACAATTAAACGTTAATAAGTTTGTCTAAGATAGTTTATTACTACATATAGTGCGATTTTTAAAATGCTGTCAAGGAAAAAAAAAATATTCCGTGAATATATATATCCTTAGAGTTCGCTATTGAATCGCGCATCACAAGAAACTGTTCGTAAAGATATTATCTATCACATACACAGCAGCTTTTGACATATAGGGTAAAAGTATATTAAATGATAATTTTGCGTCCAAATGCTAAATGATATTAAAAATATGTATTGTATACAAAAACTTTTGTATCTCCCTGTAAATACTATGCACTTCATATTATACAGGAAGTAACTTGTAGCAAACCTTAGAAACATAACTCAATTTAATTATATACTCAGTAGTTTCACATCATTAGAATACGCCGCAAACAATATTTCCCTCTACAACGGAATTATTTTGTGTGATCCTGTAAATGAATAATAAATATTATTTTGCATCGCATATATTACAGAATGCATATTTTAGTGCACATCATAAATGCATATCAATTTCATTATGTTCGAAAGGGTGTAACATTATTAAAATGCGTTCGAAACGATATTTTCCTCTTGGTTGTAATTTAACGGAATACTTTTGACTGTCCGTGTAAATGAACTGTGCATGCTACAAACTTCGTTTCGAATAGAGGTTGTGCTGTAGTAGACGTTAATAACATACAAAATCTTCACGGTAATCAGAGTACATTTACGAGAGATAGAGCGCGGACAGACGAACCGAAGTCATAAACATTTTTCTACTATGTTGGGAACTATTAGCCAGAACGTAAAGAATATGCGAACAATTTGTATAACTATCCTTTTTGGAAGTCGCTTAAAAAAAGATGATAACCATCAAAGCTTGCGATTCTGAGTTCAAACTCGTGAAAGTGTGAATTGAAGGGGAATTTGCAGGAACTCGCGTTTTTTTAAAGACATATCTTTTCTTTGATATAAACAAAAGGACTACGTCTGAATTCATTCATAATTATAAAAAACTTTTCAAAATAATAGACATTACATTACAGACGTGTGAAAATTATTAGAATAATTGTGAAATTTACATTAAAATCTTGTTATATTAAAGAAATAATGCATTTAAAAATATTGGCCCATTTAATATTTAGTGTACATCCCCTTGTTTTTTATTAAAGGTTCGATACGCCTTGGCATATTTTGTATGAGTTTTTGGTAATTAATTTGTATTTCGTTGTCATGATACCAAATTTGGATGAGTTTTTCGATCAGAATATTCTTGTTTGTGATGTTTCATTTCTTTAATTTAATTAAAGAAAACATTTCCATGGCCAGGAAACAGTCCAGATATGAACACCATAGAGAACCTTTGGGCGATTATAAAGAAAAAATTAAAGGAATACAACATCACAAACAAGACTAGTCTGATAGAAACACTCATCCAAATTTGGCATCATGACAACGAAATACAAATTAATTGCCAAAAACTCATACCAATTATGTCAAGACAAGTATGCTATCATTTTTTAATAAAAAGCAAGGGGATGGACACTAAATATTAAATGTATTAATATTTTTTAAATATTTCTTTAATATAACAAGTTTTTATTGAAAATTTCACAATTATTCTAATAATTTTCACACGTCTGTATATTGCATTAAAGAATAAAAACACTAAAAATAATTTAAAAGGACATTTCGGCTTCATTCTGAATTTTCATTCATTAGCTGATGAGGGATTCACAATGAATCCGAAACGTCTTTTTAAATTGTTTTTAGTGTTTTTATCTTTTAATGTAATGTAATGTAATGTAATGTCTGTTATTTTGAAAAGTTTTTACATTTCTTTTCTGTTTAAAAATTAAAAAAAAATATGTCGCAAAATATAAACCCGTTTAGTGGAACAGCAAAATTTAGCTAAGGCTCACTGAAACTTCCCGATTGTCAAATCTCATGTAAATCTAATGAAAAACATAAATACATGATTGATTACTCATTAACTAATATAATTATCGAAATACGGTACCCCCCCCCCCCCCTCCCACTAGACAGTAGACGTCAAATGCCGACGAGGTATTTTTTTTATGTCTTCTTAAATGTAAGGTAGCTGAAAATTTCTTATAAATTTTGAAATTTCCACTTGATGAAATTTTATCGTCTTCTTAAAAGTATTTAAAATTAAAGGAAATAGTTTTTTAAAATCGTAGCTCATCGACATCTGTCGTTTACTTTCTGATGAGGAAAATCGCATTTCGATAATTATGTTAGGTAATGAATAATAATGTATTGAACTTTCTCCATTGGTTAACATGCACTATAAAATTGGGAAGAGTGAAAAGTTCCCTCTTTGAAAGAGTGACAGGCATTTTCCCTCTGTTTGGAGTGGATTTTATAAAAATACACTCCTTAAAGAGTGGAATTTTCCACTCCCTAGAAAGGAGAGAAATATTTCACTCCATTGTCAAGAGTGAAATATGTCACTCCGTTGTCGAGAGTGAAATATCTCATTCCGCTGACGAGAGTGAAAGACTGGCATTATGCACTTTAAAAGTTTTCCGATCAACTTCGAACAATATATATGGAGTAAAATAATGAAAGGCATCAAAATATGTCACTTCTTAATTTTCAAAAACTCCATTTCATAATGGAACCTTGTAAATTACGCTCTTTTGGTACTAAAACGGACTCCTTTTCAAGAGTGAATAGTCACGCTAAGAAGGACGGAGTATCGTGGAATTGGTATTACCCATCAGCCAATCAGAACAGAGCCTACAACGCTTTTTTTACGAGAAAGACGTCCGCCATTTCAGGATTAAAATACACGGATATTATTGAAATGATTATTTATGGTAAGTAAAGGTAGGTCTTATTTAATTTTAATCTTTTATTCCTGTTGTTTTGTATATTATGATCATGAGTTAAATAGTTTTATGTTATATATAAAAACACTGACCAGGAATTGTTTTCAGAAGCGACATTTTCCTATTTAATACTGTGATGTAAAATATATTAACCCTTTATGTAATGAATTATGAATTCATGAAAATTTTATCTTCTAAAGCATTTTTCGTGAATTTTTGAAACACCATTAGAAGACTTACATAATCATTTAATTAATTTTAAAAGGATTTTAGAAGGATTGAAGGATTTAGAAGGATTAATTAAATTTGAATTTATAGGGATTTTGTGCAATATTTATAACCCCACTCAAATCTTTTATTTTAAATATTTATCTTAGTATTTTGTAGAATTAGGAAATGTTCAAATATAATGTTCAATATAGAAAAATAGAAATATTTCCGAAGTGAAAAATCCCCCCCCCCCCCCTCCAACACCAAGAAACCTGAAAAGATGCAAAGGCAAAAGAGATCAGTTTTTTTTTTTAATATTTTTGTTTTGTGTAACCAATAATGCTTTTGGAACAAGATAAAGTAATTCCTCTATAGCTCATCTAAACTGTATTACTACTAATCGATGTATTAAATGAATTTTATAACAAGTTATTTTAATCGTACTTATAAGTACCGTCAGTAGATAAAGGGTTAATCTGCCATCGCTCGGGAAAAAAAAAAAAAAAAAAGAGAAAAGCTGACGTAGAGACTGATTCATGCCCACATTTATAGTAAACGATTCATGTAAACATTAATTTGCAGTTACTTGAGATTGAAAATGTGTTGAGACAGTGATTTGGATTTTTTCGATTTATTACTGTTTCTTATTACTAATACTTACAGTATTTATCGTCATTACTATTTTGGAGATAAATATGATATTACAAAACGGTTTCAGATTAGGAATTAGTATTATACTGGGAAAATGCCTTTTTACATATTACAGTAGTGATACTTTTGAAAGGTTTTTTTTTTTTTTTTTTTATTAATAATAATATTTTAAATTATAATTTAAAATCCTAAATCTTCATACCAATGTTTTCAGATTTAACATTCGCCTAATTTATAAAATAATAGGAATTTCTTAAAACATATCAAAAGATTTCTGAGAAAATGTTAAATCTAATAATGCATTTAATAAATTTATTGTAGTTTGCTGTTATTTAATGGTACAATTATAAAATACTAATTATTATTTTTAGTGTTTTTCAAATTGGTATATTTATATATTTTTTAATTGAATGTAAGCTTTTTTTTCTGTTTGTGATTTTAATCAAACTTTTAATTATAGACATTCTGAATCAGTTATTAAATTTCCCTCTAGTTTAAACGCATTATCTACGTCTTCTACGTAATTATCGACACCAAAAATAAATATATTATTATATTTTATATTTAAAATAAAACTTTATTTTAAAATTGAGCATTTTAAAATTATCACATATTTATAGGGCATGCAATGAAAGCAAGCACAAGGGATAAAGTTGTAATAAAATATTTTCCGTTTTTTTTTCTGCCAGTAATCTAATTTAATTCACATGTAACTTTAATTGAATTTTTCCTTAAAAGTTCAATTAATGTTACAAATTATGAATTAAACAAATATTGTCAATAAAGTATATTATTGCAATCTTTACCACGCATGTATTTATTTTCATTGCATGCTCTAAAAGATGTGATTCTAATAAAATGCCCATAAAATAGTATAAAAAAGAATTCACTGCATAAAAACTGAACATTCACTCCTATGAAAGAGTGACTATTCACTCCTACCAGAGGTGAGAAAACGCACTCCTTTAGCAAGAGTGAATAGTCACTCCTCCGAAAACGTGATTTTTCACACCTTTGCAGAGTGACTATTCGCTTCTCAGGAGTTGGGTATTCACACTTTCAATGAGTAAAAAATTCCACTTTTGCTCAGAGTGAATAGTCACTCTGAAGAGGCTGGACATATTTTGACTCTGCGATCTCCGGAGTGAATAGTCACTCCTTTTTATTCAGTGTGTGGGATTTCGCAATTTTGTGAGTCAGTGAAGCCCACCCTTAAACCTCTCAACATCCGAGGAAGCTATAGAAAAATAAACCTAATTTTTAAAGTTATTTGT
Organism: Maratus speciosus; assembly: GCA_963932465.1. Taxonomy (NCBI): domain Eukaryota; kingdom Metazoa; phylum Arthropoda; class Arachnida; order Araneae; family Salticidae; genus Maratus; species Maratus speciosus. The sequence continues at coordinate 374,903,685 of OZ010790.1, read as the reverse complement.
TTGAATTTTCTCATTTTAGTTTAAAGAAAAAGAAATACACGTTCCGCATTTTTCAGATAAGCAGTCACACGTGAACTACAACAACAACAACAACAACAACAACAAAAAAAAAACGAACGTGGGCTGTAATTTCAGTTTTAATTAATGCAATGAGAAAAAAAATACAGACATGATTAGTGAAAGTTTTTTTTTTTTTTTTTATAAATATGTTTCGTTTATCTTGCCATAATTTGTCGTCTATACATGTAATCAATTTTAAAGTTACTTTAAATATCTCAAAAACATCGCTTTATTCTACGACTATTAGAACTAATATATATGTCTTGTTTATGGATTTTTCCCACTATAAAAATAGACAAAAAAAAATGTAGAATCTATATTAACTTAGAATAGAACAGTGTTTCTCAAAATGGAGTATGCATGCTCATTGGGGGTGCACTTAGTAATTTTAGGGAATAGGCATAGAATCTATATCAGTAATAGACACAATAGCGCAGAGGCTTTTTTTTAATTCATTGACAAAGTGGTTTTCAGTGCTTATCGAGTCAGTTCCAAATTCCCTATCACAAAAATTTTTGTTTATTATATATTTTTTTAATTTAAAAATCTTAAATTTTAGTAATTTTTTAACATAAAGGATTCTTCTTATTTATTCGATTGGTATAAAAGCATGCCTTTTTTACGTGGACTTTCATTCAATCAAACAGCGCGAACTGCCAAATTTGCGTCTGAGCGCAGGTGGTCCTAACGTTTTTCACTCACCAAAAGCCTACAGATGGTAAATGTACCAACGATTTTGCATAATGTAGAGAGATCTTGAATGTTGAAGACGAAAATCTTTAAATTATATATATATATATATAAAAAAAAACATATATAGGTCTCAAAACCCAATTAATAACAATAAAAAATATACTCAGGCTATGGCTCACAAGACGAAAAATGTAATTTACAACAAAAAAATTGGACTTACAATAACAACTTTTCTTTCATCAGTTACTCATTTTTATTTTTACCTGTTTTTCTACTTTCTAACATACATTTCCTTTTAAAAACGGGATTTTGTACGGAAAACCCAAGTCTGGGAAATTCATCGTTTTGCCACACTATGACAAGGGTTTTTCATTCCATTGACTGATTTTGAAGCAAAATTTAAAAAGGCATTAGATGATGAATACGACATGGGGCTTTACATCTGGTAATTGAAACCGAAAATTCAAGAAATACACAAGAGCAAATAACCGCACCCGTTGCATTTAAAAACATGTTATCTTTAAAGCTTGCATTAAATGTAGGTTGAAGCTATGTTTATTCGTATAGACTCATTATTTTTTTTTATTTACATCTTTTCTGTTTATGAACATAACAGATTATAGAAGTAGGCGGTACGCATGGTGCATGCAATTGTTTTAGCGGTACGCAAATCACAAACGTTTCAATACCGCTGGCAGCTTAATAACATCGTCAACTTCATCATTATTATAATAATCCTTAGGAATTTCCACTAAACAGTGTGTTTCCTCCACACATATAAGTGTTTTTGGTGAGTCCTTTTCGATTTCTTCCTGTCTAGGTCAAGATTTATAACATGAAATAATATAAAATTTCAATAACAGTGCAAGCAGACGCATACAACAAACGAAAACACTTCTTTCCCTAATCTGTCAAAGAAGTTGTCATGAACAACTTCCTTGCTGTTTTTTATCATGTTGGAGTGAAATATACGGAATGACAGAGAAAAAAAAAACTGTCACCATTCATACAGAAAAAATCCTCCCCTAAAAGCAGATTCGGAGTTTACGTTTTTGTAATGTTTTCCATTATATTTATAGCAATGCTTATTTATAACAAATTTAACAGAATGAGAAGTTATATCCTTATACTTCCTTCTTTGCAAAAAGATTTAAAAAAAAAATAACCAAAATTAGGAAGTATTTTCAAAAGATCAAGAAGATCAAGTAGTGTAGTAAAGTTTATTTTTTTATTCATGTGCAACTGGTAAAATAAAATCTCAAAATCTCAGGACATAGCTGCTTTCACCAAAATTAACTGTTTATGATTTCCTGTAATGAAATTATAGTTAACACGTGCACGTATTTCTAACACGTGCTGTCTATTTCATCGTAAAATCAGATCCAATTTATCACATTTCCCGAAGAAATTATGAAATTACTTATCACTCTACAAAATTATTAGTGACAATTCACAGCGTTCCCACCCGAATTTCATCATGATCATTAAAGATTGAGATTATCTCAATGAGAAAGTTAAGTTGAGTTTTAGATGAAATTTAGCTTATTGGCTGAGTTTACGATCATTCTGATTTGACAGCGAAAGTCCTCTCCTGATCTTACTAAAGAGTCAACAATAGTTATAAAATTTTATCGAAAACAGCTAATATTTGCATGCCTTTTTTCTTGGGAACCCTTGAAGCAATTTTAATATTTATTTAATTTTATTATTACAGTTAACTATATTTCGATCGTTTTGTTCCCGTGGAAAAACAATTCCATCTTAGTAGTTTTGATTAAAGAAACCCCTAAATTTATTTGCTAGCAAAATTGTATGAATATTGCGCTTTCATTTCTTGTTTAGCTACGGCCAAAACTATGAAAAAAAAATATATTGGAATCAAGTTAATGAAAAAAAGGCACATCTCTATAAATTGTTTTTGATACAATTTTGAAAATGTTTTTACTCCCTCAATAAACCGCATATTTAAATTCAAAAACTTTTAAAAACAAAACTGCAGAAGACGTATAAGCATCATTGTATGTGAGTTTATGTTTTACTCTTGTTCGAATTCTATGAAATCTATAAGCGACATTAAATGTTGTTCTTTAATTCGCAATCAAGAAAACTGAATACGTCGTGACAGGAAAGCATCAAACAGGCGAAGTGTTCAAAATAAGCAAAAATGAAGTAGAGAAAAGGTTTTCTGAAAGCTCGATTCCTTGCTCCTTTTGTCTCTATTCCATTCTTTTCTCTTTCTTAAAAAATTACATACTTCAATTTTAAGCTTTTTAATTTATACATCCTATCTTGATTTAAAAAATATAAATATATACAGCGAGGTCTTGCTTATGCCCCTTTCATTTACACGATCCTTTTTACCCGACAATCTGTTATACAATTATTTTTCTGGGTTCCAGTTCTTTAAGATACATAAATTGCAATTTCATTCAACTTTGCGGCGTTTTCTTTCACAGAAAAGATGTCGACTTAAAATTGCTAATATTTTTTATTTATGTTTCAGTTATTTACTTAGTTTAATTCCTTTGCTTGATTTTATATTTATATTTATTCTTATTCTTATTTATAATGTATTAATGTAATTTACAATAAGATTTTTAATGATATGAAAAATTCGCGTTACCTAACAAATTGAAAACTATGTATATCAATCTTTTGATAACTTGTGCAACTGCAACATAATATAATTTCTAATTATTTAATATAACTTCTGCAACAAAGTAATATTTCTGAAAAGCGTTGAAAAATACTGTCACACATAAATATAATTTTTTATAAATCACGTTCTAAATAAAATTAAACCAATATTTTTGCATTCTGAAAAACCTGATTAAATGAAATTTTTTCATTTAGGGAAGGTGTATGATAGTTAATATTTTCGAGTAGTTGTTAAAATTAATATTTTTATTTAAGATTTAAAGAGGAACCACAGTTTGAGACTTTGAATAAAATATTTTTTTATATCGTATAGAAATCTAAAAAGTAATTTTTTTAAGTTTGAATTATAACAAAAAATTACAGCAATAATCATTCTGGTGTAACTAATTGCTGCTAAAAGAAACTTTAAATTTTAAAGTTTTTTTTTTTTTTTTAGCCGACGTTTTTAAAAGGCTGCTTCTTTTGCTCGAGAGCCGTTTTGTCTATATCTTTTAACTTTTATTACAGGCTTCACGAATTCAATTCTCCTCCATGGTGCTAAGTAGAATACTTTTATATTTTAATTTTTAGCAATTTGGGAGCATTTTAGGGGCGTTTTTTTAGGTCCAAATCAATATATATATTTTTTTCTTTTAAAATGCTGAATTTTTTACAAATATTTCAATTTTGAAAAATGTACGCAGCGCCATAGCCAAGATGATATAGATTAATTGTATATGTTTGTTTCTTTAAATGATTCAGGTATGTTTGGCGCAAACAACTATTTGACACGGTATTTTCCGGACTCCACCCTTGAATAAATGAATAATAAATACGAAGTATGAATTTTTTGTATGAAAAAAAAATACGAAACATTCTCTATACATAACTCAATATATACCCCACCTCAGCTTCACAATTTACGTTTTCATTACAACTCACAAAAATTTCATAAAGTGTGAACATTTATTTCGAAGTTTAACCCTTTATTTACTGCATTATGATCTACTGCAATTTTTTTCATGTATTTTTTTTCAGTTACTACAATGAAAACTAAAGGATAAACATAAAAGAAAATACTCACCAGTGAGAAATTTAATTCCTTAGAGGTAATTAATTAAAGTGGTACTTTAATGTGCCGTCAGTACACTATGACTAAAATATCGTAACCAAAAACCCACATGGTATTTCAAATGGCACCAGAATTGTGGTAAAATATTTTCAATATAATATGTATGTGAAATATAGCCTTCATCTCATTTAGAAATAAATTTTTTGGCAAATTCCGATGCCAATCATTTATTTCAACACTTTAGCATTGAAAATACCTTGCTCCTGAAATGGTTAAAAAAAGGTTTTTTTTTTAAAGTTTCGATCTTGACAGCAGTTATGTGACATCTATATTCCAGGGAAATTATGTTCTCTCGCATATCCACATATGCAATATATGAATTTACATATGCCATTTCTAGCATAGCAAAAAAGAGCCGTTGCCACAACTTTTTCGATTTCCTATGAAAAATAATAATGAAACAGAAAAGAAATACTAGGAAAATTATTACTCCACTACCTTTTAGTAATTACATTTTAAAGCAGATGAAAACGATGGATAACTACACAGACGAAAAGTAAACAAGAAATTGTTCTCCAATACCCAGTGTACTGACTGTACTTATAAGTACCACCGAGTAATTCAACTGTTAAATCAAATACATATACCGTTCACCTAAAATAGCTAGTAAAATTGTATTGAAAGATCATAATGAAAATATTTAAAAAATCCAGCACTTATCTTATATCCTTTACTGTGTTTGCAGCAATAAAAAGACGAGCGTGACAATCTGTACAAAATGTCGGCACAAAACACATCGACTGTTTCAAAGATAGCGTCTATCCTCGCTAAAATAATAAACCTAGAACTACTGCTGCCATGTATTCGGGTAAAGTGGAATTAAAAGTGTGTTTTTGCAAAGTACCATTAAAATATTAGTAATATTCACTATGGGATGAAAGTTTAAAGTGAGTGGTACTTATAAGTACCGTCAGTAGATAAAGGGTTAAACTGCTATCCCCCTCTCGCGCCCCTTTAAAACTTTTATCAAGAATTGTTTAAAAAAATACAATACATATTGGTTTATATATGAAGATAAATTTCTATTATATAGGGCGACCTCTTAGTTATACGACTTTTTTTCAGTCCTTTAAAAGTCGTTTCAATTCGAAATCACTGTATAAAACTAGAAAATTTCTTGAATAAAACACTTTTAAATCTAAACTAGTTAAACATATGCTTTTGAGTCATACAATTAGTCAGCAAATTAAATCTTTTCCACATACATTATTTAAACTAAAAACAAATTTTGTTATTATAAATAGGATAATACAGTGCGTGTAAAAACTTTAAGGGCAGCAAAAATTTTGATAAAATGAAAATGCGACAAGTGAAATGGTAATTTAATGTTGATCATAAAGTGGAAATACTAATATAAAAGTCAACAGAATGTATCTGTGTCCTTTTTACTGCGAAAAAATCATAATTATGCAAAAAAAAAAAACGCTGTCTTTGACTGCGTAAAAACTTAAGGACAACAGTATTTTTTTTATAGAAATGTTATATCTAATTATTATTAAGGATCGACCGAAACAGGTTTTTAACCCTTAATTGCATGAATTATTCTTTTAGAATTGTGTTTTTTATTTTTATATTAAGGATTAGACACCAGAAATTTAAGATAGATTTTTAACTTTATTTAGTAGCATAATTTTGTAATTTTTAGAGGATTAATATTTCTATATAAATATAGTGGTTGTAAGAACTTAATTTATGTATTAAAAATTAAATAAAAAGGTGGTGGAAATTTACATCACTATGCAAAGTGTTAAGGTCGAAACAGAAAACGAAACCGAATTTTGGCGATCTCCCTATTTTTATTTGAAAACGAAAACGAAAATGTCCGAAAACTTTTTAAAGTACTTAAATTGTATGTATTAAAGTAATTAATACATGCATAAATATATTATTAATTAATTATACGTATTTATTAAGTATGCATAATAATTAATTAATTATGCGTATTTATGAAATATACATAATTATTAATTAATTATACGTGTGGCCCAAATTGTCTCTCTGTGCCTTAGAACCAAAGCTTTTTTTTTCATATAAAATAAAACAAAATTCGTTTTCCACGAAACTCAACCGAAACTAACAGTATTCCAAAAATCTCGTTTCTTCCTTCGGAATTTTTCAACATTTCTCATCGATTTGAGTTTTATCGGACGACTCAAATGATACTATTTATTTCTGCGAATTTCGTTGTTTCTAATTATCAGTCATGACTGACTCAAAACGTGAATGCAAATTATAAAGCAATGCATACATAACTAAACTTTTTCACGAGCTCATTAAAAGCTGCAGATATAAAAGTAATAGAAAATTTTGAACCTGCAAAAAATTGAAACCGCAGAAGGGTTTAAAATACTCTTTGACAAAGTTCTAAGTATAACAGATGATCATTTACAGAAATCTTTATAAAAGATAAATCGAGGTGTGTATACATAAAGCTAAAATATTTTTCAATTAAATTAAATTCGTATAGTTAGAAAAACTTTCTGTGTCGTTGATGAATTAATTAAGTTTTATTTTATATGAAAAAAAAAAAGTTTTGGATCTAAGGCACAGAGAGACAATTTGGGCCACACGTATAATTAATTAATATGTATATTTAATAAATACACATAATTAAATAATTATTATGCATATTTAATAAATACGTATAATTAATTAATAATATATTTATGTATGTATTAATTACGTTAATACATACAATTTAATTACTTTAAAGAAGTTTTTGGATATATTCGTTTTCGTTTTCGGCCGAAAATAGGAAGATCTTCGAAATTCGGTTTCAGTTTCGGTTTCGGCATTAGAAACCTGTTTCGGTCGATCCTTAATAATAATTACATATAACATTTATATAAAAAAAATACTGGTGTCCCTAAAGTTTTTAGACAATTAAAATTTTTTTGCATAATTATAATCTTTTCGCAATAAAAAGGACATAGTAACATTCTGACTTTTATATTAGTATTTCTACTTTATGATCAACGTTAAATTACCATTTCACTTATCGCATTTTAAATTTATCAAAATTTTTACAATTTTTAGCTGTCCTTAAAAGTTTTTTACACGCACTGTATTTTTGACAACGTATTTTAAAACTATTTTTTTATTTTAATATGGAAGACGCTGTAACGTGAATTTGATTGCTTCATTAATCTAACACTACAAAAATATTTCTTTTACATATTGTTTTTCTTTAGTAGTATTATTATCCTTTTTATTAGTTGCATATTTTTTTTAACAAAACAACAGAAAGAAATTAGATATTAATTTCAAAAGTTTATATAAAAGTATATTTATTTTATTTTACAGTTTAAAAAAAAGTATAATGCAAATTAAACAAATTCTTCCCATAATTTAATTTGCTGCACCATAAAACTAAAATATCGCTTCTAGTTTAAAAAAATTATATATATATATATATATATATATTATTTCTTATGACTTGATTCTTGTTCCGGTAATTATACGCATTTCTTATTTAAAAATCTGGAAATCTACAATTTCAAATATGCATTAATAAATTAAAAAAAAAATAATAATAAATCTTGCATAATTTCTGAAAATGAAAACATTGCAATTTTTATTACACATCATTTATATTTCATTAACATTATACGAGGCAATATATGATAAAATTGCGAATAATTTACTGAATCTTTAAAAAAAAAATAATAATAATAAATAAAGCTTATCGGATTTAGAAAATATATTTTTATTTTCTGTTTTTAAATTGATTTATTCATCATTCAGCAATACTTTTCTCCAGTTCATTTGTATTTGATGTCCTTTTATGATGTGTATGTTTAGTTACAACTTAAAATTTTGATTTCAATTAATATGTAAAGAAAAATTGAAGCTTTAATGTAATTTATGCTTAAATAATAGTAAATGACGGTAGTAATATATAAATAAACATCCTAAATTTGTAAATGAGCAACAGGCAACTGTATTAAAAGGTAAACATTTACAAAAATTTCACAATTTTAATTTTTTTTATTAAATTGATTTATTCATCATTCAGCAATACTTTTTTCCAGTTCATTTATCTTTAATGTCTTTTTCTGATGTGTACATTTAGTTACAAATTAAAATTTTGATTTTAATTAATATGTGAAAAAAATTGAATTTTGAATGTAACTTATGCTTAAATAACAGTAAATGGCGGTAGTAATACATAAATAAACATCCTAAATTTGACAATTAGCATCAGGTAACTGCATTAAAAGGTAAATTTTTTACAAAATCTTCACAATTTCAATTTTAATTTTTTTATACAATTTTTCTCCTAATAAAATCTTTTTCAAAAATTGCATATTATAAGTATCATTGCAGTTTTAAATATTATTATATACATTATTGTTATGTATTATAAATTTTGTAGATAAATAACTCATTTTGAAAAATGTTCCAATGCACCATAATAGTATATGCATTTTAAAGTGAAAAAATACGAACCTAATAAGATGTTATGTTATGCAAAAAAACGAACGTATTTTTAAAAAGTGCGTTTAAGCTGCTTATTTATTTATTTTTTAATATTCTAATTAATACTGTAAAATTTTATGGATTGCTTTCTAAATACCAGTTGCAAAAAAAAAAAAAAATAAAACAAATATGAAAGACAATCTTAATAAACTGTTAATAAAACTTGCAATTTTATGATTAACATTATATTTTTTTAAATATTCAAACTATAAATCAATAGATGTTTTTTTCTTTGAAACTTATTGCAATGCCACAAAATTAATTCTAAAATAGAAAAGGAAAAAATTGCCTTACCTGTTTTATCTTATTTTCTTCTGTCAAGTTAGTAGCATAATTCCAATGTGCATTTACAAGTTTAAAACATTGTTCTGAACTTGCCTTATCGTGATAATGCAAAAATTGCACCGCGGCTACCATGTCAGTATTGTTCCCACTTATATACCTATTTTTGGTGTCAAATAAATAATCAGTTGGTTTCTCTTCGGAAGAAGTTTCTTTATTATCCCCTGTTTCATCCTCAGACGATTCAATCGCTTTTAGTTCAATGTCTGCGTTTTCAATTTCTGGTATTGTGGTTGGGGTGAAATGTTCTGTGATAGCTTCCGTTTTTAACGATGTTAATGTTGTAGTGTCAATTTTCAAAGTTGTTTCAGAATTTCTTTCTTGATTTTCATCGACTTCTTTTTCACTCAAATCAGCAAAATCTTTTTCTTTCAAATCTTCAAACTCTTTTTCACTTTTTATCAATTCTTCAGGTTCTAAATCAAGTGAAATGGATTCAGCGGAAGAAATAGCGACAGTGGTATCTTCTGAAGGAACGCTGTCTAATGCAGGTGTAACTGACTGTACCTTCTCTGCATCAGAGGGGTCGGAAATTAAAACTGTACCTGAGTCAGAGTCGGATTTTAAAGGCAGTTTTTCTGTAGGTTTGGTCTCTTGAGGAGCAGCACTTTCAGTAATTTCGGAAATTTTAGTGGAAGCTTCAGTAGAAGAAGATGAGAATAAAATCTCTGCAATTGTAGTGAGAATACTCGTTGTACTAGTCTCAGCTTCACTAGTCGTCTCTGAACTTTCTTCAAAAGTAACTAGATCATCAACAACATCCTTTTCAACATAAGAGACTTTTGAAACATTTTGGGGGAATTTAACAGCTCTAAATTCTAATTCATCATCTAAAGAAATGTTTTTTCTGTCACTTTCTGGTTCTGCTTCCAGTTCTGTTGCGATTTCGGACTGTTTAGAAGTTGTTTCTGGATCTTCTGTTGCAGTGGTTGTAAAAGTTAAATCTACAATTTCTTTAGCCGTGGTCGTACTGGTGATATCAAGTTCAGTTAAAGTTTCGGAGGATATGGCACTGACAGTTCTGCTTTCATTTGACGAATCGGGTAAATCCGCCTTAAGTTCATAACTGTTTTTGAGAAGGCTGTCAGAACTAGTAAAATTTTCTAACTGAATTGCTTCTTCCGTGCTAGTATAAATTGCTGAAGTAGTTTCATCCTCATTTACAGTTACATTTGTATTGATTTCATCTGCTGTTTCTTTTACATTTATTTCAGTATCAGAAAGTTTAATAATAGCATCTGCTTTTTCTTCAAATTTTGTAGTTTTTTCAGCAGGATCCAAAGTTATCTCTTCTGGGTGAATAGTAGATGTTAAAGTTGTGCTAAAATTATCTAAATTTTCACTATCAAAGGTTTCTACTGAACTTAAACCATCCGATTTCATTAACACTATTGCTGGTATAGTAGTTAAATCTCCAACGGTGGTTTCATCGACTGCTTTTTCCTCATCTATGTCTATTTCTGAGGGTTCAGAGATAACTTTTTCGGATGATTCATTTGCGATTATTTTCTCTATGGATTCCTCTGAATTTGCTATCTCCGTTATAATATCTAATGGAGATTCACTAGCTTCTATTATGTCCGATGAATTCTCAGATGTATTGCTTTCTGTAGACTCCACTTCAAATATTTTTTCTGATGTATCTCCCACCGTTGTTTCATATGATTCATTATTACTATTATCAGTTGACACGACTGAAGTTGTTTCGCTAACTAATTTTTCGCTATCTTTTGATAGTACAGTTGTTGTTTCAGCAATGTAAGAATCGTTATTTGTAGCGGTATATACCGTTGTCTCAAGTTCTTTAGTTGTAGGATTAGCATTCGTTGTTTTTTCGGGTTTTATATTAGCCTTAGGAATTAAATGTGGAAAATTCGACATTCCTTTAATATCAGCCATCATGAGCATGTGTTTTATCGGATCTAGAGGTGGGACGTACTTTGTAATGGGTATTTCACTTTCATTAAGCGTTTCGCTATTTTCTGTGGGCTTCAAACTTGTGGTTACAGCATTTGTAAAAGCATCTACTGCATCAATACTCGTAAAAGTACTTTTATTGGTGTCATTATGAGACGTAATGTTGTCATCTGGAATTTTCGATTCATCTTTTATTTTAACATCGCCCTTTTCAACAAATTCTTCAAGAGCATCAAGAGATACTGTACTAGAATCCAATGAACTGGGTGAAATTTCTTTACTATCAGATGACGCATATGATGTGCTTTCTATATTTTCCGGAGATGTTATTTCGTGTGTCGTAGTGGTTGATAAGTCATTTAACTCACTGACTGTTGAATTGGTTAGAGAAAAAAGCTGCGGAGCAGCGCTGGTCACCCATAGTACAGATAGTACCGCCGTGATACAAAACAAAGGCTTCATAGTTTTTTGAAAAAAAAAACCTAAGGTCCGCGTTTAGAATCCAGTTCTCTCACTGTTTACTCTACGTCCTCTTTCAACCTATGGATGCTGAAGAACTGACAGAGGAAAGTGTGATGAGCCAGCATTAAACATATGAAGAGCATGGACCAAAGCCGGTTCCGCAACTCTTGTGTCGATGCACCTAGTGCTCACAGTCACGTGACGATCGTCAGTGATGCTGGCGGTCACTTTTTCTTCGTCTCGCAACACGTGTTTTTGTTTTCTATTAGAAGTTCGCCGCACTTGATGCTCTTTGCTTGAGGGCTAGTTTTTCAAACAATAGGTTGGGATTAATCTGCGAGTACTCTTTGTCCTTAAGTACGTACAATTTCCCTAATAGAGTTTAAATTTGAAATTTATTTTCCGTATTTGTCGAGAACATTTGTAGCACATCATTATATGACAAGATTTTTCAACAAAGTCCTTCATTTTTTTTTTTTTTTCATTAATTCAGAAGAAAAAAATAACCTTGTGAATTGTAGTATTTGTCCTTAAACATGTCTGAACTTAATTATGTCTTCAAATTAATTGTAAGGTAAATAGACATATTTCGGTTCTTCAAGACTGTTTAGACAAAAGTAGTCCAGTTCAAAAAATTGTATTGTTTATATATTCTTTTTATTTTTCATCCAGCAATATACGCATACGTACATGTGTATATATTCCTTTTAACATATAAATTCTTAGAAAAGTTTAACTTTATTTTTTAATTAAAAATTTAAAATCTTTAACCATATTTAAAACATTTATCTTCTACAAGAATCGAACGTTCTACGTATTTATTTAATTTTCGAAAAAAAAAAAAAAAAGAATTTATTTTTTGAATTTACAAAAATATGTAAGTAAAAAAAATATTTTTTCATCTAAATGTACATTTTGTGTCAGTAACTTTTATTTCAAAAACAATATTTAAAAATAAATAAATAAATAAATAAATAAATAAAATTTTAAGTATTCTTTACAACCATCGGTAGTACGACATAAAAGGTATAACTTTTGATCTAATTACTCTATTTAAATGCGTTTTGTGTTATTTTATTAAAAAATCCTTAATTTATTTATTAAATCATAAAAAAATGTGATTTTGTTCCGAAAGTTTTGTGTATCGGAACTAAATAAAAAAAAATTAAAAGAATATAAATGCAACAAGAAGATATTATATTACCAGTATCGAAGATAATTAAAATTGTGTGCATAATTAAGATAATTATAATGAATAATGGAGTACATTATATGCAACTGATTCGAATAATATTAATGGCTCAGATTATTATTCATTAATCAAATATCTAGTATCCATCTTCGATTCATGGACAACAGTATATATTTCGAAGAAGTTATTTAACTTTGTATGTGCAACAAAAGATTAACAATAACTCTAAAATTATTGTGCAATAAAATTCAATTGGCTAACATTAATTCTTTTTAAAATGCGTATTACATTCTGAAAAAATAAATGACATATTCAGGAAGGTTTCCGAAATGCACAGAAACCTTTACGAAATATATACAAACATATCCGAAATATATAGAAACTTATCTGAAATATACACTATCATTCCAAAACACGCAGAAACGTTTCGGAATATTGTACCGAAATTAGTCCATGACTATCACATGGGCTACCAAGGCCCGTACCCTGGGTACGAAATTTCTGAGAGGTACAACACTTTTCATAATTTCATCTAAATTTTCTTTAAAAAAAAACATAATTGTGAAAATTGTGATATTTGAGATATTAATACGATGAAATGACAATGTGATTTTTCAATGTATGGTTAAAAGCACATTTTCAATAAATAATAGAAAAAAATGTTTTATTTTTATTCCAGGAAAACTTTTCAATTTTCCGGAAAACTTAATTTTTTTGCGTTGACACTTTTCGAATAAGTGTAATGTGTAAAAATAAATCAATAAATAAATAAAACCCTAGGATTAGTAAATCAAGCCTTCTAAGGGGACACGAAAAATTGAAAGTGCCCTGGGCACAGAAACTTGCTAGTCGGGCCTTGACCGAAATATGCGGAAACATTTGCAAATATCATACCGAAATGTGCGGAAACATTACGAATATCTGACCGAAATATGCAGAAACATAACAGAACCGTCAGGCCACATTGTTGCCCAATCGCGTAGGGTAACATTTCCTATTTTTTTTTTTTTTTTCAGTGTGGGTAAATTGTAAAAAATAAATAAATAGAAATTTTTCTTAATCTAGCAAAAAGTTTGACAAAAATATAATATAATATCTTTTGAGTTAATCACGCTTCCAAAATGCTTCTCCTTATCTTCAAAAACTTCAGAAACTAGTATATTTGCGAGATTTAAAGAATAATTTCAGTAACAAAAGTTTCTTTTGTTGTCGTAATTTCCCGGAAACTTTTCCGATTAGTTTTTATAACAGTTTGATAAAAATAAACAAATTGCCATTAAGTATTGATACCCATTGATTACTGAAGAAGAAGTATAGAGTTTGAGCATTTTCAAAGTTAAAAGTGACAAGTCCACAAATACTTTCCACAAGTATTAGTGATATCACGATTATTTGCTGTGAAATCCATGCATAATTTTATATAAACTCAAAAAACAGAGGCATATTCTGTTAACAGATGTTTTAAAAAACATAAAATATGTCAAAAAGAAGTATTTTCTTTAAAATGGCAAGATTTATTTTTTCTTCTGTCTTTTATTTAATTTTTTTTCTTCCCAATATTTTTATTAATCATTATTATTCTTATTATTTAAAAATCTACGAATGGGCGATTTCGTACTTTAAGCTATAAAATTTGAAAACTCTATACATCTAAACTAGAAATTAAAAGCTTAATCAGTTGTCAAAATGTTCCAAATGATTCTAAATTAAAATGATAAAAAAAAAACTTATTGTAAATTTTCTTAAAACCTACGAAACTGAATTTTTGATCGATGATACAGCACTGATTGCTCAGAAATAAAGGAACATTTTTGGATTTTCTTTCTACTGCTTTCTAAAATACATTTAAGCTACTAAATGTAATCACATTTCTAATGCATCTTTATAAATAAATACATTTAATCCGACTCTATAGAAATAAAAATGGGACGAAATATTCATATAAAATGTTGATGAAGATATTTACAGAAGCATTTTTTTTATACCTTTGAAATTCACGCTAATAAAAATACCATTTAAAAACAGATACTATTTGAAAAATGTATACCATTTTGAATATGATATTTTATTTTTAATAGAATACTTTATGAAAGCTTCATAAATTATATATATTTTTTAAAAGTATGCAGAAATACTTACTCACTTTATAAGAATGTTTGAAATATGAGAGTTGTTGAAAAATGGAAATAAATTAGATATGTTTCTAATATATTTAAAAAATAATAATGCTTATGACAGTTTTCTATAGAATAGATTAGAGGTCTGCAAGATCTGAAGCATAGTCAATTCCTCTTTCATTAAATTCGAGCCGGGCCTACTTTTATTTTATAGACTTCGGAAAGCCTGAGCTGAGTTTAATTATTCATTCTTTTTAAACCAATTAAGGCCAGATTTTTTTTAATTCTTTGTAAAAGTAATATTTATATTGTACATTTGTTAGCAGAATCTTAAAAAATAAATTTTGGCTATAAAATTAACGACAAATATTGTTAAAAAATAGGCATTTATGCATTAACGAGTCTTAAAATTAAGAATTCTTTTAACCCTTTTTTCCAAACAGCATTTAATTTTTTAACGAATCTGCATTTGAACGTAATGTCTGTGATCATTACTGTGCTATTTCGCATTCCATCGTCTGTTAACATTTAAGGGGAGAGGGGACTTGCTTTTTTTCGGTTGAAACACTGCAAATTAAAATGTCTGAAATTCAGTCACTTAAGTGTCTGAAACGGAGTGTTCAATTTTCAGACATTTTAAAATGTCTGAATTTTTTCAGACACTTTTTGCGACTGAATTTCAGACACTTGAAATGTCTGAATCGCAGACATTTTTGTAAGCATTTTATGTAGCCATGTTTGACCACGCTGAATACTGGAAAAATATCTGGCCGTTGTCCTGCCCCCTCTACCCCCATACCGCCTGATTTTCTGGTGCTCCCAATTTTAGTATGCAATTTTCGTAAAGCTGATAATTTAAATCTTTTACGACATTGTACTAATTATAATGAATATTTTGTACTTCAGGAGTAGAATAAGATTAAAAAGAAAAAATATTTATCTAAATATTAGATTTTTTAAAATTTTGTTTTTAATCTTATTTTACTTTAAAAGTTCAAAATATTGATTATAATCAGTACAATTTCGAAAGAGATTTAAAATATAATCTTCGCAAATATTGCACATGAAATTTGGGAGAACTAAAATCGTAAGAGAACGGGCACTACGCATGCTTTAATCAAGGAGTCCTTTTGCAAAAAATGCAACTCTGCAGTATGGTTAGCTAAATGCAGATGCTCGGTATTCGGGAGTATCCGTTATGGAGGTTAATGGACATTCCCGAATAGCGGATACTTCGATTTAGCTAATACTTTTTTGAACCGCAAGGCATACATATTTGTATTATTTTTACCTCACAAAAGCAGGGATCTCCGATTATCGGACAAATTTCGCGGTCCCGAAGTGTCCACTATAAAGGGTTTTTAAGGTATATGGATATATATATATTTTTTTTTTTTTTGTCTTGCCCTACTCTAAAAGTTCAAAATATTTATCATACTCGGTGGAATGTCGAAAGAGATTTAAAAAATCCCGTGGACGTGAAAATGGACAAGAAAATCCCCCCCCCCCCCTCCAAAAAAGGAAAATTCATATAATTCAAAAATTAGATTTTGCCCCATAGGCAATTTTACATATGTATCAGATGGTAATCACAACAGCTATATAACCATGAGTAAATAATAAAATAGTAAATAAATATTCTATTTTAATAGCATTGAGAAAAAAAATTACTTCTAATTTCCAAACATAACCATTTTTGTATTTGTCATTTAAGTACATATAAATAAAATAGTTAAGTCATTTTAAGTAGTAAAAATGTGTAAGATATGTTTTTCTTTTTAGGTAATTTGTCATTGTTTAGTTAAAAGTAAACACCAGTTTTGTATCTAATTTTATATATCATTCTTCGGAATATGTATATAATTTTCTTTAAACATATTCCGTATTCAATTTAAAATTTTCCCCCGCTTTGCTTAAAAATGTATATCATTACTATTCTTTTTTGTGGAACAACACGATATAAGTCATATTTAATTTATTTTATTTTTTATTCCTGTAAACTTTGTATCCTTTGAATATGAGCTAAATAGATTTTATATATTTGATAAGAAAATATTGATCTAAGAAATAGAAAAAAAAAAAACAGAAGAAAATAGAAAGTAAAAAAATATATATATATCAGACAGTATATGCACTATTCTTAATTGTTTGAAAAATGTTTTGAACATAAAAAAGAAGTTATTAAATGGCTTAAAAATATATTTAATACTGTATCATATAAGTAAATACAAACTTTTAAAAATATAAGGCAGCTTTATACATAAACTTCATATCAAGGCATAAACAACTCTTTATTTATGTCTAAATTATCATGTGTAATTTTTTTTTTTTTGTGCCAACAATTACTTGTACCAGAAACGTTGCAAATTCGATTGCAGTAAAAGGAAATTTAATAATTATTTCTCGCATTACTCAATTTTAAAAATTTAAAATCATGAATAAAATATCGCAAAAAAATGCTTGCATATAAATAAAAAAATTAATATACCAATTTAAAAAACACAAAAAATATTAATTAAACTTTATAATTATACTGCTAAACTGCAACGTAAAGTGCAAAATATGAATAAAATGTTTCTCCGTTTGTTTAATGTTTCAAAAATTTTACTGGATGATATAAAAAATTCATATTATTTTTAGAAATTTGGTAAATGTTAAATCTGAAACATTGGATATCAAAATTTACGATTTTCAATAATAAATTTAAAAAATCAATAAGAATAAATCTTTATAAAGTTTCAATTTCCGTGATTAAAAACTGCAATATATACAGTCAAATTTCACAGTATTAATGCTTTTTTTCAATCTGAAAACTTTTCCTAATATCATAATAATATGAATCATCATATTTAGCTCCAAAATAATAATTACAAAAAATAAAATAAATGCCTGATGTCATATACTACAAGCGTTTATAGTCAGTAAACAGTAAAAAACAAACATTGAATAAACACAGTTACAAATGGCTTCAATTTAATGTTTTTATCTCTGATAAATGAAGCGATGAATCATTCAACTTTTCAAACCTATGTTGCAAGTTTTGTTTTTGAGCAAAGACAAATTATAATTATTTCACATCACCCTATCGAAAATGAAGATTAAACTATCACTCATTCGTTTATTTACAAAGGCCAAGCAAATAGAATTACAGCATTGCTATTTAATTTTCAAAACAATTATATTTCATTCCGTTACATTAAGAAGGCATATAACAGACGACCGTTAGTGAAATCAAAAATTTAGCATTAAACTACAGAAAAGAGATAAATTTTTATAAACGATTTCATTCATATTCAAAAGGATACAAATCTATCGGAATAAAATATTAGAATTAAATATGACTTACTCGTTCGTTCAGTAAATACCCAGATTAACACATTTCCTTTTAATCCAAGCAATGGCGGCGGTGAAAATTTAATTGTTTCTGTTCTTATCTCATGAAGGTGCTGTAGATGACACGCGCGGAAATCACCGTTCTGATTGGCTGTTAAGAATATGACCAAAGATGATGTTTAACTATCGCTTGGAGCGTATCGTCTTAAAATCAGACGGTTGTTGGATAATTTACACATGTTTCTCGGTTCGTTTATAGCATGATCACAGTAAGACATTTATGTGTCTTAAATTTAGACGCCTGTTATGTCTGAATTTTCAGATTCAGACACTTAAGTGACTGAAATTCTTTTTCAGTCACATATGTGTCTAAATTTAAGACGCCTCTATTTGCAGTGAAGAAAATCGATTTTACTTCATTTAAAATTTTCCATTTGCTACAGTCTGTAGATTATCCATGTACATCGATTGGGCCAAATTCGAAGTCCCTTCGTAGTTACTTAGTTGTTTAGTGCAACGCTTCCGTAGACTTATACTGTTTTGAAGCATTATAAACGCATTTTACACAACATGACTTTTTTCAAAGTGGGCGGAATCAGAACGCAAAGACTATTAAACCGATCTTGCTTATTTTTTTTTAATTGAAGGTGTTATGAAATATTGGAGCTAGGACCACTTTCAGCCATTTTCATAAATAAATAAATATTTTAGAAGCACGCAAAAGTGCGAAAACATGGCACTTTGGCGTTAAAGAAAAAATTGTTTCAAATTGTTTTTAATATATATCTTAAAAATTGACTTTTCAAATCACTGCACCTTTGTTGATTTTCAAATTTCTGATTTAAAAGTGGTTGAAGCTCCAAACAATATTATCTACTTTCATAATCCTTAACGGAAATTGATTACAAATGACTCTGCTGATCTATGAGATACCGCCCGGTCGGAAGTCCATGGTGCGCACGCTAAGGCATCCACCTGCGCAACTCAAGCGACATTTTTTTATTTAAAAAAAATTAAATGTTCTTCAAATGATAATAAATAACATGCAAAAAAAAAAACAAAAAAACCCGGAGCTAAAATCTTTATTCCTATTCAAGAAAGCCCCACCAGTGGCCGAGAGGTTCTTGCTCTCGAAGCTGGTAGACGGGAAGTGCTGGGTTCGAACCCAATCGCGCCCATCGGCCTAATCGTTCGGAGTTTTCGTGGTTTTCTTCGAACCTTGGATTACCAAGCGTTAATACGGGTTAGGTTCCCTTAGAAAAACCTCCACGAAAGGCACCCCCCCCCCATTAGGACCTATATCACTCGTGTTGATAAGTGGCCGTCATAAACACAACCAACCAACCTATTCAAGAAAAAAAATGCTGAAACTCTTTTTTTTTTTAGCCTTCTATAGGCAAATCACCCCTTAAGCTGAAAAATGCTGTACTTCCTTATTTTATCATATATAAAAATAAGAAATACTCTTTGAAAATATTTTAATTTTAGCATAAATTTGAATAAGAAGTAGCTGCATTCTTTCTTTGTAAAAGTTATTGAAACTAGGCATTCATTGATTTTTGCTCGTGTCATAAACTGTGAAAATACAAAAGAGAAGAATTCAGGCCTGAAACTTTTGCACCGTGAACACCTCGGAGATGGATTATTTTGAGTAGGTCTCTGCTATTCTAACACTGCTTTATAAACCCCAACATCATTAATAGCATTTCGATCTATAGAGTTGATCTAGAGGTTACCAAGTTCTTTTTTTGCTCGGGTTTGTCAGGCTTTTAGAATGATGTTTAAGTTGAAGATTTAGATATTTTTTAGCTAAACATGTACGGAGGATAACCCTCTCAACACGAAGCAAACCAAGATTTACTTTAGGATCATTTTGATTTTTGTGTTTAAAATTTGTCATATTTTCCGGTTCGGCTCTAGGATTATGCATAATTTAGGGGCACCTTTGTATGAGGGCGTTTCGCCACTGTTTTACTTTTTTTTAAATAACTAGAGGGCTCTGCCCCCTACGAGCTAAGCTCGCTAACCCCCCATTCAGACACCGCAAACTCTAAAAGCACGGTAATTTGATCGGCTTTAGAAAATTTTCGGACGAATGAATTATATAAAATGAAGGGAACGAATATAAAAGAGTTATATATATATATATATATATATATATGTAGGATTTTAATTTAAACATACTTTATTTTCTTTATGACGTGCATGATCAACAAATTAACTGATGCTCTGGTATTTTTATTATCCATAATTTGAAAGCACGAGTAACGATCACGAGATCAAGGTTTGGATATATATATAGATTGGAAAAGAGTCAGTCTATAAAATTATGTTGTTCATCGAGCATCGACTTTTGCAGTGCCAAGGGAGGCATTATTAGGCCTAAGTGGGTTATTCGAAGGAAAATAATTCATAGGTTTTGTGTTAGAAATGTAATATATTTAAATAAGCTATCGACTAAGTTAAGTAAATTTATCTGTATGGAATTGTATTAAAGTTTGTGTTGTTATTCAAACGTCTGCTTATTCAAATCTTCTATATATTAACATTTTACCAACAATAACTTCTATAAACATATATATATAAAACGGTTGCGATCTCCCTGTTAACGTGTTGTTTTCGTATTTGATTAAATACATGAAACATGTGAAAATAAGCTAAAATTATTAAGTAAACAGAGTTTTTGTCACCCGGTGTTTTTTAACAACACTATAAGAAAGTTCTTTTAAATAAGACATTTTAAATGTATCGTTTTAAATCTGATGAAATTTTTACCAATGTTTTCTTTCTCATTTTAATATTCTCGTGAAAATACTTTTGTTGTTAGAAAGGAAATATTATTTGGTCTGTCTTAGGATTCTCAACAATAGTTTAAAAGATTATCTCAAAATATGAAATAAATGTCTCGCTCAAATATATTTTTAAATTTAAACTGATTGGCAATATTATGGTTTCGCAATGTTAAATGTGACGTGATTTCCGCCATTTACGACTTTGAACTCATATTAATGAATTTATTATTTTAGAGGTATTTTTCTCTTTTAAAATTCACGTGTAAATATAGTTTTTATGAAGTAAATATCAATATTTTCTTGCTTTCAATACGTAGTCATTTAATACTCATTTGAAAGTTTTTTTCTGTTTATAATGCGCGTGTAAATAAATTTTTAATTTGAAGAAAATATTATTCTTTCCGCTGTTTTTAAAATTGGCAACAATTTAAAAAATACTCTTTTCTAAAAGTTGTAAAACATATCTCTCAAAATGCTTAAAATTTGAAATTAAAATGGAAATAAATCCTAAAAAATAAATGCAGTCTGCACACTGGGAACTTCTAATGTATAAAATGATATAAGAACTATTACATTCCAATGCATAGTTTTTGCTCCTATAAAACTTTTTTAATGGAACGATTTTGACCAAGTTTAACATTAAATATCTCTTAAAATAATTATTCGATTTAAAAATTGTCTGCATCAGCATGTTTATCAATCATTTCTCTATAATACTCACGATTTTCATATATTTTTCTGAAATAGTTTTCTTAATATTAGCCAAGAAAGACCCCCCTCCTCCCCCGGTCACAAAAAATTCATAATCAGCGGCGGTGACAGCGTTCATTATTTTTTTAGAATAGATAGATTTTCATATGTAAAGTCTATATAATGGTATCCATGAAAAACGTGAATAGGACACAATCGTCGATCTGATCCTGATTTATTTAGATTTTTTCAAGACAAATGACTTAACACGAAGCGTCATTAAAAAAATCAATATGAGAAAAATTTGCTAGAAAAGAATGGAAAACATATAAAACTATCAAAATTTTTTAAATAATTTTATAAAAAGTATCCAACTAAAATCGTGAAAAAGAAAATGTAGAAATCATTAGTTATAAAAATATACAGACAAAATTAATAAGGGGCTTGTTGTTGCTGTTTCTTTTAACCCGTAACTGAAGACATGAATTTTCTTACGCGTTCAAAGATATAATGTTATTTCCCTTTTTAGTCTTTTGTAAACAGCATTGGAATTTTTTTTAGAAACGGAATATATTCTAGAAATCATGTAATGATAAAAGAACTACTTATCGGTACTGAGGAATGATTTTATTCAAGGACAAAAAAAAAAAAAACACACGATAATCAGAGCCAAAGAACAACGCAGAGTCATTCTGACTCCCGTCTTCAGTTACGGGTTAATACATAAAGACAAGCAAAGTTGAAATTCACCAAAACGGAAAATAAGACAGCCTCGATATATAAAAAAAACATAATTTTTTCTCTAATATTAGAAAATCATCAATATTTTACTCGCAGATTTATCAGATAGTAATATTTCAGTTTTTAAAATGTTAACTTATTTGTAGCTAGTATTAAAGTTGACAAAATATATCGATAAACTTATGTCAAAGCAATGTATGTAGAATACATTCCTTGACGCATAAAATTTAGCGTTTACGAACTTTTATAAAGTTTTTTTTTTTTTTCCAACACAGAGACAAGGCAGAAAATACTGAAGAAATCCGAATTGGGCAAAATATCTTCGTCGGTTTTGAAAACAAATATCATACAAATTAAAATGTTGTAAAATAATTAAGAACACCAGGTGACACTTTAACCATTGTGTGCATTTCGAAAACAAACCGAATAATTGACTGTTCACAAAATTGTTTCTCTCACCAAATTAAAATGAAAGAGAAAGTGTGTGTTATGCATGATCATAATCTGTAAAGCAGCAGAAAGAATTTAAATATCGGTTGTTATATTTATTATAGTTACAGAAATATGTTTAGTGCATCATTACTCACAATTTCCATTCCTCAGTTGAGTCAAATGCTTTCTAATTTCCTTCCTACCCCCTTTTTTAGATATTCAGATGAACATTGCAAAAAAATTTAACTATAATCTTCATTTTTCGAAACTATATCACTATTTCAAACTCGTGAAAAAATTTACGCCATAAAAATTTCATTTAAAATTATGTAGATCTATTTCAACTATTAAGTACATTAATGTTCAATTCTTTGGAAGAATACAGGCCTGTATTCTAGCCTGTAAACAATATCAATGTCCCGGGACATTGATATTTTTTTTTCATGAAAGGGTTTTTCACCAAATAACAACATTGTTATCATTATTATTACTAGTTAGTGCCCGTCAAGATTTGACGGTAAATAACTTGAATGTTTCATTTGAAAAGTTCTTGAATTTTTGATTAGTTGCTTTTAAATTAATTATTGAATGACGAATTACGTGACGAATTTCTATATTGCATAAGTGATTCTTATTTCTTTAAGACGATAGATGATTCTGCCAGTCTAACCTATTCAATGAGTGAAAAAAATTTCAGTTTATATTTTACATCTAATTATGCTTGCTTTTTATCAAAATGTTACCTAAAAACACCGGGTAGAGAATTTATTTTTACTTACTACGAATTCATATTTTTTAATAACAATATCTATTCTCATTTATTTATTTATTTATTAAAACTACACGGCCATTAAAAGCTGCCACGAATTTTATTTTTTATGTCTCACTCTCTAAAAACCTAAATTTGAAACTTGATGCAGCTAACGATTTATAATACATATTTTTTATTACTTGAATTTTATTTTACATTTTTATACATTTTTAAATATTAAACCTGGATGTCAAGGTAATTTCTTATATAGCTCTTATACAAATATATATTTTTTCTTTCCGTTTTATTTTTTACGCAAATGAATGACAAACTTTTATTTCTGGCACACACACACATATATATTCTTGATAATGGTCAGAAAATATAACGAAAATTTTAGATCAGCTCAATTTATTTAATAGATAATTACATGTAAAATATTTCAGCTCAAATATTTTAAATATAAAATCGGTACTTTTCGGTTAGCCGGGCGCCAGTGTTTTATGTACATATTTATATACATACATACATGTAAATATACATATAAGAAAAAAAAATCTTCTTAAAACACCATCAAAAATTATTAAATGCCCTAGGCCTTTCGAAAGATCTGAGTCTTTCTTCGTCAGGCGCAAAGAAGACGTCCTTCTACTATGAAAGCAGCATGAAGACTGAAATGAGAGATAAGGGAAAGGAAACAAGCTGAAGTAACAGCCAATAGGAAGTTAGAAATGAACAGCCAATAGGAAAGTAGAAGACAACAGCCAATCACAAAAGAGTAAAATCAAAACAAAAGAACACAGAGTAGGAGGGGCAAATATTGGGAGGGGGATAATACAAATAATTAAAAATGTAAACACATGAAAATAAATAAATAAATAAATAAAATATATATGAGGACGTGAATTTCAAAACTCGCCTTATCCAAAATTTAAAAAACCGAGTTTTCTCTACCAATCTATTCTATTGGTAAACCTGCACAGAAAAAACACTATAATCTGTAAAAAAAATATTTTTATCCTTTATTTTTGGTCTCTTAAAATATTGGTTTGGTTTCAAAACTCGCCTTATCCACTAGGGAGTTGGCAACAAAACTAGCTTTATCCTTGGGCATGCGTAAGACCAAAGAACGGCTAGCTTATCAACTACTATTACGGTAATTTTCCTTCATTTCTCTGTGACCTGTTGCTATTTTCGTTTAATGTTTTTAACTGTTCGGTCCATACAAACTAATTAAATAAGTTTTACAGCATGTCTTATGTGTAATGGGCAGTGAATAAACTCTTGCATTTTGTAGTGGAAGGGTGAAGAATAGAAAAAGAAATACGAACACATGGGCTAGTAAAGAATACACGCAAAGGAAGATTAAAATGTAAGTTAAAAATGAGGAATCGCTTTCTATATTTCTTACTGTAAGAAGATGTTACAAGGTTTAATTTTTATCCTCAGGCATAAACTTAAGGCATTTCCGGGCCTTTCAAAGGTATTACGATAAGATACTATATAAAGACTAAGAACCATGCCCATCTTCAAATTTGTGGAAGTGTATTTCGGAAGATTCTTGGAATATCAAAATTCAGAGTGTAAAAGTTTTGCTAGAGGCATCTAAAACTAAACTTTCTTCTTAAAAAGAAGGGAGAGAGAGTTCCCGTGAAGCAAGAGAAACTTAAGGATGTCGACAGATTGTTAAAAAAAACATTTTGATGAAAACTGGTCAGAAATGGAAGTGCTTAATTTCTATAAAAATATTATTTCTAAGGAACCAGAACAGAAGGAAATGTGTATATATATAATATTATATGTTACATAGATTATATTATATTAAATTCTTTTTATAAAAAAGTGGTTTTAATTATAAGCTATTTATGATAAGTTTTATTTGATTATTGATAAGTTTGCTTTTGTATAATAAAACGTATTACTAAATTTTAATCATACTTATTGCTCCCGTAAGGTTTATTTTTTAATCCAAAATATTATCATCCGATGACCAAAAATAAAAACTATTAATTTCTTTCAGCAAGTATGATAGAGATTGGCAACAAAACTCTTCTTATCCAAAACTTTTTTCAATTAATTAATTAAATGAATTAAAGTAGATTTTGCTACTTAACACAATGATATCACAGAGCAACTAGCTATAAGTATACAAAAAATTGGAGGTATTCGATGCACAGTTACGGTCGCAGTTACAGGTTTTTCGCGATTTCCCAAAATTTGATTTTTTGGATAAGGCGAGTTTTGAAACTCACGTCCTAATATATATATAAAAAAAGACTAATATTAATTAATACAAAAATAAATTAAATGGTAGTACTGAAAAGGTTTTTCCAAGCTGCAGAGAGCATTGTGGAATCAGATTTATCATTAACAATGACATCACGATTAAGATAAATAGCAAGATTTTCAAGGAAGTCCAATTCAGAGATACTATTGGCGTTAGAGATAATTTTAGCATTTTGAAAATTAAAACTATGGCCTGAATCCCAAGAGGGCTTGGCAATAGAAGATTTAGAAAATTCTTGATTGATTACATAACGAGAGTGTTCTTTTAAGCGGATTTTGGGATTTCTTTTAGTTTGACCAATATAAGATAAATCACAACCATTACAAGGAAATTTATGAATTCCCCATTTACGAAGATCAGTAACAGGAGATTTAGTGGAGGGTAATATGAATTTATTGACAGGTTTAAAGATAATGTTAAAATTGAAACAACGTAAAACTTTAGCTAACTTGAAACATAAAGGAGGATAAAAGGGGAGGACAACCAAATTATCAGGTTTGCTTTTGACAGATTTGGAGAGAGTAGATTTATTAGATGGTCTATTGAATTTCTTCACAGCATTATTGATAACAGAAGGATTAAAACCTCTTTTGACAGCAACAGTTTTTAAGTAATTAAGTTCTTCCATGCTGAAGTTAAAAAAGATCCTACTAATTCGCATCTTTCCACTCTCAAAAAAGCTGTTAAGAATTCTGTTATTTTAAATGACAATACTAAACATAGTGTT
This sequence comes from Maratus speciosus, assembly GCA_963932465.1. Lineage (NCBI taxonomy): Eukaryota > Metazoa > Arthropoda > Arachnida > Araneae > Salticidae > Maratus > Maratus speciosus. The sequence goes on along the minus strand of OZ010790.1, from coordinate 374,876,901 downwards.
ATTCCTTCTTCAGCCATTTGTGCTCGTTTTTACGCTTTGCCTAAAGTTCATAAAACCAATGTCCCCTTAAGACCTATCGTCTCTATTATTGGTACTGTTACTTATCCTCTTGCCAAATTTTTAACATCCATTTTTTCTCCGTTATGCATTTCTAATTCTCATACGATAAAAAATTCTTATGATTTTGTTAGTAAATTAAAAAAAAATATATTAACCCATCTAATTGTTCTATGCTTTCTCTTGATGTCAAATCTTTATTTACGAATGTTCCGATTGAAGGTGCTCTTTCTTGCTTGGAAAAAAGATTACGTGAATTTCATTTCTCTGATATTGAAGTCCAAGATTTGTTAATTTAACTAAAATTTGCATCACTCAAACTACTTTTGAATTTGATAATAAATTTTTCAAACAATCAGATGGCTTAAGTATGGGTAATCCTTTATCTCCAATTCTTTGTGATATTTATATGCATATTTGAGGAAAAATTATTAAATCTGGTTAATTTTAAATGTTGGATGCGTTATGTCGACGATACTTCTGTTTTAGTTGATAATCCTTTTGATATTTCTACCATTCTTCATACTGTCAATTCTATCGACCCACATACTCAGTTTACTTTTGAATTAGAAAATTGTAATAAACTTCCTTTCCTTGATGTTTTAGCTACCAAATGTGATTCTTCTTTCAAAACTTGTGTTTATAGAAAACCTTTTTCTGTTTCTAACCCACCTCATGCTTTCTCAAATCATCCTGTTAACCAAAATATCGGTGTTTTTTACACGTATGTAAATCGTGCTCTCAAAATTTGTTCCGATTCTTTATCCCTTAAGGAAGAACTTAATTACTTAAAAATTGTTGCTGTCAAAAGAGGTTTTAATCCTTCTGTTATCAATAATGCTGTGAAGAAATTCAATAGACCATCTAATAAATCTACTCTCTCCAAATCTGTCAAAAGCAAACCTGATAATTTGGTTGTCCTCCCCTTTTATCCTCCTTTATGTTTCAAGTTAGCTAAAGTTTTACGATGTTTCAATTTTAACATTATCTTTAAACCTGTCAATAAATTCATATTACCCTCCACTAAATCTCCTGTTCCTGATCTTCGTAAATGGGGAATTTATAAAGTTCCTTGTAATGGTTGTGATTTATCTTATATTGGTCAAACTAAAAGAAATCTCGAAATCCGCTTAAAAGAACACTCTCGTTATGTAATCAATCAAGAATTTTCTAAATCTTCTATTGCCAAGCACTCTTGGGATTCTGGCCATAGTTTTAATTTTCAAAATGCTAAAATTATCTCTAATGTCAATAGTATCTCTGAATTGGACTTCCTTGAAAATCTTGCTATTTATCTTAATCGTGATGTCATTGTTAATGATAAATCTGATTCCACAATGCTCTCTGCAGCTTGGAAAAACCTTTTCAGTACTACCATTTAATTTTTTTTTGTATTAATTAATATTAGTCTGGGGTTTTTTTTATATATATATTTTATTTATTTATTTTCATGTGTTCCCATTTTTAATTATTTGTATTTTCCCCCTCCCAATTTTTGCCCCCCTACTGTGTGTTCTTTTGTTTTGATTTTACGCTTTTGTGATTGGCTGTTGTCTTCTACTTTCCTATTGGCTGTTCATTTCTAACTTCCTATTGGCTGTTCATTTCTAACTTCCTATTGGCTGTTTCTTCAGCTTGTTTCCTTTCCCTTATCTCTCATTTCAGTCTTCCTGCTGCTTTCATAGTAGAAGGACGTCTTCTTTGCGCCTGACGAAGAAAGACTCAGATCTTTCGAAAGGCCTAGCGCATTTAATAATTTTTGATAGTGTTTTAAGAAGTTTTTTTTTGTTCTTATTCATTCACACCAGTTTTAACTTATTTTCTTTAAATATACATATATTTACATACACAAATATTGTATATATACACACACATATATATATGTATATTTACATATATTATGTATATAAATATGTATATAAAATACTGGCACCCGGCTAACCGAAAAGTACCACAAAATCATTATTTTTTCGAAATATTATTGAGTGTTAAATTTTATTTACTTGTAAAGCATTCAAATAATTAAAATAATAAAATAAAAATCCTATAACTTCTCTTCCTAATAAAATATGTCACTATTGAAATGAATTATTGACAAAAAATAAATATTACACGTTTTGGAATGCTTGTGTTCGAACCTGCGTCCTCTACAAAAATTCAGAACTTTAAAGTACTGTGTTAACCCGCTACGACAGCAGGAAGTCGTTTTACTTCCTTCTAAATTAGGTTCGAAAAACAGTTGACGCATACGAATGTCTCGAATTCTAGTTCTGATCTTACAAAAATAGTTTTGTGTTTTAATATTTATGATACCTTATTTTTTCAAAGAAGTAGCTACAACTTAATACGCTACTTTCCCAATCTTCGTATCTAACTATTGGCAATTCATAAGGCGAATTACCAGCATAACTTTTAGCATCAAATTACTGTGTTTATCTTCTGTGCGTAATATGACCAAAACAATATGACACCTTCGAAATAAACTCTATCTAGCTCTTAATATAGAAACTATAAATTTTTTAATTGTTAATAATGCTGAAACAGCCAAATAATATTAACTTTATGAAAGAAAGGAAACCTTGTTTACAGTAACATCGAATAGCAGACGAACTTAAAACAACTTCAACCTGTGATGTGATAGTTCAACTGAGTGCGTCACTACAAAGGCAGACTTATATACTGCGCATGCGCAATTGTAGAATTTTAATTTAAAATTGCGGCTAATTAATAAAATATTTGAACAAACGAATGGACGATAACAAATCTGTGCCAAATATATTTCATTTGAAAAAAAAATTGGTGTAATTTTATACAGTAGTTTCTTTTCTGTCGAAAGAAAACGCTTAGCGTTTTAAATATATAGATTATGACATTCTCCTCCAGCAATTAAAAAAATTCTGAAGACGAGAAATTATTTTTCCAGTTATCGTTAAACGAAATAAATTTTAGATGATGATTAAATAATAAAGTATTTTACCTGTTCGGAAAAAAAAAAAAAAAAAAAAAAAAAAAAAAAAACATAGTTTCTTGGAAACAAAGAGAAGTGAAAACAAGCATGAAAATTTTAATGAAATCAAACTAACTATTTCTCTGAAAATATTAACTTTAATTTCAGAGTTTGTAAATATAATGTCAATGGCACTGAAACTAAACTAAATAACTACAATAAACTGTTATTAACTATTCTGGATCAAGATGTAAAAAAATTAAATTTTAAAATAAAAAAATTCTGGAAAGTGTTTTGGAAAAGATCTATGCCGGAAATTCAAAACTACATCGCTGATTTACACTTTTATTTCTTACGTAGTATATATAAAATAAATAAAGCAAAAAAAAAACTTATGGGTTTGTTGTAGTAATCCCATACAGCTGAGTTTGACTTATGCTATCTAGTACGGGACGATCAGTATTCTGCCTCCCCCTCTTCTATCTATGCATAGACATTATTCGTGAATTACGCTGAAGTGACTGACTAGTACTAAGTCCCATCAAAATGCATTCAGAAGAACTCGAGTTATAAGCAGCCGTAACGAAATCCCCAATTGCGTTTTACATATGTAGTACATAACGGCCCGTGTGAACCTTTAAAGTATAAATACAAGTGTAAATACACCTGTTAGTCACTTTTTGCTATTTGTCTTGATAACATAAAATTAGGCAGGGGAGGGCCGAATCTATGCAATCTATGAGATTATTTGCTTATACGTTTTTTCATTAATTTTTGATTAACTGCAATTTTTTTTTTAATCAAACAACGTGTTTTAACGATATATAAGAATACTAAGTCAAAAGCCGCTTGCGGAACCTTTCGAAAAATACCTCATTCAATGCTGTACCTTTTAAATTGCGCAGAGAAAAAAGGGTGGCTACATCAAAAATTATATATATGATGTTTTTCGCCTATATTCGGTATCCCGGGAAGCCCTGGTTTATCCCCCTGTATTAACATGTTGAGTGCTACGTCAGTCACCTGTGACTGACACCGAACTTTCCGTTTAGACGCTGACACTTATAGATTGTGTAACGGGAATCTTATTTCTTGTCCCAAACTGAAAGACAGACAAAATAGACTTGGCATTCAACGTGTTAATGATGCTAAATTATTTCAAATATAACGAAAGGGATATTATCTTACTGAGCTACATAACAAGATGCGTACCATAAAATATGTTATGCATACCACACGTTATGCATAGCCTTTATCGATCACTTAAAGTGACACATAAGAGAAATTGTTTACAGTACTGTCTATGAACGATAATTGCTCGAAGTGCGTTTTTAGCTCACAGGCTATCAAAACCTGAGAGACAATGTGCCCGCAGGTTCTGTATGTGCGTGTATACGTATGTATGTGTGTAAGTAACGCGATAACTGTTGATAAAAATATCCGATTTGCTTGAATTTTTTTCTAGGTTTATTCTTATAAGGCACATCTCTGATTAGTTTTGGGATTTCATTGGTTAAGTATAAAGGGGTAACGGGGGGGGGGCGACGCCCCTTAATTTAGATAAATGGGTTTTTCATGTAGAAGTATCAGATTTGTTCAAATTTTGTATACCGGTTTATTCTAATAAGGCGCTTCCTTCGTTAGATTTGGAGGTTCATTCGTCAAGTATAAAGGGGGAACAAGGGGCTAAGCCCCCCCCCCTAATTTAGATAAATGGGTTTTTCTATCCGTTTTGCTTCAACTTGGGCATACAGGTTTATTATGATGAGGCGCTTCCCTGATTAGATTTGGAAGTTCATTGGTTAAGTATAAAAGGGGGGAAATGGGGGAGCTAATCCCTTTCTCCTTAATTTAGCTAAATCGGCTTTTCATGCAGAATTATCCGATTTGCTTCAAATTTGGTAGACAGGTTTATTCTGATAAGGCACTTCCCTGATTTGATTTGGAGGTTCATTGGTTAAGCATAAAGAGGGACATGGGGGATTTAATCCTCTACCTTAATTTATTTTTCGAGGTGCATTGTTCTTTGAAATAAGAGTATAATATACAATTTGTGTGAATAGTCCGTGAGCTCAATACCACCAGTTTAACTGGGCACTTTTCTTTTTATTAGTTGTGAGATGCGCTTTAACTAAATCTTTGTAAATTAAGTGTTATGTATAAATTCTATAGATCATATGAAAGCCTGCATAAAAGAATCCTCAAGCATTACTGCCTCGAGTTTTACCGTCTCGAGCTGAGACGAAATTCTCATTTGCGTTGCGTATTTAGTAGATAAGGGCTCATGTGAGTGTGTAGTGAAAATGTACGAAATTCTCGTTTGTGTTTTATATATATAGTAGATAAGGGTTCATGTAGTTTGCGTTTAGTTGTGAGATGCGCTTTTAATTAAATTTCTGTATATTACTGGTGTGTAAAAACTACAGATCATATGAAAGCATGTACAAAAGAATCCATAAGCATTACATGCCTATAGACTAGAATTTATCAAAAACCAATTTTCTTTACGTTATGGATCTTCCAGCAAAAACTTTATTTAGTTTATAATGATATTCTTTTAAAATAAATATAAATTCATTTGCAGCGTTTGATACATTTCTGTATACGTATGGTATTTGCTGAAAGTGCGTTTTTAATTGTGGGTTATTTTTTCCTGAAAATCTTAAATTGTTGGTGTGCATAATAATTTGCAGGTAATATAAATAGCTGCACAAAAGAATTCGAGTACACTTAAGTCTATTGGCGGATATCGCTGAAACTATTTTTAAGCTGTTTTATGCGTTTTTTAACAGAACTACGTTTTATAATACTGTTTAGTTGTGTATATTCAAATATATAGGTCATATACATTACTGCACAACAGAACGTAACTACTTTTTCAACAATTGTCGATAATTTCTGAAATAGAGTTTTCAAATGTGTTATGCGTTTTCTAATTGATTTACTAAAATATCTCCTTTCATCATATTATGTGGTGACATTTTGTTAAAGTACTATTGAAGTGTTCTTTAGAACACACATATATATCGTATACATATATAACGTTATCAGTTTAGGAGGGATTGAGAGGTTTGTCACTTAATGGCATAAGATATCTCTAGGGAGGGGGGAGTTGTGTTTTGATATTTTTATCACACTTGATCCAACCAAAATTTTCAGTAACTTTTTTTTTTCTTACATTAATATACTAGATTTAACACAATTATTCTAAATGGTAAAATAAATCATATCAGATGTAAATTTCCAGCAAGGCGAAAAATGTGCGGACCAGGATTCGAACCAGGGATCTCTTGGCTGAAGTTGCAAATTCTCTACCATCTGAGCAATCCCAGACAAATCTGGTGGAACTTTTTGATATGATTTATTTACCAATTAGAATAATTGTGTTAAAATTCATCTAGTATAATTACGTATCCAGCGATTTCTGGAGTTCCATTACCAGCGATTTTTTCTGTTGAGCTGAACCAGATTTCAGACCAGATCCTATAATCCATAAGCTTATCTGGGTGAAAAAGTTCCACCAGATTTGCCCGGGATAGCTCAGATGGTAGGGCATTGGCGGCTTCAGCCAAGAAACCCCTGATTCGAATCCTGGCCCGGACATTTTTCGCCCAGTTGGAAATTTACATCTGATACATCAACATAGTCTTTTTTTAGTCTCTTTCCTATTTAAACCTTATACCTATTTACCTTATGAAAATACAAAGTTATTATTACTGATTATATAATCATTTCATTCCAAAATAAGGAATATCCAACGTTCTCCATTTCTAGTCTTCTGCCATATATGCATAAAGTTCATTATTAGATAAACTAGGTTCGAAATGATACTTGTTATGTTTGCTTAGTAAAAAAATGGGGAAGAATGTTGTCCATCTGTTTTATTTATAAGAAGTTATGCATATCCCCGTGCAGGAGGGAAGTGAAAGAAAACAATATTACTGTTGAATGCATTATGTAGCAAAAAGCTATTATTAAATATTTTGGTACTTTTCGGTTGGCCGGGTGCCAGTGTTATATAAACATTTATATAGATACATACATATATGTATATCTACACATTTTATATATGTGCATATGTTTTATATATACACACATATATATATGTATATATACATACATGTATATATACATACATATGTATATATAACACTGGCGTCCGGCAAACTGAGAAGTACCAATATTTTTAAATAGTAAGTATTTCTTTAAAGTGTTACTTCATATAAAGTTATTTCATATATTATAGTGATATTTTATTAATTTCTCCTCTTCATTTACATGAGTACAGTATGTAAATAATAAATGTATAACCTATGTTTATATTAGTACTACAAATGTATAAAAAGTTAAACAAAATAATAGTAATTTTTAGACACCGATAACGATATCATTAAGAGGAGGGATGGGGGGGAGATAACGTATGATATCATAAGGGGGTCCAAAATTACCAAAAAGTTGATAACGTTATATACAGTGTGTCCACGTATAACCTGACCGACCTTTATTTTCGCAACCGTTGGTCGTAGATGCATACTTCCAATTACAAAAATGATTTAAATAAGGTAAATAATTGATTTTAAAGCGATTTGGGTCAGGAAAAACATTTATTAAAAAATTACGAAATTTAAATTTTTATACGGTCCCCCGGTCCTATAAGTGATATTTAGTAAAAAATTACTGTGACACTAACAAGTAAGACAGAAAAAGTTCCATTCATCTAACATTAAAATTGACCGAGTAATGGAACTTTGAAATGCATGAATTATACCACTTTTTTGCAAATCAAAACAGATGATTTCGACCATGCTTTCAGGGGTCGTATATAAAGTACTTAAACTTATTTAAAGGTATCTGCGGTTTGAAAGAAATCGTACAACTATTACGATTGAGTTAACTTTATTAGTTAAGTTTCAGATTAGTTAAAATGATTCTATTTTAGCATACGTTGTATTTTGTAAGGATTTGAGGCTATGATTTTTTTTAACAAAAAATATGTTATTTTCATAAAGTTTTATTTAACTTGCAACGATCGTCTTTCCAGTTTAAAATTCGTACTCGAACTTTAACCGACTTTCAAATGTCCGATCGAAGTTAAAATTTTACATACATACTTTAAATCCGATTACAATGTGATATTATTATGATTTTCGACGCTTACCATCTTATACATATTTATATTAGAGGATAACAGAAAAAAAAATTCGGATAGATTACCGTTAACAAGTTTTAAAAATGGTTTTAGATTAGATAGCAAAAACCTGCGATGGTTGTGTTTTTTAACTTTTATAATTACGTTTCGTGTATTTTTTAACGCTAAATAAAAAAATTACCTTCACTTTTAACCATCATGTCAAGATTTTTCGAAAATCGTAAATTTCAAGCTTAAAAAATAGCGAAAAATCTGATACTATAAAATAGATATAAGACTTTTTAATTCAGTTTAATTTTATTTAATTCAATAATTTATTCAATTTTGTACAATTCAATTTTGTACAATAATTTATTCAATTTTGTCAAATGTCAATACTGGGTTTCTTACAGCTAAACAGCTCAAGGGTCCGTTGAGGTTGGGAGGGGAGGGGGTGATCAATTTTAACTTTGAAATTTGCGATTTGAGAAAAATCCTGACATGGTGTTTTAAAATGAAGGTTATTTTCAGATTCAGCGCTAAAAAATACATGTGAATCATTTTTCAAAACCTAAAAAACTTGGCACAACCCAAAATCTGAAAGACGGTGTAATCTAACAGCATTTTAAAATATGTATCATTTTTGTAAAGAATTGAAGCTGTTGTTTTTCATCCTTTTATTTAACAAAAATTCTGTTATTTTTATCCTCTTATATGTTCAGTACAAATTGTATATTTTGCAGTAATATGTCACAATGATTAAAGATTTCACATTTATATCGCAATGCTAATTTTACTCACAACCATTTCTTTAATACATCTGACGAAATTATATTTCTACTAAATTTGTGAATGACCGCTAATTTGCAGCAAAAAATATACTCCAACTTTAAACAGCTATTACTCGGTAAATTTTAATCGTAGAATAACGGGACTTTTTTTGCCTTACTTGTCAGTGTAACAGGAAAATTTTACTAAATATAACTTATAGGACCGGGGGGCCGTATAAAAAATTAGATTCTGTAATTCTTTGCTAAATTGTTTTTTTCGCTTCAAACTTTTTTTATCGTAACTCTGCACCTAATTTTGACCATTTTTGTAATTGGAAGTATGCATCTATGGCCAACGGTTGCGAAAATAAAGGTCAGTCAGGTTATACGTGGACACACTGTATGTACAGTCCCACACTTTTTTTTCTTCTCATGATTTTTCTTTCTTGTTTTGTCTTTTATTTATTTAGTAATGAAGTAAAAGGCCGGAATCTATTCACCTTTTCTCAAAGTATTAGAATAAGATTGGATAACTTAAAAAAACTAATTAGAGAATCTCCATCTTAATCAACGTTGGAAATCTCATTAGAGGTAGACCTGTGATATTTTGAATAAATTAAAGTACTTAGTATGCAGCAAATATGTCGGTTTATTAAAAAAAAAGCAACTTATCTTCAGCGAAAGTGAAAAATAAATATAATTATAATATTTATTACTCTGATTACAAACTTTAGTCAAATGTAAACTTACCTCAAAATACAACATCTGAATTCGATCCAAAATGTAATTAGTAAACGAAAATTAAACAGTCATGATTTCTTTAGGAACTTTTGAAAATCAGATATGGAAATATCTTTCCTAATTTTTTTTCTGGATTTTTTTTCCTGTTCATTTTTAATTGAAAATATACTTTCCAATATATCTTTCTATACATTTATAGGAATTGTTATACTAATATTTTTTCGAATTATCAACTATCTATATATAAAACTAATTATTTCTGCTTAAACATAAAAGATTTTGATGATGCCTGTTTTTTAATAAATAGTATTTATTGAGAAATTCTATATCACATGGAAGTAAGTGTGTTTGAATGAATGATGTAAATAGAAATTAAATAGTTATTTTTTAATATTTCTATGTCATTACAACATAATATTAGGACAAAATTGTATAATTGAGAAAAAAATGTCGCTAATGCTTAATTAAAATGATACTTTTAATTAAAGTTATCTAGATGTTCATTTCGAGTAAATTTACTTAGGATTTAAGGAATTAAAAACATCGGCAATAAATTAATATTCAAGAACGTGTTCAATGTTATAATATTGATTACTTTTTGCATTAAAAATTGTGTTCCTCTTGTATCTAGAATTCCAGTTTGCATGAAAATTTCTGTAATTTGAGATTAGTTTAGACTGAGCTCTTTTGATATCTGTATGGATAAGCTCTGAGTCAGTGGTTTGTGTACTTTTTCCAATACATGTATATTTGGAATTTTAAGCATTGTAAGTTTGCAAATTATTAATTCTTTAAAACTATTCTGAGATTTTTCACATTTTCTTTCATATACTTGATACAATAAGGAGAAAAATGTTCATCCCTTTAAATAAATCATTTTCAAATATACAACTTAAATGTGAAGTAAATGAAATGTGTCGTCTAAAAATATTTCTACATTTGAGATGCATCTCTAATAACAATTTCTTGTTACCTGATTACCTCCTGCGGAGGGTTTAGGAACTTTGTACTAACAGGAGAAAAAAATTGCCCTTTAAGGTATCCGACTATGTGAGGAGTACCTATTTTTTTAAAAAAGCTATTTAATTATAGTTTTAACTTATTTTTAGGAAAATTATGACCCAAAACCACGAAAGAAAGCAAAAAAAAATTTGCATACATTGATTAACTTTTGGTAAATTGAGGAATTTGGTGGTAGAATTTAGCGAAATTTAGCCCAAAATGCAAAACGCTCTGCACAAAATTATATCGCATGTATATTCATTTCCTATCTGCACGTAATTTGTATGACAATAATGAAGGCAATAAAGTGAAATCTAAAAGATATTAATAAATTTTTCACGAGTTATGGTATATCGCATCTGTTTACATAATATATATATAGGTATATATTTTTATTTAAAGTTGTCCTATCAAGAAAACTGCTGTAAAACAAAATGCATTTATTCTGAAAATAAATGTTTAGTTCATTGCCTTCCCAAAAGTGTCAAAACTTGCAGTTTGGATTTCATAGAGATATTTCAATAACTTTTTGAGAAATTATGTTTTGCGCAGAGAAAAGGGCTTTTTCCATTAAACACATTTAAAATTTACATTTAAGTTTTACTAAAATTATTTACAGTTATGCAGCGCATCTAAAATTTACTGCATTTAAACATCAAATCATACACTGTTCTGACTCTTCTTTTATCTCTAGAAGCTCTTTTTTAGAAGTTTTTGTATGAAGCGAAAAAAAAAAAAAAAAAAACCGTTTCGCACTGAAACGTTTGGAACTTCCGGTTTAATTGACAGTTGTCAACAGTTTTTAAATCACTATAACCCAGCTTTTCACAGATTTGGAAAGTTAAAAAATTCGGCTTTAATTAAATGTAATAAAAAGAAAATGCAAATTTTTGTCGAAAATTGCATTTTAAACATTGACAGATAAGTCAAATATTTTCAAAAATCCAACTTCAAAGGTGAATTGAATGAAATGTTCCGTCTAAAAATATTTTTTTTTATATTTGAAATGAATCTCTGATTACAATTTTCCCACAATTTCATATAACTTAACTTGGTTCATCTATGCAAAGATCCGTAATCAGTTTTTCACACAGTTCTTCAGAGGCTAGAAATATAAAAAATATATACGCAGGTTGTTTCCGATTGCAAGAGAACATTTTAGTATTTTCAGAACTTAACTGCAAATTAATAAACTAATATTTTGGCATTTTTTTTCCGTTAGTCGAATATAGGTGACAAAATACCAAATATTTTTTAGGGTTATAATTGTATCCGAGAAACAACAACAACAATGCAATTCAATACAATTAGGTATGCGCCAAACCACCCTCGCTAAAATAAGCCAAGTGGCTGTGAAACAGAAGCAACGAAATATTTTAAACTCTAAAATGTAGAAAACATAAATAAAAAATGAAGAGTGTAATATATTTCATTCAAATACTGTTTTAGTATTTAATAAATTAATATTAATTAAATTATAATTATAAGTTTAGAGAACAATTTAAAAATCTAGCTATTAAAGAATAATACATTTTTTTTCCCGATGTCATATCTTAAAAAAGAAACAGGGGAATTTTCTAATAAATTCAGTAGTTAATTAGTTCAAATATTTCCCTAATAAATTCCCTTGTTTATGTTTTCTACCAAAAGTAAATGCAAATGATGAATTTCCCATAATTGGGTCTTTTTTAATTAAAATTAACGTATTGTAACGATTTCTTTCGGAACTATAAGAATTTCTAGTTAAAAAAATTTTTAAACAGAAAATACTATTTAAATTAGAGATGAATTAGGGGTGACAGGATCCAGCTCCTCTTGTAGCTGTGCCACGGTCCTGAGCCCCCCCCCCCCCCAAGAAAGTTCTGAAATGGCGTCCCTGAAGTACCTTACTCTCAAAATCATAGTTTACTCTTAAAACCTATAAGTTACTTCCGGTTGACCTACAACCATGAATTTTGACACGAAGGAATGTCTTATAACACATATAAAGCAGAAACACCGGAAATCATTTTTACAATTCTATTTTGATTTATTATAAGATTTTTCGCAATCGGGATTTCCAAAGACAGCCTACGAGAGCCAAAGAGAGCCTTTTTTCCTATTGAGGTATATAACCCTAAAAAATGAGTAATGATTTTTTTTTGTTTCACATAAATTAAATCATTTATATTTGCTTTTACATGTTTTCAAGGCAAATGTATTGTGTTAACATTTTTTTTTTGCATAGGTATTACGTTAGAATAATTTTTATGATGTAAATTGAAGCCCCTTTACAAAGTACCCATCACAATGACCTACATATATAACAATAGCCTAGACGCAGTTTTTATATATTAATTAAATGCTAGCTGTTTTTTAAACAACTTATATCATCTCTCCTTAGCACATAATTTATTTCTAAAATATTTTATTTAAAACAATCAACAATGGGAAAACTTATCTAATTTGAAAACGCAATAAGAAACAAGGGTGTGAAATATGCTAGTGGGAATTTTTTTAACAAAGAATGCTTTCATTTAGATACGAGCAGTGTTTTTTTAATAAGTTCATTTCCTGCTGAGAATTATATACGAATTGAATTTTTTGTCATTAAATTTAAACGTATAATAATATATCATTTTACATTTTCTGTTTACTTTTATGAACATTGTTTAAGAAAGGTTAGTAACTCGAATAGAATTGTTAATAATTCTTTTAAATTTAACTTTGGGTGTTATTAAATTAGTATTAAAAAACTGTCAGATAACGAAAAAAATAATTTCTTGTAATATTTCCGCAAAAGTTTCGAAAACTAAAATGTTGGCTACACATATTATATATTATTATCTATATATCTATATATTTAAAAGACAAGGCTGTTTTTTTAGTCATTTGGCCTGAGCTTTCTCCCGAACCGAATTTGATAATTATTTTTTAAAATGAAAGCAGCTTATATGTGGATGTGGCCGCATTCGCTATTTTTTCAAATAATCCAAATTTTATATTTTAATTTTATTTTTAAAAGTCCGTTTTGAAATGTCTTCATACGGGTGGCAATCGGGTAACTTCCATTGTTGAAGAGAGAAAGGAAACAATGAAAATTACCATTTCACGAATGCCATTTTCGCATTACAATTAAAAATAACTTTTTTTTTTAATTTTAACAGAAAATGACGTCACGATTTAAATAAACGCATTTTTACTCGTATATACACTGGTGGAAATTGATTTATGAAAACACGGTTTTTTAACAAAAACTTCTATAAAACTTCTATTCATTAAAAATTAATGACATTTCATGGGATATACATAGTATGTATAACAAATGAGTTACAAAAATAAAATTTCATATATAATATTAAATATAAACAAAAAAGTCAAAAATTGGATTTTTGTAATATGCAAACATGGAAATTGATTTATGAAATATCACATTTTATTAGATATTTCAAAGTAATGTGACAAAAATTTGCATAAAACAAGGTAATGTGACATGCACAGTAGGCATAAAAAGCGTTATATAGTGGAAGCAATACGTTTCACTCATACTTTTCACGATGGGTAAATGAAAGATGTTGTCTGAGGAAAAAAGAGCTAAAATCAACACATATCTAGAATGTGAAAAGTCTGCTCCCGAAATTATTAAATTAATTAAACGATCAGTTGGTGTGATATATAACTATAGAAAAGATCCAGCAAATTATGGCAAAAATTGTAACAAAAAAGGTAATCCACGACTTAGTAAGAGAGAGAAAAGGGGGATTATTCAACTTGCATCGAAAGCCGGTCACATTTCAAATCAGATTTATGTAGATCTACCCCTTTCTGTTACTTATAGAGGAGTTAGGAAAATTTTACATTCTTCTTGGAGCTTGAGATGGTCGAAAATGAAGCCTGGTCCAAAGTTACTTCTGCATCGCAAGCAGATGCGTTTGCAGTATTGCGAGAAGTACTTGGCAATGGTTGACAATTGGAAGAAACTCATTTTCTCCGATGAAAAAAGATTTAATTTGGATGGCCCGGATGGTTAGAAATATTATTGGAGGGATCTCCGAAAAGAACCAAAATCTGCATTCAGCAGAAATTTTGGTGCGGCGTTTGATGATTTGGGCAGCGATCGCCTATGATGGCAAAAGTGAAATTGTATTTTTAGACGGTCGTCAGATATATTTTCATTACAGTTTAGTTTTAGAAAATTCATTTCGTCCATTTTCATGGCAATATTATGGTTTAGATTACATATTCATGCAAGACAATGCTAGTATTCACATTTCAAATGCAGACAAACAGAATATTGTTATTTTAGATCATCCACCTATTAGCCCTAATCTGAACAACATCGAAAACGTTTAGGGACAGCTTGTTCGAATAGTGCATGCAAATGGGATGCAGTACACATCATTTGTAGAATTGAAAACTTCAATCTGTCAGAATTGGAAATTAATTTATCGGAAATACATTCAAAATCTTGTTTTATCAATGCCATCTAGAATAAAAGAAACTCTGATGAATAAAGGCGGCTTTACTAACTATTAATTGCAATTAAATGTGACATTTCATAAATCAATTTCCCTCTTTTTATGTTGCTAAAATCTAATTTTTGACTTTATGTTTTAGTTTATTAATATGTATGAAATTTTATTATTACAAATTATTTGTTATACATACTATGTATATCCCATGAAATTTTATTCATTTTTAATGTATATTATAAAAGTTTTTGTGAAAAAACCGTAATCTCATTAATCAATTTCCACAAGTGTTTGCTATATATGTAGAGAAAGTTCAAGTATTATGGGTATTTATTTTTCTTTTTGTAAGTCACTATAAAAAAAGTGAGATACATTAATGGTAATACAGAACAAACTTTGACTATTTCTTAACACAATTTTAACGCGTTTAAAGCGGAAGAAATATATATATATATATATATTTAGCGTTTAAATAAAAGTTAGACTTTTCTTATAATTTCAAACAGTCGTTTAGTATGGGATAATGTCACAAGGAATATAAAAATAGCTACAAAAACACGATTTAAAAGAATAATCAAAATTATTTAATGAGTGAACCTTATTACACCATCTATAAATCATCAGATTCTTTTAAAAAATGTTTTAGTTTTTAGACTCTTCTGGAAAAGGATGGAGGGAGGGGGGTTGACTGTGTAGCTGACATTCCATATAATCTGACACATCATTTTGAAAAAACATAATATCTTAACTCCTCGAAATGTCAGCAGAAAAAACGGATTAACAGAGAAATATAATATATAACTGCTCAACTTTATACTAAACTTTTTTAACATCACTTTTATAATCAGTACGAATTTTATAAAATTTGCCTGCAAAAATTGTGAATAAGAGGTTATTTCAAAGTGTTGCTCCAACAATGGGTATCTAAAAAGAACTGAACACAATGCCACATGGGAGTACTAGGAAGTCGTATGACAGATTTATGCTTTGCTGCAACACCATATATGCCAGATATTCAAGTAGTCCATATTCTCCGACCATTCCATAGTACCCGAACTTCTTCTATCTCTCTCTATATATATGTATATTTAACCATTATAAAATAACACGAATTACTATTTAGAAATATTAATATGAAAATCAAATACAGTGAAACCTACCTGTGCGACCACCTCCCTGAACGATCATTTTTTTCATGGAACGAAATTTATTCCCATAGTCTTAATACTAATTTTAACTTCATTCAGAGACCATTCCAGTTGAACTCCCTCCATGAGCGACCAATTTCTTTGAAGAAAATGAAACAAATTCCGTTTTTTCCTGGTCGCTTGAAGAAGGTTTTATTAGAAAAATAATTCCGCAGGGCGCACTATTCATCAAACTGCTAAACTAAATTTAGATTTTGTTTTCCGGTAACTTTTAAACCCCTTTGTGCTTTTTTTAGACAATGAATTTAACTCTGACGCTGAATTTAGAGTGACTGTCAATAAACTCTTTTGCCCTATTCTGTTACAAAACTCTCAAAGAAATAGATGAATTAATGAAATCGTCATTATTTCTTCCCGTCCAGAAAAAAATTGCATTTATTTACTGAACTTCGAAAGGACTTGGAAATAAAAGTTATGAAAGATTAAACCGTAATATCAAAGGAAACAGCAATATATTTGTTTTTTAAACTCTGCGGTAATTAACTTATGTAATTAACTTTGGTTTGGATACTTAAATTTTTATATTTTTTCCGAATGTGGAAAATAAATTTTAGCAACATTAATTGTTACCTTTTTTCAACAATTAAAATCCAGATTTAAACATGACCTCCATTGAGAGACCACCTCTCGGAGCGACCAATTTTTATTGGAACGGAACGTGGTCGCTTTAAGGAGGTTTTACTGTATATATAAAACAACTCCCAATTTTATTTTTTTAAGTCTTGGGTTTAATTTTTTTACATAATAACAAAACGACCAATTCTGAAGAACGGACTTTGCCGTGGCATAAATTTTAAAGGAAAACAAATGTAATTAATTATAATTATGTGAGAATAGATCATGAAATAATCAAATATTTGAAATGAGCGATGAGGGATGAATAATTTGTCTTTTCGAAATACAGTATATTCGTTATTTAAAATTATCACATGTGATTAAATTTTCAGATAGACAAAAATTTTAAAGTATTAGAATAAAATTTTGTATTTTTAACCCCTTGAAAGATACATATCACGTATTTTAATTTAAATTTACCAGAATTTTTTTAATAAATTTGATTTTATAATTTTCTAAAACGATTTAAAATTGCATTTATTTATTTTAAAATGATTTTTTTTTTCAAACATTCTGGTGAGCATTCAACGTTTCAAGATCACATCTGCTTGTCCCAGATAGAGATAAATGGATGTTATTTTTAAAAAAATTATGTCAGTTAACTTTTATCGCACATGATAGTCCTGATAATCCTAAGCAATATTTATTGAAATTAAAAAGATATTTTCTGTTTAATTGTAATTTGAAAATGGACTCCACAAAGATAAAATATTCCCGATTATTTCCTTTTATCTTTGCAACAATAGAAGTAATCCTATTGCCACAATGTTACAGAAATTCCATTAAAATATTTTTAAATTAAAGAAAAATTTAAAAATGGAAATATTTTATGAAATAGCTATTGCGTGCTCCTCTATCTTTAAAAAAATAAGTATTAAAATTGGTTAAGTAGTATGCTCAGAGTCATTGCCACCTAGAATACACTCTAGGTGGCAATGTCATGGCAGATGACGGAAAAGAAACCATTTTGAATTTTAGGTATATATGTTATATATTTTTAACAATTGCCATATTTTTCTTATTAAATTAAATATATTTTGTTAAATGGTACACATAATTTTTTTTCCTTTTATACAATCTAATTCATTTTTAAGCGTCATTTTTTTTTTCATTTTGGTATTGCGCCAATAATTTTCGCTCACTTTTGATTATTCTGCCTTCTATTTTTTCGAAATTAGAAGCTTTGATTGGATGAAATCCATTTGTAGTTTTCATTTGTATTCTACCGCGACCGGATGATTTATTATTTATAACCATTTGCACGAAAAATAGCGACGGCATCAGAAGAATGACTTCCAATTTTGTAAAATTTCGCCATGAACAAGATTTTATAAAATGTCTTATTGAGTAATTTGAGAGTGTTTCATTTTTTTAAAATGAGTATGTCAATAAAGAAGATGTTTCATAACTATCTGATTCTTTATCGAAAAATATTCTCGGATTTTTGTCGTTTGCCACTATTGTTTTTGATTCACTTTGTTCTACGACGACAATGACTCCACTATGAGTAAATATGATGGTTCACTTTATTGGCTGTACGCTCCTGGTTTTAGTTATGCAATCTAAGCTGGTACTACTGCAACACTGTAAAAAAATTTGTAACTCCATAAAATTGGTAGCAACATGCTGCCTCCAAATTTATAGAGTAACTTAGCTTATATAATGGTGTAATTTAAACTGATATAACTGGTGTAAAATTACGCATTAGTGTAACATAACACCAGTTAGATCGTTTAAATTACTCAATAAAATTGGGTCAGCAAGGCTGCCACAAATTTTATGGAGTAAGGTTACATATTTTTTTTTACAGTGAAGTAGGTACAATTTTCCTCTACAACGTCATTGAATATGTGATCGTTAGAATGTACATCCTTAACACGTTGAATGCCAAATCTATTTTGTCTGTCTTTCCGTTTGGAACATGAAATAAGATTCCCGTTACACAATCTATATAAGTGTCAGTCACCGATGACTGACGCGACCTAAACGGGAAGTTTAGTGTCAGTCACCGGTGACCGACGTGGCATTCAACGTGTTAAACCATTAGCTGTATAATATATTTTTAGCTGCTCACCGAAAGAAAGCAACTTCTACAATCAAGTAATTGCCGTATACTGCTTAAAAATAATCTCGTCACCTGCATCTCAGATATATATAATTAATCTAAAAAAAAAAAAACGTTCAAAACTAAAAGTATAACTTGTCTATTTAAAAACATTATTAATACTAGCTGATTTACATTCTTGTAGAAACTGTTAGTTATTTCTCATCACTTTCTCATATAGATTTTTTAACGTTTTTTTAAACACTTGTAAAGCATTATTCACCATTACAAAGTTTGACTCACTGTTAAAAAAAAAAAAAAAAAAATGTCACAGGAAAAAAATGGTTTTTTCAAATGTAATTTGTTTGAAGCTGTATCTCAGTTTTCTGATTTTTAATGGTTTTAAATTATTTTTCAAGCATGAAATTTTAAAAAAAAACTCTCTATGGCGTGCAGTCTTACGAGAGATAACGCGTTTACAATTAAAGCAATACACTGTAAAAAAAAAAAAATAATAAAATAAAATAAAATAAAAAAAAACTGTCAAATTAAGGGGAAAAACTGCCAATTTTGGTGACAGTGGAAAACCGTTTAATTTATCTGCAATCTGTTCATTAAAATAGTTTTCTTAATGAACAGATTACAGATCTCTTCTGGAAATTAAACGGTTTTCCAATTTCTTCTGTAGAAGGACTTTCAAAGAAATAATTAAAGAGAAATTAAAACGGACAAAGCTTTATAGAAGGAGAAAGGTTCGACGATCACCCTGTCGTAAAATTCTATGGAGTGAATAATACTCAAAATACGTGGTCATTCTTTTTCTCGCACTCTTTGAAGAAACCTCGCTCAGGACACCATTGTTAATGAAAACCGTCTCTGAACGTAAACTAATATTGTATTTCAACTATCATCATTGACTATTCGTGATAAATGTGTTAGCAATTTTCAGATAAATAATTTCTTATCCTAAGAGGATAGACAAATTCGTACTCCTTCGGATTTCTAAAGAATCTGGCACCACTTTTTATGAATTGAAAATGCCTATTTAATATTTAATCATAGGATTCGTAATCACATTGTTTGGTTGCTAAATTTGTAATATATTCAGCGATTAAATAAGGAAAAAAAATCTATAAAAAATTTGCGGTAAAAATGTATGGACACTGCTATATAATAAAATTAGTCAAAGCTGTAAAAATTGATGAACCAGGATTTTTTTTTTTTTTTTTTAAGTTTTTTATTCAGGGTGTTGTTCAACAGATGCGAAAACACATATTTTCAACAATCATCAATGAAGATGTGCAAACACTAATTTTCTGATAGATAATCGTTTCAAATTTAAAGTGAAAGGACAAATAGATAATTAACACTCTAATGTCCATGGTAGTATTTATGATAACAGCAGTGTTCCCAATTTAGAGGAATTTTTTTATTGAGATATTCCGAATTCATACCGGAAATTTAAAACAGAAATATTTGCTTGATTTTAGAACAAACATTCCAACATTAAATAAAGCGAAATTGATAATTTATATTACCTGGTATCAATTTGGATTCTCTGCATTCCGGAATTTTTAGAACGTATTCTACTATAGGAATTAGAGGCTTGAGTAATCTCATGATTTAATTCAAATCATAAGAAATATAGATTTTCTTGAACCATGAAATAATAAAATTCGCCAAAGCTCCAAGGCGCTCATGAATTTGAACAATAAGATTAGTAATGTTTCGTGAAAATTTGTTCCTTGGAATCGGTTTCAAATTAATATGTTCTAGAGAAACGAGAACTAATTATTTAAATAATCATCGATGGTTAGTAATTATCAGATAACTAACATTTCACATCTTAAGTGAAAAGATAAATATATAATTAGCCAATCGTATCATTAAATTCAAATGAGTAAAAATGTAGTTCTTGAAACAGGAAATGTCTAAATAATAAGAGATGGATTCGTGAAAACTGTAAGACACTGATGAAGAAGAAATAAAAAAAAAATCCATGACATCAAATTCAGGGTGTTTTGTTCAATAGATGCGAAAATACATATTTTCAACAATCATCAATAAAGATTTGCAAAGAAATTGAATACTAATTATTTAATATATAATCATTTCATATTTTAAGTGCTAATACAAATATATAATTAAGTAACATCATAATTTAATTCAAATCAGACGAAATATAGATTTTCTTGAGCCAGGAAATAATAAGATTCGTCAAAGCTCTAAGGCACTCATGAACTTGAACAATAAAATTAGTGAAGTTTTGTGAAAATTTTTTTATGGAATCGGCTTCAAAGTATTTTGTTCAAGAGAGAGGAGAACTCATGATTTAAATAATCATCAGTGGTTAGTACTTATCAGATAACTAATCATTTCATATCTTAAGTGAAAAGATAAATATATAATTAGCCAATCCTATCATTAAATTCAAATCAGTCAAAATATAGTTCTTGAAACAGGAAATGTCCAAATAATAAGAGATGGATTCGTCAAAGCTGTTAGACACTGATGAACTTGAACAGTGAAATTGGTAAAGGTCAGTAGCCTCCATAACTTCTAGCTTTATTATCCAAAGTTGAAAATAAATACGAAAAAAGAATCAAGAATTTATTCTAGTTATTATTTTGAAGACTTGTCTTCTTTATTAGGCGCCATTTTGACCCTTTACCTCTGTGAGGCTTCATTAGTATTCCGGAAAACAACCTGTGATATAAAAACTGATAACCGTGATGTGATCACGCTTGATGACAATGTATAATGTAAATCAGTATTCAGCTATTCATTAAATCAGTGCTTTTTTATTGTACAGGCGATAAAATTGTTTGAATAATATATCGTTCACTATTCTATCGTTCGTATCATGGTTAAGTTGAAAGTAAATGATGGACATGGAATTTAGTAATGAGTAAGTGGCGGAAATAAAAATTGCTTTGATCAATTCAAGAAAAAAAACAGAAATACCGATGCTTATGTATAAAGAAACGATGAGAATAAAATTGAATAAAACTGATCAGAATCAATATACAATGCGTCTAGGTTGTTGCTTTCTTTTTCGTTTGGGTAAAAACTAAAAACTTTCGTAAGATTGTTTCCCCGGCAGCTGAAAATCTAAAACATGGATTGTACGAGGAAATATACATGGTGTTTGCATATTTTTGTAATGGATTTTAAAAAGAAATATAGATACAAAGATAAGAATTTTATTTTCTACTAGAAAGATGACGGATGACGAGAGATGTGCGGTCAAGAATGACGGAAAATGAGAATATCAAGGTATATGCAGTTTTCTCCATTTAGCCAAGGTTACTATACTGGAAAAGTACCGAGAATTTAATTTCTGCATTCAGCTATGTAAAGCATGTTAAAATCAGGCAGTTAGGAGCTCAGATAGTACAGCGCCGTCTAGTGGCGGTTATTTTATTAGTAGCATCGGATTGAAGATGTAAAAACATACATTTTCGTACATTACACTTTAATTCTGACCCATAGATTTTGAAAAAAATCTTAAATTCACGGAGTTTAAATTAAATTTCGGTTAGCTCGATTATGAAAAATAAGTGGGTTTCAATGGTAATTTCTCCAAATTAGCCAGCTATCGCCACGTAGACGTCATATTCGCAACATATTTTTCCCGCCAAATTTGGTGAAATATTGCCAAATTTTGTGATATTTTGCCCAGTTGGTCAAAATTTGGCTGTATTGTGTTAACCTATTGTGGCTGTTATTAGTACTTTTGAACAATTACTCATTGTTGAAACTTTTACAGATTTCTCCATACAAATCCTAACATGGCCACGATGAATGAGGCGATCCAACTGAAATTGGATGTTATATAAATAGATTATGTTCAGTCATGTGGTATTTTCGTTGAACTAGTACTACATATTGATTTCAAAGATAAAAGATTTTTTCTTATTGAGGTTGATTTTGTTCCCCTCCTCAACCGCAATCTTCCAGAATCCATAATGTTTCGGGAAGCTGTTATTAAAGATCTTATTTTAAAAATCCAAATGCACATTAATCCATAGAAGACACGTAGAGAGACTTGGTTGGGATACATTTAAATAAAACAGCCTCAATTTCGGTTTCATTTATAATTTTTTTTTTCTAAAAATATAACAATAAATTTAGAGGTAATGGCTAGTAGCCTTATCTTGATGAATCTTAGCACAATGGAAATTGCTTGGGTAAAATGATGGAAAGTTTCTTTTTAAAATAGGTGTTAAAACATATTTTTGATAGTAATACGAGTTAATTTCGATATTTTTTCTACTTTTATTATTTCAAGATTTGCCTTATAATAGAATGAATTAAGGGCCATGAAACCTTTATCAAAATGCTCCTTGTTTTATGTTAGCTAATATTTAAGGATTTTTTCTCCATTTTCTCGGTAGTAAAACGACCTTTTCCTCTTGAAATCAGATAAACATATCCAAGCCACAATCATTGTAACTACATAATTCTATTTCTCACCTGCCAAATAAATTTGATACAACAATGTGCAGATTGTCTTACGCTGAGAAACATGAGCATAATGCGAGAACATTTCTCACTAGCCGGTGAACATCATGCCCAAAATCGTCATTTGGAGGAAAATTAATTGAAAGTTTAGGAAATGCCGCTTCATCTGTTAAGCGGGTATACTTATAAAAGCCATAACTTCTGTTCTAATGTGAATTTCAAGGAAACACTTATATCAAAATGTTCAGAAAAGATAGGAGTTTGACATCTAAACAAATGACAATACTTCGTTACCGAATCCCACCTTTTCTATGATAAATCTTTCCGGTGTAATCCGATAATATACTCCATGAGAAAATTTAGTAGTTCTGGTGTTTTTTGGCTATACCCATTGCCATTTTTGCTGTCATTAAAATTTTTGATTTTTCCACTTCTTTTAAATTAAAATTTGATATTTTTGTAATGGAATTTAAAAAGAAATATAGGTACAACGATAAGAATTTTATTTTCTATTATGTTCAGTCACATGGTCTTTTCGTTGAACTATCATACTACATATTGATTTTAAAGATAAAAGAGTTTTTCTTAAAATAATCAAGGTGGATTTTGTTCAACTCCTCAACCAAAATGTTCCAGAGTCTATTCAGTGTTTCGGGATGCTGCTATTAAAGATCTTGTTTTAAAAATCCAAATTCACAGTAATCCATAGAAGACACGCAGAGAGACTTGGATGGGATACATTTATATGAAAGAGCCTCAATTTCGGTTTCATTTATAATTTTTTTCTAAAAATATAACACTAAATTTAGAGGTAATGGCTAGTAGCCTTATCCTGGTGAAACTTAACAGAATGGAAATTGCTTGGTTAAAATGATGGAAAGTTTCTTTTTAAAATAGGTGTTAAAACATATTTTTGATAGTAATACGAGTTAATTTCGATATTTTTCTACTTTTATTATTTCAAGATTTGCTTTATAATAGAATCCACTAAAAGCCATGAAACCTTTATCAAAATGCTCCTTGTTTTATCTTAGCTAATATTTAAGGGTTTTTTTCCTCCTTTTTCTCGGTAGTAAAACGACCTTTTCCTCTTGAAATCAGGTAAATATATCCAAGCCACAATCATTGTAACTACATATTTTTATTTCTCACCTGCCAAATAAATTTGATACAACAATGTTCAGATTGTCTTACGCTGAGAAACATGAGCATAATGCAAAAACATTTCGCATTAGGTGGTCAATATCATTCCCAAAAACGTCATTTGGAGAAAAATGACTTGAAATTTTAGGAAACGCCGCTTCATCTTTTGAGCGGGTATAATTATAAAAGCCATAATTCCTGTTCTAATGCGAATTTCAAAGAAACACTTATATCAAAATGTTCAGAAAAGATAGGAGTTTAACATCTAAAAAATTAAAATTTCGAAAATTTTGAAGCTTTATGAGTCCTGAGAGCTCTTAATTTTACATGATAGTTACTATATTACACGCACAATATGGTTTCTATATAATACCATCGATACACATGAAAAAGATTCGGACAATACTGCGTTACTGAATCTCCCATTTTCTATGATAAATCATTCCGGTATAATCTGATACTTCATGAGAAAATTTAGAAGTTATGGGATTCTTTGGCTACAGTCATTGCCATTTTTTCTCCCATTAAACATTTAGATTTTTTTACTTCTTTTATATTTTTTGATTTAAATGTCGGCTTTCTTCTTTTTTGCAATTTTTTTTTTATCTATTCCTATTATTAATTGTCAAAATCGGGATTATTTTTAGATTTCGTTCATATTCGTACATTTCTATATATTTTAACTATATTTTTACATGACAGTTATACCACACGCACAGTATAGCTTCAATAAAATATAAGTAGAAGCATGAACAACTGGAAACATTTCGTGTTAAAAGTAGTTCGCGTAAAGCATGTTCGTGTTAACGAGGTTCGATTGTATTCCATTTACTCGATATTACCAGATATTAATAAACCTGTTTCACTAATTACGTTACTTTAGAAACAACTCACTGGAAATAGATTTGAATCTCAAAGTCAGAATTATAAAACGAATTAAAATAGAGAAATAATTAATTGGAATATGTATGTGAACGTTGTATAAAGAATTAAACAGAAACTAGCTGGTCTAATTCAATACATGTGAAAAAGCGGAAATCAGGGCTTAATATATTCTAAAAATTATAAGGCATATCATAGCAAAAGACCGTGATAAATTATGACATAATTCACTCAGCTAAATCAAGCTTTTTGTATTAATAAATGTGTAGGGAACTGTGTTATTAATTTCAACACTAACTTTTTAACACATCGTTGATTTTTACCTATAGTTGGGTAAGAAAAGCATAATTAATTCAACGGTTAGAACTTTCGTGAAAAACTGAATAAGCATTTAGCACGAAGGAAGATTAATGATGTACAAAACAATGGTGTGAGTTACAAAGAGATTTGCTTAATGGTCTGCACTTAGGGAAAATATAAAGCATCACTGCTTTCTATTGAGAAATACTTATGACAGCATAAATGCCTCAAAAACATTTGGGCAATATTTCGTTACTTAATTCCCCATTTCTTATGATGAGTTATTCGGGTTTAATCCGATAATGTATTCCTTGAGAAATGTGACAATTATGGGATTTTTTTTCCTTTCATTTAAAGTTTTGGTTTCGATCCTTCTTTCGTATTTTCCCTTTTGAGTATTCACTTTATTATTATTATTATTGTTATTATTATTATTATTAATGCATTGCTTATCCTAGTAGCAAATCCATATTGTGGCTGCAGATGTGCCAATATTGTATTCATTGGAAATATTTTTAATAAAATATGAATATTGTTTAAATATTGGCATTGCATTGGAAATAATTCTGATGAAAAGTCTCTAATACTGAAATAATAGCTTATTTTGAAAATAATTTCAATAAACGCTAATTGGTGAAATATTGGCGTGGTTTGTAAACACCCCAATCTATGTATATGAGCTCAATATTATATATTATTTGTGAAATATTGCATTTCAAAACTTGCATATTATTCATTAGTAATAATGACACGTAATAAGGTTAATTCTTTCACGACGATCCAGTTTCTATATACATTTATAGAATATGCTATAGATCAGTAGTCTCAAACCTTTAGGAGCTCACGAACAACTAAATTCAGATTCTTAAATCCCGCGGACTACTAATATGAATTAAAAAAAAATATATATATATATATATATATATATATTATAATCAGTAATAAACCAGATAACTTATATTTTGTTAATAGAAAACGTACTTATCTAAAATAACAAAATTATAAATGCTTATTTAGTTAAATGAAAATTGTAAATGCTTTTTTAATCGCAAGCTGCTTAAGTCTGCTGAAATTGTTTAATTAAAACAAAGTTTATTTTAAAAGTTAGTTTAGTTATTGCAAAATAGTTGAAACTTTCTTGTTTCTTACACCTTATTATTACTTATTCATTACGCAAACTTAAATTACGTATTATTTCTTATTTATTGTATACAACGGATATTTGTTGCGCATACTTACATTTCTTATTTATTACGCATGATGTATTTATTACACATACTTATATAACTTATTTATTACACGCGAAATACATGTATTACACATACTTGGATTACTTAGTACTTCTTTTACTTATTATTTTAATTACCTGATAATACACACGGAACTTATTTATCACATACTAGCTAAAGCACCCGGCGTTGCCCGGAATTTTAAGAATGTTTGTTTTGAAAACTTAATTTTAAAATTAAACATACAGTATAAAATAAGCAATAAAAGAAAGCAATAAAGCCATCTTTATTTTAGTTCTTCACTAAGAATGAGCTCTAGAGACCTAGAAATTTGTGTAAATTCTAATATAGATGCATACATACACGTATATATATGGAATAGATTTAAAAATGGCAAAAAGAAATTCTGAGAACCTCGAAATGTTAAAATATGCCACTACTTCCATAATTGGGTTTTTATCATGTTTCAATACGTTTATTCAAACTCATATGACGTTATATATTTACCTGCTGACGTCCATTATATTTCCAACATGACGTAATATTCACTTTTTATTTAAATTCTTCAAACTATTTATTTCATTTTCCCTTTCACGCAGAAATCTTGCAATAAAAGAGTTATGACGTATTATTCACTTTTTTTTTTTTTTTTTTTTTTTTTTTTTTTTTTTTTTTTTTTTTTTTTTTAATTCGTCAAACTATTTATTTCATTGTCATTTTTCACGTAGAAATCTTGAAATAGAAAAGTATTTGTAATGGTAGGAATTTTATTGTGAATTTTTAGTTCTTGGAAACTGCTATAACAGAAAATGTTTCAATTTGATCAGAAATTGCTGATAAATTGGTGGTTTTTTATTAATTAAAAATTAGCTATAAATTATTTCGGTTCCGGATTACTTTAGTTGCCTCGGTTGTGTTTTAATGCACATGTACGTAACATTTCACAATTCTGGTTTCCAAACTGTGGATTTGTATAGCATTAGAGACAGACAGACAAATTTTCATTTTTATATGTTAGATTATTTGTGTGAAGTTTGTTCCTACTTGTTTGAAATAAAATCAGAATTTTTGGCTATAATGTCGGACTACCATTTTCTACGGACCAGGAAATTTTTCTCGCGGACCACCTGTGGTCCATGGAACACCGATTGAACTCTTCTATAGATCATATAGAGGGCTACATTAAATAATTCGAATTAAAACTTATTGACGGAAACTGCTGAAATTCAATTATATTATGCGTTTCCTAACTGAACTAAATTTTTTACCTACTATGTAGTATATCTGAGAATCTATAGATCATGTACTGTGCTGCAATAATGAATTAATGTATTTTTTTCCAGTTATAGATTGTAAGCGCTGAACATGGGTTTTAAAATATATTAAGTACATTGAAACCACCTCCCTGTGAGACCACCTCCATTAAGCGACCACCTCCTGAACGACCATTTTTCTATAGAACGAAATTTATTAAGATAGGCTCAATACTAATTTTACCTCCATTCAGAGACCATCCAAATTGAACTCCCTCCATGAGCGATCAATTATTTTGAAGAAAATGAAACAAGTTTCGTTTTTTCCTGGTCGTTTAAAAAATGTTTTATTAGAAAAATAATTCCGTAGAGCGCACTATTCATCAAACTTCTAAACTAAGGTCATATATTTTTTTCTTTATTCCGGTAACTTTTAAGTGTTTAAACCCCTTTGTGACTTTTTTAGGCAATAAATTTAACTATGATGACAAATTAAGAATGACGGTCAGTAAACTTCCTGGTCCTGTTTTGTCAGGAAACTTTCAAAGAAATGGATAAATTAATGAAATCGTCATTATTATTTGTTCCCGTATGTACATCAATGTATTTTTTTTTTTAACTCTGCAGTAATTAACTTGTGTAATTAACTTTTGTTTTGATACTTTAATTTTTATATTTTTTTCCTAAGGGGAAAATTAAATTTTAGTAACATTAATTGTTACCTTTATTCAACAATTAAAATCTAGATTTAAACATAACCCCCATTAAGAGACCACCTCTCGGAGCAACCAAATTTTATTGGAACGAAACGTAATCGTTTTAAGGAGGTTTTGCTGTATTTCGAAATTGTTCACTTTGATATCATCTTTCACCTTATTAAAAGTGAAGTTTTTTTTATAGTATTCTGAATGTACTGAAAATTATGTCATATTCTATTCTTAACGCTTGGTTTTTCTTTCTTGTTTTTATTAAAAAAAGTGAAATACTGTTATAAATTTTATTTAAAAAAATATATGGCAAAGTTTTATATATATAAATTGAATTTTCAACAACTGTAATATCTATAACTCACAATATCGGCAGACTTGTGTGCCTTTCCCTTATTTATAAAACAGCAAATAATTGAGTGCATAACCAAAACAAAATTCATTTCTTTAATGGAGACTTAGTTATACTATTATATAGACATGATTTTTTTTCTCATAAATTTTTATTTTAACGCTTTTATAAAAGTTATTTCACTGCTAATTGAATAAAAAAAGCAAAAAAAGAAAATCAATTAAACCAATCAAGAAAGAATGAAATTTATAACATAATTTTATGGGGATTTTAAAACACGATAGAAAATTTTATATGAACGGAAAGCTTAAATTAAATTTAGTTAAAGCAATTTAAACAGAATATCAGAAATTTTAACAAAACATGTTTGTTTATAGAAACATTATTTCAACTTAAATATACAGTATGCTTATTTTAATTGCTAAAAGGTGTAAATTAATACTATAAAAAGCAGTAAAAATAGTTATTAAAGAATCACTGTATTTGCATGACTAGCAGTAAATTTAGGCATAGAAAAAGGCGCATATAGCCGCATATAGCATATAGATATTAAATGTAATAGTTAAACCGTAGCAAGATTATATCAAGAAAAAAACATGCAAAAACATTTCAGTGAAAATAAGATAAGTTTTCCTTTCAATCTGTACTGCAGGGATGTAGTGGAGGGTATACGCGGGTATACGCCGTATACCCTCTGGATTTTTTTAAGGAGTACCATATACCCTCTGTTTCTCATGAAAACTACAGTATATACAATGTAGGGTATACTCTATGTCTTGAGCGTATACCCTCTGCTTAGAGCGAATACCCTCTGCCTTTTTTACGACTACATCCCTGCTGTACTGTCGCCGTTTGTGTGATGAAACGAGCGTTAATCTAAATAAAGGTATGATATTGCTTTTATAGCAGTTTTTAGCTTTGTTTCATTATAAGTGATTTACATATATATATATTTACATAAAATCCAAGTCTCTGTGTGTCCCTCGCAATTCCGGTAGGACCGCCTCATTGTAATGAGTAATTGTTGAAAATTACTAATGCAGGGTTACCCCAGTAGCACCAAATGTTGACCAACTTGGCGAGATATCGCCAAATTTGGCGACAAAAATAAGTTGTCATATATGAAGCCAACTTGACGATAGCTAGATAATTTGGCGAAATTCCCATTTAAAACCATTAATGTTTCATAAATGAGTTTACCGCAATTTAATTTAAACTCCGCGCTTTTAAGGGTTTTTTGAAAATCTATGGGTGGGAATTTAAAGTGTAATACTATACGAAAATGTACGTCTTTACATCTGCATCCCGATGCTACTAATAATATAACAGCCAATAGACGGTGCTGTACTGTCTGAGCTCCTAACGCCCGATTTTAATGTGCTTTAAGTATTTTTCCAGTATAGGGGCCTTGGCGAGATAGAGAAAATGAAATTTGGCAACATATTCTCTAGCAACTTATTCACTGTTTCATATACACAAGTAATTTTTCAATATTTATACAATTTATTTAATATAAAGAAGCCATTTAACTATTTTTGTATGTAAACTGAAGTAAATTTTATATAAAAAATAACAATAATATAGATATAAATAAAATGTTTATAGATTATATAAATAAACTTAAAAGTTCATTAATTTTGTTTTCATAGCTGTTTATATCATTTGGCAAGCAATCTCACTTCTGAAGCCCGACAAACTTTTAATAAAGTACACTAAGGCCCCTGTACTGGAAAAGTACGTATACAAAAGTTAAATTCTCGGTACTTTTCCACATCAGGGGCCTTAGCGAAGAAGGAAAATTGGCAACATATTTTCTGGCAACCTATTCATTGTTTCATATCATACACATATGCATTTTTTTTTTCAATATTTATACAATTTATTTAGCACAAAGAAGCCATGCATCTAATTTTATAATATAGACATGACCTGTAATCCGCAAAAAAACCTCAAATCCGCACAACACTTGGAACCAAACTGTGCAGATTAGTGGTCTTCTAATGTATTGCAGTTTTTCATAAATGTGTTTCGTTTTTAAAATCTGTTATTTTCACCTATCACTGCGGAATAAGCGAGAGAAACTCGCATTCTTGCACGTATGTTGTATACATCTTTGTATCTCATATACCGTCATTTTTGACGGGCTATCTTTCTAGTTTTATATAAAATGTATTTTTTCCCTTTGTATGCAAATGAATTTAAAAAATGTTCTTCATGACTAAGATTTTAAAAAATGTAGATACTCATCATTAAAAAAATGAAACACAAAAATGACAGTTGTAGAATTTAACCTTTCAAATCTGATTCTCATTGTATTTTTAGTAACAACACATAAGCGGATAAACAGTTCCATTTCCTGCTTCATCATAAATCATCTTACAGTTTCCGGTTACAAGAAACTGGCCAGTGTCCCATTCTTTAGTGGACATTCGAAAAACAAATGTCCTGATTTTTCTAGCGTTAACATAGATTTAACCATAATCTATCAAGAAACGGTTCCTTAAATTTCGGGGCCATGGACAGGCACAATGGCCGTACACGCGCTTGCATGTTGTGAACATTTAAGACACGGATGAATCGCTAAGAATTTTAGTATTTTGTTCATGAAATTTATCGGTTACAACGTTTATTCAACGGCTATTGAACATTTGGAGAAAAAATGAAAGTAAAAATTTATTTCAGGGAATTTCTGTCTGCAGAAGGTCATAAAATATCTTTTTCCTCATTCATGTAATATGAATAGTATTTGTATTGAATTTCAGAAAAGGACTATTTTTTTTCTCGTTTGTAATGCAGAGTAAGGCAAAATAATAACAATGATGTTAATGATAATAATAAAAAAGTTACAAAAATGAAATTTTAAATTAATTGCTTGTTAAATAGTAATGTATTATACAGTGTCGGTCAAAAGTCAGAACACAATTCCTTATCTTAGAAATGCGTTGAAATTTAAAAAAATGCTGGAATGTGCATTCTATCAGTTTGGGAAGATTTCATCTCGTTAAAACATTTTTGCAGTAGAGGGGCACGAGTTAACCCTTTATGTACTGAATTATGAATTCTTGAAAATTTTATCTTCTAAAGCATTTTTCGTGAATTGTTTAAACTATATTAGAAGATTTGCGTAATCATTTAATAAATTTTAGAATGATTTTATAAGGATTTATAAGTATTAATTAAATCTGAATTTATAGAGATTTTGTGCAATATATATAACACCACTCAAATCTTTTATTTTAAATGTTTTCTTAGTATTTTCTAGAATTAGGAAATGTACAAATATAACGTTCTTACAATAAAAATATAGAAACATTTCCGAATTGAAAAATTGCACCCCCCCCCCCTCCAACACCAAGAAAGCTGAAAAGATCGAAAGAACGCAAAAGAAATCCTTCTTTTAAAAATATTTTTTCTTATGTAACCAATAATGCTTTTGGAACAAGATAAAGTAATGTATGTATAACTGATTCTAAACTGTATTACAACTAATCGATGCATTAAATAAACTGCATAACAAGTTATTTTAATGGTACTTATAAGTACCGTCAATAGATATATGATTAAGCTGTTGGAGGCGTCCTCAATGTTTAAATATTAAATGAATGGAGATTGTTAAGATATATCGCTGTAAAAATATCTTCAAAACAAACAATTCAATATAAAAATTGCTGCCTTACCACGTTTCTTAAAGAAGAGATCAGAAATAAAAATGTTCACATAAACTCCTTAAGCACCATATTCAATTTTAGTTATAGTATGTTGAATACCAGATATATTAAATTTCGTCAAAAGTAGTTTATGATATTATCTTTAATTACATGTGAATTGTTTACTTACATGTAATGTGTGGGGGTGAAATAAATGTTTATTTATATTAAACAACTTCAAATAAGGTTCGAAGTAAACAATTTCTCATAATAACAATGGCCATTAGCGACGCAAAAAAAATAAAAACAGAAGCTTAGAACATTGCAATCGGGACTTAAAATATGACATACGTAAATACGTCCTGGTACTTCAAATAGAAGCATTCATGACGTACGTAGGTACGTCGTGGTACTTGAAGGGTTAATATCAAGAAAAAAAAAAGAAAAAAATTGTAACCTAACTCAGCATACTCTATTTTTTTTACACAATCATTGTGAATATTAATAAAAATCAACGTTTAATGCACCAAAACACTTTATTTCTTGTGGCAAACTAGTTTCAGTAGCCACAGCGCACCCTCATCAGTGCAAAATATGGTATCATATTTTGCACTAATGAGGCTGCGCTGTGGCTACTGAAACTAGTTTTCAACAAGAAATAAAGTGTTTTGGAGCTTTAAACGTTGTTTATTATTTATATTATACTGAGCCAAGTAATCTCGTATTGTAGTACAATCATACTGATTAGTAAAGTATCACACAATTTGAAAAATTTCTAACTGAATGAAAAAAATTCTTCGGAAATCGAGCCTAGAATCTTTTGACTTAAATTGCCAACACGTTTCCGTCATTCAATGTTGCTCCTTTACATGCAGCTTTTTCTATACAGCTTCTTCTATCACAGACTAGATCCTATTGTCAAAAATTCTTCTGAGTAAATTATGTCGTCCGTCTGTCGTTCCAGGTAACTCAATTTTAAACGCAATTTAACCCTTTCAGTCCCATAAATTACCTGTTTATGCTAAAATTCTGAAATTCATAAAATATATTACTTTTATGCTCAATATAAGAAATAATAAAACAAAAAAAAATTAATTTTTTCATATAACACATCAATCGAAAAAGCTTACGGCGCCATTTGGCATCATTGGGACATGACGTATAATAAAATTTATAGAAGGAAATTTATACTGTGAATCAGAGTAGTTTATATATATCATTAAACATTTTTATTGTTAATACAACATTATGGAAATGTTTTCTAATAACAAAAATTCTTAAATTATTTAATAACAACTTGAAGATCAATTTAAATAATATAGTTTAACACACCAGAATATTATACTTATTACATTATTACTTAAAATTTACACATTAGATTACTTATTACACATTACTTATTACATTATTACTATTAAATAATACTCACATTTCATGTGAAGTAACCCAGAATATTATACTTATTACATTATTACTTAAAACTTACACATTAGATTACTTATTACACATTACTTTACATTATTACTATTAAAAAGCATTTCAAACAAAATTTTTCATAAAATATTTTTATGAACTAGACAAAATAAATTATTGAAGCATATTTTAATATAATATATAAAAGTAAAAACATTTATTAATTATAAAGTTTATAAAAAAGACTGTTATTCATGACTCGTTTTGCGAATCTCATATTAGAAATATTAAAATATTTTTTTTTTGCATAGTGCTGCCATCTGTTGAAGACAAACAAAAATATTTATCTATTAGGGATTATATGTAGCTTTTATTTCCGTCATTTGAAATAATATGGGAGAATCCAGATATATAGTAAAAAAATAAAGAATATCATGATTCCATTTGGACTCACTGGGAATGAAAGGGTGTGTTGAGTTGTAGCCAGGACCTAAACAGCCAGTGATTCCAAATGGAATCGTAACATTTTAAAAAGCATTTCAAACAAAATTTTTCATAAAATATTTATATGAACTAGACAAAATAAATTATTGAAGCATATTTTAATATAATATATAAAAATAAAAACATTTATTAATTATAAAGTTTATAAAAAAGACTGTTATTCATGACTCGTTTTGCGAAATGAACAGAATCTCATATTAGAAATATTAAAATATTTTTTTTTGCATAGTGCTGCCATCTGTTGAGGACAAACAAAAATATTTATCTATTAGGGATTATATGTAGCTTTTATTTCCGTCATTTGAAATAATATGGGAGAATCCAGATATATAGTAAAAAAATAAAGAATATCATGATTCCATTTGGACTCACTGGGAATGAAAGGGTTAAGGCAAAATATACCGAGTTTCTATAATGATAAACTATGGGAGGTTGTTGAAAAATGGGGTAAGGAATGTGGTCTGATAACACACTGATCTAAATATTGTCTAAATTTAAATAGACAGAAATTTCACTCTTGTTCTAAAACGTACGTATATCCAGTTTTGTGCAAATCGATCTAAAACAGTAGATTTTTGTAAGGAACATAAAAATCAAGTATGACTTTTATATATTGAGATTACATGTGCTTAAATTAAGTTATAATGTATAAATATTACATTATATTTTTATCTACAGGGTGTCCCTGAATTCATGGACCAAACTGTAAGTGAAGGTGAAGCACACATAAAGAAGCAATTTCGGTATAGCAGTGTGATGCCAGAAATGAAAAGTTTTGGCGAAAAACAAGAAATTCTGAGGAAATGAAACCGAGCCTTTTCTTGACATAACAATTGAACTACCAATTGAAAGAAGGGAATAAACGCCACCTTTTGACACATTCATTTTTCTACATTTTTACATTCTTTAGACGTGTAGTGCTTAATTGTGAGTTCGAAGAAAATAACAAAAACCAGTCGCTTCGTATGTTTTTTTTTATTTTCTTCGAACTCACAACTAAGCGCTACGTCTAAAGAATGTAAAAGTGTAGAAAAATGAATGTGTCAAAAAGTGGCGTTTATTCCGTTCTTCCAATTGGTGGTTCAATTAGGGTAAGTTCTCAAATATGTCACCAGCAGCGTCTAGCAAATGAATGGCGTACCTTTTCGAAAATCCCAAGTGTTTCACGAACATTTGAGGTAACGGCTGAAAATCTTGCAATGAGGTCCTCATCAAAATCGACTGGCGTCTCATAGAAGCGACATCTGGAACCTTTGAAAAGGCACGCCAACAACTTGCTAGCTGCTGCCAAGTATGTATCGATGTTGGTGGTAACACATTTGAGCACGTACTGTAATTGATATGCCAATAAAACACTTGTTTTCATTTCCTCAGCATTTCTGGTCTTTCGCCAAAACTTTTCACTTCCGGCTCCACATTGCTATACCATAATTGCTTCTTTATATATACTTTACTTTCCCTCACAATTTGGCCCATGAATTCAGAGACACCCTGTATATTGTCAATAAATGCTTTGTATGATAGATAAAAATGCACATTTTCTGCTAAACGCTAGATCATTTTTTAAATGGAAGCCTTTGGAGTTTTCAATATATAGACCGTAAATTATTATATTAGATGTAAAATTCCAACTGGGCGAAAAATGTCCGGACCAGAATTCGAACCAGGGAGCTCCTGGCTGAAGCCGCCAGTGCTCTACCATCTGAGCTATCCCGGACGAATCTGGTGGAACTTTTTCACCCAGCTAACCTTAATGATTATAGCATCTGGTCTGAAAGCTGGTTCAGCTCAACAGAATAAATCTCAGGTAATGGAACTCCAGAAATCGCTGGATACGTAATTACACCAGATTAATTTTAACACAATTATTCTAATTGGTAAATAAATCATATTTAATCATCATATTTGTTCATATCATATTTACATCTAATCTATTAATCTATATCATATTTACACATAAATCATATTTGTTCATATCATATTTATACCTAATATGATTTATTTACCAATTAGAATAATTGTGTTAAAATTAATCTAGCGTAAATTATTATTTGAAAACATTTAAAAAGTTATGACACGAATATAATAATTATTAAGCATTTTAAGGGTTGAAAATTATAGGATGCTAAAAAAATTACATTTCCAAAAGTTTGAGCAAAAGCATTTTAATTTCGCCATTATACCACTCAACTTAAGGGATAATTACTCATTTTTACACGGTCGTAAGTGAAATACATAATTTTATATGTGGAAATGTACATTTCCTTTAATAAGTGAGTCATCATTAAGTAATCTTAAACGGTGAAAATTACATGATGCTAAAAAAAAAATGTAATTTATATTATGGCTTTAAATTTTATAACTACAGCTAATAGTTTTTCCAAAATTTGAAGAGACAGGGCTAAACAAAAACATTTTGATTTCCATATTATAGTAAAAATTATGAGACGTAATTGATAATTACCCATTTTTTCACAGTCATAAGTGAAAATGCTTAAATTTCTTGTATGGAAATATGTATAGTTTCGCCAAATTTGAAGAAAAAAGTATGAACAAAAGCATTTTAATTTCCCCATTATATAGCTAGACTTAAGAAATAATTACTCATTTTTACGCAGTCGTAAGTGAAATTCTTAAAATTTATATATGAAAATGCACATGTGACTCATTATTAAGTATTTTAACTAGTAAAAATTACATGATGCTAACAAAAAAAAAAAAAAAAAAAAAAAAAAAAGTCATTTATATTAGACCTTTAGATTTTATGAAATACAGCGAATAGTTTCGCCAAAATTTGAAGAGACAGGGCTAAACAAAAACATTTTGATTTCCATATTATAGTAAGAATTCTGAGACTTAGGGATAATTTCTCATTTCTGCACATTGGTAAGTGAAATGCTTAAATTTCTTGTATGGAAAAATATATAGTTTCGCCAAATTTGAAGACAAAAGTTTGAACAAAAGCATTTTAATTTCCCCCTTATACGATTCCATTCAATTACTCATTTTTACACAGTCGTAAGTGATATTCTTAAAATTTATATATGGAAATGCGCATTTCCTTTAATAAGTGACTCATTGGTAAATATTTTAGCCGATGAAAATTTCATGATGCTAAAAAAAATGTAATTTATAAAATACAGCTTTACATTTTATAAAATACAGCGAAAAATTTAGCCAAAATTTGAAGAGAAAAGGATGAATAAAAACATTTTAATTTCCATATTATAGTAAGAATTCTGAGACTTAAGGGATAATTACTCATTTTTGCACAGTTGTAAGTGAAATGCTTAAATTTCTTGTATGGAAATATATATTTCTTTTAAAAAGCGCCTCATTATTAAACGTTTTAACCGATGGAAACTACAAACTATTAAAAATAAATGTAATTTATGTTATAGTTTTAGATTTTATAAAATATAGCGAACTAGTTTCGTCAAATATGAAGAGCAAATTTTGAACAAAAGCATTTTAATTTTCCTATTATACGACTTAAGTGATAATTACTCATTTTTATACAGTCGTAAGGGAAATTCTTAAAATTCAGATATGGAAATGCACATTTCTTTTTAAAAAAGTGACTCTATTAAACATTCTAACCTGTGAAAATTACTTGATGCTAAAAAAAGTGCAATTTCTCTTATAGCTTTAGATTTTTATAAAATATAGCGAATAGCTTCGCCAAAAGTTTAAGAGAAAAGGGTGAACAAAAACATTTTATTTGCAACATTATAGTAAGAATACTGAGACTTGAAGGATAATTATTCATTTTTGCTCAGTCGTAAGTGAATGCTTAATATTCAGGTATCGAAATGCATATATTTTTTAACCTTTTATGTACTGAATTATGAATTCATGAAAATTTTATCTTTTAAAGCATTTTTCGTGAATTTTTGAAATTACATTAAAAGATTTACATAATCATTTAATAAATTTCAGAAGGATTTTAGAAGGACTGAAGCAGCCAAAATTTGAAGAATTTAGAAGGATTAATGATATTTTTCTTAAAATTTTGTAGAATTAGGAAATATTCAAATATAATGTTCTTACAATAGAAATATCAAAATATTTCCGAATTGAAAATCCCCCCCCCCCCTCCTAACGCCAAGAAAGCTGAAAAGAAGCAAAGGCAAATTAAAACATCCTTTAAAATTTTGTTTTGTTTTGTGTAACCAAACTTTTGGAGCAAGTTAAAGTAATGCATCTTTAACTCATTCTAATCTGTATTATTATTAATCGATGTATTAAATGAATTTTTTAACAAGTTATTTTAATGGTACTTATAAGTACCATCAATAGATAAAGGGTTAAAAGGTGACGGAATTTGAATGACGGATTTTTGCGTTTATTTCGTTTAATTGTTTCAATTTTGAAACGGAAGCCTTTTTATTTGACGGAAAAAAAAATTAAAAATTGATGAACTAACCATTTATTAAACATTTTAAAACTTCTTAGTCAAAGCTCGAGTGTCACTCGGATTGCCGTTTACGATGAAGCACTAAGCCCGAGAGTCTCTCGGGGTCAACTTTTAACTATCTGAGCTATAAAAATACCGATTATATTCGTTCCCGGTTTTTTCAGATATTATCTACGAACCTCTTATTTTGAAAAAAAAAATATATAGTTTGCAGCATTAAACAGAAGTAAGTATATGAATAAAAAAAAAAAAAAAAAAAAAAAACTAGAATCGTAGCTTCAGTCGAACCTCTTGTGAATCATGTGGTGTCGCTGTAAAGTGGTTTTAGTTCCGGGTTCTTAGAATCGCACAAAAAATCTCCAACTAATAATTTTACTGGAAAAATGGAATTTTATTTAAAATCATTTAAGTTAGGGTGATTCATACAATAAATTGGGAACACAGTAAAATGGGAAAGAGGCCCGTAACAGAAAATGCGCCTGAGGCGCAATTCTTAATTACATCCTTTAGAGATGGTGGTCAGCAGAGAAGTGACTGATTCGCTAGAAGTGAGATATATTGTCGTATACAATATCGCCCATTTACAAACTTTTTGACGCCAGAATAAAAGAGACAAAGCATTGGCGTGAGGTTTAGCAAAAAATAATGTGGCAGCCCCACAGCACAACTTACCGGGATGTAAGGCAACCCTACTGTATTTCATGTAAGAGCGCCATAAAGTCTGGGTTTGTTTACTTTAACACCAACGAACTGAGCTTAAATGTGATTGTGAAATCTTAAAGAATGTATGGAAAATGCAGAGAAAAAGCATATGTGCTAAGATAAATGAAATACATTTGAAACCGTAATTCCCATAAAATACTTTTATTATTTTTTTATTTATTTTTATCCATCAAATTCTGGTTGCAATTAAGAATAACTTGTTTACAACGCAGATAAAATACGATAAAAGAAACTGTAATGTTAAAAAGACAGCTGCACTTAGGTTTTTTGTGCATTTCATTACTCTTAAATAAAGACCTATAAGAAATAAAAATTAATAATTATGCGATAATGGAATTTTGAATAACTAGAAAATGAAATCATAAATCATTGTATTTGAACATGTTAAGTTCGTTGGGAAAAGGAGAGAGGAAAAAACATATATATATATATATAAAAACGTGTAGATAGGACTACGTATTGTTTTAAGAAAAAGAATTAATTTAATGATTTCACATGTTCAAAGTAGATTTTGATTAACGGGGAGGTTGGAAATTGATATATTGCAGAGAAAGCTGCTACAGTTGCTCTTTGTGCAAATCGGTGCTTTGAAATGTACCACACAAAAGCAAATTTTACTATATAATGTTTATTTACAAATAAAAACTATTTTCAGGTATTCGTACAACATTTGGGTAAGTTTTATGTTAAGAAATGATTTTTCTTATCCGGAATTTTTAAAAAATATATAAAACATACTTTTTTCAATAATTTCTCTTTAAATATTATTTTTTAGTACATTTAAAAAGTTCTTTCATTATGAATAAAAACAGTTTGAACTTTATAATAAAATATACATATAAAAATACATAGCTTCCATGTATTTTTTTAAAAAATCATGAAAAGTATCGCATACCCTCAATGCAGAGGGAGATATGCTGTTGAAATAGTTCAGATTTCAAAGTGTTAACCGTTAAAAATTACACACCGCTAAGAAAAAAATATTATTAGCCCCGGTATGATATTTCTTTCCCCCACTTATTAATGTGTCGTCCCCCCAAAATAACGTTACTTTGTATAAGACAGCCTTAAAACAAAGCAGATGTATCAATGCACGGAATAATCTCTACTGCAATTTTTTTAACTTCTAAGCATCACGCATTTTCAATTTTTATACCGTCGTATTGGGAGAAAAAAGTACTTTTAAGTACAATTTGAACACTGCATCTCCATTTATTTTTCAGATATTAATTTTTTGTAGTTTTTTCCACCAGTTGTTTAATTTTGGCAACTCAAGCACTCCATTTCTGTAGAAAGTAAAGGGAAAATAGTTGAAAAATAGCAATTATATCTTTTTGTTGCCATTTTTCTCATAAAAACTGAAAAAAAAAATTAAATACGTGCTATTTTGAAAAAGTATAAATAAATGATTTCTGATGAAATATGGAACTATTATAAACTAAATTTAATTTTAAGTATCTATATTAATATTACAAAAAAATTAAGGCATAATGAATCATGATATAACCGATTTTTTTTGTCCAGTTTCTTGAATGACGAAATCTCGTTTTTTGGAGTTGTGTATTATTCAGCGATAGTCACGTCCTATGCATACCTTACTGTACATGTTGTTTAAGACTGGATAGTAAATGAGGAATTTTTTAGCGGATGCGGATGACGTCATTTTATATAAAATAAAAGCGCGTGTTTGGAGTCTTAAAACTGGACTATCTGTATGTATATATATATATATCATCGGGAGCGGCACTAAATTCTGAAAAAGCTGTTTCCTAGTTTTTATTTTTACTTTAGACTTTTTAAAAGCTAGCGAAATAGTTTGGCCAGAATTTGAAGAAAAATGGGAATTTTTTTTTTTTTTTTTTTTTTTTAAATTTTACTCGATTTTCCCGTTTTTGCACAGTTGTGAGGGAAATGCTTAAAATTCATATACAGAAATGCACATTTCTTTTAAAGAATGACTCAATTTCAATGACGGATTTTGGCATTTAGCTCGTTTAATTGTTCATCAGAGTTAATCGATGTTCAGAATCGAATCAGAGTTCATCAAATTATATCATTTTATCTTTGCAATGTGGGACTTTAATATTGTCTAGGATGAAAATAAAAGTAAAAAGTGCTCACCTTTAAACAATTATTGTAGTGTTTTACATTTATGGATGAAATTGTCTTTATACCTTTACATATCGCTCACCCGCGAGAAAAGTGACACATCTTGACAAAAGTAAATTTTGCAGCAGATGCAAAAGAAAATTTGCATGATTTTACTTTAACATGAATTTATAGCACTGAAATGAGATGTGCATGCACGAATGAAAATGTGCATAAAAGCATAAAACTCTTAAAAATAGAGACGTAGGATGAGGTTTGGAGTGTGATAATTTTACCTCCCCACACAATCCACCCCCCTTATGGGGTCACAAATGGACATATAGCGTAATAAAGTGATTTTTCTCATAGCTACACTTATGAAACTGTTTGTGTAGCAAAACGTATTTATGACAGACCTATAAGAGGGATAAAACGCAAATTGACTTTTTGCCAAATGTGTCACATTTCTTGCGGGTGAGCGATATGTCATATTCGTCGTCTTTATATGTTTAGGTTTGATAATAATTTTTTGTTCATTCTCTCCGTGCAAAGAACGTGTTTACTGATAGTCTTGTAATAAAAAATTCAAATTGCAATAATTTTTAGTCTCTTTTATTATCCCTTTTATTTCGCTTCAAGAAAAAAGAATTTCTGGTTATCATACTTTTCATTAATATGATTTTTTTTTTCGAAAGTATAAAATAAAGAAACAAAATTAGTTACAAGAAATTGGGCTCAGATAATATTTTTCATTAAATTACTTACAATACGCAAAATTATTTCTGTATCATTGAAACACATAGTAATTCAATTTCTTTTTTATAATTATCCGAGGTTGTATTAGTTAAGCAATAATGATACTTTTGACACATATTTCATCTAATACATATACAAGTATTTACTGTGATAATATAAATTAAGCAGAAATATTACATGTCGATTTCTCTTCTGGTAAAATGTCTGACTTTATTTATTTTTTTAATCTAACGAAAACCAAAAAAGTAGAAAAAAAAAGCCTAGTTTTATTTTAAGTACAGTAAAACTAAAACCCTAGAAATAAAGAACGAATAAAGAAAAAAAAAGTAAAATCTTCTTTTGCGCAAACCAGTTTGTAAGTTTGAATGAAAAACATAAAATTTATTTCCATAGTTTTATAAGTTAATATATGAATATTGAAATATTGTAACTTCTGAAAACTAAATATATTTAATATTTCATTTTAAAAGTCAGAAATGTATAAATTAAATATTATGAGGTTCTTTTTTTTTAATTACTCGTGATGTTAATCAATATTTCATGTATATAATATTAATTTTACAAGTAATTTAATTATAACAGAATTTTACACAAAATTATTAAATAAACATTTCCAAAAGTCTTTTCTATATATCATTTTAATCCCTCTGTTTAGATTGTTTTTTAGCTTCTAAAATTGCTAAAAATTACAGTATACTGTAATTATTTGCTTATATAAATGTATTTTAGTATGATTTTTGTCTCACATACTAAATATTTTGGGACTGGATTGATCACTTGCTAAACAAGTTGGAAATTGTACGTCAAACGTGGCAAATGAGATGCGTTCGTACTATAACTAGTTTTATAAATATTCGCATCTTGGTGCAATTGCTATTGCATTTTTATGCAAAAATACATAAATACAAAAATTTTTACGATAATATATATTAAATTCAGTAATACGGAAATAATATGACACCATCTCAAATATGACGTAATCACCATGGCAACCTGGAATCATTATCTTTCATGTGATATCATTGAATTAATTACGCATGATAGAATTTAATAGAATGGAGAAAACTTTTATTAATATTTTGTTAAGTTTTGATTCCATTTTAATAAAGTTGAAATGACTCGACAAAATTCTGAAACGATTATATATATTAAATTTCAAACCATTCGGTTGGGTAGTTTTTGCGCTGTTATATACGGACAGACGAACGGACCAGATGACGACTATAGGTGATGCGTATTTATATAATTACGAACACATCTAAAAAGTAACTATACGGTAGTGATGCAGCCAGAATCCTCAAGTGGGAGGGGTTTTAAACAATCTACTACCCTCATAACATGCATGGTCACGGTGACGTCATTGTGACGTCACTGTAAGTCACTGTGGTCACGT
Source organism: Maratus speciosus (assembly GCA_963932465.1). Lineage (NCBI taxonomy): Eukaryota > Metazoa > Arthropoda > Arachnida > Araneae > Salticidae > Maratus > Maratus speciosus. The sequence continues at coordinate 374,832,667 of OZ010790.1, read as the reverse complement.
CACATCTGTGACGAAAATGCCACCACTCAGTGATGTCACGTTGTGACTGAGATGTGAACTTCTTAGAAAACTTTAAAAAATTACAAAAATTCTTCAAAACATGTTATTTAGTGTAAAATTATATTTTTCTATCAATTAAAAAAAAAAATTGAGACGTCATTGTTATGTCATTGCATGTAACGTACATCACGTCATATATGTGACAAAAAAAAAACCAAAAAAAAAAAAAAACCCCACCATATTGTAAGTCACAGTGTGAAAAAAATATGAACTTTTAAAATCTTTGAAAATGAAGAGAAATTTTTTAAACAGTATTTTAAACAGTCCCGAGTTACAGCGGCATGAGGAATGAAAATATATTAGTGGATAGCAAATGGTAAATTCTGTCACGAAGGGGGGGGGGACATAATATATAAAGTGCACGATACAAGCACTAAAGCAATTTGGATAACATATTTAGAATTAGGAGTATTAAATCTGTACAGTATTTAGTTTGCAGAGAGGAAACTATTTTATTTTTTTTGCCAACCAGTGGTATTCGAAACACTTCTGTGGTTTCAAACTAAAAATTTTCTATTACAGTTAAGTCTGCAGCTTTTAATGAGCACGTAGAAAGAGTCTTCAGAGTTTAGTCGGAGTTTTTTTCTTGAGAGAGTTTTTTTTCCTGACAACTATTTAACTATTTTAAGTAACTATTTTTGAAAAAATTCTACTTCTTTCAAACTTTTCAAATAATTTAACATTTCAAATAATTAACATTTTCCGAAAATAAAAAAAAATATATACAAAATTTATGCAAAACGCATGATAATAATTAATTATTCGTATTTCAAATTTGTATTTTACAGATATGACTTTAAAAAAAAATTATTTTACAAATTGTTTTATTTTACAGAAAATTAATATGAAAAGATTGTCAGATTGACAAAGAATTCTTTTATTTTATCCTCGATAATCCTTTTTTATTTATTAAGAACATATCGCTCACCCGCAAGAAAAGTGACACATCTCACAGAAATTCATTTTGCGTTTTATTCCACTAAAAGATTTGTCATAGGTGCGTCTTGCTACACAAACAGTTTCATAAGTTTAGCTACATGAAAAATCACGTTATTATGCTATATGTCCATTTGTAACCAAAGATGAGGGGTGGATTATGTAATGAGGTAAAATTATCCAACCCTCCAAACCACATCCTAAGTTTTCATTCTTATGTGCTTTACGCTTTTATGCACTTTTTAATTCTTCTATGCAGAGTTAAGTGCTATAATTTCATGTTACAGTAAAATCATGCACATTTTCTTTTGCCTCCCCTGTGAAATTTACTTTTGTCGAGATGTGTCACTTTTCTTGCGGGTGAGCGATATTTTGTATTTATTACGTGTGAAACAAATTTTACTTTAAGAAAAGGGGGGTGGGGGTTCATTATTACCATTAAATTGATATTTACTCATTTTAAAAATTTAAACAAAGTTTTATCTAATAAACTCTAATTATTATTATTATTATTATTATTTACAAAAAAGAACCTTTACAATCCATTGTAACTTAAATTGTTTGGAACCAATAAAAAGAAAAGATAAAATACATTGGAAAATTCTCCAAAAAGAAAATTTTAATTAAAGACAGTCTCATAAAATTATTGCGCATCTGAGTTCGAAATCTTTTGTATTCAAAAACAAATAACGATAAAAAAGAACATCTGCGCTGAAAATCAAAATCGTCTGCGCACAGAAGAGAAGATGCCGGAAGTTTACTCTGTTAGAACATCACGAAGTCTACAACACTTTTTTATAAAATAAGAGAAAGAAGCCCGCCATTTTAAAATATTACAAATACACGGATATTATAAATGGGACGTAAATGTAAGTCTTATTTAATTTAAATGTTTTGTCCCTGTTTTGTATATTATGATGACTTAAATAGTTTTATGTTATATTAGTAAGGGACTGTTCTGCAATTGTTTTCAGAAACATTTTCCTATTCGATGCTGCGTTGAAAAATATCTTAATCTGCGATCACTTAAAAAGAAAAGAAAAAAAAAACAGCTGCGCAGAGACTGATTCATAACTGCATTCAGAGTGGAATTAATTTAAAGATTAATTTGCTGTTACTTGAGATTGAAAATATGTTGAGAAAATGATTTGGAATTTTTTTCGGCTTCTTACTGTTTTGTGTTTCCTGATTACTAACACTTACAGTAGTTATAGACATTATTATTTTGGAGTTAAATATGATTTTCGATTATTATGATATTACGAAACTATTTCAGATTAGAAATTAGCATTATATTGGGAAAATGTATTTTTACGTATTACACTAGTGAAACTTTTCAAAGATTTTTCTTTTGGTGCTAATAATATTTTAAATTATTATTTAAAATCATAAATCTTCATACCAATGGTTTTCAGATTTAGCATTTGCCAAAATTATAAAATAATAGAAATTTCTTATAACATATGCAAAGATTTTTGAGATATTGTTAAATCTAATAATACATTTAATTCATCTATTGTAATTTATTGTTGTTTAATAGTACAATTATAAATACTAATTATTATTTTTAGTGTTTTTCAAATTGGTATACTTATTTTTTTTAATTGTATATAAGCATTTTTTTTTGTTTGTGATTTTAATCTAACATTTAATTATGGACATTCTGAAGCGGTTATTAAATTTTCGTCTATTATAAAATTATTTTCTAAGTTTATGATATACGTAATTATTGGCACTAAAAGTAAAATATGATATTTAAACATTGAAATAAAAAGTTTTTCGTGTCTAATAGGAAGTTTATAAATTGAACTACTTTAGTATATATATATATTTTTAAGTTCATATTTATTTACATAATATAGGAATGAATATTTTTTTAAACAGATTAACAGTGTTTAACTTCGGTTTGCCTGTCCGTTTTTCTGTATGGCTGTCTGTCCGCGCTCTAACTCTCGTAACTAAACTCGGATTTCCCTGAAACATTTAGATATTGACGTTTACTATAACACGTTCCTTATTTCTAATGAAGTTTGTAGCATGTTTAGTTCATTTACAGGGACAGTCAAAAGTATTCCGTTACATTACGGCCTATGGAAAAAAATCGTTTCAAAGGATTTTTAATGATTTTACACGCTTTCAAACAGAATAAAATTGATATGCATTTATGAAGCGCATTTAAATATGCATTCTGCTGAATATGCGATGCATAGAATAGTTATTTTTCATTTACAGAGCTAAAAAAGGAATTCCAATACATAATGATATAGGTGTGGAGGGAATTGTTTATGGCGTACTTTAATTATGTTAATCTATTTCATATATATTGAAACTTATATACGTCGCTGAAGTTTACATACTATAAATTATTTCATGTATAATACGAAGTGCATATAGCATTTACAGGGACATACAAAATATTTCAATACTATATTGTATCCGAAGTACTGTTCATTAGCGATGATTGCTGGGAATGCATTTTTAATTATGATATGCGCTTTTATGATTCACTATATTTATGCACAGTATAGGGTGTATATAAATGCTACAATTCGTATACAGGGCTACACAAAAGTACTCGTAAGGGTTACTGCATATGGGCGCAAATTGTTTAAAGGTGGCTTTTAAATGAGTTGTTCTTTTTTACGCTGAAATGCATTTAATTTGCTAAGAAATGTTTGTAGAATATAGATAAAATGATATACAGGGTCACGTAAAGAATTGGATACATGGCCGTCTGTAAATCATAATTTCTGGAAATGTGATTTCAGCAGTTTTAAAAGTGTCTTAGTTTGAATTAAATTTTAACTAAATAGTGGCGTGTAATAAAGGTTCTAGGTAAACTACATGATTGTACAAAAGTATTTAAGTATCTTTCCATTTATTAGTATAAATTGCTGAAAGAGAATTTCAACCTGTTATGTTTCAATTACTAAACTAAATTTCCCCATTATATAGTATATATATCAACCTACAGATCAAATACAGGACTGTTCAAAAGAATTAGAAAACATATTTGGCTATGGACGGTAACTGCTGAAATCAGTTTTTCAAATGTTTTATGCGTTTTCTAAAATGTTTACTTAGTTATCTTATTTACGTTATTTCCCTAAATTACGATGTCTTGTTAAAGTATTCAGGAAGCGTTGGAAAGTGTTTTATAATCTATGCTTAACGCATGATTTTTCTTACTTGTTTTTTTTTTCTTTTTCGCAGATCAGTCTTTTCCTATAAAACATACAAAATCTATTTAGGTCATATTCACAAAATACAATATACACGGGAATAAAAAATTTAAATAAATATGGCTTATAATGTCGTATTTAATAAAGCAATGACTAATCATAACACATTAAAATCTTACACATTCTTAATATCGAGCTTGTACTCAAGATCAAGCTTGGAATTTAATAAAAAAAAGATGTCAGTTGATAAGCATTGTTTTTTAAGTGGAAAAATTTAAAATATTTTAGAAGAACGAGACTCCAAAATAGCGATATTTTGCTAAAAAGTATGGTAAAAATATAAGATTTTACATTTCAAACAAAACTTTATTTCAAAATTGTGCATTTTAAAATACATCACAGTGCTTATGACAAGAACCATCACAGTATTGAAACTTGGAAAATTTTCCAGAGAGAAACATTCGGCTTACATACAATATTTCAAATGAAAATCAAATTTTAAATTAATTGCTTAAAAGGTGCAAAGGCTAACATAGTGAAAAAGATTCCATGCCGGGACTCGAACCCGGGCCATCAGTATAGTGCACTGACATTCTCCCGACTAAACCACATGGAACGATACCCAGCCTCGAAAGTTTCTCACTATTACATGTTGGCAAGGCTACAAAAGCAGCACGAGAAGGGATATTTATCGTAAGCCACCGACATGTGGCAAACACGAAACTTAATTAAATCCAGATTCGATTGAAACTACATTAGTACTTGGAAATTTTTCCAAAGAGAAGCCTTCGCCTTGAATGCAATATTTAAAATGAAAATCAAATTTCAAATTAAAACTGCCTTTTAAGCATGTAATTTGAAATTACATTTTCATTTGAAATATTGTATGCTAGGCGAATGGTTCTCTCAGGAAAAATTTCCAAATATTAATATAGTTTCAATCGATGCTGGATTTAATTAAGTTTCGTGTTTGCCCCATGTCGGTGGCTCACGATAAATATCCCATTTTGTGCTGCTTTTGTAGCCTTGCCAACATATAATAATGAGAAATTTTCCAGGCTGGGTATCGTTCCATGTGGTTTAGTCGGGAGAATGTCAGTGCGCTATACTGATGGCCCGGGTTCGAGTCCCAGCATGGAATCTTTTTCACTATGTTGGCCTTTGCGTCTTTTAAGCAATTAATTTGAAATTTGATTTTCATTTGAAATTATCACAGTGTTTATGACAAATTCGTCACAAATGACACATATTTCACAAATTGGTGACAATGTGACTTCAAAACATTGTCACATTCGTCACAGGTTCGTCACAAAGTTAATGCCAAATTAGTCACAAATGACACACTTTTCACAAATTAGTCACACCGTGACTTCACAGAGTGGTCACAATGTGACGTCACAAACGACCTCTAAAACGGCCATAACGACCTCGCATTCTAGTCACTATGACGTCACATCGACGTCACGTGACGTCACATCGACGGTCACAAAATCACAGCGTGACTTCACAACGACGTCGCCGTGACGTCACCATGCCTTACGGGTATAGATGTAAAATGCAAATGGGAATTTTACTTGAGTTTTTGTTAGTTATATAATTTTTCTGGGAAGGCATTCGAATATAACATATTGTTCTTTGTTGCTTATAGAATTATGTTGAAAAGTTCTATAATGATAGGATTTAACAGAATTGAGAAAACTTTTATTAATATCTTTTAAAATTTTGATTCGATTTTCATAAAATTTCAAATGATTCGACAAATTCTACAACGATTATATATATTAAATTTCAAACCATTCGGTTGTGTAGGTTTTGAGCTGCTATATGCGGACAGATGAACAAACAGACGGGCCAGGCGACAACTATAGGTGCTACGTATTTATATAATTAAGAACGTAACCAAAAATTGAAAAGATAAATAATGTCATATAAATTATAAAATTTTTAATCTGAAAAATCATAGGTGCAAAACTATGTAGATTTTAGAAAATATAGGCATTAGTAGTCACTCTCCATCACTCTTTGCTAAGTACTTTTCAAAATTGCGCCTAAAAAAAGACGGAATAAAAGGATCTTCAAATCAAAAGAAATCACACAACTTGATATGCTGTAACTAAGCCAAGAAGCGAATTAAGCTCTTTCGATCCCATCAATCTTTGTCACTTAATATCGATACTAATGCATCAATATGTATATATATCATATATGTATATGTTCGGTGGGCTATAGAATTTCTTCAAATTCTGTCAAGTGTAAACTAATCTTTTCATCAGCCGATAGTAAATAAAATTATCAAGAATTGAACCAAATTAGAAATAGGAAGGAGAGTTGAATTGGTGTAAGGAAAAATTTAAAATTTAGGACTAATTTAAAATTTAGGATTAATTTAAAATGCCGGACAATCGAAAATTGTTTTTTTTTTTTTTTTTTTAGAGACTTTATGCTTCTTAATATATAATTAGTCAGAATTACGTGTGAAATGTCTCGACAATGTTCGATTTGTTAAAATATGCTCCACACTTTATACACTTATTGAACAAAAAAGTTTAAAAAGTTTTTACAAGGGGTGCATTCAGTGAAAAATCCTTATCAATTTCTGAATTTGTCAACAAGGTGATTTCCAAAGATTTAAAGTTGAATAAAGTCGCTATAAAAATTGATTATCTTCGTCAGAGCATACATAAAATTAAACATCTAAAGGGCTAATAATTCAGGTTTACATCTTTTATTTAACTTAACTTGGTTCATGCGTGTAAAGATGAAATTTTGCGATCGATTTTCCTCACTTTGTAATGAGCTAGAATTATAAAAATCATGATTTGATTTGAAATCCACCGTAGTGGTGATTGCTTTGAGGCCTATAGCAACAATGGCTGTCGCCTCGAATGATCCTTATTTATACACAAAAATTATAGCACAAACCAGACATGACACTTTTATTTCTCTATATTACATAAATATATTACTTTGAAAACACAATCACAATTACATCCATATCTTATCCAGGGACTCGAACCCGGGCCCTCAGCGTGACAGCACCCTCCGTTTACTGACCACGCCACAGGGCGACATAAAAATCATGTATACTGAAGTATGATTCCGATGGCAATACGATATTTTAATTGAGTTGAGCAAAGTGAAGCTTCTTTGCGGCGAAAATTATGCATCTAACTCAAAAACTCATGGACTGGTGGCCATACATTTCAGCACAGTATTTGGTGCCGTGGCATTCATAGATTGCGTAAAAGAAAAAGCAAGTCGGAAATTGTACTTCAAACATGGCAAATGAGGTGCGTTCGTAGTATAACTAGTTTTATAAATATTCAGATCTTGGCGCAATACATGTTGCACTATTATGCAAAAATTCATGAATACAGAATTTATAACGTTTATATATATTAAATTGAGTAATACAGAAATAATAGGACCCATCTTAAATAGGACGCAATCACCATGGCAACCTAGAGTCATTTCTTATCATGGGATATCATTGAATTAATTATGTACGATAGTATTTAATGGAATAATCGCCATGGCAACCTGCAATTATTACGTTTCATGGTATATCATTGAATTAATTACATATGATAGGATTTAATAGAATGAAGAAAAATTTTATTAATATCGATTTTCATGAAATTTGTATTGACTGGACATAATTCTAAAAATGATTGCAGATATTAAATTTCAAACCTTTCGGTTGTGTAAATTTTGCGCTATTATATGCGGACAGACAGGCAGACAGACGGACCGATCAGACGACGACTATAGGTGCTACGTATTTATGTAATTACGAACGCACTTAAAAGCTGGTAAAAATCACAGCAGAATAATTATAGATCATAAGTGCTATATACTTAGTGTTAAAACTCACTATAATTTTCTTAATTCCCAAATCTATTTTTTTTTGTTGTTGCCACAAAAAATGAAACTGCATATTGTCAATATGTATACTAAAAAAGAGAATCAGTCAAAAGAGTCAGTCCGTGAGTAATGCTGACTGTTATTGATGATGCAGAAACCTGAATAATAAATTTGGCTTTTTTGCAAATTTATTAATTTCTAAACTTGACACAATTTAAATTTGAAATAGAGAGGTTTTAAAATTGCATCTCAATTTACTGATATTTTATCTATACTAGTATTATAAAGACATAACTTTTGATTGTTTTCAGGGGTAATCTCTGGAACTACCGAACCTATTTAAAAAATAATTGTTTCAAATTGATGGTGATATTCTCTGCTCAAACATGAACTATATTTTATGTTGGTACCGCTACTTCTAAGGGGCTGCAGGAGCAAACAACGTTCAAAGTTTAAGATTTTTGTAAAATTGAAGGGGTTAGAAACTTGAAATTTAGCATGTTAGTTATATTTATAAGATTTAAATTCTCTCTAAGAATGTTTTTTGAAACAATTCGAGATTTAAAATGGTCAAATGAGCTGAAAACTTTCAAAGTTACGATTCTATAGAATTGTTAGGTATTGAAGCTCGAAATTTGACATGGTTGTTACTTTTAAATCTCAAATGACTGCACAAAACAGTTTAAAAAAAATTCACAATTTAAAAGTTTGAAAGAAACGTTCTAAACTACTATTTTTTGTGATACTGAACAGAATAGAAACTTGAAATTTGACATGGAGGATTACTTTTAAGATACAAATACTCGCTAAGGATGATTTCTTAAAAAAAAATTGAGATTTAAAAGGATGAAATGGGTATAAAGCGTTCTAAAAACGTCCTAAATAACGGTTTCTATTTGTTTGTTAAGCCTAGAAATTTGAAATTTGACATGGCTGCTACTTTTATGAAGAAAATGCACGCACAGAACAGTTGACAAAAAAATCGAAATTTAAAAGGGGTCAGAAGGCATAAAAAGGGTTCTAAATTTATGATTTTTATTACACTGAAGGTATATTTTCAGATGTTTTGTAATACATAATTAGATTCTGGCGTAGTTTCTGATATGTAGTAAAGAATTAGTTTTCGCGGTTCATTCGATTAAAGAAAGAATGAAGGAAGTGTGGACTTTTCAATTTCAGTATCACATACCAGTGTCAGTATCACATACCAGTGTGTTCTTTCAAAAATGTTGTTTTTGCTTGATAGTGTTGACATATTAAATTATTTTTTCCGATAAATACGTTTCTATGTAACTGATAATCACAACTTGGGTGGTAGTTAAATGATGCAAGCCCCACGTTCACCTGTCTAAGTATTTGCATTTTTGTAGCAATTTTGACTTTTACATTTTGCAGTCGTGAATCTCGTTTTTCTTCAGATTCAGACGACAAACTTTTACATTTTAGTCGAGCCTCTCTTTTGTTTGGCATTTCCTTAGATCTGAAATCAGTAACTTTAAGACGATTTTCTAATAATTTAGTTTTGCAAAGAACAGTTGTTTCGGTAGTTCTAGCTAATTTTGCTCTTTGATTCATCAGCACGATACGTGGTTCTTTATATGCAAGTACTCCTTATTAAATGGTTAATGAAACAATTTGTTTTCAATATGCGCTTACACTTTCTTAACCCCTTGAGGGGCAAAGTACTTCAGTTGCTAAAATGGTAAAATGATTGACTGACACCAGGATTTACAAGAAAATTTACATGAAAGTAACTAAACGCGTTTCTTCTAGTATATAGTAAAAATCAAAATTTAGTTTTAAAATGCTGGTGCCAATGTGCCATCTGGGAATTAAAATTAAGTGGTATATATGATATACCGGTGCCCTTCAAGAGGTTAATAGACAGGATGATTTCCTTATCTGGTTAACTCAAGTTAATAACGAATGATGCGGGACGTCTCTATAAATGTTTTTGTAATTCTATCATACAGAAAAAAGGGAATTAAACTTGTTTTTCAAGATCAAAAAACTTTTTTTAGTGAAACGTATGCCGAATTAACTTTTGTTTTCGTAGGGCATAAACATAAAGGCTTTACTTTACAAATGATAATAGGTGTTAATATCAGAAAAGCAAGAGGTTTCCACTGATAATAAAAATTATTTTTAAATGAAAAATTAAATTTTGAATTATAAATAATAAATCTACAATGATTGCATGGATATGGTGTCATTTTCTAGACACTTTTAGTCGTGACGTCAGATCACGAATTTCTGTTTGAGAAGAGAAAGAGCTGATTCTCTATTTAATATAAATCGTTGAAAACTTTACCACAGTATCTAAAGAAATAAAACACATAGCTATAAGGTACAGCAATAGGATATAGTTGCAGCATACAAGCGAAAGAGGAATTAAAATGTAGAAACTGTTTGTGTAGATTCAGTTTGACGTCACATTGAAAGCGTCTTATAGAAAATTATGTCAAATTTAGTACATTAACCTTTTTTAATTTTTTCTCTTGAAGGTCAAATTTTTGCATTATAGTAATTGTTTAGTACCAAATATATTTAAATGCACTATGGCATTTTAATTCGCTTACAGTCATATTTTTTAAATTTTATATACAAAAAATGTCAATCATCTGCTCGCAGTGACGTCAATTGCAGATGTATATAGCGAGTAGGTGTGCATTTTTATTGGCTCATAAAAACAAAGTACAAGTGTTATTTGTTTTTCTTCATCCTTTGTATTTATTGCGCCGTTTTGGAGAGTGCAGAAAATAGATTTGTAGAAAGTTAAATTATGCAGGTACAGTAGAATCTCGATAATCCGAAGTAATTGGAACCGACCATCTTTCGGAAAATCGAAATTTTCGGATAATCGAGAATTCTTTAGTTTTAAGATTAAGTAGAAATATATGCAATATTTATTATTATGGTAACAAGTGCTTAATAAAAATAAAGCAATAGCAAAATAGAAACAAGAATAAATTACCTGAATTTTAATTTTGAAATTAAGTACCTTTTCCATATATCACAAGGGCTTGAAAAAATGTTTTGTTTGTCGCAGTTTCGTTTGCCTTTGCTTTAAAACTCTATCTCGGAGTTTTTTTTTTATATTATTAGTTCACAGTATCACAGTCTCCCTGCAGCTCCAACCATGCCAAACCTTTTGCAAAACATTCAAAAGCTTCAGAATTTCTAATTTGTTCTTTTTTTTTGTTCCACTCCGCAGCTTACGGGAGCTCAAGTTAAATTCAAAGGAACTCAAAGAAAGGGGATCGAAAATATTTACAAGTACTCGTAGTTCTGACAGGACAGTTTGCACACAAGGAATATGATACTTAAAAAGAAAAGTTTTAAAAATGGATTTTGCACACAAAGAATGTGATAGTAAAAAAAAAAAAGCTTTAAAAATGGATTTCGGTAAACCGAGAGTTTCAGTAAAAAGAGTTTCGGATAAAAGAGGTTCTACCGTACTTAAAAAAATGATAAAGACTGGTTTGTTAAATTTTTAAGGTATCCAGTAATTTTACTCTTGTTCGAATTCGTATGTATGTATAAAGTTTCCCCAAAATCGGTCTAAAATTATACAGGGTGTTCCAAAATTCGACAGACAAATTAAGAGGGGTGATGAAAGGCATCAAGAGGATGAAAAATTACCATAGAATATGGAGTCGCAATATGAAGTCTCATTTATATATCATATATCATTTATATATCATATATCATATCTCATATATCATAGTCAGGAGAATATGGAGTCTCATTTAGTCACAAATACAGGGTGTTTCATCGTAACTCAGTTTGGATTGACGGCAATAACTTTCAGAAAACTGAAGTATATTATAATGAAACTTTTATTAAACATGGTCATTTTTGTTATAAATATTACGACACCAAATAAATGTAGTAGAAGTTTCCATTATACGTGCCAGCAATATGCACTTGACACTCCACATTTTGGACCGTGATTGTCTGTTCCTACAGTATCATCGATTGCGTGAGTACCCTATTTTCCCAAAGTATTTTGTAATGTTACAACATTTCACACAAAACAAGGTACAGTCGTGGAAAAAAAAAAGTAAACACCCGCTACTAACTCCTCAACAAATTAGCGTAGAAAAAAGTTACTGGTACCGAACGATTGGAAATAAAGTCTACTTTTAAATGCTGTATATAAAATTTGCTTAGGGGGCCATCTACATATTAAAATGAACCCAAACTTAATTTTTTTAAATGGCAATACCCAATTTTAATGAAACGTTTCAAATCTTAGGTTCAAACTATGCCTAGACACTAAATTTCAAGTCATTTGAATGAAAAATTTTTGAATTATAAACCTTTAAAATTTAGTGTTTCTAATATTAAGTTACATTTTCATATTCTTTTTAATATCTCCTGAAATTATACTCCTAATGTGCTAATTTTTTGTGTAGCAATAATACTAAAATACCCAAACATAAATACGTTGAATTTGCAATTTTTATAATTTTAAGATAGGAATTATGAATTATGAAATTAATAGTCGAAAAAATTTTGAAATGCAAGCTACAATTTTTTCGATGGATTTAGACTTATTAAATCCGAATTGTTGGAAATCCAAAATTTCATATTTTTCTTCTTAGTAGTTTTCAAATTATCCTTAAAAAACGGCTAAATGATGGTTTAAGGGGCCATCTATGATAACAGTGACCAGATATTTTGAAATTTCTTATGCTATTCTGTAATCTAGCACTCTTCAATGACTTCTTGAGTGGCGCTTAAGATGCTTTGATCAAGAAGGAGGCTGTCTCACTCAACAATTGAGTACCAAACTTCAATTCGGATACAGCCCCTAAAATACGCTCGTTTTAAAATAATTAATTTCTCGGAAACTTATCGTACGAATTGCATAAAAATTTGTTTTTAGTGTAATTGAAGGATGTAGAGTTCATTTATGCTGTCAGAATTTTGTACTGCTATTGAAAAAAAAACAATGTTATGGTTCGTTTTAATATGTAGATGGCCCCCTAAGCAAATTTTATATACATCATCTAAAAGTAGACTTTATTACCAATCGTGTGGTACCAGTAACTTTCTTCTACAATATTTTTTTGCAGAGTTAGTAGGGGGTGTTTACTTTTTTTTTTTCCCACGACTGTACATATCGTTGCATTTTCATTGCAATGTTTTTATTTTTCTCAAAATTATTGCCGTCAACCCAAGTTCAGTTAGGATGAAACGCCCTGTATTTTTTGACTAAATAAGTGTTTTGGGACTCCATGTTCTACCGCAATTTTTCATCCTCTTGATGTCTTCTATCACCCCTCTTAATTTGTCTGTCGAATTTTTGAACACCCTGTATATATAAGCAAAATATATATATATATTAATTAAAAGATTTGCCTTGTGCAGGAAATATTTTAGTAATATATGATATGTTTTCAAATTACAGTAAACTCTCTGTAAGGCGGACTCTGTGTAAGACGAAAATCTGTCTAATTTGGAAAGATTTTCAAGTCCCTGCAAATCCATAGACATAGACTAAAATTTGTCTAAGGCAGAATATTGCCTACTACTGAAAATTTTCTCGGTGCCGATCGATTCCGCGTTAGATAGAGTTTTCTGTACTACCAACACAAACACATATAATGCTGGAATCAACGGCCGATAACTCAACCCAAACATATTGCTAGTTTCCAACTTTTTGATCATTCTAATGAAATGACAAGATTAAAGTATTTTATGATTTGCAATAACGCCATGCTTTGATTTTTTTTTAAAAGAACGTGCCATTCGAAAATTTATCCTCTTCCTTTTTTTTTCTCATGAATTAGCATACCAGCGAGGTTCATATCTCAGGAATCAACTGTGAAAATACATCAGGTCAACGAATCTATTTCCTATGCATAGAGATACTAATTATTTCATTTCTGCTTATGATTCTTTCGCTAATAATAATGCATTTGCGACTACTTAATATTCATTTTTTGCTGATGATGAAGGTCAAGACGGGAAATTCCTTGATGATTTCTGAAAGCAATGTCTAGTTCTAATTGTGAAGCATTTGAAATAACCAGTTTACAAAAAAATGCAAATGCAAATGAGGTGCAAAAAGCTACAGCCATAGATCATTAGAAGAAGAACTTAATCCGATTTAGATGGTAAAAGTCTATAATCAAATTAACAAACATATGGAGAGAACTTTTCAACATCGGTTATTCAACTTTTCAAATGATGAGTGAAAGGTAAAACAAAAAAATATGATACCAGTTGTGAATTGTATGGAATTTTCTTAGACGAAGACCTCTGTAGGGTCAGTCACTTAAGAAGAACTTGAAGTACTGATGTTACATGTTTACGTATTCTGATCATAGCTAGCGTCTTTATAATATGTGAGCATATTAACTTTGGAATTTTGTGCTGGAAGGTATGAAATTAGAGCATTTACAGTGAAACAGAAAGGTGAAAGTTGAAAAAATATAAACCGACTTAGATTTCAAAAGTACTCTAAAAGCCGTGACAAATAAACGCATGGTAAAAGAACTACTTTACATTTTGAAAATTTTAAATAAATAAAATTAAAATAAAATAAAAAGACATGTTAAAGAACAGTTGGCGGGAACTAGAATACCGCTTAAACATTCCCCAAGCTACCAAGAGGGCACACGTTAAAATTTACTGAGGTACGTTGTCTTATAAAAAATGTATAACAGTATACTTACAATGTATCCAAACAAACATATCTCTAATTTTAACAGTTTGAGCACAATAAATGTTTATAATCAGGGCCAGACTTTTGGTTCACCTTATATATTTAGCTATGATCTCCAATGGGTCTATGTTTTTTCAAAAAAATTGCATAATTTAATCATCATTAAAAATATTTAAACAAATAAATATACAAAATTCACAATCTATCTTAAATTACTTATCCAGTTTTTAAAACGCACACATTTTGAGTTGTTTAAATAGAGGAGACTTTATTATTACTTCTAAGCACGATTACAGTAATCTCTGAGTTTCAGCCTGTTTAGAGTTTTTAAGTACTGAGATCTACATATGTGGACCTTAACAAATTGATAATTTTAAAATAAGAAACTTCGCCAAATAAAAAAAAGAAAGTTGTGAAGTGAATATTTATAAAGGTTTTAACTATACAAAAAATTACGAAATCTCAATTAAAATTTTAATATAAATAAATATTACTTCCTTTTATGGAATCGCTGAGTTTACGACATTTTTCAAAATATCACATACAACCAACGGTTTCGCCATGGAAAAAGCCAAGTGCTAACATCTGATGGATTTATTTTGAAGCTTAAACTATTGCAAATGTGAATTTATAATCAAAAGTTAGATATTTTGTATGGTTCATTACAAAGGGCTCAGATTTAAAGCCCACATATGTGGACCTCAGTAGCGAAGACGATATGGTAAATTTAAGTAATTTCTTGTCGATCCCCGTTAACACCCACCAGAACTCTTGATAGCATAACATTTATTATATTTTTATGTATTGCTGTATCACTATATCACAAGGGCAAAGAGATTGGTCTAGATGCTTATGTACTTAACCAAATTTTTCTTTAACTTCCACAGATTTTTTCAACAGATAGCGAAGTTCGGTTTTATGTGCATGTAACAGCAACTCATAAAGTTTTATTTGTACTAAAAGTGCTGCTATCTGCTTTCAGGTACGACCCAGTAAGATCCAGAACTGGTGATGGCTATTCCACAGGAACAGGCACGGTGTGCGGACTGTTTCATAGAGACGAAGTCGGATACACAAGTCTAAAGGAATTTCCGAACAAAATATGGACATGACTCGCCATCCAGACCTTCAATACGCGGGTGGCACAAGAAGTACATAGAGACCGGTGCTGCGCTGAAGAAAGACAAGAGGCTTGCCGGCCCAGCGCAAGTCAGAAGTGAGCGGTACGCGTTCGACTAAATTTCCAACGTAGTCCAACAAAGTTCGTTTTTGCGGCCTCTATACAGTTGCAGTGTTGCCAGTGGGTTTCATTTTAAAAATTCAGATTTCTTGATTGGTACCACTTTTTTGAAATAGTAAAAATCGCCTTATTTAATGACATAATTATTAAGCCGAAAACAAAGGGAATTTTACTACTTCAGAAAAGTGGTGCCAATCAAGAAATCTGAATTTTAAAAAAGTAGCCCACTGGCAACACTGTGCAGTTGGGATTACCACAAGGGATTTAGATGAGCTAAAGCACATTATTACTGCTGTCATAGCAACAATTCCTAACGATATGCTTCTGCAGAACATGGCAGGATGTCGAATGCCGTCACGATTTTGTTCGTGGACACAAAGGTGCTCATGTGTAGCTGTTCTAGCATCACAATAAACTTCGATCCTTGCTGTTCGTTTTCAATAAACCAGCTTTTACTAATCACATTTCGTTTAGGATTTATAGGGGGTCATAGTTGTGAAGATAAATTTGTTACAAATTGTGTATATCTAATAAAAAATATGAAAAAAATATTTCAAACATATTATATTCTAATACATAAAAACAAAATATATCAGACACTTAAAAACAATTAAAATACACATAAAAATTACAAAAAATAGTCTTTCGAGCTGAATTTCAGAACTCCTCATCATTGTTTATCACCCTTTTTCATGTTCATAACGTGTACTAATAAAGAGTTCAGAAATAGAGTTCTGAAATCTTGAAACGTCTACTTTTAGTAATTTTTATGCTTATTTAAACTGTTTTTGAGTGTCTCAAATATTCTATTATTATGTATAAGTAAAGTAATCAAACGCATCATGTTTTGTACACTGTTAAAACTAGAGGTTGCATATGGCACCTCCTAGGGGTGAAACGCTTGTCTCGTGAGCGACCCCCCTACGGGGTCGGATTTGAACCCTTAACTAGGGTGAAAAAGTGGCACCCCAAAAACAGGGTGCCACAGAAGGTGAAAGGATGTACCACAAGGGAGAATAGTGTCACCCCTACAATGTTGGCCAATATTTCTATTGGGTCGTTTGGAAAATCGTGTCCATTTGGGAAAATCAATTCGTACCAGAAAATTCTAACATTTAATTATTAGACATTGATTCCGATATCTAATGACTAATTTTTACCGGGCAGAATTTTTCGGTTACATTAGGTTATAACTTTTAAGATATTAATTACTTTTTGGAATCCAAACAACTGCGGTTTACAGATGCGGCGAACGTAAACTTCTCACTGAGAAATAGAGTTGGCCGAAGAGTCGAAGAGTCGACTCAAAATCTCGACTCCTTCCAAGTGAGTCGAACTGTCGACTCCTCGCTAGTGAAGTGCCTCGACTCAAAAGAGTCGAACTTTAATTTCAACTCAGTTTGGGATTCGGAGTCGAAGAATCGAAGTCGACTCACTCAAAGAGTGGTTGGACGAGTTTAACACGGTGTCGGACTTGCAGAGTCGAGAGTTGAAGAGTGGATTTTCGTATTTTCGACTCTTCGATACTTCGACTCTTCGAAAACCACTCTGTCCACTCAGTATCGCATTTCAACTCTTCGAATCTGCGCTGGGTAGTTTATTTAGCAGAGAACGGAGGTCCTGGTTTAATGTTTGATATTATATTTGGGTTGGGGATTTCTTGGGATGGGAAAGGAGAAAGTAGTGTAGATGTGCATTACACGTATGATTAGGAAAGGAGGATGACCGAATGAAAATGAATGAAAGAAGGGGAAGGGACAGGGATAAGGGAATAGGCAGCTGGGTGTTTCGTGAAAGATTAATTGAATTTACGATATGCTCCTGCTGGACGCCGCATAGGAGAAAGACGATCAAACAAAACAGGTTTTATCTTTGTATTTTTGAGCAAAAGAAGAAGTAGGACTGGTTAGGGGAATATTTTCAACCGCTTTCATCTGATGCAATATGGAAAGAAACTTTAGAAGAGAGAGAGAAATAAAAATGTACTTAGTAGCAGGTTGTTTAAAAAACACAGTTGAATTCAGATTCAGACACTTTTCTCCGGGAGGGATTTCTGTGGCTCCGGGTTGACATTATAGGGTTCTCAGAAGGGGGGGGGGGTTGCACTTTTTGACCATTGAAAACACAAAATATCAAATCTTCCGGGGGGGGGGTCTAATTACTTCGGGGGAAGGTTCCCTCGGGCCACTTCCTGAATTCAACACTGTTAAAAAATGCTATGAATTTATTTTATAATCGGTGTATTTTAGATAAAGGTGAATATCTTTTATTTGATTGCGTACATATTGTTATTTTAATTCAATTATATAAATTATACAATGTTCGCAAGTAATGTAAAAATACGTATAATTTACATATAATTAAAAAAAGTTTAGATAGTCAATCTTTTTAATATTCCTCCTTTAAAACCAGATATGGAGAATATTTTCGGAATCTTTCCCATTTTTAGGTGCGTTCGTAATTATATAAATACGTAGCACCTATAGTCGTCGTTCAGTCCGTCCGTCCGTCTGTCCGTCCGTCTGTCCGTCCGTCCGTCTGTCCGCATGTAACAGAGCAAAAACTACCCAACCGAATAGTCTGAAATTTCAAATATGTGATTGTTGCAAAATTTTGTCGAGCCATTTCAAATTTTAGGAAAATCGGATGTATAGTTTAATTACAGGGACAGTCAAAAGTTTTTCTTTACATTACGGCCAATGGGAAAAATTATTGCAAGTGGATTTTAATGATATTAGAGCCTTCCGAATGATCTGAAATTTTAAAGATATAATTGTTGCAAAATTTTGTCGAGCCATTTCAAATTTTAGGAAAATCGGACGTATAGTTTAATTACAGGGACAGTCAAAAGTTTTTCTTTACATTACGGCCAATGGGAAAAATTATTGCAAGTGGATTTTAATGGTATTAGAGCCTTCCGAATGATCTGAAATTTTAAAGATATAATTGTTGCAAAATTTTGTCGAGCCATTTCAAATTTTAGGAAAATCGGATGTATAGTTTAATTACAGGGACAGCCAAAAGTTTTTCTTTACATTACGGCCAATGGGAAAAATTATTGCAAGTGCATTTTAATGATATTACAGCCTTCCGAATGGTCTGAAATTTTAAAGATATAATTGTTGCAAAATTTTGTCGAGCTATTTCAAATTTTAGGAAAATCGGATGTATAGTTTAATTACAGGGACAGTCAAAAGTGTTCCGAAAAAATTATTGGAAGTGCATTTTAAAGATGTATCAGACTATGCACGTTATGAAGTGCAAAAAATTATACATTCAGTACAATATGGGGTGCAAAAAATAATTTTAAAACTAGTTATAGTACGAACGCACCTCATTTGCCACGTTTGACGAGCAATTTCCAACTTGTTTATTTGTTTATTTGTTTGTTTGTTTACGCAGGGAGGCTCTGTGTGTGAGTCGGGACGGGAGGGGGTGGTGTATCTCAATATCATAGCTGCTAACTTTTACGCTTCTTTCCAACAATTATTTTTGATGAAAAAAATGTGCTTTATTTAATCCTGTGTTTTCGATTATTAAAATAGACAATTTTTTTCTGTTAAAAAATAGTGGTAGAAAAAAAGCGTAAAACTTGGCAGTTATGCAATACATTATCATGGTTTTAAAAATATAATTTTAAAAGGGGGTAAATTAAAAACTACAAATGCCATAAAAGAATTTCTTTTTTAATTAGTCCCCCCTCCCCTGCGTCCGCTTCTGTTCGGATGGGGGCTAATTATTCCCCAGATACTGAAAAAAAATTGGATAGATTTATAAAATGACATTTATTAATAACTATAGAAAACTTGCGAGATATTCATAATTTATTTAGAGGTCTGCACAGGCAGGATTGCCAGCCGGGCCCGGCACTAGCGAAAGCTATCCCGGGCCGGTGTAAAATTTAAAAGTTCTGTCCGGTCCCGACCAGTGCTGAAAAAAATTAAATCAGGCCCGGTCCGGCCCGACTCAATTTCTACAAAAAATTCCGATTTTTCTTAACATGCAGTTCAGTGGCTGAGAGGTTCTGCTCTCGAAGCTGGTAGACGGGAGATGCTGGGTTCACACACAATCGCGCCCGTCGGCCTAACCGTTCGGAGTTTTCGTTGTTTTCTTCGAACCTTGGGAAACCTTGCGTAAATACGGGTTAGGTTCCTTTAGAAAGACCTCCACGGAGGGCACTCCCCCTAGGGCCTATTTCCCTCGAATTGATAATCGGCCGTCAAAAATTAACCCTTAACATACAATTAAGATTCTTTTAAAGAATATTTTATACATATTGATGAGGAAATTTTACAGAATATTTTAGATTAGTATGTATTCGCAAAACAGAAAATACACAATAGCAACAGCAACGTTAATGATTACTTAGACTCCGAGACTCTTCAACATTCATTAAAAAATTAATGTAATTTAGAACAAAAGAAAAAAAACAGGGTTAAAAACATGATAACTTTTAAAGCTAATAAAAAGTAGATTTTTGAAAATATTTCTGTGTGATTTATTAAGACTGTTCTTAAATACAAAAAATCTACTTTCTGACACATTTCTGAATTCATTTTCGTTCGGAAACAAGCGCATAAAATTGACAGGTGTTCTTATTCAGAAACTATGTAATCGAATGGCGTTTTCCAATTTTTGATAAAATAAATTTGAAAACTACTGTCAAAGTTAGAGGTTATATTGAATTTTAGTACGCGATAGCAAGGGAAAGGAGAAAAACCTGTCGTTACGTGACAATAATCTCTTTTTTCTTGATAAGTTGGTGTTGGTGTTATTTATAACGGGCGAATATCTGCACAAGGGATATAGGCCCGAGGAGGAGTGCCCTCCGTGGGGGTCTTTCTAATAGAACCTAAGCCGTATTTACGCATGGAAATCCAAGGTTCGGAGAAAACCACGGAAAACTCCGAACGATTAGGCCGACGGGCACGATTGGGTTCGAACTTAAAACTTCCCGTCTACCACCTTCGAGAGCAGACACTCTCGGCCACTGGTGGGGCCTTTTCCTAGATAATTAATTTATTTATTTTAAAAAATGGAAAGTTCTATTTAATTCTAAATCGCCTCAAGAGTCGCCTGTCAGTTTGATAACTTCATAGTTAATAAAAATTAAATTTAAAAAATCAAAAAAAACCGACTGCATAAAAAGTGAACCAATTAATTATTTCTCATCAATGTGAAACTATTTTTTATATTACTTACCTATTTTTTTTATTTACTTGTATTGATGACTTTTAAGTCGTGTTTAATTGTTAGTTCCTATCTATAAATACTGTTTTAATGAGGCCTATAGATGTCTATGAAAGTTAGAGTTGCAGTAAAGCTAGAGATCCTATCTTCAAAACTTCCAGGTTGGGTAATATTTAAACGGAACTTCTGACTGTAAAATAGTCAATGAAACATCGTCTTCATTTTGAAAGACCTATCCAATGATATGCCACTCAATATGTTGCGTAAAAAAAATTCGTCTCTACCGCCATTTTCTATTTAAGGGCCGCCATTTTGAATTTGTAAAAACAAAATCTAGCCTATAACCATCGGACGGTTAAGCCGAATCAATAGAGACCTCATTCATTAAAATCCATCAGTCCGTTGGGATGTTCCGAGGGTATAAAGAAATCCACATACCCAGATACGTGTGAAACACATAACCCTTCTTGGCAGTCGGGTAAAAATGAATCAGAAATTATGTCAGATAGTTTCGCGTTGTTGAGCAGAGAATTTAAGAACTACCTTAAGGTATAGTTCCAATGATTCCGTTAACTCATTACCACTAATGCTATCTTTACAAAACATATTGCATGTCTGGAACATCCTGGAAACAATTAATTCCAGCTGTTGGCCGGCTCGACTGCAGAAAAAAAAGAAAAATGTAAGCCCGATTCCGGCCCGAGTCTGCTAAAAAAATTAAGCCCGGGCTCAGATACGATACAACTCTCTACGCTGCACATGTTATTATATTTTGTATTGATTTTTCGAAACTAACATGGCTCGTGCAGCACTTTTATATTTATTCTCGGGAAACCCATATCCATTGAAAATGGTTCATTTTATATGGGCTTCATTTAAATATTTACATCGAGCCTGTCGGCCAGGTTAGTTTTTTTATCGGCCCGGCTGGCCCGTTTAATTTTTTTTCCGGCTCGCTCCGTTAAGGACACAGGATTATTTATTTGTTAAAAAACATTTTTTCATTCCATTCATTGAATGTTACTCAAGTCTTTCCTATCGAGCTTGTGAATTGCTGTTTATAAAAGAACTAGCAGCCTAACGCCCGCTACGCTGGGCTGTTTTTCTAAAGAAACCTTGAATCAAACGAAATATATCTGTGAATTTGATCATGCATCTTAAAGCAATATGGACATTTACCTGGAATGCCCAATCTAATTGGTGAAACCAATATGAATGTTATTACGCTATTATATCCTTTGAGCCATACAAAATTTAGGCTATTAAAGACAAGCTTCTTTCGTTGATCATTTAGTGTAGTATTCGGTGAAGAACGATAGAACAATATGTAATATACTAAAAGGGTTCATGAAAAATTATCAATGCAAGTCTCATCACAATCTGTTAATTGGACATACTGAAAAGGCTAATCGTTCATAATTTGGTTCGCCTGATTCTAAAACATTCAGCCTTAATTCTATAATCTAACAACCTGACGACGAAACAACACCAAGCGAATGATATGTGCTTTATATTAAAACATTCACTGAAAAATTAACCGACCAAGTTCCATCGAAATCCACTTAGCAGGATTTTTCAAACTGGAAAATGTACCGAAACATTTCATAAAAATAATCTAATTAACAGTTTAAATCCCGTGAAAATTCATTCAGCGGAACCTTAAAAAAAAATCCAATCATTCAAAATTGTGTTTATTTGATTTAGATCTTTACCCATAATTATTTAATTAAGCAACGTAGAACATTATGTTTTGTACTAACATCTTTTCTGAAAATTATCTAACTAACAATTTAAGCCCCATCAAAATCAATTCAGTAGAAGTAAATTTAAAAGCGGCCGGAATGAAATTTCTCTTTGCATTTTATATACACTGAGATAGTTAAATATAGCTATCATAATCGCGTTAACCTGGTTATAGAACTCTCAGGGATGTAGGGGTAGGTATACGTCGCATCATTTCTGGATTTTTAAAGAAACTCTGCACAACTTCCATAACTATAGCATTCTAGTATATATCCTTTTTCTGTAGCGTATTATCCTCCAATTTTCTTTACTATACCACTGAGAACTTTTTTCGCATAGCTTCGTAACTAAACAATTTTGAAAGATACGATAAATATTGAAAAAATCCCTGAAATATTATCTATCTAACTGTGCAACTGTCATTAAAATCAATTCAGTAAAACTTGAAATCTTTCCTAATCGAGTTCACCTAATTTCAGAACTCTAGTAACTATTATTAAGCAACTTGGAACGATGGTTTTTACATTAAACTATTTATAAACCAAATTTACTATCTAATAGTATAAGTTCTGCAAAATTATGTTCAGTAGAATCTGAGTTATAATCAATCGGAATGAAATAGGAATATACGCTTTACATATAGTAATAGAAGTCTTCGACCGCTACGCTGGTAGGTTTCTCCAAACGAAACTTTAATCAAACGAAATATATTGGTGTATTTGATCTTGTGTTTTATAGCAATAAATACATTTATCTCCAATGATCATCCGCTTTGCTGAAAGCAATATTAACGCCATTACGTTTTATATCTTCTAATGTCTCAGACAAAATTTGGACTGTTATGAAGCAAATCTTTTAGTTGATTATTTATAATTTAATATAAAAAAGAACGGAAGAACAATATGTAGCATATTAAAATCACCCCTGAAAATTAAAAAATGCAATACTCATCAAAATCTGTTCAGTAAAACCATCTAATAAGACTAATTTTTCATAATCGGGTTCACCAGATAATAGAACATTCAACTATAATCCTATAGCAAAGCAATGTAGAACAATATGTGTTATATACTAAAATCTTTCCTGAAAAAATAATCTAACAACAGTGCTAATTAACTCAGTAGAACCTTTTATAAAGGCTAATCTTTCAAAATAGGGTTCACTGATTAAATATTCTATAACTGAGCAACGTAAAATAATATGTGTTATATATGAAACACTTTCTTGAAAATTCATCTAACAATGTAAATCTTCTCAAAATCCATTGAAAAGAACTCAAGTTATAAGCGGTCGGACCAAAATTGCCCTTTTTATTTTATATTTGAAGTTGATAGTTAAATATATCTTTCATAATCAAGTTAACGTGATTGTAGAATTTTCAGGAATGTAGCATAGACTATACGCCGTAGACCTTCTGGATTTTTTTAGAAACTCTGCACTCCATAGCTATAACATATATACTCTCTAATATATACCCTCTACTGTAGATTTTATCCTACTTTTTTTTCAACTACACCACTGAGAACTTTCCTCATAGTCCCAGAACTAAAAATGTAGAATGACATGTCAAATATTGCAACAATCCCTAATATTACCTAACTGTGCAACTCCAATCAAAATACGTTCAATAGAACTTTAAATAAAAGGTAATCTTTCACATTCGGGTTCACCTAATTTTGGAACTTTCTCTTGTAATCTAATTTTCTGCAATCTGATTTGTTGCCAAGCTTGTGCTTCAGAAAAACAATAACCCCGAAAAAAACTTCGCTACAGAGAAGTACCATCCAAGCAAGAAGTACCAACCATCCGCAAAAAAATAATCTAACTAACAGTGTAAGCCCCATCAAAATACATCCAGCAAAACTCAAATTATAAACGGGTGGAAGAAAAAGCAAATTTGCATTTTATATAATAACAGTAAATGAATTCTTCATAATTGCGTTCACCTTTATGTATAGCTTTTTCCAATAACTAAAACTAAGCAACGTACAACACTGTGTGTATACATGAAAACCGTTCCAAAAACATTACCTAACTAATAGTGGCATATCCTATCAAAATATTATAAAGAATAGGAATAAAATGCAAATTTCCGTTTTAAATATGTAGTAGATGGCAATGATACGATTTTCTGTAATAGAATTCATCGTGAAGTTTTCGCTTCATACATATAAACGATGCTTTCAACATTGTAATAAATACACCGATTGAAGAAGTATCCGATTACGGAAGATTAACCAGAAATTCCATGAACAACTATCCAAAGAAAGGTGAATATATGGCTTTTGTATACTTTTATGTTAGTCGGGCGCAAGTAATAAATCAAAAAATATTGTTTCCATATCTTATTCTTATTTTATTATTTTCATTCAAAATAAAAACATTTCACTCATTCATTTATAGTATATGTTTTACACTAATGCCATTGAAAAAGATGAAAAGTAAAACAATAGGAAATAATGCCATAACTTAAAACAAAGAATTGTTTTTAATTTACATACGCGAAATGTAACTAATGCTATTGGCAATTTTCTAAATGCTAATTGCGATATTTAAATACGGATACGGGTGACATAAAAGTACCCACTTTTTATTTCAATTCCAATTTCTTTATTGAAAAAAGTAATACATACGCATTATTCGGACTCTGAGATAGATCGCCAAAAATGGTTGACGATTGTCAATCTTGTTTATCGTTTGCCATTTACGTTCAAAAAAGTAATTGAACATTCTTAAATACATACCTTGTTAAAAATAGCAAATTGTTTTAAGTAAATAAATAAATCAAATATATAACATAAAACTACATACTATAAACTATAATAAAAAAATTATAATAATAAAATTAATTTCAAACTATACTAAATGAACTATCAAATGGACAAATATAAGGGTTGCTGTAATTAATGTAATTGCCATGCTTGGCGCTGTTGTATCTGACATGACCCGGATGTAAGTACCACAAAATTTGTAAAGTCGTACAAACATTGCTTTCCTTTTTAAATATTTTCGTTTTATAATGTTAATTTCTAAGTGGATCGCTTCCTTGTATTTTAAATAAAATCAATGTATTTTTTTCTTTTTCTCAAGATGTTTGTATTTATTTATTTTTTTCAAACTCATATAGCCGTTTTAATTTCTTAACCAAAAGAATTAACAAAAATATTTAATTTGAATTTCTTCCGTTGCTACAGTAACGGATATACAATATGAATGAATATGGATGAATTATCATTTGTAATGTTCGATATTTCGAGATTTTGGCGACAAAGACATTGCCAAATTAGAAAAATATGAAATATCACACGAACTATTGGACTTAAAAGAGTTTGGTTAGTACCATTTGATTCAGCTTACAAAAATACACCGAAATATATCATCAGTTGAAAACTAACTATAAAATCAGATTTTTAAGGAATTTTTTTAAAGTTCGTTCTCTTTTTTACCCCCCTTAGGGGTGGAATTTTAAAAAATCCTTTCTTAGCGGCACTCCATACCATAAGAAGTATTTTTACCCCGATTTTCAAGATTTTATGTTCAGTAGTTTTGGCTGCGCGTTGATTAATACAAAATCCAGACTTTCTTTTATATATATAGATACGGTCTGTTGTAAATTCATGTTCAATGCGGAAAAATTTAGAGCTGGTTAAAAAGTGACTTTTTGTTGATTTTTATTAGATATAATAAATATTGCCCATGATAAATGCTATTTTCATTTTTTTTTTTTTTTTTTTTTTTTTTTTTTTTTTTTTTTTTTTTAAGTGGGATAGAAGAAAGCTACTTTTAATTGTGCTTACCCAATTACTTTTAATTATAGTATTAATTGTATTCCTGCTATTATATTCTTAATAAATATGCTTAAGTATCAACTAAGTCTTATTTGTTTCATTTCGCTTACTCTGAATGAAAAAAAAAAAAGGAGTTTTTTCTTTCTCCATGAGGAAAAATCATTCTAATTTTAAAAATTCTAAGCATTTATAGTTATAATTTTTCATTAGTTTCTGACATTGCTATTGCATTTTATTAAATGCAAGATGTAAACTGATGCAATGCTGATGAGTATAACTGAATAAATAATTCTAATATATATTTATTATCTTAAATATTATTTGCCGCATTTTTTTTTTTTAAATATTTCTATTATTTAATTACTAAATACTCCTGTTACTGACTTAAGATATAAAGATATTTATTCAATTTGACTGAATGTATTTGGAATTCCTTGGATCATGCATGGCACTTACCTTTTCAGCGATATGAATGAATAAGTAGTGAAATAACATTTACTAATTTCACTAAAATTTTGTAAAAATAGGTAAAGGAATTTTTTATACGATAAGGAATTCAATCTAATCTTAAAAAGAAAAAAAAAATTAAATTTACGTCATGTGTTTTATTAGCAACAATCATGTACCCTATGAGTCTCTATAGCATCCTTATCCCATATCCAGTGTCCTGTCAATTTCCAGGAGGTATTAAAAATGATAAAAAAGAGCAATCAATCAGCTAATCAGCAATAGTTTTGACTAATTTGTTTTCTATCCAAAACGGAAAACGCACGCTGATTCCCCCCCCCCCCCCCAGATGTAAGCATGTCGAGGCCACGTGTCTATTTCACCACACTTTCCTTTTCCTTTTCTTTTCATGTGCACCTGCGGCTGTTTCTGTGGTTAAGTCGGCTATTAGAAAATTAGTAAAATTCTCTTTGTAAATATACTTTGCAGAAGAGGTGGGGGGGGGGGGGGGGCACCAAAATCCATTTTTGCCCCGGATCCAAAAAAGGCTAGTTTCGGCCCTGCGCCCCACCAAACTCAGAAAGAGTTTAAAATACTTGAAACTCATTATTTTTATTATTTTGGTTTGCTTTATCTGTTATTTTATTGACAATAAATATTCAGTCATCTAAATTCCACCCCCTCCAAATGATCCAAATTCAATGATGCCGGGTCAGGCTAAGGCCGAGATTTAACTTTTTCCGGGTCGGGCCAATAATTGTTGTGTGCGGGGGGCAGGCTGGCCTCTGGCCGAACTTTTAAGTTTTTCATCGTGCCAGGCCATTAATTTTTTTTTTTGTACTATTCGAACTGAACTTTTTCTTTCTATGGGTCGGGCCGGGCCAGTGCGTGAAAATTTGGGCCCTTGCAGACCTCTAGTTTGGCTGCCCCCAGTTCCCATCCAACAAAGTCTAATACATTAAACATCTTTATAAAATAAAAACAAATGCAAAATAATTCAAGCATACGCTCAAATATTCTCTTTTGTGCGATACACACGATACGAGATATACAATTACGTCATCTTTACAACCAACCAACCAATCACAAGTGAGTCGAGAGTCGACTCACTATGCCGACTCATCAATGAAGTGAGTCGACTCAGCGTCGACTCCTCAAAATGAGTCGAAATGCCCAACCCTACTGAGAAAGGAGAAGTTTATGCTCAGGAGATTTCTAGCCTTATTCAATATAAGGCAGAGAAACCTGGCTGTATTAAAGAAATATGAAAATTATCCATGGAAAATGTAGCAATAAGAAACTTTCAATAGAAAGTGGTGGGAGCAGACTTTTCTGTTAGTGACGAAAAAAAGTCTGACAAAATTATAATTTTATTATCTCATACTCTTTCAATCACCATAGACTTCCTTTTTTTTACGTTCTTTTAACAAAGATTTATTTAAATATCACTTTTTATTATTAAGTTTGTTGGAAATTCAAAAAGAAATTATGTTGAAAACTAATTACCTACTTTTGAAACTAAACTTGTCTTCTTTCAATAATAAAAAATAAAATTAATTTAAAAGTCTGAAATTCGAGATCATTATAAAAATGTAAACATAGTTTCCCTTAAAAAATACATAAATTGATCGATTTTTTATATAAAAACATTATGTAATAGAAAAAGCATCTGTCGTTTTTTATAAAGATAGCAATTGTTATATTTTAACATCGTTATAGGCAATACATTATTTTTTTTTAAATACAAATAATTCTAGAGCAGTAATTGCAGATTTCCTTATTAAGTTTGTATACTATAGCACTATCAATAGATTTTAATAAGAAATGCTTTTCTTGAAAAAAATTTCTATTTTCAATCTCTATAAATTTCTAAATAAATTGTACTATAGAAAATTTTCCATATCAATCTCAATAGATTTCTATGTAAATTTTTTCAAATATATATACATATATATAAATAACATATTACATTCCTAAATAAAATTTTTTTATAAGTTAAATTTCGTAGCAGGCGTCTCCATCAAATACGCTTCGATGAAAACGATAGAGATGGGCGGTCCTTCAGAACTTTCCATTCACTTTGGTCAAGATTACAAACTTAGTCAGATATTCTAAATGTCGACAGATACAGAGTGTCCAGCGAATAAGACCCTGATTTCAAAATTAAATATCTCAAAAACAAAGATCAATAGAATTATGCGGTAAGCGGTTTGTTTTTTAGCTAAGCTGTAAAAATGTTGTACAGAAGTTTCAAAAATTAGTTGCAAAAATCGCTAACAGATGGCGCTGTAATCGCAATGCCTATAAATTGTGTTTTGAAGTCCAGAGCACTACCGTTTCATTCCTAGATGGCTTCCTATGGAAGAACAAAAATTGGGAAGGACCACTTCTTCGTTGGAATGATGTGCAGAAGTGGAGACATCTGGTCACAGAATTATTGCATCAGCTTCAATTTTAGAGAATTTCAATTAATAGAATTTTCAATAAAAAATTTAGCAATCATTATATAAGAACTTATTAAAATATTTTATTTGGGTAATGTGCAGAAGCGGAGCCATGTGTTGACAGAATTGAGATTTGTTTCAAATTTTGTTATAAGCTACTTCGGTCCGGATACCAGTATCTCTGTGGTATATCTTTTCTCTCCTAATTGGTAGATCGAGGAATCGAATCCAAGTAGAGGAAGATTTGAAAAAAAAATGGAAATCTTTACTTTTTAATATTTATTTAAACTGTGGAAAAAGATTCAATAAAAAAATCCAAAGTTTCTGGTTTTAAAATTTAATTAAGCTAAAAGAAACCGCTTTTTTAAAAATCATTGAGCATTTATAATAATGATTCATAAATCATTTTTCTTTAATTGTAGAGAATAGTTTGAATGAAAAAATACAAATTTTCTATTTTAAAAAACTTAATTAAGTTAAAAAAATAATTTTAATGTTAAAAACTCGTTTTCTTTTTTTCTTTCTTTCTTTTTTTTTTTTTTTTTTTTTTTTTTTTTTTTTTTTTTTAATTACTGAGCACAGAAATATGGTGCAGCTTCTTGCGACAGGATCCGAAGTGTTGGAAAGGAATGCAGTATCCAAAATACTTTTGCTTTGACGTTGATGATATGACTTATCATCAATTCCTTTTAAAAAAGAAATAATTTAATGCATAATTCTGTCTCTAAAACTTTGTTTACAAAGAAAAGAAATATATGTGTTGTGCTACTACGAAAGTATTATGCCGTTATTTAAAAGTAAGTGAAAAGTGCAAAATTACTTTATTCTTTATAATAATTCAGGTATAAATAATAATGGCAAAATATTATTCCGTGATTTAAAAATATAAAAAATAAATAAAAAGTACGAAATTATTTTTCTAAATATATGCATTTTGATTTAATTAATTATATGGCATTAAATATTAAATTCAAAAAAATATTTTAGAAAGTTCTTATATAATGAATTCTAAACTTTTTATTGAAAGTTCTATTAATTGAAATTTTCTAAAATTAAAGCTAATGCAATAATTCTGTGACCAGATGTCTCCACTTCTGCCCATCACACCAACGAAAAAGTGCTCTTTCCCAATTTTCGTTCTTCCATAGGAGGCCGTCTAGGAATGAGACGCTAATGTTCTGGACTTCGAAGCTCAGTTTACAAGTATTGCGATTATAGCGCCATCTGTTAACGGTTTTTGCAACTAAATTTTGAAACTTCTGTATAACATTTTTACAGCTTAGCTAATAAACAAATCGTTTACCGCATAATTCTATTGATCTTTGTTTTTGAGATATTTAATTTTGAAATCGGGGTCTTATTCGCTGGACACCCTGTATCTTGAAATGTCTAAAAAATGATATTGTTTTTACGAACGTCGATAGATCTCTCTGAATGTTGGAATACTAATATCATTTTTACAACATTGGCCAATGTAAATAAAATATTAAAAATAAGGCATTAAAAAATCAAGTTTTCTAAATATGAAAAAAATGTTAAATTTTATAGTTAAGAATACTATTTACGTATTATAATGTAATAAGTAATCCAAAAAATTCGTTTGGATGCTTTCTTTTAAAAACTAATTTTAAGTTACATCTGTGAATATCGGCAGATATTGTAAATTTGACGTCTGCATCCAGTGACTTTGGAGATATTGGCTAATATTGATCGGGACATTGGCCGATATCTGTGTGCTACCTGTGTCTTATAGCCGTAGATTTCACTTCCCGACGAAGAAATATGGCACCCCACACACGTCACAGCGCCAGTCCCCCTGTGTGGTGCCATATTTCTACCACACAGCACCTTAATTACTCCAGTCACCCATTCAGAAACCATTCGGCACCCCAACCACATTTCAAAGCCTCTTGGTGCCAATTGATACCGTGTTTTCACCCCAGTCTATCAAAAGGCACCGAAAAGTCACCTTCAGTTTTAACAGTGTATCTTATACTTTATTCTACTAACATTTAAGTTGTATGCTTAATACAGCAAAATGTTTACCCGCTATTATTTCATGATTTCGCATGAAAAATAAAAACTTCCAACCATCATGCATGAGGGAAACTAATCATGATGTGATGGGGAGATCCACACATAGACCATAAGTTTGGTTACCAATAAGAGAAAAAATGCAAATAATATATTTTTTAAAGTTTAATGTTTATTTTGTACTTACATTAATTTTCGCAATTGCTGTCGCTCTCTGATGCTTTAAATACAAAACCTTGTCTATCACGAGCACCCTTTACTTATTTATTTATTCTTTTACATAAAACTTTGTGTGGCATACTCAAGTACATACGGCATATCATTTTTAGTAATAAGATTGTATATATTAAGGATTTACCTAGATGATATTATAAAATACTTGACAGAATAAAGCAAAGAGAAGTTAATTACTGTACAGTAGTGCAAAAAAGAATATGCCCCACCCCCTCTCCTATTAACTTTGCCAAAAATCCCGTATAAAAAGAATATGAAGAGATATTTAATAACGTCTACGATTAAAATTTTTGTCCGGTTTTGGGTAAGGGAGAGGGCGATATAAATATTACAAATTGTAGCAAATTTGATTTTTTCAAACACCCGCTTTGCACACTATAATTCAGATCTTTAGATCAAATTCGTCCGGGGAAGTACGTAAATTAGAATATTTAAAATCTTCACAGAGGTAAACAATTGAGGATTTAAATAATAAATCTAAGTTATGAACTTTAATTTATAATTCCGGAAAAGTCATATGGCAAAAATGTTCCTTAAAAAAAAAAAATGCAGTGAATGGACCCATAAATAATCTAGGCATTTTTTACGTAGATTTCCTAAGAAATACTACCTATTGTATTCTCCCCTATGTTGGAATTTCGGAAAAATTTTTGCAGATCTACGCCGATCATTTCCCCTAGAACCCAAAGCCACGTCCAGTTCAAAACTTTATGTATCTGTTTATATATCACTTTTTTATGGACACGATAACTTCCATAATTCTGCACATATCTCTTCCAAACTGATACATAAAATCAAGGGGTAGAAAATCTCGGTCAATTTCGTTAATGGACAAAATCGGCACAAGGGTGTGGAAATAGGGAGTGGTATAGTGAAAACGAAAAAACCCATAACTTCTTAATTATAATACATATTAAATCAATTTAAATTTTTTATTACTTCTCGGAAAAGCGCCAAACATTTATGTATGACAGATTTTTCATAAAATAAAAAAATGGCCCATGGGGCGAAAAAAGTAGAATTTTAGGGAGAAAAAAATTCATAACTTCGTCAATTCTCACGATATCAAATTCACTTAAACTTATTATAGATCTTCTTTATACTATCTACAACTTTTATATTGACAAGTTTTTGACCAACTCTTAACGAAAAACAAAATTAAAAATGATAAAAATGGGGTGTTGAAGAAGAAAAAGTTCATAACTTCGTCAATTCAGGAGCTATCAAATCCGCTTCAATTTATTATAAATCTTTTTAATATTATCTACAACTTTTATATTGACAAGTTTTTTATAGGACCAATTCTTACAGTTAAAACAAAAAATATGTAATACATGGAAAATATTACAGAGGGAAACATTCGCCTTGCATACAACATTTAACTATAGTGAGAAATTTTCCGTGCTGTGTGTCGTTCCAAGTGGTTTAGTCGGTAGAACGTCAGTGCGCTATACTGATGGCCCGGGTTCGATCCCCGTCTTGGAATATTTTTCACTATGTTGGCCTTTGCGCCTTTTAAGCAATTACTTTGAAATTTGATTTTCATTTGAAACAAAAAATATGTTTTGAAAAAAAAAATTATCATATTAACATGATTCTGATAAAACCAGCTCTTACAGTAAAATGAAATTAAAAACTCATCAAAAGCGGCGAGATAGAATTTTTAAACTGGGTTTATATCTAATCTTGATTTAGTTTTTGTTGTTGAAGTTAGTACTTAATTTCGAAATCTACCTCCACCTGTAGGTCGAGCTGGCAGGGACTTTTTTCTCTAAAGGATTTTTTTAATCATGAAACTTATTGATAAATTTATGTTAAGAATTTTATAAACTGTGATCAAGATTGTCTTTTATATGAAGCAAATAAGCATCGTCAAAAATACGGGCTATATGAATTTAAAACTGATTCCTATCGTTACTTTTCGAGATATGAAATAGGTATAATTTTCGGTGGTCTAAAATGACTGTCAATCGTTAACATTTGCATCTAAAGAAATGAATCACAAATACTGACTTAGAAGTATTATAAAACTTTACTTTTAGATAAAGTTAGTTTATTTCATGTGTAATATTTTGTAAAAAAAATTCTGTTAACTAATTGAATGTTTCTTGTACTTTTTTCCGTTTAAGATATCTTAATTTTACCTTTCTAAGTCCGTTTTCCACCCTTTAATTCTTTAAAACATTATGAAGATTTAAAAAAAAAAGTGTCAAAAATATATATTACCGTTTGAAATAAAAAATCACTAATCCCTATTCAATGTATAGCGTTTAATAGTAAACGCATTTTCCAATCGTTTGGTAACAGTAACATCTATATACGATGATTTGAAGCAAGGTTGTTATAGGGATGATCTGTTATTCTCTACAACTTTACGTATTGTTTCAGTTTATTCATTTTTATCAACTTCATTTAAGTAAGTAATATTGTTTCATGTAAATTTTACAAGCACACGGAGTATTAATTAAACAAGAAGTTTTAATAAAATAAAAATATGTATAAATTTAATGAATAAAGAGTATAGGTATTAGAAGCAACGTTCTATAATCTATAAAAACTAAAGCTTTGAATATTCTCATTTAACATTTATTGTTTCCTTTATAAATTATACCTATTTCTGGAGTTCTGAGAAACATTTAGAGATATCTTGAATACGTAAAACTTGATAAGTCAGTGTAGATGCCCTTTTATTATAACTATGAACTTTTAAAAGAAGTCCGATTGCAAGACTGACATATTAAATGCCTTAAAATTATTTCTTTCATTTTTGCAGAAGATATTATAGAATTCTTTATATATTTAAATGAGCTTTACCATCCTTATTTATGTCTTATTATCTGTCTGTATCTTTCTTTCTTCTAATTTGCATATAAATTAAGGATGACATGTACTGCATTCACAATAAAACAAGTTTCACTTTCAGGTTTTCGCGACTTACAAAATCTCATTATGAAGAATGTCATAGGCGATTTACACGTTTATTGCGTAATATAGTATAAAAGTATTTTGCATTTACTATTTTTTTTTAACCCTGTTGTTACATTTTTTAACGCACAATATTAACCCTTTGCACTTCAGCGGCTCTGTTCGAATCACGTTCAATATATTACTTTTAAATAACCTGAAGTGTAAAAGACTAAAATATGATTTGATTACAAAGGCAGAGCTAACATAAAAATTCAGGTAATAAGCTAGATTCTCTAATCCTTATTGCTGAGGCAAATTTAACTTCTACGACTCACAATTTAAATAAGGTTACTTCCAAATAAATATAAAAATTAGCATTCATTTTACAGCAGTCTCTTAACTATCAATATTTGTTAAATTTAACTATAGTTCCAAATTTTAAACAAATCTACAAGGTAGCTAAAAGTTAAGTTTTTCTAAATTTTAATTATACTCTTGCAGTGCCTTTGATATTAGATGTAACACAAAAGTAATTTTAATAAATTTTTATTATACATTCATATGAGGGCTGAGTTTCAAAACTCGCCTTATCAAGTAATAAAATAACCGAGTTTTCTCTATCAATCTATTATATTAGTGAACCTAAAAAACACTACAATCGGCAAAAAAACTTATTTTATCGTGCATTTCTGGCATTGTAAAATCTTGGTTTGCAATGAAAACCAATGGACGCAGTTAGAGGTTTATTGCGATTTCCCAAAATTTGAAATTCTGAATAAGGCGAGTTTTAAAACTCACGTCCTCATGTATTTTATTATTTAAAAAAAGAAAAAAACTTACATACACGTTGACATTTAAAAACCGTTGTGCATTGAATAGAGTATTTAACTTACATATTGCAATCAATACGTATAGAAAAAATTCAACTTAAAATGTTTATTTATTAGTTTCGTAGCCTATTCATATTCCCACAATTGCGAAAATTCGGAATATTGTATACATTAATTAGGTAGAAATGTAGAAAATTCTGTAAATTTAAGAAAGATTATGCCTCCTTTCTCATTTCCAAGAAACAAGGGACATACAAAAACTACATTATTATTTTTTATTTGATTTTTCATTTAACCCTTTGTGTGCTGGGTTATGAATTCATGAAAATTTTATCTTTTAAAGCGTTTTTCGTGAATTGTTTAAACACATTAGAAGATTTATATAATTATTTAATAAATTGTAGAAAGATTTTAGAAGGACTGAAGGATTTAGAAGGATTAATTAAATTTGAATTCATAGGTATTATGTCAAATCTTTTATTGTAAATATTTTTCTTAGTATATTGTAGAATTAGGAAATGTACAAATATAATGTTATTACAATAGAAATGTAGAAATAATTCCGAATTGGAAAATCCCCCCCCCCCCACCTCAACTCCCCCAACGCCAAGAAAGCTGAAAAGATGCAAAGGCAAAAGAAATCCTTTTAAAAGTATTTTTGTTTTGTGTAACCAATAATGCTTTTGGTTACATAAATGTCAGACAGAAAAGGAATTTCCCTCCAGCCGTAACCCAATTTGTACAAGATAAAATCATTTCCGTCTGAGCATAACCTCACAGGAACCTGAAAATTCCATTTGAAGTCAACCCGACAGCCTATCCGAACTCAAAAAAAAATCCATGGAACCGTAACCCGATACGAGAAAGAAAAAACAATTTTCGTCGACAAGGACCGACCAAAACCTGAAAATTCCAATTGAAGTCTGCCCTAAACCCGACAAATTTCAACTAGAGCCCGAAATGTTTCAACCCAAATACTAACTGAAAGGAAAATTAAATCCTCTTTTAATGCAATTATGGAAAGTATTCTACAATTACATTACAAATACTATTTATTTTCTTTTATGTTTAAAAATGGACATGTTATATGCTAAGTATGAATGAAATCTGCAAGTGAGGCAGATTTTTAATGATTTTCCGGAATTATACGCAAAGTAGATGGTTACTAATTAAAATTATTATGAAAACTATATACGCAAATTTTTATATTAATTAAATTTGCAGATGTGGCTGATTTTTAGGTGTTTATTTAAAGAATTACGCAACGAAGATAATTTGCTGATGATTATGAAAAATATATATGAAATTTTTATATTAATTAAATCTGCTGATGACTCAGATTTTTAATGATTTCGCGGCATTGAACAGGGAAGATGGTTTGATAATGAAGATAATTATAAAAATGTATATGAAAATTTCTGCAATAATGAAGTCTGCAGATGAGGCAGATTTTTAATGTTTTTACAGCGTTACGAAGAGAAGATAGGTTTCTAATGAAAACAATTAGAAAACTGTATAATAATTAGAAAACATTAGAATTAATATTTAACACGAACAAGAATTAGTAATAACAATTAGAAAACTGATAATTTCTGTAATTAAAATATCTGCTGATGAGACGGATTTTTAGTTTTTTCCTTGAATTACGCAAAGAAAATAAGTTGCTAATGAAAATGATTATGAAAAATATATGCGAATTTTTTTATATCTTTAGATGAGCAAATTTTTATTGATTTCCAAGCATTAAGGTGGGAAGATGGGTTATTAACGAAAATAAATATAAAAACGTATATGAAAATTTCAACAGCAATAATATCTTCAGGCGAGGCAGATTTTTAATGGTTTCGCGGCATTGAACAGGGAAGATGTTTTGATAATGAAGATAATTATAAAAAGGTACATGGAAATTTCTGCAATAATGAAGTCTGCAGATGAGGCAGATTTTTAATGTTTTTACAGCGTTACGGAGAGAGGATAGGTTTCTAATGAAAACAATTAGAAAACTGTATAAGATAATTTCTGTAATAAAAAAAGTCTGCAGATGAGGCGGATTTTTAGTTTTTTTTACAGAATTACGCAAAGAAAATAAGTTGCTAATGGAAATGATTAGGAAAAATAGATGCGAATTTTTTTATATTATTCAAATCTTCAGATGAGCAAATTTTTATTGATTTCCAAGCATTACGCTAGGAAGCTGGGTTATTAACGAAAACAATTATAAAAAAGTATATGAAAATTTAAACAACAATAACATCTTCAGGTGAGACATATTTTTAATGGTTTTGCGGCATTGAACAGGGAAGATGGTTTGATAATGAAGATAATTATAAAAATGTATATGAAAATTTCTACAATAATGAAGTCTGCAGATGAGGCAGATTTTTAATGTTTTAACAGCATTACGGAGAGAAGATAGGTTTCTAATGAAAACAATTTAAAAAATGTATAAGGTAATTTCTGTAATAAATAAATCTGCAGATGAGGCGGATTTTAATTTTTTTCCCCAGATTTACGCAAAGAAAATAAGTTGCTAATGAAAATTATTATGAAAAATATATGCGAATTTTTTTATATTATTTAAATCTTCAAATTGGCAAAGTTTTATGATTTCCAAGCATTATGCTGTGAAGATGGGTTACTAACGAAAATAATTATAAAAACCTATAGGAAAAGTTCAACAACAATAGCATCTTAAGGTGGGGCAGATTTTTAATGGTTTTTCACCATTACGGAGAGAAAGTCGATTGCTAATGAAAATAATTAGAAAAAAATATAAGAACATTTCTTCAACAGTGAAATCTGCAGATGAGGCAGATTTTTAAAGTTTTCCTAGCTTTATGCAGAGAAGATAGGTATCTACTGAAAATTATTAAATATATTTGAGGAATTTTTTACAATAATGACATTTGGAGATGAGGCACATTTTTGTTGTTTTTCACCTTTATGTACTAGAAATGTAGGTTGATGAATCATATTAATTCATTCATTAATATAAAAGTAAGTAAGAAAAGTACTGTAACAATTACATCTGCAGATGAAGATTTTTAATACTTTTCCAAGAGTTGATTGGTTGCTGATTTGATAAATTTGATTAAAAAAAGAGAGAAAGAAAAAAAAAAAGAAAACCACTTTATTGACAGATTTGATTTTTACAACAGATTGATAATTAAGGTTAATAAACGCTTTTTTTTTTATTGGTAAAAAATTATTTTCCCACCCTCTTTAAAGATATGAAAAAAAATGTGCAGTGAAGACTACGACTAAGGCTCAGCCTTGCTTTTTCTAGCACGCTGTGTCTTGCTCTGTCTTGCACTGAATAAGAATCTCGCTAGTAGATGCGAAACAGCTGTTTGCTGCTTTTCACGTATTATTTCTGCATTTTTAAACATTGGTTTCCTGCTTTTTAATATTCCTGCCCAAAGGCTTTAATTACTATTTTAATGCTTTTTAACGACTAATTGTTTATGTATAATTTCAAAAGGGCCAATTTCAAATGAAATTTTCAGGCCTCTCAAGTTGCTTTTCGATGGAAATTATTTTGTCTTGCACAGATTGGGTTACGGTTGGATGGAATTTTTTTTCATGTTTGGTTCGGGTTTAATGTAAACTTCAACTGAAATTTTCTGGTTCTCGTCGGTGTGTGACGGAAATTATTTAGTCTTTCTCGAGTCGGGTTACGGTTCAATGGGTTTTTCTTTCGGGTTCTAATCAGGTTCCGGTTAATTTCAAACGAAATTTTCAGGTTTGTCGAGTTGCGTTTCGACGGAAATTATTTTGTCTTGCACAGATCGGCTGGATGGAACTTTATATTTTTCGAGTTCGGGTCGGGTTTAAGATAGACTTTAATTGGAATTTTCAGGTTCTGTTAGGTGCGTGTCGACGGAAATTATTTTATCTTTCTCGGACCGGGATACGGTTCGATGGATTTTTTTTTCGGGTTCCAATCCGGTTTCAGGTTAACTTCAAATGGAACTTTCAGGTTCTGGTCGTCTTGTGTTTTCACGAATGGACAGAATTTTCTTTTGTGTCGTGTTCGGATCGGTTTTAGTATAGACTTCAATTGGAATTTTCAGGATCTGGTCGGTGCGTGTCGACGGTAATTATTTTGTCTTTCTCGGACCGAGTTACGATTCGATCGATTTTTTTCGGGTTCGGATAGGGTTTCGAGTTGACTTTAAGGTTCTAGTCTGTGAGTGTCGAAGGAAATTGTTTTGTGATTTTTGGATCGGGTTACGGTTCGGTGGAATTCTTATTGGGGTTCGGATCGGGTTTCAGGATGAATTCAAATAGGATATTCAGGTTCTGTTTGGGCTGCGTTTCGGCTGAAAATATTTTATCTTGCAAAGATCGGGTTACGGTTGGACGGAATTTTCGTTTTTATCTGGTTCGGATCGGATTTAGGGTAGACTTCAAATGGAATTTTTAGGTTCTGATTATTGCGTGTAGACGGAAATTATTTTGTCTTTCTCGGATCGGGTTACGGGTCGGTACATTTTTTTTTCTTTCCCGGTTCAGATCGCCTTTCGGGTTGAATTCAGATAGAATTTTCAAGTTCTAGCCGGGTTGCCTTTCGACGGAAATTATTTTGTCTTGCTCGGATCGGTTTATTGTTTGATGGAATAGAAAGAAGCAAGTGGTCAATTTTCAATTAGCCTGACGCAAACTAGGCTCTTTCCAATAAGCCTAAAAATTTTAGGCTGTTTCAGAAATGAATTGCCTTATTCCAATTAGCCTTACGTTCTTTAGGTTCTTTGCAATAAGTCTGAAAAGTATCAGGCTGTTTGGAAAAACGGAGATGATTTTCCGATTAGCCCGGCTCTTTAGAAACAGCCTAGGCTCATTGCAAACAGCCGGATTTCTCAATTAGCCTACGACACATATAATATTTGTTAAAGTAAGTAGTAATATTAGAGGAGAAAACTGCTATTCCAAACCATATATTCAAACTACTCATATTTATACTAAATCCTGAAAAATCAACACTCATTTATATTAACAGAAATCCAATTAATCAAAATAAACAAATTTGTGCATTTTTATGCATAACATCATTTAATAGATATAAACAAAAAAATTTAGCAAAGCATGTAGTAAATTCCTGTGGCTCCGTTATGTACTATTCCTTTTGGTAGTTTATTTTTAAGTAAGCAATTCTTGTTTTTTGAAATAACCGTTCTGATTTTGACAAATAAAATTATTATTATTTCTGGAAATTTTTAAAACCGCTGTATAAAAGACATTGCGATGGAAATGGTCCATTTTTTAATCATTTGAGCGATAAAAGCTTAAAAATTGGTTACAAGTTACGTAAAATTTAAATTAATTATAGTTAGAATTGACATAATTTAATGCGTATCCAAATAAAGAAAAAATTATGGCGAACTCTGTTTTCTTAGGGTTTTATTTTTTCCGTTATATCTTTTATCTCTTTTAAGATTTTCATTCTTCTTTATTGCTAATAAGGTTGCTTACATATATACTAGAGGCTCATCTCACATTACTTGTGTTCTTCGCAAGTCTTCTATCATTTTAATGCTAGATGTACAGTCGTGGGAAAAAAAAGTAAACACCCCCTGCTAACTCTGCAACTTATTATAATAGAAGAAAGTTACTGGTACCAAACAATTGGAAATAAAGCCTACTTTCTTATGATGTATATAAAATTTGTTTAGGAAGCCATCTACAAATCAAAACCAGGCCAAACATTGTTTTTTTTCAATGACAACACCTAATTTTGACAATATATTTTAAGTCTTAGGTTCAAACTATGCCTATAAACGAAATTTCAAGTCATTTGGATTATAAGTATTTTAATTATAAACATTCAAAATTTAGATTCTAATATTAAATTACATTGTTTTTTATTTTCATAGCTTTATTAATATCTTCTGAAGTTATAAACCTAATATGTGTGGTAATTTTTGTGTGGTTATAATACTAAAAAAATCAAGCATAAATACATCGAATTTGTAATTAAACATATATATATATAACATGAATTATGAATTATGAAATTAATATTCGAAAAAAAAATGTAACCTACATTTTCTTAAAAGATTTATATTTATTATGTCCTGCTTTATGCGAATTCTCAATTTCAATTTTTTTCCCCAAGCTATTTTCGAATTATGCTTAAAAAGCGTGAAAATGATGATTTAAGGGGCCGTCTATGGTGTGAAGATGCACCATAGTTAAATAATATACATATTTTACTCATCTTATTGAAATATTTGGGCTATGATAGTCGAAACATACTAAGCGAGTGAAATGGACATATTGGCAAGAAATAATACATCGATAGAAATGACAGAGTCATACTGTAACTAGCAATTCAAAAATCGAGTAGCGAACTTCAATTTGGATACAGCCCCTAAAATAGGCTCATTTTAAAATAATTAATTTCTCTGAAATTAATCGTACGAATTTCATCAAAATTTGTATTTAGGTTAATTGAAGGGTGTAGAATTTATTTATGTTGTCAAACTTGGATATTGCTATGTTGCTAAGTTAAAAAAAAACCAAAGTTTTGGTAAGTTTTGGTATATAAATGGTCCCTAAGCAAATTTTATATACATCATTTAAAATTAGACTTTATTGCCAATCGTTTGGTACCAGTAACTTTCTTCTAAAATATATTTTTGCAGAGTATGTAGTGGGGGGGGGGGATACTTTTTTCCCACGACTGTACCCCATCAAGTGGTAAATATTAACGCTCTTCCAATTTTAAGAACAATTCAAAATTTACTCTTAACAATTCTAAGTTAAGGCGGTATTCCTAACCTTACACATCACATAATTAGATTTTAAAATCATCCATATTCTCTCTACGAATTGATAAATAAAGTACTAAATTTTATATAAAGTCCCCGTTTTATATAATTTCCACGTTATACATTTTTTTTTTTTTTTTTTTTTTTTGTATATTTTTGCTATTACGATAAATGTATATTTAAGAAAATCTCTCTCACTTACAAGTACAATATAATAGGCAATTATAAAAGTGTACAAATATTGAAATAGCAAACTACCAATTCTAATGAAGATTCTTTAACCCTTTACACCGTTCAGGACCAGCATCTTTTACACGAATTTTATTCGGTTGA
This sequence comes from Maratus speciosus, assembly GCA_963932465.1. Classification (NCBI taxonomy): domain Eukaryota; kingdom Metazoa; phylum Arthropoda; class Arachnida; order Araneae; family Salticidae; genus Maratus; species Maratus speciosus. Next base: position 374,789,989 of record OZ010790.1, on the reverse strand, counting down.
CACCAATTTTTGTCAAATAATTAAATCCAGTTTATCAATCACAAAAATGTCTTAATTAAATAAGGAAAATTTTACTTTTCTTTTTTAGTGGTTGCAAAAACAAGTGCTGTAAGCATCTTTTGAAGATGCATATATGCACACATGGTCCCGAAGGGGTTAAGACCTGACTTGCGCAATTGTGCACGTGATCTTAAGGAAAAAAAAACAATTTCCTTTTTTGTGTGATTTAAAGCCGAGCCTGCACCCATGCAATCGTGCGGATCCTCTCTGAGGTAACCTGACATCGGAATTATTTATATTATTATTATTATTATTCAATCAAATATTATCCTATTAATTAGGGTAAACCTCCAAGACTTTTAATTTCTATCCAAAAAACTTCAGGTCTTAAAGATTTAAAAAGTTTTTTGTATGGAAACATTTAATGTGTTTCCTGTCAATTATTATCACTTGTACCTCAAAAAAATTTGACAATAAAAAATGTTGAGTTATTTTTCTTCGGTTATGCCACGACAACTTTGAACGATGTAACGGATTTTCATGTAGTTGTTTTGTTAATAAAGGAAATTAAATTTCCTACAAACTATATCTTAAAATAAAATAAACAAACACAAAAAAAGAATCAAATCACGACAAAAAATATGATCTATTGTTATATATGTTGATAACTCTTATCAATATACATTTTTTTTTCTTTTCTTTTTTACAGTTATAAATATTTTACATTTTTAAAGCATAATAAAGAAATGTCGACTGAAAAATATGCACTTTTATTTCAAAATTTGTGGCAAAAGTAGTTTTGCAAGATTAATTTTGTTGTATAATATTAGATCTTTTTTTACAATTAAACAAATATTCCTTTATGTAAAACATAAATAATAATTGAAAAAGATCTAATAGTCTAAATTAATTACAGGTTTCGTAATTAAAGACCGAACTTACGTTAATTTCCGTCATCTCAAATATTTCTGTTCTGTGTTCTGTGTTCTGTTCTGTGTTTTCTTAAAGGAAAAATCTGATTTTTCGCTATAGCCAACTCAAAGAGTTCTAGAAGAAAGTTATCTCAGTGCTCTCCTCTCGTTTTTAAAGGAACAAGTAATGAAATCTACTTAGAAGCATACCGATATACACGGAAAACGTGACAATAAACTGCAAGATTATCTTGATTAATTTCAAAGTATTTTAACCCCTTAATTCTCGCTCCCGTCATATTCATGGGCTGTGTCTTTTACTCAGATTGTTTGATTCCCACCAGTTTTATAAAATAGAGTAATTGGCTTTATTTTAATATTGTTTTTCCTGTCATTAAACAAGGTGCATATTTCTTTTTCAAAAAAGTGGTGCCAATAAGCAATTTGAATTTTTAAACCGTAATTTAATTCGAGCGTTAAGAGGTTAAGCTTTAAAATCTTGCTTATAGTGTTTTTTTTTTTTATTAAAAAAACAATAATTAAATGATTACGGAATAGGAAACTGCATCCACCCATTTATCCCGAAATTTGTGAATATAATATAGTTCGAAAGTCTTAAAGAGTCTCAGAACTCTTAAAATTTAAAGAAAAAAAAGACCATTTTCAACATTTAAAATATTAAAATGTATATTATTTTAAAACACAATTTTTATTGGGGTGAAAGATATAAGTACGTTCTTTTATTTCATGCATTTAAAAAATTACAAGATGCAGAATAAGCATTTATCGGGGACTCCAAACTTTCAGATATTTGATCAGCAGAAAGTTCGTATAACAGATTATGCGCAAGATTTAAAAATAAATATTGCAACTAGAATGAAAATTTCTTATACAGTCTACTTATACAGTCGTTCCCGTTTAAACGACTATTGGCGGTACTAGAAATAATATTCGATTAAGCGGGTGTTTTCTTAAACGGGGATTCATAACTGTAATATTTAATGCGTATTAAAAAGGCAAAATAAGCGTCTACGATATATTTAATCAAAGAGTTCTTAATATAAACTAAAATAAATACAAATGCTAATATGAAATACTAAATACGTATTAATTTAATGCCAGTATATTTATATGGTTTACATCACACTTAATGCAGCTCGTTTGAATTTGGTCAAAACTTTGCTACTTCCAATTTACGTTACTTATACTGCTTTAAAAAATTATTTAAAGTGGTTTGTTTTAGTGGAATTTTAAAGAAGTAAATATCGAGTTATTTTTCGAATGAGTGCAAAATATCACAACTACCATCTCGAGTCTCGAAATGACGGCACATTGCCATTAAAGCCTGGTTAACAGCAAGAAGTGATGGTGGGGAGATCAAGGTGGGGGAAATCATTTGACCTGTCCATTATACTACCGGCTGAAATCATTACAAGAAGAACTGAAAATTTGTTTTCAGCGTAAAGCAACCGAAAATGACAAAAGGTGGAAGGAAATTCCAGCTGAAACGTGCTTTCAGCGACTATTTTCAAACATCGATCGCACAGTTGTTATTCGATTAAACGGGAATTCGTAAAAGTTATTTGGTTTAAGCGGGGAATAATAACATAGGACCAATAGGGATAAATTCGGTTCCGGAGGATTTTATTCGAATAAGCGGGATATTCGATTATCCGTGACTAGATTAAGTTGTTAGTACTGTACTTTAAATAGTAACAATTACCGTGAACCTAAATAAATTTGTATTTAAAGTATTTTTATATTTTTAATACAAAGTTGTATTTAAATAATACAAAATTTTGAAAATTTCAACAGTATAATCACTTAAAAAAATGTTTTTGGACAATAAAAGGGAAATTTTAGGTATAATTTATACAGACTAGCATGAAACATATCTTTTGAAAATTTCATGAAAAACTATTCAGAAGTTTTTGAGATATCGTGCGCGTTATGCCTAAAAACGTCAGTTGGAGAAAAATGACTTCAAAATTTCGGAAACGCCGCTATAGCTAGTGAGCGTGTATAATTGTAAAAGCCATAATTTCTGTTCTAATGGGAATTTCAAGGAAACACTTATATCAAAATGTTCAGAAAAGATCGGAGTTTAACATCTGAAAAAATTTAAATTTCGAAAATTTTGAAGCTTTAAGATTCCTGGGACCCCTTAATAATCGAATGAGATTTAGCTATATCTCATATGCAGTGGATGCGTTTAACACAATCTTGAAATTATGAATGTATTCATCAGAGTGCGTGCAGTCTTTGAGTTTGAGCACTAATTTTCAGAATTAGAAAACTTTTCCTCATTAAATAGCAGGTATTACGCAAAAATAGTACACATTCTGCAATTAAATAATTCGAAGATTACTACAGGAAAACAGTGGTGCTCAAGAGAAAAGACCACATGCGCAATGCTCATACTGACCTGAAAAATACATTCTACTGAAGAGAAGAATTTCATATTTCATTCACGTGACACATATTTTACTGTTATTTGCAAATTTTGAGTGTATTTGTTTGGGTAAAAAACTCAAAAATAGGTAAATACACAATACAGCTTTGAACATGTTCTAGTAAAAATCAAAATATTCGTGCACTCAAAAATATTTTTCACAAAATTTGTCATTCAGAAATCAAGATGTATAAGGATGTTCAATAAAACACATGAAAACTAGTCGGATGTACCAATCCCAAAACTTTCTTCTATCTCATACATGTAAATGCGTCAAAATTCGTTTTCACTGTGCCAAAATTAAATGGCAATCTATGATCATCATGAGGATTCTAAAAAAATGAAATTCCGTGCATTAGCTCTTGAGATATTACTATCACTGAAATTGTATAAATCCAGCAAAATGCAACGTAGCAGCGCCATCTATAGGGCGATTTACAACAGCATCTAATCATCATCAACTTATGTGAACGTCTAACTGAATATGAAGTTTGGGTGAAATTCGTGCATTAGTCCTTGAGATAGAGCTAGTGCGCAAATCATGACAAATGCTGCAGAGAAGCGCCACCTGTTGAGCGATTTACACCAACACATAATCAGTGGCAATGTTAATTAAGGAATAATTGAATCTGAAGTTTGATGAAAATGTGTACATTAGTTCTTGAGATAGTGCTACTGCGGAAATCGTGTAAATCATGCAAAATGTAGCATAGCAGCGCCGCCTGTTGGGTGATTTACACCAAAACTTAAACAACACCAACTTATATCAAGGACTAACTGAATCTGAATTTTATAAAAATCCGTGTTATAATTTTTGAGATAGAGCTATTGCGGAAATCCTGCAAAATGCCGCATAGCAGCACCACCTGTTGGGCGATTTGCACCAAAAACTAATCAGCCCCAATATATATCAGGGACTACCTGAATATAAGTTTTATATTAAATTCTGTGCGTTAATTTTTTGATTTAGAGCGTCCATAAAATTTGCGTCACATACAAACAGACAGACAGACAGACAAACTCACAGACAGACATTTTGTAAAAATATGTTTTTGGAATCCCTGACTCCTAAAACGTGTAAATACGTCGAAAACCGGAAGTCCAAATTTTTACGAATCCAATACTTTCTTCTTGTAGGGATAGAAGAAAGTAAAAATGTTAAAATAATATGATTTATATTTTTCAACATGTGTCAGCAAGTTAGCCTTAATTTTTTTAAACAATGAAACATTTTAAAATTTCTATAGTGAGGAAATATCAAAATCAAAACCATACATCTAAAATATTTAAATTACCATTGGGTTGTATTTTAACCATTTACAATAGTATAAAATCATGAAACACATTTCCAAAGTTTACGCAAGAAAGCATTTGAAGGTGATGAAACCCACTTGTAAATTCTACCATTTATTGTTGAATACTATAATTTTCAAAGTAGGTGTCAATTTTCTTGACAAAATGACCTTGTGCAATAGCAGTAAATGTCAGTTCAGAAGTTAGTCAGTAAGAATTTGGTATTATGTTCTCAAACTGATATTTATGAATACATATCTTTCACTTTGCAAAGTTAATAATTTAATCCTTTCACGTTTCATGAAAAAGAATTTCTTCAGAATGAGATGATATCCTACCACACATTTATTAAACCTACAAAACGCAGAAAATTTTGAAAATTCTTTCTACGCAATTCCTACAGATATCGATTCTAGAGAAAATCTGTAGGTATTTGTACCTCTTTTTAAGCCTACATTGCAGAAAATTTTGATGATGATTTCTACAGAAATTCAGTTGGAATAATTTTGAAGGGAATCTGTAGGTATTTGCTGTCAACTTTTGTTTAAGCCTACATTTGCAGAAACTTTTAACGATTATTTCTGCACAAATTTTGTAAAAAAATTCTGAAGAAAATCTGCAGGTATTTGATCCACCTTTTAATCCTACATTTGCAAAAAATATTGAGAAATTCTGCAGAAATTCTGAAGAAACTCTGTAAGTATTTGGTCCACTTTTTAAGCCAACATTTTCAAAAAAATTTTATATTGATTTCTTCAGAAATTCTGTACAAAAATTGTGAAGAAAATCTATAGGCATTTAGCCAACTTTTATTTCTTCACAAAACCTCAGATTTTGTTCTGTAGAAAATCTGCAAAAAAAAAAAAAAAAAAAAAAAAAGGACAATTGACTACAGATTTTCTTCAAATCTTTTCTTAAAATAATCTGCAGAATTTTTCTAGAGGGGGTAGTTTTTGATTAGATATGTTCACAGGAACTGATGAAATCTCTTAGGAGTAAAAGAACTCAATTTCATTAATATACAAAAAAAAAAAAAAAAAAAAAAAAACCCTACTACAAGTGATAATTCCATCCTAGAAGTTACTGAGAGTAATTTTCAGTTTACTACTTATGATACATTAAAGAAAAAGTACAAACATAACGCAATTGTAAAAAGTTATACGTTGATTGTAATAAAACCGAAACAAGTATACAGCACATAATAAAAACTAGCACAGGTATAAAAGTCACAATTTTAGTGCGCATGTTTAGTATATAAATATAACTTTAACATGAAGTTTGATCTACAGGTCTGTAAGATCCTGGGTCAGTTTTCTTACATTTCACTCAGCTGGGCCAAGATTTCATTTTTTAGGTGCGTTCGTAATTATGTAACTACTTAATACCCATAGTCTTCGTCTAATTCGTCCGTCTGTCCGCATACAACAGTGCAAAAACTACCCAACTGAATGGTTGAAATTTAACATAATCGTTGCCGAATTTCGTCCAGTCATTTCAAATTTTCTGAAAATTGAATCAAAACTTAAAAAGATATTATTAAAAGTTTTCTTCATTCTATTAAATCCTATTATGCGTAATTAATTCAATATCCCATGCTAAATAATGATTCTAGGTTGCCATGGTGATTACATCCTGTTTAAGATGGAGTCCTATTATTTCCGTATTACTGAATTTAACATATATAATCGTAATAAATTTTGTATTCATACATTTTTGCATAAGAGTGAAACAGCTATTGCATAAAGTTCTGAATATTTATAAAACTAGTTACAGTGCAAATGCACCTCATTTGCTACGTTTGACATACAATTTCCGGCTTGTTTTTCCTGTCAGAGTCGGGCGTAGATTTTTTTTACATATTAATTATTTTAACACAATCCGCTGATTCGTAACTAATTCATACGAGGATTAATTTTTCCATCTAAGTGGTTTTATTCTTTCCAGGTCCTATTGTACACATTCTAGTGAAAGACAAATGGTCCGAGCCTGCGTCTGAGTGATTTTTTAACTAATAATAACAGTGACATTGTACTTTTGTTTAAGATAATCTTTAAAATTTTGATTTCGTTTAAAAAATTATAAAGAAATGGTTTATAAAATCTACATTTCCTTTATAAAACTTTAACATTATATATTTATTTAAATCTTTTTTTTCTCTTCATTCACTACTTTTCTTACCGAATATTCATTCGAAAAATCTATTTTTTAATTAATTTCATGTATATAAATCTCTAAGTTTAGCATTAATATTGTTATTCCGTATTATTCCACAGATTGCAAATATATAATCTTTAAAATGTTGTTCTACAAACTTTATGCATGAATTTGCGTGAATTTAAATAAATAAATAAATATATATATATATATATAGCATTTGCTTAAGATATATTTTCACGTTTTTTAGAAACTGAAACGGAGCAAGACACAGCAGATATTAGTGATTTTTGCACCGAATTTGCCTTCCATAAATTTACGGACTGAATCGGAAAAATAAACGGACTAATTTTTAGATTCTATACCGGATCGATAAAATTTTCGTACGATCCGGGGTGAGCCTTGGAAATTTCATCCCATTCAGATCTCTAGTATGAACATACCGAGCAGCAACGCAATACCTAAAATAATGTGCGATAATTGCACAATAATGTGCGAGTCATGCAGTTCATGAGGTCAGCAGGATTCAGAGTCTAAACTGGTTTACTGATTGTGAATTTTGAAAATGACATATTTATAGGATTTGCTTAAGAAATATTTTTAAGTTTTTTACAATCTGAGTCGGAGCAAGACACGGCAGATTTTTGATTTTTGCCCCGGTTTTGCCCGGACATAAACTTAGAGAAAATAAACGGGTTAAATTTTTTGATTCTGTAGAGGGCCCATAAAATTTTCGTATGATCCGGGGCAGGCCTGGAAATTTCATCCCATTCAGACCTCTAGTATGAACATCCCGAGCAGCAACGTAATACCTAAAATAATGTACGATGATTAAAGTCATGCAGTTCATGAGGTCAACAGGATTCGGAGTGTAAACTAGGGACGGTAGCAAAATATCGATATTATGAAAATACCGATACATCGGGCCCAAAAATACAAATTTTCGACATCTATGCTAGACACTATATTTATATCGATTATTAGTTATATTATTATTGTTATACTGACTTCCTTTGCATTCGATTTGTCGACACTTTTTAGAAAATAATATTTTTATTTGATAATGAACTTTAATCATTTTTCACATACATTTCTAAATAAGTATAACTAAACTGATGTTATGTTTTCAAAATAAATAAATAAATTTTTATTGGCTTAGTCGTTTATTATTACTGAGAATTTTAGGTAATGTGAAAATATTCTTCCCACAATCAGAAAATCATCAAACATAATTTACATGATTTTTGACTAAATATTGTTAGCGAACTCAGAAACTATGGAAAAGGACTTTTCCTTCTCCACCCCATTGAACCTCAAATGACGTTTCTGCTCGCCAAGGTAACAAAAGAATACTTATGTGTGCTTTGTGTTTGAACTTTATTTATGTGTGAATCTTATCTTATAGGTGGATTATTGTGTTTTCACCAATGTATGGATGTAGCAGTTTTGTTTCCACAGTTTTTTTTTTTATTACTATTCAACAAGTAAATTATATAAGCATTCATAATCCTAAAAGTAATGTTTGGAGATACTTTATAAATATTTGTAAAACTAGCGTTTGAGAGCATTTTAAACCGAAAAATAACAATACAATATATACTATACATTATCATAAGATACTATTCAGCCATCAATATTAAATGTATCACGCAATAAAATATTATTTCACAGCTTCATGTCCCATGTGACTGAGTTTCAAACGTGTTCGACAAATATTAATTCTAATATATCTTCGTATTTACCAATATAATTGTATGAATATTAGGATTCCCAAAGGAATCCTACGGAAATATGAGAAGCCCTAAAACTTGTTTATCCAAAATGTTATTCTATAACTAGACAATACTTCGTTGTTGCTCCGACTTTTATCTCTGATAAGAGGCTTTTTTTTCTATGTCGCTAAAAACCAAAGTTTGAACAGACATTACTATATAAATCAAGCACTGTGAAAATAGCCAGACGTATACGTTTAGTGGGTACTGGGAATGTGCATCACCAGTGTATAAAATCAACATCACCACAAATACATGAAAGACAAAAACCCAAATGGCAGTAAACAAAGCACCGAAAGAACATCATGTTCCAGCAACACATGAAATCAAAGCGGAAGTGAAGCATCATGACACAACAAATCCATCACGAAAGGTGAGATGTGGTACACTGGAAAAATCGTTAACAAAGGATTTTCAAAATTTATAAATATGAACAGCTTTTTTGAAGCTTATCATATTCATGCGTTCACTTTTCTTTATTATTTATTTTTTTCTTTTCTAAAGTCAAAAATAAGTTTAGAAAGCAAGAAATCTTCTGAGTGACAGATTTTTTCAAAGTTACTATTTTTAAATGGATTGCCTTAAAATTACTTGGAAATAATTTATAAACTATAATGTTAAAAATATCCGGTTAAAAGCTTAAAAGCCATTTAAACATAAAACATTGCATAACATAAACAGAAATATCTCAGTTTTACAATCCTTGTTATTCTTGTTAGCATTAAAACTTTAAATATCAATGAAAATAATTCGATATATTGAAATGTTAATACATCGATTTTTTTTCGATATCGATGTCTTTAAGACGATATATCAAAAAATCAGTATATTGGTATTACTCTCCAAACTCAAAAGAGCTACTTAAAAACAGTTTGAGTTAGGTGATTCTGAAAAACAATGTGTCTTCCTAGAGCATCTTTGTGTTTATGGGATTTAAGTCTCTAAATCTTTCTGGCTACTCCATGTACTGAGTAATGTATACAGGGTGTCCATGAATTCGTGGGCAAAATTGTAAGGGAGGGTAAAGAACACATAAAGAAGTAATTTTGGTATAGCAATGTGGGGTCGGAAATAAAAAGTTTAGGCGAAAAACAAGAAATGCGGAGGAAATGAAAACGAGAGTTTTATTGACGTAACAATTACAGTAAGTGCACAAATAAGCCACTGGCAGCATCTAGCAAGTGATTGGCATACCGTTTCGCAGATTCCAAGTGTTCCACAAACATTTGCAGCAACGACTGAAAGTCTTGTAATGAGGTCGTCATCTGAGTCAACTGGTGTCTCATAGATCGAACATCTGCAACCTTCGAAAGGGTACGACATCGGGGGTACAGAGGTTCGAAAGGGTATGGGGTTGCTAGACGCTGTCAGATACGTATCCATGTTGGTGGTGGCACATGTGAGCACTTACTGTGATTGTTATGTCAATAAAATGCTTGTATTTGGCCAAAACTTTTCATTTCCTAATTCTCCACTACTATACCAAAATTGCTTCTTTATACCCTTACCTACTTTACCCTTGCCTACTTCTTTATGCCCTTACCCTTATTACTTTACCTACCCTTACAGTTTTGCCCATGAATTCGGGAGCGCCCTGTATACATTAAATTAATTTCTCCTTGATACGAGCTCTGTGTTGTTATATAATTACTATCTTCTAGGTTGAAATTATCATTCATTGCATCATTATAAATACGGACAAATATAAATAATATCATCTTGATACACTTGAGAGATGACACTTCCACATAGAAAGACATGGCAATTTGTTTTATCAGCGAAAGAGGTATTACTCTGAGCACCGATATAGCTTCTTACATAAGAATTTCTTTTATGAGCGATGAATAACGTTTCACATTCTATTTAAATCAAACATCGTTTGTTATCTCTTTGCAAGCTGAAACTAACCTTTGAAAAAATATGTCCTCACTTAATCTGAAGTTCAGTGAAAAAATCACGCGGCTCACGTCAAACGATCGTTCTGCTAACAAGGTCTCCGAATTACAAATAGCTGATTGGCAAAAAACCCACTTTCATGAAACCTTCTGCGCACTGGATATATTTACATTATCCTTCTTTTGGCAGCAATAAGAAAAAATTCAAGTTAGTTTAGGTTGAATTGTACTCCTTTGCGTGCATAACTGCAAATATAGACCATATTTACTTGATGTAATCTTTGACTGTCTGCCTGAAAATCCTTAATTTCAAACTAAACTCAAGTGGAATCGTAAGCAATGTCTATGAACAGCAAAAAGTCGCAAGTATAACTTTGTCATATTTTGACATGCGTCTAGTCTGTCATATAGCCCCCATCTCATTCCTTCGGCAAATGATGCGTCAAAGTTATTGCAACGAATTTATTATCCCAGATTTTTCATCCCATCTCATCCCATCACATGTCACATGCATAACTTAAAGTCTTACTTTCAATATTTCAGTTTTATGATACTTTCAGATGAGGCATTCCAACTGAAGCACCACTAGACTGCAAAAAAAGATAAATTTGTTTCGATCTAGCAGAAAGCTTTACGAAAATATCAGTTCTTTCCAGTTACCCAGAATTCCGAAAACAGTTCTTTTATCTTCACAAACCATATAAATCAACAGATTTCTGAGATTTAAAGAAGCATTTCTATAATTAAAGTTTCTTTTGCTGCATGTAAATTTCGTAAATGTTTCCAGGCAGTTATTACAGTGTAATCAATTTTTTGAACGCGACATCAGCTCGAAATATCAGTTTTTTTTATGCTCCCAATTCTCAAGTTAGCAGTTCATTCAATAGACAAATGTGCCCAATTTGCATCACTTTATTACTCTTACATGTATAAATTATGTTAGGAGCAGCTGAAAATCTTTACTCTAAAATTGATTGCATCCAAAAAACGATATTTCGTAGTGATGCCTTTAGGGAAGCCTTTCCGAAAATTACTGGCAGCAAATAAAACTTCTCTTAATTTTGGAAAACTATTGGTTTCTGAGGTTTCTGGTGATAAATTAAAGCTTTTTGGAATCGGATAAGTCGAAAGCGGTTTTATTATATTTTCGTAAATCTTCTTGCTAGATCAAGAAATATTCATCTTTTTTTTACAATATACTTTGCATATTATTGTTTTTTTCATAAAAATCCGCATGAATTATTTATTTTTTAATAAATTATTGCTATGTGTGTGGTTTTCTGCAATTTATCTAAAACAATGTAAAAAATGACTCACTTCGATGCAGCACAAGAGCATTTAACTAATATGTATTTAAACTTTAGTGTAAGTTGCTATTTACCCTTATATTGATTATTTTTTATTACATCAGAAGTTGAGCATTGAATTATGCATCTTTAATCTTTTCATGAGTAGGCTTTATACAGCTAAAAACATGTGATTTATATTAACCATAGAATTTTACTCAAGGTTTAGAAAAACAGAATTTTACTCAAGTTTTATAAAAATGTTCTACTCCAGACATTTTATTTTAAACTGTTTAATTTATTTAACTTGTTATAAAAAATATATGTATCTTTTGCTAATCTGCTGTCCTCTAGCAAGTTTATTTGTTAAATTTAACTGTATGGTCTCTGAAAAGAGTCTTTTTTTTTACATGGAAAATTTTGAATTAATGGAATATTTCTATTTATTTTATTCTTTCTATATTGTTACACTTTTTGTAATCTATTATACCTTAAATTACATTTTTATATACTCTTTGGTTCTTTTCTAGTTATTTTCTTTTTTGTGGCTATCAGCCACGTTCAAACGTCATTTGTAGTTGCCACGAAAATAGGTAGCCCATAAAGATGATTACATTGATCCCCACTGACTGGTTTGTATAATTAGTATATTTTAAAGAAATTTCTGATTTGAATAAATATTACCAGTCGAGTCCATTGGACTTGTCTGGTAGATGAAGAATTAATTAAACATCTCTTTTTTAATAAATTTAAACAAGCATAAACACACAAGTAAATCATGAAATATTGAAATTTTAGCATGATGTAACATATTTTCTCTTTCATTGTTAGAATATTTACTTCTTTTTACTTCTTTTAAATGCTTTGTAATGGATTAACAAAGTGGAACAATCCCAAGCATCGCTCTACTTCTCTAGATCACAAGGCCTAATCCAGAAATAATGGAACTTGATTTTTTATTGAATATCTAACCCAGTACTTTTTCTTTTGATGTTAAAACATGCTTAAATCTCATCCCTGTGTTGATGAAACCAGTAAAATTACAGGAAACGCTTTATTAGTATTGTTTGGAGCTACGGAAAAAATCGGGCAGTAAAGGAAAAATTTACGCCAAATATGTAAAAATATGTAAATGAACCAGATAGCTGCATGCGACTGAAGAAACAGTTTTAAAAGAATATTTATTTTTAACCACATTTTAAAAAGTGGAGAGGAGCCTAATACGTTTGACTGCAATATATTTTTATTTTTAAGTTACTAAGATCATATACCGGTTGATTCAAAATAGATGTAATGACGATTATCTCTTGAACCATTTGGGATAGAAACATTAAATCCAATTACAAAAGGTATACAATGAAATAGATTTCACTCATGGTATTTCTTTTACTAGGCGCCTTTTACATATTAAATGTGAAATTTAATTTCTTTAAGGCCGCATTTTCCTATAACATATATTTAGAGAAATCTTTCCATTAGTTTTAGAAATCAGTTGTAAAAAACGGCTCATTTTTTTCGGGCAAAACTTGCCGAGTCATGATACATTAAATTTTATTAAATTTTAGGGTTTACTGGCACTAAAAATAAAAATGCATGTTTTATGTTCCAAAAAACACTGCAAATTCATAAAATTCAACGTACAACATCTCAATAATCAGTTTTGTCTTAAAAAGGGGGGAGAAAGAGGCTATTTAAATATTTTTTTTATAAATAAAAGTTATCGAAAAACAGGTCCATATCTATATATTTAAATCACAAGCTTATTTTTTCATGGTTTTTTCATCCTCTGCTCTGAGTTTCTACTAAAACAATTTTAATAATTATCTTTTTATCAGTTCATTTGTAGATGAGCCCGCGTCAGTTATATCTTTATTCTAAAAAAAAAATAACTAACGCTGTCACAGCCGTAAAGGAATTCTTTCTAGGCTAATATTAAGAAAACTGTTGCATATAAAAATACGAAAATCTGTAGTTTGATAGAGAAAAGGTAGATAACAACGCTGAATCAAACAGTTTTTAAATCGAAGAATTATATTTTAAGAGATATTTAATGTTGAAGTTGGTCAAAATAGTTCATTTAAAAAAGTTTTATAGGAACGAAACCATGCATAACAGTTTAACCAGCTTTTACCAGTACATAATTGACAAACTTGGTGTGTTCAGTGCGAAACTGTTTTTTTAATTTGACTAATTTATTTAGTTTTTTTTCCTTTTTTTTAATAAAAATTTCTTTTTTTCAATAGAGATTTGTGCGATTTAAGTTCGTTTTTTATATCGTTGCTAAATTATAAAACAGCGCAAATAATATTTCTTTTTAATTAAAAATATATTTACACGTGATTATAAAAAAAAACAGAAAATAACATTTTCAACAACTAAATGACGAAAGTTACGTCGTATTTAAACTACCAAAAATTTAATATTTATACGAGAAATTTACTTGTATTTCGAGACTGTGTTTTTAACTATTAAAAATTGTATTTTCACTTGAATAATGAAATGAGAAACAACACTTTGGTGAAAATTACGTCATATTTAAAACGAAACATTTTAAATGTCTTATTTAGAACAACTTTCTTATAGCGTTATTATAACATTTCGGGGGGCAGCAATCTTGTTTATTTAACCATTTTATACAAGCATTTATATATGTAATTTTCAAATGTTTAATTGATTTGATTTAATTAATCACGAAAACAGTCGTTAGCTGTCTCGAAAGCAGCTCATTCGGCCCTGAAATCCCCCAATCAAACGGAAATTCGTGGAATCCCGATTACAGGAGATCGCCATTTAATTATAATTCAATCTTCCATAATCTTTTTAAATTAGATCTAATTATCGTACTTTTAGAATCTGCCATGTCTGTACAGGGTAGGCGAGCTTAATTTGTAGGGTCATGGCAGTCAGGCACTAAGAAGATTTTGAACCTTATAGCCGTGTAAAATATAGGAATGAACTTTCGAAATTAGTTATAATAAATTTTGAAACATATTCTTGCAAAACTAAAAAGATTTTCAATAATTTTAATATCACCCTGCTTTAAGAAGACAATCACTCATACGAAAGTATGTGGAAAATAGCTGATTTTGATCTACCTTTTTCTCGAGAGATACTGAAGCAATTTCAATACTTTTTATTTGTTTATTTATTTATTTTTATATTACAACCGTTTAAATTCCAATCGCTTTGTTATGGTTCCATATCTCAAAAGAAATATAAAAGGAATTCTTATAGGATCGATCAGTTGACCGTAAAAACTGTTCTTGCTTTTAAAGTTGAAATTAATATCAAATAATAAGGTCCACGGCCTCATAGTTTTGTAAAAATGTCGAGCTTCTAACTCAAAGCATTAAAAAGTTACGGCCTTATAACAACGTTTTTTCCCCTACAATCTCCCTCTCAAAACTTATAGGGTACTTTATATTGACCTAGAATCTTGAAATCGTGTATGAAGAAAGATCTTATAGAACACGTTAAGGAAAAAATATGAAAATCATTAATTTATAATTCTATGTCGATTTATTACGTGACAAACTCGTCTAACTGTGTGTCTGTCAAGACTTTTTTCCCTCTTGAGAAACGGCTGAAGTTATTAACTTGGAATTAATATAAAATAAAAAGCTCACGGCTCCATTGTGGTGTAAAAGTGTCGAGTTTCTAATTCAATCCAATAAAAAGTTACGGTCTTAAAACAACATTTTCCATGAAATTTCAAAACTTATTGTACGTATTGTACCTTCCCGTCGCCCTAGAATCTTGAAATTTAGATGGTACTGAAACCTCAAAGTGCGAGTCCTACTCGCAATCTCCTTTTTTAACACTTTCCAACAAAGTTTAAAAGTGTTTATGAATTCGGTTTGTCTGTCCGTCTGGCCGCGCTCTAACTCCCGTAAATATACTCGGATTGCCCTGAAATTTTTTGATGTTATTAATGTTTACTATAGCATGTTCCCTATTTCAAATAAAATTTCTAGCATATTTAGTTCATTTACAGGGACAGTCAAAAGTTTTCCGTTACATTACGGCCTGAGGGCAAAAATTGTTTAAAATGCTTCTTAAGGATGTTCTATGCTTTCAAACATAATAAAATTGATAATCATTTATTAAGTGCACTAAAATATGCATTCTGCAGAATATGCGGTGCAGAATATGAAAGAATAGTTATTATTCACCTACAGGGCCACACAACAGAATTCCGTTACATAATGATATAGAGGAGGGGGGGGGGGAATTGTTTGCAGCGTATTTTAATTATGTTAAATTATTTCATGTATAATGAAATTAATATACGTCACTGAGGTGTACTATAAGTTATTTCATGTATGATAAGAAGTGCGTAGCATTTACAGGGACGCACAAAAGATTTCAAATAGTATATTGTATCCGAAGTACTGTACAGTAGCGATGGTTGCTGGAAATGCATTTTTAATTATGTTATGTGCTTTTATGTTTCACTATCTTTATGCATAGTATATGGTGTGTATAAATGCTGGGTATGATTGAAAATTGCTTAAAGGTGGTTTTTAAACGAGTTATGCATTTTTACGCTGAACTTCATTTAGTTTACTAAGAAATGTTTGAAGAACGTAAATAAAATGATATACGGGGTCACGCAAAAAATTGGATACATGGCCGTGATAAATGATAATTTCAGGAAATGTGATTTCAGTAGTTTTAAGAGTGTTTTATGTTGCATTAAACTTTAGTTAAATAGTAGCGTGTAATAAAGGTACTAGGTTAGCTACAGGGTTGTGCAAAAGTATACAAGTATGTTTCCATCTATTAGTAAAAATTGCTGAAAGAGAAATTTCAACCTGTTATGCGTTTTCTTGCTAAACTAAATTTCTCCATTATATAGTATATATATCAACCTACAAATTAAATACAGGGCTGTTCAAAAGAATTGGAATACATATTTGCTACGGTAACTGCTGAAATCAGTTTTTCAAATGTTTTATGCGTTTTCTAAATTGTGTACTTAGTTCGCTTATATAACTTATTTCCCTAAATAACGAAGTTTTGTTAAAACATTCAGGACGAGTTGGAAAGTTTTTCATAATCTATGTTTAACGCATGACTTTTCTTACTTGTTATTATTTTTCTTAAGGGGAGATCAATTTTTAGTTTCGCTATTGCCAAAACTGTTTTTCACACTGTCTGAAAAATTCGTCTTTATGCACTAAATTATTCGTCATTTTTATGCAAATAATTTAGATACTCCTAAAAAACATGCTTTTCCGTTAAAAAGAAGAATTAGCCTAAAAAAGAGAAGAAAATTCCGTTTATTCTTTGTCCTCACGCGTATTGGTTGTATCAATACCAAATTTTGATTTTATTTTTAAAATGAAAAACTGAAAATTCAATAAATTAAAATTCCTAATTTATTTGAAAACAATCAAACAATAACAAAAAAAAAAAAAAAAAAAAAAAAAAAAATGCTTTCTAATTTAAGAAAACAGCAACTTTTCTCATTGATTTAAACTTATTTGCAATTTATTTTTTAGAGTATTAAAAAAATATTCGTATGTAAAATATATTCTAAACGAACACATTTAAAAATGTATAGTTGTTCAGACAAGTTAAAAGAATCGATTTTATTCGAAAAAGCAAACATTTCTCCTCAAATTTAATTAAAAATATAATATTCATATTTTACATCTAACAATCAAACTATGTCTTATTAAAAATGTGTCTAATATGTAATAATTTTTATACTCTGTTATTATATATGTGTTAAAACACCAACCATTATTTCATAACGGCGAAATATTCCGTCAGTTAAGTTTAAATTTCCGAGCTTTCTAAAAGAAAAAATTAACAAGCTTACTAACCCCCCGCCCCCTTCCCAGCGGAAGAAACCTGTATCTTCATTTTAAACTTACCGCCTACCAAGTGCTCGCTGGCCGAGTGGTTAAGATGCTTAATTCGAAACGCGCAGTCCCACGTTCAAAGCCAACGTGATCCACGGAAGAACGAGTGATATATGTTTTTAAGAATTGGTTTTTTCAGATTACGCAAATTTTCTGTCCTAAAACGCAATAAAAAGAACGGATATTTCTTCAATTCTCAGACATGGGCAATTCCATCGTAACTGACGTAACATTTGATCATCGAATTTTGTTTTTAAAACTATATAGAAAATTTACTAATAAAGCTAGAACTAATTTTTACAATTTAAAATATTTCTTACTACACTGTTAAAAATATCGTGAAAAATTACCTCTGTTTTTAAAGGCTATCTATTTTCTGACCAATGAGAACGCTCCATGGGCGTTTAAGGTGCGTTCTCATTGGTCAGAAAACAGATAGCCTTTATAAACAGAGGTAATTTTTCACGATATTTTTAACAGTGTAAGGACTTAATACCCAAATACCTAAATGTTATTACAGAGTCAATCCATTTCAGGTGGTCCAGAAAATCAGATATTCTTTGCTTGACCATTTTTAAAAAATCTGAAATTTTTTGTACAACAACCCTAACATGATTGAAGTTCACAATGAGTATTATTTTAATTTTATTAATTTTTGTTTGTGCATAACGGCCATCTTTATTTGATCGTCTGCATCAATTTTCTCACAAGAAGGGTTTACGGAATTGTAAATAATTCATCGTTTATTTCTACAATTCAAGTGCAATTTGTACAGAAAACATCGGGATAAAAATTTAGTAGTTTTGAGTAGTTTCCGAAACTAACTGCGTATTGGTGAAATTTAAGCATAAAGTTTCAGTTATTTTTTTTTTTATTTGTCCGTTTACAAGAGGAAATTTTTCTAACAGGGAAAACTGTCAACATGACATATTTTTTTTTACAAGTAGGCTGAAAGTACTTGCACTCACACGCCAAGTTCCAGATCTGGGACTTTCTTTCTCTTTGCTAAAAAAATTCCCAAATTTTTCAAAAATGTCAAAAATCACACTTTTGAGGCTTTGATATCTCTGGTGGGGCAAGAGATAAAAATCTGAAGTTCTGGTTTCTGAAAGTATTGAAGAGTAGTGTTATGCACAAGAAATTTCAGGATGGAGATTTGACTACAAGCTGAGATATGGCAAGGGAAACATGTCAAAACAATACTGCTAAACTATTGCTTTGTTATAGTCACAGCTAAATATTTATCTCAGAGAGTCACTTAAATTTATGTTTTCGATTATCTTTAAATAATAGTAACAGGATATAAAGCCCTTTGCAAAGCATAGCAATTAATAGAAAAAATAATTATGCCTAAGGCCATACATTTTGTATGTTTTCGGTATTTTTGTAAGTAATTTTAGTAACTAAAAGAAACCTCAGCACTTTTACATAAAGAAAAAAATATTTTTATACAAGTCCTGAGGCAAAAACAAAATAGGGAAAGAGAAAAGCTGTTAATGTTGTCATACTTTTGATACATGATCAAACGTGTCAAAATACATTCTTGCTTACTGGTTTAAAGATTTTGATTTTTCTCGAAATTTAATTTGTAGGAACCAAGTCTTGTCATCTGTTGATAACTTGAATGAAGATCTTGGCCCTGTTGGCTCATAGAAATAAACTTTGAAATCACTATGCGCAAGTCTCAATTCATTAATAATTCCTAGCTTACTTTTTATGCAAAAATGTCATTTTTCTGCAGTATAAATTTTGAAAGAGATTTGGATATATTTACTTACTGAAAATTACTTGAGGCTGATGCATAGTAGCATCGTATAATGTTTCATTTATAGGACCATACTTATGGTAGGAACAAGTTTCAGGACTGGCAAGGAGCATTAAAATTGTGGTTTTGAAACTAACAATCAGGAATGTGTTTTCACACGTTTGATCA
This sequence comes from Maratus speciosus, assembly GCA_963932465.1. Classification (NCBI taxonomy): domain Eukaryota; kingdom Metazoa; phylum Arthropoda; class Arachnida; order Araneae; family Salticidae; genus Maratus; species Maratus speciosus. The sequence continues at coordinate 374,770,423 of OZ010790.1, read as the reverse complement.
TGTCTCAACAAGTATGCCAACATTAACAGCTTTTCTCTTTCCCTATTCTGTTTTTGCCTCAGGTCTTCTATAAAAATATTTTTTTTTCTTTATGAAAAAGTGCTGAAGTTTCTTTTAGTTACTAAAATTACAACAAAAATTACTGAAACCATACAAAATGTAGGCCTTAGGCTTAATTATTTTTTTAATTAATTTCTAAGCTTTGCAAAAAGGCTTTATTTTCTGTTACTATTATTTAAAGATAATCAAAAAAATTAATTTAAATGACACTCTGAGATAACTACTTACCCGTAACTACATTAAAACTATAGTATGGCAGTATTGTTTTGACATGTGACCCTTGCCATTTCTCAGCTTGTAGTCAAATCTCCATCCTGAAATTTCTTGTGTATAACACTACTATACAATACTCACAGAAACCAGAACTTCAGATTTTTATCTCGTGCCCCACCAGAGATATCAAAGTCTCAAAAGTGCGATTTTTGACATTTTTGAAAAATTTGGGATTTCTTTTAGCAAAGAGAAAGCAAGTCCCAGATCTGGAACTTAGCGTGTGAGTACAAGTACTTTCGACCTATTTGTAAAAAAAAAAAAAAAAAAAAAAAAAAAAAAAAATGTCATGTTCACAGTTTTCCTTGCTAGAAAAATTTCCTCTCGCTAACGGACAACTTTTGGAAAAAAAACTGAAACTTTATTCTTAAATTTCACCAATAAGCAGTTAGTTTCGGAAACTACTCTATTACCAAATTTTTAGCCCAATTTATTCTGTACAAATTCTTTTCGTCCTCACTTGAATTGGAGAAATAAACGATGAATTATTTACAATTCCGTAAACCGTTCTTGATAGAAAATTGCTGCAGACGATGAAATAAAGATGGCCGCCATGCACAAACAAAAATTAATAAAATTAAAATAATAGTCATTTTGAACTTCCATTATGTTAGAGTTGTTGTACAAAAAATTTCATATTTTTTAAAAATGGTCGAGCAACCAGTGCTGGACCACTTGAAATGGATTGACCCTACAATATTTCTTTTAGTCCCAAAAATTGCAATTCAAAATTCTGTAACTGACGTAACGTAAAATATACAAACATATTTTCTGCCTTCATTGAAGTGTAAAAATTATCAAAACCATCCCGTTAAAAAAAAAGTGATTTAATATTTTCAACAACACTAACAAGGGAACAACTTTAGGTGTTGCTCGCACCTAGAATCGAGACCTGGTGCATTTTTTAGCACTATGCATAAAAGTTAGAGAACCGATAAAAATTCTTTGTTAAAATCATATTTCATATATTTTTTTATATTTATAATTTTTCATTATTGGATTTTTATTTGTTAATTTTACACCAAAAGAGAGTTAAGTCGCCAGATATGGCACTTCAAAATTTTCACTAGCTTCATACTTGTAATAGATCCATCTATGAAACACCATCTATGTAAGGATTTAATAATTATAAATTAACATTTTGGATTTATTAATTTAAGGATAAAGTGTTTTTAAAGGAATATCAAATGAAACCCTCTGTGCGATCTGCGATTATACTTACCCAGTTGTTTTTATATACAAACTGCTATAAGGAAAATTGTAATAAAATAGTAAAAATTAAATCTGCATTAAATTCCATAAGTATCTTTTTTTTAATCATTTTATCACTAACCTCAAAAAAGTAATGATATCAATGCAAAAACCCTTGACGGGTTAAAAGTTTCTGACGCAGCACTTTATCTTATGCTCTAAGAATTTTAAATATGGAACTTAAAAATACTGATATCAAATTTTGAGTGACGTTATGCTATTTCTTAAAAAATATATTTGTATTTATTTCATCATTTTATTTTTGTTTTATTTATAATCGCATGTGCAAAAGTTATGTTCAACATGAAAAGCTGCATAAAATTTTATTCGCTGTTGCTTTATCATTTACATCTCTCATAAATTCAAAATATGAGTTTTAAAAGATATGATATAAAATTTAAGTGACGCCTTGATGTGACTTTAAAAGGTTTGTTTTAAAATTCAATTTAAATTATTTTTGACTTGGTTAAAATAATTTTTTACATCTACACAATACTTTTAATTTTCCAATTCACTGTTAAATATATCACTTTCATTGAATCTATACTATGCATTGAAATGTATTTATTTCAATAAATTGATTTATCTTTTGTGTCACGCTATTCAAAATTGTGAGTAAGATTTATGTAAATGGTTTATTTGCGTCAAACTATCCTTTTTCATACATTTCATGTAGTTTTGACACAATGACGCAAATAAACCATTTACATAAATCTTACTCACAATTTTGAATAGCGTGACACAAAAGATAAATCAATTTATTGAAATAAATACATTTCAATGCATAGTATAGATTCAATGAAAGTGATATATTTAACAGTGAATTGGAAAATTAAAAGTATTGTGTAGATGTAAAAAATTATTTTAACCAAGTCAAAAATAATTTAAATTGAATTTTAAAACAAACCTTTTAAAGTCACATCAAGGCGTCACTTAAATTTTATATCATATCTTTTAAAACTCATATTTTGAATTTATGAGAGATGTAAATGATAAAGCAACAGCGAATAAAATTTTATGCAGCTTTTCATGTTGAACATAACTTTTGCACATGCGATTATAAATAAAACAAAAATAAAATGATGAAATAAATACAAATATATTTTTTAAGAAATAGCATAACGTCACTCAAAATTTGATATCAGTATTTTTAAGTTCCATATTTAAAATTCTTAGAGCATAAGATAAAGTGCTGCGTCAGAAACTTTTAACCCGTCAAGGGTTTTTGCATTGATAGATTTACGTCCAAACCATTACAACACGGTGCGTAGCGAAAATACCTAGGGTTGCCGGAAAACTGTACGGGACGAAAAAGACACCAATCTTTCCCCGCCAAATATGTAAATATAATATTGTATTTTTTTTTTTTTTTTTTTTTTTTTTTTTTTTTTTTTTTATCAAATTCGTAGGTTCTTGAAGGAATTTTAAAACTTTTTTCAACATTTTATAGTTATTATTGACTAATTTATATTTTTAACTATTTTTTTTTTTTAACTTTCACTTTAACAGCCCGAAAAGTGGTCTCGAAAATTGCATTTTCAGAAAGTTAATCTGCTGTAAAATCAAAAAATATCATTTTAACAAAAAAATTTTATCGATTCCCAAACTTCCTAATATAGAGCTTTAAAATGCACCAGGTTTCAATACTAGGTGCGAGCAACGCCTAAAGTGGTTCCCTTGTAAGTAATGCCAAATTTTACCAGTAACTTGTTTAATTAATTTCTGAATAACAAAAAAGAAAAAAAATGGCATTTACACGTGTAACTGACGTAACTTTTATTGTGTAACTGACGTAACATTATGCCTTTACAAAGACAATAATGGTACTTAACTTAGTTTGTAAACAATAATTTATAATGCCTTTTTATTAGGATTTTATTATAGAATATAAAAATATCAAGTTTTCCAGTCATACCCTTAAATCAAACATATTATAAATTTTATCCCTCCCCCCCCCAAAAAAAAAATGATAATTTTCTGCGGAATTGCCCATATGTACCGGTAGCAGTGCTGCCAGGAATATTTCCGTGAATTGTTCCTTTGCGACTGTTTTAATATTCAATCGTATCACAATTTACAAAGATTTTTCTTAGTGGTAAAAATTTCTCTTGAAAATATCTTAGTATAAGTGTATTCCAGAGAATATTTTTCCAAAAAGCGGTACGAAAAAAGTAAAAGAAAATCACTAGGACCTGTATCGTCAGATTCCGTAATCACAGGCTTAATAAAAATGATTGAAATCACTTCAAAAGTTCCAGAAAACGTTTACTTCAATATATGCTCTTTTCTAAAAGGTTTCGCATGTGTTTTTGCCTTATGAAACAAATTGAGACTTTTGAAAATTTCCAATTCAAAATTCGAAAATATTTTGCAAATTTAATAATGTATTACTTTTTAAAGTTTATTGGCCCTATTCTTATTGTGTAGTTTAGTGTCCATATTCTAGTTCAAATTTTACTCCGATATTTTTTTCTTGCAACTTGAACGTGTCGTTAAGGATATTTAAATTTTCGTAATTTTATAAGGTTTCGACTTAAAATCATACAATTAAGATTCCTTTATTGTTATTTCAACCTTTACAAAATAAATTTGTATATAAAATAAAAGAAAAAAATACTTCACTGATAGTGTTACACTTTTAAAATCGCCAAGTTTTAATAAACGAACAATCAAAGAAATATCAAAAGAAGTATATCTAATGACCATATCTCGAGTTTCTCTAATTCAAATATATTGTTTGAAGATATTATTTTATAGCCTGCAGCACTTCTCTTATCAGTGAAGTAATATACACCGTAAAGCGAAAAGAAATTGATTTTAAAAACTAAAATTTTTCTGTCAAATATTTATGTGTGTATAAACATTTCTAAAGTTAGAAAAATGTTATTTCATGTTTAAATTGAAAAATTTAAGAAGTTTTGGCTTTTTATTGCTTAGATTTTTATATTAAACGTGTGCTTTGCTTTCTCATTATAATGTTTTCTCATTAAAAAGTATCATTTCATTAAATTGATATTTCAAATATGTCAAATTTGCAGAGTTACAAAATCTGTTGCGCTTTATATTTTTAAAAATTCGTTAATATTATTTAATGTCTTGTTTTTTCAATAAACATTTTTATTTCTAATTATATTTGTATCAAATTTAACATGTGACGAGTCAAATATTTCGCTCTATGAAAATAATTGCCCGACAAAAAAATATCCTTTCATGCTCTTAATTTTAATCGAATCGGACGACATTAATCCTATTCCATTTAAAAGAAGTGCAGAAAGAAAATTTCGAATTCACACACCTCCCCCATTGTCTTAAAAAAAAAGCATCATTTGATCCTCTTGTCTTGAAGTAGAACAGTCAAAGCAAGAAACTAATGCACCCTAAATAAAATTGCAACCTTCTTGATTTGAAGAAGAGCCTTCTATCTTAAGGCTCCACTGCACACAAATTTATTTTCGTCTTTCAGAAAAAGCATGTCTTGTAGAAGTTTCTGGGGGCGTCAACCATGTACCAATGACTGACAGGAAATCCTCCAATTGAAATAAGGGGCGATTTCAATAGGGTCAGATCAACCCTGTGTATGGTCAGATATCACTTTAGGGCAATGGTTATCTTTCCTTTTGAACGTAGCGCGAAAAATCTCCCCTCTCTGCGGGGTCATCTCTTGACCTCAGAATGAAAGGGGAGATTAATTTCAGGTGTGTTTCGAAAAGCAGTTCAGTAAACTCTGTCTAACGCGACGGGACCGGGAAAATTTTCCGTAGTAGAAAATATTTCGCCTTAGACAAATTTCACTCTATGTCTATGGATTTGCAGGGACTTGAAAATCTTTTCGTGTTAGACAGATTTCCGTCTTACACAGAGTCCGCCTTAGACAGAATTTACTGTAATTCTATTTCATTTTGTTCAAATAGAAAGGAAAAATAGTGTAAAATATATGTCCAAATAGGAAGAAGAAAAATTTCATCAATCAGTCACAGAATTTTTAATATTTGGCTAATATGCATATATTTTAGAATATATGGGATGCCATTGTTATTTAATTTTTAAACAATATAAAGAAATTTACTATGTTCGAGTTTTGTGTTTGAATGCAATTTTCCATATGAAACAAAATACATTTTCGGAGATAAAGTAAAGTTTTAATCAACTTACGACGATCTCGTGAAACATTCTCCATTCATCAATTAACGGTAGTTATTTATGTTAATTAATTAATAATTAAAAATATTGAATTTAAGAACTAATATAATTTTAATTCAGATTTAATATTTACTGTGCTATCGCAATTATTATTTTGATATATATATACATGCATGAGCAGGATACCAAATTTAAAGTAGAGACACATTTCATCCCAATTCAAATACGCATCGTTGACACGTATGAATCGTAAATTTTAATTAAAAAAAATAATGAATAAAATGCAAATAGTTTAGAGAGAAAATATTTCAAAGAGATAAAAATAAAATAAAAATGCTGAATATGTCATAAAAAAAAAAAAGAAAAAAAAACTTAAGGGTGTATTTCGATCCAAACTGCTTGATTCACTTTTAAATTCATTTTTGCTCTCAAACGCATCAAACTGGGAAATTCTCTTATTTAGAAACTACATAATGTGCCGTATTTCTCGATTTTTTGATAAATGCCGAAAATATTGTAAAAAAGGTTGTCAAAGTTGGTGTTTTAAACCAAGTTTTTCGAAGCATGAGATCTGGGAATGAAAAAAAGGGTCATACTGAGAAAATAATTGCTTAAAACTCAAATTCTAATGAATTGAGCGAAAAATGAAATCACACGGCCTCTTATACATGTCTTCAAAAACCACCTCAGCAAGTGTCATGTTTTTTCTTTTAAAAATGAGTCTGAAAATGTCTCAGAAAATTTCGAACTGTTGAGGGTGGAAAATAAAGTTTTTTCGAATACACCCTTAAAAACTTAAAAAACTACAAAGCGAAAATATATTATTATGTTTCAATTAAACAAAAATGCCAAACGGATAATAACCAAACGGATTTTCTAAAAAGTGAACTATGAAAATAAACAATTTATTCATAGGATTTCTTGTTCGAAAAGGTAGATTTCCAGATAGTTAGGCAAAATTATTATAAATTTTATCTTTTTTGATAGAATGCAGTTTGGTTATGATAAACGAGTGTTATCATGATATACGCTTTCGGTCATCGAAGTATTTAAAAAGTTATCAAAGAAACGTGCCTTATACTTCTGCAATAGAAATATTGAAGACGTGACATTCCGATCTCTCTCGCTGTCTCTCTTTCTCTCTCTCACTCACTCTCTTTCTCTCTCTCACTCACTCACTCTCTCTCTCTCTCTCTCACTCTCTCTCTCTCTCTCTCTCTCTATATATATATATATATATATATATATATATGTGTGTGTATGTATATATGAGATCTGCACGGGACGGGCCCAAACCCACGCCCAGCCTCGGGCTTATTTTCATTCACGGCACTCGGGCCTAGTCTCTACTTTTTTTGGGCCGAGCTCTGTCCTTACTTTTTCCCTGGAGGATCGAGCTGAGTCGGGCATTAGATATTTTTTCTGGGCCGAGTCGTGACTAGTTTCATTCTTCACGGGTCAAAATTTTCAGTCCCGGTTTCGACCCAGCCCATATGAATGGGTTGGGTTGATTTTTGACGGCCAATTATCTACACGAGGGATATAGGCCCGGGGGGAGTGCCCTCCGTGGGGGTCTTTCTAAGGGAACCTAATCCGTATTAACGCATGGAAGATCCACGGCTCGAAGAAAACCACGAAAACTCCGAACGATTAGGCCGACGGGCGCGATTGGGATCGAACCCAGCACCTCCCGTCTACCAGCTTCGAGAGCAGAACCTCTCGGCCACTGGTGGGGCCCAGCCCATATGAAAATCGTTGTCTCGGCGTTGCATGGTCCGTTCAAAGATACGTAAAATTTGGTCTGGCCGAAAAAAATTTTGCCAAAAAATGCATACATTTTAAAATCGCCATTATTCTATTATTTAATATTAAAATTTATTCTTTTTAAAGAATAGTAGATTTCTAGGCTTATTAAAATATAGCTAAATTAAAATATAGTAAAACGTGTGAAAAAAGAACCTGCCTATGACGGATTATTATGCTAATATTAACGATAACTGAAACATTTACATACAACAAATAGAGATTCATTAAAAAAATATATCGCAGCCTATGGCACTTCTGTAAAAATGAACATTTTAAACATGAAAAAAAAAAAAAAAAAAAAAAAAAAAAGCTAAGTATTTTTGGTCAGAACTCTTCGTAAGAGACAATTTTTAACCAATTCGACGTAAAGATCAATGTTTTGTAGAAATTCACTCGGCCAGGACTCAGGTGCAAGATTTTAACATTTTTCCGGGTCTGGCTGGTCCCGGACGGAACTTTTAATTTTTATACCGGGCCGGGCCGCATTTTTTTTATTTGTCGGACCGGGCCCGGGCCTGATAATTTCGGCCCGAGCAGACCTTTATTATATATATATCGTCATCAAACGTTTTCAATCTACTGCTGAATATAGGTCTCGCCAAAATTTGTCACTTATTTCCTGCTAGTGCGGTAGAAATCGCAGTAATCTATATTATAAAGGACAAACATATCTGTGCGTAACGCATACGTCATTTTGCGAATGGCAACACTTTGAAATTTGAAATAAAATTTTGGTTTTGCATTTTCTCTACTGCAAATTTTTAAACTTCTATGCATAACACATTTTAACTTTTTACACCGTCGTATAAGGAAAAAAATTCTCTTTTAAATACCATTTGTTTGAAAGCTGTATCTCAATTTGTTTTTGAGATATTAATTTTTTTGTAGTTTTTAATACAAATTTTGTAATTGTGGCAACTGAAGTACTCCATTTATATTGAAAGTAAAGGGAAAATATTCATGGTTTATTATTTTTATTCATTATATCCTTATTGATGCCATTTTCACATTACAAATAAAAGTAACTTTTTTATAATTTTTGAACAGAAAATGATGTCAGATATTAAATAAAACACGCATTCTTCTTCATAAATCAGCTACATTTTAATATTTTTACATTACGCTGATAAATGAGTTTGAGGCGCTCGGCAAAATGATTCATTGAGTAAAAATGATATATTTAAAACAAAACGATCATTTTTTTTTTTTTTTTTTTTTTTTTGATAAAACTAAATATTTGACCAATACTATAAATGGCGAATACTATGACAACTAAAGTCAAATTTCTGATTTTTTTTTCGCGGGTACTAAGATTAGAACTTAAGGTTTGTGCGGACAAAGTTTTGTATCGGACAAACGTGACTTTAACTTTGGAAATGCATTCATTAATAATCTATTCTTTTGCGCGTTAAAATACTTTCAAATTGTGAATTTGAGTGGTGCGTATGTAAATTACGAGAATGTGAAAATAACGTACAGTTTAGATTTTATGGGGGGGAAATTTTATGATGTGACAAAGCGAAATCCTTTTTACTGATTTTTCATCCCGTGAAAACAAACATAAGAGCTCAATCCATAACTTCATCATAATTACTCATCTTGATTACGTAATCTAATACAGTTTAATTTTTCAATAATTTAAGCAGTTGAAATTTGTAGAAATAATATTTTGGTAATTTTGGGTTTAAAATATTATTTGTTTTAAGAGTTAGACAACCAATGTAAGATGATTTTTTTTGTTGTAATTATTTTTGTAGGTTTATTATAATTTCGATCTGACAGTTCCTTTCAAACATTTTAGTACGTTGAATTTCAACGGGTTGCAACTCGTTTCTGTAATAGCTAAAATCTAGTAGAAAAGATAGAGGCCTGCACCGGCTCGGGCTAATTTTCATTCACGAAACTTGAGCCGGGCCAAACTTTTTTTTTCCGGGCTGAACGGGACTGTACTTCTTTCTTCCTTTCTTCAGAAGTCCGCACGTGCCGATATTTCAAGTCCCGGTATAGAAGCTAACAGTTCACTGTAAAAAAAAAGGGGGGAAGGCTGAAAAACGGAGGTTCTACTGGCAATCTAGACGCCAGTACTATTTCCGTTTTTTTACAGAAAATTTCCCCCATAATTTACACAAAAATTTCCGTTTTTAAACAGAAAAACGGAATTTTTTCTGTAATTTATAGGGAAAAATTTCCGTAAAAATACGGAAATAGTACTGGCGTCTAGATTGCCAGTAGAATCTCTCTCCGTTTTTGGTCCATTTTTTTTTTTTTTTTTTTTTTTTTACAGTGTTCGGTTCGTATCAATCCAACTGAGCTCGTATGAAGACTATCATTAGTCCGGCCCTGCTCGGCTCATGCAAACCTCTAAATTATTCACTTCAAGCTCACAATGGAATAAGATTTTATTTATTTATTTTTGTAAAAAAATATAGTGATGTTTCTTTTAAATGACTTCTTTTAACGAAATCTTTAGAAATTTATTTTGGCTTAATCACAGAATATATATTCTAATTTTTAGGTAGCTTTCATTACAAAAAGCTACCTAATTGCAGCTGTCCGGAGGAAAGCAATTCCGAAAAATTTTCGTATATTTTCACCGATCATAACCCCCAGACCCTGAAATCCTCCTCGAAGCTTTGTCTGGATAATTTTTACGCAAATGTTGATTTAATAAAAATAGTTAAAGAAAAATGGAAAGGTACATTGTAATAATTAGTTTCAAAGTTTATGTTGGTTGTGATGAATAAGCATTTCTTATTAATGCATAAAACCATTATAAATCATATTAACTTACTTCTATGTATTTATAATAGATTAATTACGATAATAATTTATAATTATTATATTTATATTATTAATATTATTATTTACTTGGTGTAATGATTTTGAATTGTCAGAATTCGCTTTTTACTATAACCCATTAATATGGCGGGGGTTTTGCTGTCATTAGGTAAGCATGATTACAATTCATTATGGTATTTTAAAATATTATATGTTTCTATTGCTGAGTAAGCTTTTAACTCACATGTTTCATTTTTATTTCTATTGTGCATGGCTTTGTTCTGTCCGAGTCTTTACATATTGATTAATTATGTATTACTTTCATTTTTTCATGGTGTGGTTAATTGAGAAATGGAAGAAATAAACATTTAAGCAGTGTGTAAGCTTATTTCTTCCTCAGAAATTATCCGCTTATTACTAATGACTTCGTAATATTGCCCTTGAAAACGAGTTACGAATCATTAGTTCCAATTTTATTCATAATTGCTCTCATATTAAGTAGATTTTGTAGATTTTCTTTTTGAATTAATGAACTTTCAATTTTGAGATCATGCATTTCGTGCAAAGGATTTGTTGATGATGACAATGATTCATTATTTCAGGTCTTTTTTCCTTGGTTAAATTGATTTAGTTACAAATAGTTTTAGAAAATATTTCAAATTATTATGATTTCCTTCACATATTTCGTTATTTACTTGTTCTTTTTATGAATTCGGCATCCTGTTGTTTTTCCCTTCGCCCCCCTTTTGAATGTTTTGACTTTTTAATACTTCATATATTGGTGATTAGGATATAAGTTTATTAAAAAATGCATTAATGATTAGTTAAATTAATAATAGTTGATCCATCTTTATTATGTATAATGTCAGTGTCAGTATTGATACTCATTTTATTGATTTTTAATTGAAAGGAGAAAAAGGGAAGGAAAAGATGATGAATTGTAATATTAATATAATGGTTATACTATGTATATATATACCGGGTGTCCCAAAAAGGACTGACTGATTCTAAAATTCAATAACTTCCAAACGGTGACAGATATTAAAAAAATTCTTGCAGGAGGGTTATGCATAAAGTCAAAAGTTTTATTACATTGATTTTCGATTTTAGTTCGAATTACAAACAATAGATGGCGCTGTAAGCAATAGTCGCTAAATACAGGCTCGATTTTTGGTCCTTTCTGTTGTTCCATGCAGAAAAAGGAGATGGAAATGTATTATCCGGGCCACGAAGTACCAAAAATCGAGCCTGAATTTAGCCTCTATTGATTGCAGCGCCATCTATTGTTTGTAATTCGAACTAAAATCGAAAATCACTGTAAAAAAACTTTTGACTTTATGCATAACCCTCCTGCAAGAATTTTTTTAATATCTGTCACCGTTTGGAAGTTATTGAATTTTAAAATCAGTCAGTCCTGTTTGGGACACACGGTATATATATATACATATCCATATCTGATCTTTGTCATGTTGTAACTCGTATTTATTAACTGATTTGGTTGTAACTTGGTGTGTACATACTATACACCAAATGCTACTTTTCTAAATATTTCCACTTTTATATTTTTAATTTAATTTGAAATTTTTTTTTTGAAATTTCATCAAAATGGTAGCAATCGTATTATTTCCACTGGTGCAGAAAAAAAAAAAAAATTGGGGTTTATTTATCCTTATTTATACCATTTACTCATTACAATTTTAAAAAAAGCAATTTAACAAATTACAACGACCATTTGGAAAATGATTTTTTCGAAGACTAAAATTTAAGACATAAAAAATCGCACGGAGTTGATCATACATGTACGCCATGAATTAAACATTAATAGTATTATTACACGTAAAAATTGCAAACGACAAATATCGCCTGCGACTCCTCAGTTTTCCTGAAACTTGCGTATTATCCACCTGAAACTTATGTATTATCCAAGCATTTCATTGGCTGTTCGGGAAAAGGCTTTTTCATCGTCAGATTTCCAAGAAATCTGATATCATTTTAAAAGAAATTTAATTTTTTAACTTCTAAATATCCCATAATATTACTTTTTACACCGTCGTATAGAGAAAAAAATGTACTTTTAAATGCAATTTGTTTGAAAGCTGTATCCAGGGATGAGATATCCGCGTTTTTGCACACCAGTATTTTGTTAGAGAAAATCATATTTCATTTAATCGGAACACTGTTGCGATTTAACAGAACAACTTTTTCTCTAAGAATATACCGGTGTGCAAAAAAGCGGAAATCTCATCCCTAGCTGTATCTCAATTTGTTTCTGAGTTTAATTTTTTTTTTTTTGTAGTTTTTATTACTTTTTTGCTATAGTGGCAACAGAAGTATCCATCTCTGTTGAAAGTAAAGGGAAATACAGATTACTGTATAGACCAATCAGAAAATGAATAAAATGCAGATTAAACCAATCAAAAGATTCAGATATGCTTTTGATTTCCTCCCCTGACGAGAACAATAACCATTTTTTTAAATGGTTAAAAAAAAAAAAAAAAGAAAAAAAAATTAGGGTCAAATAGTATTTAATTCACTAGATTAATATTGACACAATTATTCTAATTGGTAAACATATCATATTAGATGTAAATTTCCAACTGGGCGAAAAATGTCCGGACCAGGATTCGAACCCGGGACCTCCCTGGCTGAAGCCGCCAGTGCTCTGCCATCTGAGCTATCCCGGACGATTCTGGTCGAACTTTTTCGTATCCAGCGTTTTCTGGAGTTCCATTACCTGAGATTTATTCTGTTGAGCTGAACCAGGTTTCAGACCAGATGCTGTAATCCTCAAGGTTAGCTGGGTGAAAAAGTTCGACCAGAATCGTCCGGGATAGCTCAGATGGCAGAGCACTGGCGGCTTCAGCCAGGGAGGTCCCGGGTTCGAATCCTGGTCCGGACATTTTTTGCCCAGTTGTAAATTTACATCTAATATAGTATTTAATTGTCAGGAAGAGACTAAAGTAAACATAAATAAATAATACAATCTATTCAGATTAAAATATATATATATATATATATTAAATGTAAATTGAAAGTAACAACAAAAAAAAAAAAAAAATTCAAAAGTTATTATACAACCAATTTAATTGATAAAGGACTTGGAAATATCTGGCAAACTGTAATTAAAGAAAATACGTATGCTTTTCAAAAACTTCATTACTTACATGACACCACAATGATCTCGATGACGACATTGACGATATTTCCTAAATGTTTGTTTAAGAAAACTGGAACATTCCAAAAACAAAACAATTTGGGAAATATTTTACGAGAAATTTTTACAAAATGTCGACTGAATATGACAGGGGGAATTGTTGAAAAAATATAAAAAATAAAGCAATATGTGATCTTATTGATTAAAAACTTTGAAATAACTGGCTCTAAGAAGGCATTGGATGCTATATGCAGACGTATAAATATCTGAGGACATTTCCTAGTTGATTGTTTAGAAAAACTGGCGCATTGCATTAGAAAAGAGGAACTTGGGATATATTTATATATATTGTATATATATATTTTTTAAACAAACTGAAAATGACAGCGAAAATGTTAAGAGATATAAAAAGAGAAGCTACATGTGATTTCATTGATTGAGTTTCGAAAGCTACAACAGAAGAAAATAATTGTTTTTCAAAAACATCATTATTTAGATAATACAACATGTATTATCACGATGTCCAATGACGACATTATCACGATAGCAAAATGGATGTATAGAGATATCTGACGATATTTCCTACATCATTACTTTAAAAAAATTGGCACATTATACAATAGCGAACAAATTTAGAAAAATAGAGCCGTATTATTTTATTGATGAATGACCTAATTTTTAGAAAAATGCTTTTTCTAAACTGCGTGATTTACACAACACAATGTATTTATGTTGTAATGTATGTTTTGGTATTTATAACATGATATTCAATGCGATTTTGGGAGATTTTTTATAGTTTTTGAATTTTTTTTTTAATTTATTTATTTATTTTTGTCATTTATGAAATAATTCCGACTGCAATGTTGTACCCCATTATAGCAAATTTTGTCTCCAGCAATTTTTGAATATTTAGCGATTTTTAGTCTCGCGACGATTTTTTTTTGACATTCGGAAAAGGAATTCGGTTTCAAACTTTTAGCCTAATGTAGTAAATTTTCTCTTGAGCGATTTTTGATGCTTTTGCGCTTTTTAGCTATTTTTTTTTACGCTTCATGTCGATTTTTTTATTCAATTATGATATTCAATGCGATTTTGGGAGATTTTGTATTGTTTTTGATCGATTTTTTTGTCATTTATGAAATAATTCCAACTATAATGTTTTATCCCATTATAGCAAATTTTGTCACCAGCAACTATTGAATATTTTGCTATTTTTAAGCCCCGCAACGAATTTTTTGACATTCGGAAAAGGAAACCCCAAACTGTTTCAAACTTTTAGCCTTATATAATAAATTTTCTCCTGAGCGATTTTTGATCTTTTGGGGTTTATAATATATTCAATGCGATTTTAAGTGATTTTCTGAGATTTTTATTGTTTTTGATCGATTTTTTTTTCCTTTTGTCATTTATCAAAGAATTCCGACAACAATGTTGTACCCCATTATAGTAAATTTTGTCTCCAGCAACTTTTGAATATTTAGCGATTTTTAGTCCCACGACGATTTTTTTGACATTCGGAAAAGGAATTCGGTTTCAAACTTTTAGCCTAATGTAGTAAATTTTCTCTTGAGCGATTTTTGATGCTTTTTAGCTTTTTTTTTTTTTTTTACATTTCATGTCGATTTTTTTACATTCGTAATAAGAATTAGATAACTTTTATCCCAATATAGTAAATTTTGTCCTACATGATTTTTTGAAACTGTTACGATTTTCACGTTTCTTCGCGATCGGTAGCAATTTTTTAATTTTTTGATCTCATATAGTAAATTCTGTCTTCTTTTGCAATAAATTTATTTGGATATCGTACCGCAATTTTTTAATTTTTTGTGAAATTTTTAAAGCTTTTTTTGCATTTTGTACAGATTTTTTCGACATTCATAGAAGAAATCTGGTTTTAATCTTTTATCAAAATATAATAATTTTTGTCTTCGGCGATTTTCGATATTTAAGTTTTTTTTTTCGTTTTCGCGATTTGCTGCGGTAAAATTAGAAAAGTATCTGGTTTCAATCTTCTAGTTCAATATAGTAATTTTTTTCTCTTCTCAGTAAACTTTATTCGGAATTCGTGGGATTTTTTAATTTTTCGTGACTTTTAGTGGGTTTTTTTTTTTTTTTTTTTTTTTTTTTTTTTTTGCGTTTTGTGATATATTTTGACGGACCTGGGCAACTCCCAGTGAATCAGCTAGTCTAATAATAAGGAAAGTAGAATGCATTCATTGTGTGTGTCTGTCGAATGCATTCTAAAGAGACTGCTGCACACAGAAGTACAGAATTTGGTAAGTATAGGTACCTCCATGTATGTAGTTATGTATCTCGAAACCCAATTTCGGAATTTAGATTTTTTAAATTTTAATTTCTTATGCAATTTTTAGCATTTTTTCATGCTTCACAGAGATCTTCCAAATTATCAAAAGTTCGGTTTATTAGCGGTTTCAGTCTTTTAACTCAAAATAGTAAATTTAGTCTTCTTTTGAAGAAAGTTTATTCAGAGTTTGTACAGCGATTTTTTTAATTGTTCGCGAAATTTTTATGGAATTTCTAGAGTTTTTTCACATTTCACAGTGAATTTTACCATTAGCTGAAACTGATTTCAAACTTTTAGCCTAATAAAAGATTTAGTTTCCTCGATTTTTGAAACTTTACTGAGTTTTATTATGATTTTTAGCGATGTTTAATGGCGGTTTTTTTTTATATTTATGAAAGAATTAAGGTTACAATATTTCAGCTCACAATAGAAAATTTTGTTCTGCGATTTTTGAATTTTTAGCGATTTTTACTTCATTTTTGTTTTCTTCCCGCAACGATTTTCTGCATTCATAAAAGGTATTCTATTTCAAGCTTTGAGACGCACTGTATGCTAAAAATCTGCACGGGCCGAACTAGGGCCTATTTTCACTCACGGCACTCGGGTCAGGCCGGGCTTGGTCTCCACTCTTTTCGGGCCGGGCCAAACTTATTTTTTTCTGCACATAGCCGGGCCTGATTTCATTCCTAGTCTTCACGGCCCAAAATTTTCAGCCCTACTTTTGACACAGCACGTATGAAAATCATTGTTACAGCGTGGCCTTGTCCATTTAAAAGTCAGTAAAATTAGGCCTGGCCTAAAATTTTTTGAAAAATATGCATGCATTTTTAAATCGCCATTACTGTAAACTTAAACATTAAAATTTATTCTTTTTAAAGAATAGTAGATATCCACAGTTATTAAAATACAGCTAAATTAAAATATAGTAAAACGTGTGAAAAAGAACCTACCTATGACGGAATCCTGTTTTAAACTGAAAAACGTGCTGATCCATGCAAAATTAATATACTAATACGTTATACTAATACATATAATACATTTACATTTGTTAAGAAGGTAACTTGGCTATAACGCATTTTTTTCTTTTCTGTGCAATTCCGTCTTAGAAGATTTTACTATATAGCATTTTTTAGATTTTTAACACTTCAGTACATAATACATGGAATATGGATTAATAATATTAATGATAACTGAAACATTTACATACAAGAAATATAGATTCATTAAAAAAAGAATACAAAAATGAAGATTATAAACATGAAGATAAATATTTTTGTTCAGAACTCCTTGTACGAGACAAATTTTTAACCAAATCGATGTAAAAATCAATGTTTTGTAGAAATTCACACGGATTGAGCCGAGATTTTATACTTTTTTTTCGGGCCGGGCGGGGCTCGCGCCGAAAATTTAAGTTTTTTACCGACCGGGCGAGGCCAATATTTTTTTTCTATTGGCCGGACCGACCTTTTAATTTCTGTATCGGGCTGTGCCGAATTTTTTTTCTATGAGTCGGGTCGGACCTGGGCCTGGATATTTCGGCCCGTGCAGACCTCTACTGTATGCTGCTAGCTATCATAAAAGAGATCTTCTGTGTTGGAAAGAGCGGCTCTTTTTCCTGTGCGAATATCTTCTGCTACATCTCTCTCTACATGTATTACATTTATTTATATTTACGTTCTGTGGGATACATATCATTATCTTCCATTCCCGATACGCCACTGAATTTTCTGAAAATCGCAAAGAAAGGATAAATCTGCAGACAATGATTTTTTTTATTTTCCACTTTTTTTTTTTTTTTTTTTCTGGCGAGTGTGTTTACATTTTTAGAATATGCAAAACATTAATCCTGCTGCAGGAACTTATTTCATAAGGAAGAAATTTATCAGAAATATTTTTTATAATGGAAAATGCACACACACACATATAGATATATGCGTGTGTGTGTGAAAATTTAATTATCAATTATTATTATTAAAGTTGATTTTGCAAGTTAGTTACTGGATAAAATATAACGAGCGTAAACGTTAATTGTATAATTATATACATGTGTGCGTGTTATAAAATTCTGAACTTCAAAACATTAATGCAAACCACATATGAAATCATAGTATATTTCTAATACAGACAAACTTGGTTATAACGAGAACGAATCCACAGTATTTTCGCGTTATAACAGAGTTATATTTCAGTCAAATTTAAAATAAATAAGTAAAAGTTCCGCTTATTTATCAAAAGGCAGAATTATTATTGTGATTGACACAATTTTCTATTTATATATTATTGAGAGCCATTATTGATGCCTCCTTGAGATTTATCATTATTTTTTTTTTCAATTCTAAATTTATAAAATGGATAAAACTCTATAAAATTGATTTAGATATGGATAAGGAATTACACAGATCTTTAAAAGTTACTACTATTTTTTTTTTTTTTGTTGTTGTTTATTTATTATTATTATATGTATTTATTTTTCTTCTTAACATTATTATTATTAATATTAATACTACTATTATTGTTATTAGTAATAGCAGTAATATTATATTTATTTATTTTATTTCATAGCACAGTTTCTGTTATGTCTTTTTATAGTCAACAAAAGATTTCTTTTTGCTCATTAAAACCTGTACTCGTTACATCTAAGCTCGTCAAAATCAAATTAGACTATATATTATTTAAAATTAATACATTAATAGAATTAATAACTATACTTTTTCTCCATGTTGCAGGATTTTTGCCTCTATTTTTTTTTTCTTCTGGTAGTTATTGTAAGATGCTGCCCTTTTTGCTTTTTATATCGATAGCTCATTTTTTAAAAATATGTTTATGAATGACTTTTATTTAGTAAATGAACATATAGCTCAACATTTTCTGTTAAAATATAAAAAATATATAAACACACATTTATTGGAAAGTAAAATTTTCACACTCGCATATGTCAACTAAAAAACAAGAAATGGTTCTTCCTGACCGCTGTTGACCACGCTGAAAATTCTATTAAGGTTTTCTTTCACGGGAGACAACCTAGGAGATAAGAGTGCAATAGGACACCTTTCTTGAGTCCTGGAAAAGGGAGAGGCAGGGGGTGCGAAGTTTCCCCAAAAGCACAATTCCATCTTCCATCACACCCACACGGATTTCACCCCCACGACTTCCCCTTAACCAGTAGGGGCGGATTTCTTACGCAAAATGCTGCTTTTTCACAAGATTTTTTTTTAATTCCAATGCAAATTACGCTTATTCTAATTTGCGCAGAATTAAAAGAAAATTATATTTAGAAAGCTTGAACTTTCATGAAATGAGATTAGTTTTTCAAATTCTAGAGATGCTTGTTTTTCAGTCTCTATAAAGCTTTCTATGGAAAAGTACCTCAGTTTTTGTCGAACCAGAATTTCATCCTATTTTACGACTGAATGACAAAACAAAACAAAAAAGTGCAAACTGACTTAACTCAGAAAAGGCTTAAAGTATCTTATGCAAAAAAAAAATTACGAAAATCTTTAAATGCAAATGAGATATAGCTATAGGAGTTTTACATTGGTTTAACATTAACTACGAAAGTCCAGAAGCTCTGTGAAGCGGGGCCTTTGATTGCCTTTAAATTTGTTTTTATATGATTTTATTGTTTACATATTTGTTTTTGCTATGCTTTTATATTATTGAGAAAGAAAAATTAAACTAACCTCTCTTTTGTTTTTCCCATAATTCCACATTTTTTTTTTTTTTTTTTTTTTTTTTTTTTTTTTTTTTTTTGTGAAATGCATCTAATTGTGGAGATGCGCTCAAGATGTATCATGGTGAAATTGTTTCATTTGATTTACAAATATCTATTGAGAATACTGTCATTAACTTATCTGCTATCCAAACAGTTGCCTCTTCGTAACTATAATACTTAGAAAGCGTACAGCTAGATCCACTCTCACAAATATTTTCTTCAATTCACGGAAATTTTCCCGGCAGAAGTGCTACCAGAATTTTTCCGTTAATTGTCGAATACCAGTTTCTTTTTTTTTTCTCCGTTACAGTAGGTAAATTACACGTCAATTGAAGAAAATGGGAATAAAATAAAAGATCGAACCAGCTAACTCTCGTATTTATTAACCGATTTGGATGAGATTAATTGCATGTATAGTACATACCAATGTCTCGACCGAGTTCGTTGTCCAGCTTCATCCACCATCTTGTTTCAGAATGGCGGCCATTTAAAAAAAAATTAATTTTAAATTTGAAAAAGCACTGCGAATAAATTAAAAATGAAAAATATTTTTTTTTCTTAAGAGTTTCACCTTAATACAAGGATTCCGGAGCATATTTTGTTTCGTCTTTATCTTAAAAAAAAGCTGAGATACAGCAATTTGAGTTTCTTCGGTGGCTGACATTTTGAAATAATCTGATTTTCGTCATGTTGTAACTCTCGTATTTATAAACTGATTTGGAGGAAATTGATTGTATGTGTAGTACATACCAATGTCTCGACCGAGTTCGTTGGCCAGCTTCATCCGCCATCTTGTTTCAAAATGGTGGACATTTGCGCCGTGCATTGCCGCGCAATGCTTAAATATTATTAATATCCGTTAGCTTCAAATTCTCACCAAGCTTGCCGACGCTTGGCGAAATATCGTCGAATTTGGCGTCCATAAATAAGTAACCTTAAATTATGCCAACTTGGCTATAGCTTACTAATTTAGCGCACTTCTCATTCAGATTCAATATTGACGAATATTCTCTTATCGGGTTAGTCGCATTTTAATTTCTTAATATTTGAGTAAAATTAGCCTAGAGTAAAACCTACAAAATTTTAAAACCAAGAAATATGAAAGCTATCTCTTCCTCCCGGCACTGGCCGAAAGGACTTTTTAAAATTAAATTCGAAATTTTAATTTATAGAATTTTTGGTTTTTCTTTTTTAAAATGAATTCGGATTTTAGTAGTAATAGAGCCAATACGCATGCGTGATAGGAATGAACGGAATTTCTGCCTCTTTTTTAGACTTTTGGTAAGAATGTACACTAAAACACATTTTCGAGGAGTACGGAAATTATTTTTTTAAAAATGAGGACTAATTTAGTGTGTATAGACGAGTTTTTCTGCCAGTGTGACAGAAGACGGGGAAAGATTTAAAAGCTTCACAGAAAGCAGACATGATCATGGATGAGGTTTCTCTTGATCGGAGTTGCCGCAGTTTTATTTTACCAAATCAAAATTTTCAGCGAGTAAAGTTTAGAAAAAAAAAAAAAAAAGCAATTTAATAAATTACAACGACCATTTGGAGAATGATTTTTTCAAAGACTAAAATTTAAGACATAAAAAATCGCACCGAGTTGATCATACATTACGTACGCCATGAATTAAACATTAACATTTCTGGGCCCATCATGAACAAATTTTAAAAGAAATTTCAGTTTTACAATTTTCGGTACTGTAAATTTTTAAACTTCTACGAAGCTGGTCATACATTACGTACGCCATGGATTAAACATTAACATTCCTGGACCAATTTTAAATGAAATTTCATTTTTATACTTCTAAACATCCCACAATATTACTTTTTATATCGTCGTATAGAGAAAAAAAATGGATTTTTAATTGCAATTTGTTTGAAAGCTGTATCTCAATTTGTTTCTGAGTTATTATTTTTTTTTGTAGTTTTTATTACTTTTTTGTCATAGTGGCAACAGAAGTATCCATCTCTGCTGAAAGTAAAGGGAAAATACAGACTACTGTATAGACCAATCAGAAAATGAATAAAATGCGGGATTCAACTAATAAAACACTTCAGATATTTTTTTGATTTCCTACCCTGACAGAGGACAATAACCATTTTTCCAAATGGTTAATTAATAAATAAAAATGCTATTTGAGCTTTAAAATGCATACAAATTTAAACGAACATTTAAATATTTCAAATTGTTTATTTCTGCACGATTATTTCCTGCGAATTATCATGTATGGGCTAAAGAATTATTTAGCTGTCAAAATAACCAGATTATAAAAAAATATAGATATTCGTGTAAAATAGGAGCCAAGTTCTCTTAACAAATTCAAAATTAAAACGAAATTCCAATTAGCTTTACTTTAATATATGTTTTAGTATAACGATTAATGTATAACATTATTATTACACACCATCTTCATTTAGGATTTTGATTAATGTATTTTGGTTAATTGGATATAAATTTGTTTGATAAATTTTTATTCGAAGGTGTTTTACCGATAGATAAGTGTGTCTTTGTTTTACTGTAAGAACCCGAAGCCTGTTAAATCCTAACATTTACCAAAGTGAGTTGGTAAAATCCCGAAATTATCTTTTAAAAGCTTTTACCGATAAATCCTATGATTTACCAATTAAACATCTCAAGAGAATTAGAAGCCCGAAATTGAAACGTTAAGTAGCATATTTCGAGCTTTTCCCAAGTCCCTCAGGTAAATACTAGAATTTACCGGTAAAAACTAGGACTTATCTGATTTCGGACTTTTACAGTAACATATATACAGGGTGTCCGGTCTCAACGGTGTCCAATGGCTAATTCCTAAACCGTTAGTCATAGACATATAGTTCCAGTTACAAAAATGTTTAAAATCATGCAAAGAAATATTTTAAAAGCGATTTGGGTCAATAAAAACATTTCTTAAAGAATTACGAAATTTTAAATTTTATACGGTCCCCCGGTCCTATAAGTTATATTTAGTAAAATTTTCCTTTTACACTGTCAAGTAATACACAAAAAGTCCCGTTATTCTACGATTAAAATTGACCGATTAATAGCTGTTTAAAGTTGGAGCATATTTTTTGCTGCAAATTGGGGGTCATTCACAAATTTAGTCGAAATATAATTTCGTCAGATATATTAAAAAAAGTTTGAGAGTAAAATTAACATTGCAATATAAATATGAAATCTTTAATCATTCTGACATATTAATGCAAAATATACAATTTGTAATAAACATTTAAGAAAGAAAGAAACAGAGTGTTTGTTAAATAAAATTATGCTAAATTAACAGCCTCAATTCTTTACAAAATGATAAGTATTTTAAAATATTATTAGTTTACACTAGCCTGCTAAAGTATTGCTAAATGTCTTGTTTTTTAGCTTTTGATAATTGATTCTTATGTATTCTGTACCGCTGAATCTTAAATTGACCTTCATGTTTAACTATCGCATCAGGATTTTTCGCAAATTTCAAAGTTAAAAAGTTCAAAGTTAAAATTGAATGTCCTCCCTCATCTCATCGGACCACTCAGCTATTTAGCCGTAAGAATTCCAGGATAAGCAAAAATATCGAATAAATTATTGAATAAAATAAAATGAAATGAAATAATAATAAACAAAAAAAGTTTTTACAGATGTTTTATAGTATGAGATTTTCGCTATATTTTAACTTACATCACATTTACTACTTGCAAAAAAATTCTAACGTGATGGTTAAAAATGAAGGTCAGTGATGGAGGTCAAAATTCAGTGCTAAAAAGTACGTAAAAATCAATTATCAAAAGTTAAAAAACACAATCATCTCCTCTACTTTATAGTATCCGATTTCTGTTATTCATTAAATTTGACAATTTATGATTTGCGAAATATCCTGATATGATGGTTAAAAATTCATGTAATTTTCGGATTCAGTGCTAAAAAATACACAAAAGTTAAAAAACCCAACAATCGCATTCTTGTATTATCTAATCTAAAACTTTTTCTTAAACTTCTTGGCGGTAATCTATCCGAAATTTTTTGTGTTATCCTGTAAAATAAGTATAAATGGTAACCACCGAAAATCATAATAATATTAGATTACTATTGAATTTGCGCCAGTATGTAAAATGTAATCTCGATCGGATATTTAAAAGTCAGTTAAAGTTCAAGTACAAATTTTGAACTGGAAAAACATACATACGATCGTTGAAGTAACATAAAAACTTATAAAAATAACATAATTATTGTTAAAAGAAATCATAAAAGAAACAGTCTCAAATCCTGACAAAATAAAACACATGTTATTTTAGCCAATCTGAAACTTAATAAATGTTAACTTAATCGTAATGCTTGTACCATTTTTTCAAAGCACAGATACACATGAAATAAGATCTTCGAATACTCTAAGCACGCGGTATGTGATCCCTCAAAGCCAAGTCGAACCCATTTGTTTTCAGAGCAGAAAAGTGGCATAAGTCATGCATTTTTAAAGTTTCATAACTCGCTCAACTTTAGTGTTATATGAATGGGACTGTTTTTGTCTTACTTGTCAGTGTAATAGGAAAATTTTACTAAATATAACTTATAGGACCGGGGGACCGTATAAAAATTTAAATTTCGTAATTTTTTAAGAAATGTTTTTATTGACTCAAATCGCTTTTAAAATATTTCTTTACCTGATTTAAAACATTTTTGTAATTGGAACTATATGTCTATGACTAACGGTTTAGGAATTAGCCATTGGACACCGTTGAGACCGGACACCCTGTATAATGAAATCTGTATTGTTGCTGGGAGTTTTCAGTTTATTGCCAAAATGCCGTATTTTATTATTAGTCTGACCTTAAATTTAATTTTTTGTAATTGGTTCTATAATCAAATGACATAGTTGAGCAAATATGATGTGGCGGAAGAGTGATTTTACAAATATTTAGAGTCATCCAAATCCACTTTACAGGACATTTTAGCCATAGTGTGTACCCAGTTACGGAAGTTTAATTTAGAATATATGCTTTTAATTTGAACCAACTGTGTCACTGGCTATTTTTACATTATTGTAGCAATTGAATGATCATTGTTGAGATACATTTAAAAAACAATCATGCTTGAAAAATATTTAAAAACCATGCAAAGTCAATTAAATTGTGCTATAAATTTCAAACAAATTTCGTTAGAAAGTACATTGTTCCACCTATTTGATGATGCAAAATTTGAGTATAGGCCATTTTCAGAAGTGTGTATGACAAATAAAATTGAAAACCGTAGCACCGGTCTTTGCCCATCGTTATGCATTTCTAATTTCATGTACTGGTTTTTGGCAGCCGTTCAAAAGTGAACTACGATTTTGTGAGGAAGAAAGAAAAATCTGTAGTAAAAGAAATAGGATTTTGCAACTAGTATAGATTTCCATCAGGGATATACTGCATGCTTCAAAATTATATGAATGATTTCATTTCATTGTCATAAATGGCATGACTTTTTCCTGCAATTGACAACAATAAACATATCTGCAGCTTAAGAAGTGAATAGATAAATAACACGCAAGTAAAATTTAATGTCATATCAAAATCAGAATATATTAGGAATATTAAAATATAATGAAATGAAAGATACACATTATTATTTGTTGATTCTTAAGATTGTTAAAAATTGACACCCCACCAGAAAGTTTAGCAAAACAAGAGTAAATTATAAAACTTTTTATTTTAGTCTAATTTCCTTTTTTCTTTTCTGCATTTTTCTTTTTTCCCTCCCCAAAATAAAAAATCTTAAAAAAAAAAACATGTTTATATTTAAAATGTATAAAAGACCATTTCAGTTACTTTTCTTTAAATAAAAAAGTTTAGTTATTCCAAATTTTTCTTACTATTAAGTTAAATTACCTTCGTAAACTATTTTCATTAAATTTTTTTTTCAATGAAAGGATTAAACATAAATTCTTATGGATAATACTAACCAATCATTGTTCATTATAACTTATTCGTATAACTGTCAGACAATCAAAGGCATTTTTCTTTTTCAAATCAGAATCGAAAAGGCGTAAGCATAAAAATACTTGCAGACAAGTGTTAGCTGTAATCAAGTTCACTTGTAACGCCTTGGAAAATACAATGCGCTTATCTGACAACATATCATAGACGAAGTCAAAAAACTTAGAGGGAAAAAATAATGAGAAGATATTGATGGATGTTTATGTTGGAAGTATAGATGTCTCTAAGGTAAATACATGCTTTATGTCAAAACATATAATCTTCTCGATTGGATATGAAAAGGATTCTGGCATTGAACTCATACATATATTCTTCTTCAATTTACGTAGCATTATTACCCATCACACGTATTCTTTGGAATGTCTGAAAGGCTTGTATTACATTATTATTAAAGGCCATGTATTCATTACAACACAAAGAATTCTTGCACTTCTCATTTCTGCTTATTGCATTGTGTCTGAAAACAGAGGACATATTTTCCATTTCAACATGTAATAATTATATGCGTATGAAATCAATCTAGTAAAAATATTGTATGAGAAAAAAGTGTGAAAAACAACAGACGAAAATTACTGTTAAAACACATAGTTGACTGGCAGTATAGCCAATTAAGTGAGGTTTTTTTTTTTTTTTTTTTTTTTGAAATGCCTACAAGAATTATTCAACAGAAATGATTTACTTTATTTTATGATAAAAATTCTATGGTTATATAATACAAAGATTACAACAATGAATTCTGGCAGATATTTGCATAAAAGAACGACATGAGCTAGTGACTCAGCAACAGTCAACAAAATGTTAAATAAATCAGGCAGATAAAACATTCCGTGGTTAGATAATACAAAGATTACTACGAAAAACTTCTGGTAGATACTTTGAATATAAGAATTGATGAAATAGGGACTCGCCGCCCGCCAACAAAATGTTAAATAAATCCGGCATATAAAAAATTGACTATCGCGTTCAAACATAGAAAATTCAGCGAATATAAAGCAATAAAAATGTTTTAGTGGCGAAACAAATAGTAATAAAATTGAAATGGTAATAAAGTTGTTAATATTTTTTAAATACTTCCACATCATTCTGTCATCTGTAATCATTACGTGCGCGTCAAATTGATACAGTAATGTTTATTGACAAAACAAATTAAAAACCATTGAACACAACCAATGAAATTGATCCAGCAATTTCTTTTAAGAAAACAAAGCATGAAAATGAAAAGAAACTAGTTGGACGTGCCAATCACAAAACTTTCTTCTATCTCATATATCTTAATACTTCAAAAAGTTGTTACGCATGTTAATACTGCAGTAGTGCTACTATAACAACTCCGATTTTCATCTTAAATTTCTATTTCAGTCAATTAATCGGAGTAAAATCGAGTTAATCTCGGTCATGATATTTAATAAAATCAATAGTTTTTCTTTATTCTGTTGTACATCAGCTGTTTGCATATAGCTATCTTAGCAGGATGCGAAGATCCCATCGCTGTACGAGCCGTTGATGCCCAGTAGAACTACGAAAAATTGAGAAAATTATACAAAAATTGCTATTACAGCGTCCCCTTTTGGTGGAATATTTCGAAATTCAAGAAAGACTTGCTTACCATAGCCAAAAACGTACACAAAAAAATTGAAAATCAATTCTATACATAATTTCTTACACTTTTAGATGGTAACAATAATGAAAAGGGCACAAAAATCGGTGTTACAGCACCCTCTTCTGTGGAATTTTTCCATATTCAAGGAGAACCTGCTTGCTGTAGCCAAAAACGTACGCAAAAGATTAGGTTCAATTCTATGCATAACTTCATACACTTCTCGATGGTAGGTACAACGGCGACACACGAAAAGCTACACATTTTGTATAAACATGCTTTTGGTATCTCTGAGCCCTAAAACATGTTAATCCGTCGAAAACCGGAAGTCTAAAAATATTTCGATTAAATTACTTTCTTCTGTCGAAGATAGAAGAAAGTAAAAATTATAATTAAATAAATCTGACATATAAAATGATTAGTACATTATTTGCCATGAAAAACACAGCAATCAAAGAAGATAGATAAAAAAAGGAATATAATATTATTGAAACCAAATGTAATTTAGCCGAAATGACCATGAATTATGATAAATTTGTTTAAAATATTATACTGTACATCATTGTATCTGATGAGTATTGTCTTGAAACAGAAGGCATATTTACCACTTCTATCTTTAATCATTATGTGCCCATGAAATTAATCCTGCAATATTTTTTGAGAAAAGAATAACGAAAATAAGAAGCAAAAATTACTACTAAATGAAGCAGACCTATAAAATGATTACTACATTATTCGCATCAAAAAGTACAGCATTCAGAAAACATCGATAAAAAATATTTCTATTTCTGAAACGAACCATAAATAAACCGAAATGACAATAGATTATAATATTTTATCTTCAATTATCAACAAAAAATTAGTTCCAAAATGTCCACCAGAGGGCGCTTTTTCCGGATAAAACATTAATTTTAACACACCAAACGACCAAAACTTAATACAATAACAATATTAACAATCCAGAACAAGAATTATGAGTAACAAAATGTAAAACCGGCTGTTTTGGCCGTTTATTGTGTTAAATTGAACGTTTTTTTCGGAAAAAGCGCCATTTGGTGGACATTTTGGAACTAATTTTTTTTTTTTCGAAATTCCGTGAGCGCATCTCGTGTATAGTCTATATACCAAGTTTCATTGCATTCCGTTCACCCGTTTGCGCTGTAGGATGCTGTTTATAGGGGAAGTTTAATTTTAACCACTCTGTATATGTATTACATATAGATAGTTCAGTTTTAAGACTCCAAACACGCGCTTTTATTTTATATAAAATGACATCCGCTAAAGAATTCCTCATTTACGATCCAGTCTTAAGCAACATCTAGAGTAAAATATGCACAGGACGTGACTATCGCTGAATAATACACAAATCCAAAAAAAGAGATTGAGTCATTCAAGAAACTGGACAAAAAAATCGGCTATCTCATGATTCATATGTCTTCATTTGTTTGCAATATTACTATAGATACTTAAAATTAAATTTACCTTATAATAGCTCCATGTTTTAAAAGAAACAGAAATCATTAATTTTTTTACATCAAAATAGCACGTATTTTTTTTTCAGTTTTTATGAGAAAATGGCAATAAAAAGATATAATTGCTACTTTTCAACTATTTCCCCTTTATTTCTATAGAAATGGAGTACTTGTCTTGCCAAAATTAAACAAATGGTGCTAAAAACTAAAAAAAAATTAATATCTCAAAAATAAATGGAGATGCAGTTTTCAAACAAATCGCATTTAAAAGAACTTTTTTTTTCCAATACGACGGTATAAAAATTGAAAATGTGCGATCCTTAGAAGTTTAAAAAATTGCAGTAGAGATTATTACGTACAATGATACATCGGCTTTGTTTCACGGCTGGCTTATACAACTTAACGGTTTTTTTTTTTTTTTTTTTTTTTTTTTTTGGAGACGACACATTAATAGATGGGAGAAAGAAATAGCATACCGGGGGCTAATTAAATGAAACCAGCACATAAAAGAATTACTGCATTATCTGCATTTAAAAGCCCACCATTAAGGTAAGATTGATTAAAAATAGAAATTGTATTATGTAAAAAACTATAATTAAACCGAATTTATCATAGATTATAATAAACAGCTTGATTTTGAAATTTTAATAATTGCATCTTCTCATTGTATTTTGAAAAATACATCGTATTTTCCACTTGAACTTTTAAACGTTAATAAGTTTGAAAATGGTTTAGCTATACCTTTATAAAAAAAATCACGAAAACGAAAGAAGATTATTATTATTAATAAAATGTACAAATAAAGTAATTGCAACATTATTTGCATTAAAATGAATGTTATTCAAAGAACATGGATTAAAAAGAAAGGAAATTTTGTTACTGAAACAAACTACAATTAAACAGAAATTACCATGGATTGTAATAAAGTTGTTCAAGTCTTTCAATTTTAATTACTTTCATATCATTGCATCTGATGCGTGGCGTCTTGCAGCAAATGGCACATTTTTAAGTTCAGGATTTAATCATTATGTGCACATGACAATAGTTCAGCAATGTGTTTTGAGAAAAATTTCGAAAAAAAGAGAAGAAAAATTATTAAATAGTTAGCAGTCCTAGTTACATTAATTGCTTTAAAAAGCACAATTTTCAGACAATACAGAACTGGACGGATGCGCTAATCCCAAAACTTTCTTCTGTCTCAGATATGTCAATAGTACTTAAAAATTCGCTATCACAGTGCCAGAATTAAATGGCAATCTATGCCCATCATGAGGATTCTAAAGCCATGAAATTCCATGCATTATATGATTATCACTAATATAGTGTAAATCCTGCAAAATGCACATAGAACCGCAGCTGTTGGTTGATTAACACCAAAACCTAATCAGAAACAACTTATGTCAACGTCTAACTGAATCTGAAGTTTGATGAAAATCTGGGTATTAGTTCTTGAGATAGAGCGGCTATCATAAAAATCGTGAAAAAAGCAGCACAGCAGCGCGACCTGTTGGGCGATTTACACCAAAACTAATAAGCACCAATTTATATCAGGAACTAACTGAATATAAATTTTTATTAATTCCGTGCGATAGTTCTTGAAATAGAGTGCCCACAAAATTTGTGTCACATACAGACAGACAGAGTCACAGACAGACATTTTGTAAAAATTTGTTTTTTGGAATCTCTGGCCCCTAAAACGTGTAAATCTATCAAAAACTGGATGTCGAAAATTTTCACGAATCCATTTTTTATTCTCTTAGATAGAAGAAAGTAACAATGAAGCCAATCCTGAAACAAAAAACTGCAACATTTACGAAATCATCATGTCATGGATAAGGTGTTTGAATTTTTCAACTTCAATAAGTTCGCTGCATTATGCCAAACTTAAATTGAAAGTGACTAACTAAAAATCATAAATATTATTTTTCAATTCTTCGACAAACAAACTTGTTATAACATCGCATACTTGTTCAAAAAATAAAAATAAATCTCATCATAAAGCATCTCAAGGAAAATTGTCTCTCCAAGATATAAATTTAAAACGCCAGCCATAAAAAGTAATGATATCTCATCTGAGCGTCGCACAGTGGGGCAAAATCCCAAAAAGCTGGCTAAAAGTCGAAAAATAAAGTTATTATTTAGGAAATTTTTACTATACAGATGGCTAGAATAATGTTTGGAGGGTCAGAATCTATATTTATAAAAAGGGTTTTGTTTTGCCTTGGCAACCTGTATCATTTGAAAAATAACACTAGGAGGATTATTATCTGCGGCGAACAAAAAGAGCAAAACAATGGTTCATCTAAACACGTGTTACATTTTTCCATATCATCCGATTTTAATGTTTTAAAATGGATTCACACGATGATAGTGTGTACTTTTTTTGCGCATGTTACAAAAATTATATAAAGTACATAAAAATTAATAATTTCGTGGTTATTTTTTATAAAAAAAAATTTAAAAATATGTTATTTTTTTGCTTTCAAACATCAAAAAGTTTAAAAGTTCCAAAGTGTTCGCAACGAAATTTACTGGAAATAATAGCCTGAACTATTATCTAATGAATCATGAAAAAACCAGCTGCCATAAACTGCCATTCTGCATTTCGTGCATATTTTTTCTACCACAAGTGAAAATGTCAATTTTTTAGTCGCTTCAAAAATTCTAAAATATAAACTTTTCAGAGTAATATAGCTGGCAAAAATTTTTGAAATTTTTAGATTATTCAGTTTTGTGATAGATTATTATGTATTACATTACAAATATGTATTATAATAATGAGCATAAATGAATTGGATAAGCAAAATTAATAGCAAAAAAAAAAAAAAAAATAATAATAATAATAATTCTCTATCACACTCGTAGATCCGACAGAAATACATTCTTATCTTTATAGGTAATAATTTTGTTTATTCTATTGTAATTAGAAGAATTTTCTTGTCAGTTGCGGTCTTTATTAGATCGCGCTGCTGGGCATATTTTACTAATGCAAACGGAAATTATTAAGAATGTGACTTTCGAGAACATTAGCAATCTGAATTTGAAATGAAAGTAGGGATATGATGTCACATCTGGTACTTTTAAACAAAAATTTAGCGATAATGGTTGTATAAATCAGGTTCAAATACCTTTTTCCATTTCTCGTGCCACTAGAACTCGAAAGTGTTGCAAATAATTCAGAAATCGTTATCTGGAAAAATTCGAGACCGTTATCTCCTCGATTTTTTAGGTCCATCAGAATTAATTTTTTTGCACAAAATACGGAAGCTACAGTCAATGAAATGGATTTATTACAGATTAGGAGAGTAAACTTATTCCTTTTAAAACAGTCATTGATAGAAAAGATGTTGCCGTTAATTACAAACTAGAATTAACGATGATTGCTGTTAAAGTTTTTAATGCCATTACTAGCAATTTGTCAACTCTCAGCCTTGATAACTATGTCAGGAAACTTAAAACAGTTTTATAACCTTGATGGCAATTTCAAACTGAAAGTGGATGAAGATCATTTACAATTCGGGATGTTCACGTTACATGCCTATATAAGATGTTTTCAGTGTAGCTTGCATTTGGCATACAAACAAGATATAAAGGAGTGGCAAGCGCGCACTCCTGACGAGAAGAAGAAAATTTACATTGCAAAACAAAATTTACAAAAAGGATGTCGTTTACAATTAGCACTTCTCGTTAAAAATCAAATCCCGGATTTGAAAGCACAAATGATAATTCAGCTAAACAAATCTTTAAAAACGCAGTTATCTCTGCTTCCATAACGAGCGTAGGCAAAGATTTGATCAAATAACTCCACGTCATATTACAAGTAATTCCCCAGCACTCATTTGATCAATTTAACGGATTATTGCTCACAAACAGCTTGAAAATTTGTTGAACTGTATTCCTGATCCTATATGCCAACTTCAATGCACAAACTACTTACTCATGGCAAAGAAATAATAGCTTCCTCGTTATTGCCAGTTGGACAAATGTCGGAAGACGCTCACGAATTGTGCAACAAATTGATTGGTATTGAGAAGATTCCTCGCTAAAATACAGTAGGACCAGGGTTCGTAAATATCATGATATTTTCGAAAATATCAAAAATATCCGATATTTTGATATATATCCGATATTTTCGATATATATCCGATATTTTCAAAGCAACCAACTTACTGCTGATAATAAATGTTTTTGAGCATAATATAGATTAGAAACTAAAATATATTGCACTTAACATGAAAACTTAATCAAACAATATTCTAAAAATGCATTTATCTTTTTTTTTTTCTCCTTTTTTTTTTTTTTTTTTTCACTTAGAACAAAATTGAAGATGAACTAATTGAAACAGTAACAATTGGCTTTATACACTTATAAAAAAAAAACTAACTATAGGATTCAGTATCAAGATCAAGTATTAAAAAAAATCAGATATTTTTAAAACAAAATTTTAAATACAAAAAAGTATTTTTAATTGAAAAAATTAACATAAAGTATAAAATGTCTTATTTCACATTTCCTAACATGTTGCATAGTTTAAACTCAACTGAACCAAAACTTGAGAAAAGATTATTCTCTAATATAACTGCTTATTTAAATTAGTTTATCTTTCAATGGTTGTTCTGAATTAATTATGTCGCACATAATTATTAGTTCAACATTTAAAAATAAAAGCTTCAAATCCAAAGCTTGAAAAGTATATTAGTTTTCTTTTTTGGCTAAAAAAGTCACATCCAGAAGAGACAAAAGTTCTTCATCAGATTCACACAGTCAATAACAGTTGAAAATTCATTTCATTTACACTAAAATATTACAAATACAGCATACGACTGGAAGTATCAAAATATCTAGCGCACATTCATATTTTGAAAATAAATATCAAATGCAGAAAATATGAAACATCTTGATATTAAAAATAAATATCAAGTATATGAAAATATCAAAAATCTTGATATTTTGAAAATAAATATCGGTTATATATTATGATATATATCCACTGATATATATTAAACATGATTTCGGGCTCATTTTTCGAAGCCCAGGCCCGCCTGAGCCCGATACCGAAAATGTAAACCAAAAAAAAAAAGGTTTAATAAAAATTGCATAAAAATTGTTCTAAATGAAATATCTCATCCCTAGCACGTAATTAGTTTTATGACATTTACATTTAATCTCATCAAAAGATAAGTCCCTAAAAAGATTCTCATATTTTGCCATATTTCGCCTAGATTGTCAAAAAATAAAATAAGCAATCCAATTTTAAAATATTCTACTATTTTGGCGCCTTAGCGTGAATGATATAAATCTGCAAATATTGCAAATTTCTTTTAAAATAGGTGTGATGCTGTAACATTAATCAATCATCACATATAATTACACCTAATTTAAAACCAAAATTGTCCTTTTACAAATATATTTAACTAAAACTCCCTTCCCATTAAAAACATTCTCATTACACGTTAATGTCCGCTTTATCTCTTATACAGCTAATAAATATTCCTTTCAATGTTTACCAAATTATCAACTGTTAACAAAATAAAGCCAAAAAAAAAAAAAATCAACTTTCTCATCCTCGTCAACGAACAGTAAAGTTAAATGCTTTTATTTCCGTTCACCAATAAATAAAACTATTTTTTTTATCATTTTCTTTTCTTTTGTGCAATAACCTAAACAGTTACTGATACTTCGTTTTCATCATTCTTATGAAAATAACATCAAAATGATTTCTTATGGAAAATGCAATTTTCAACCCATGCGTCGCGTTGTAAGGACGAGAAGTAGGCGATAACAGACAGATGCCTCATTTATTTATTGAAACCACAGGAAACTGAAAGATTAATGATTATTATGAAAGGAGTAATTAAATTACTTTTACAAGAATAACAGCTTTTTAACAGAGATAAAAATAAGGAATACTGAATTTATTTTAGAAACATAAATAAATTTTAGATATTAACACACCTTAAAAAGCATTAACAGAATAATATAGGGAACACAAGAAATTTTGATGATTATATATTAATATATTACTTCTTATATTTTTTAAAAAGTTTTTTTTTTCCATACGGGAATAAATAAAATTTTCATGTTAAAAAAATGAGCCCGAGCCCGAAGGCTGGTATGAAAATCGAGCCTGAGCCCGTCTCATCTCTAATATATATCAACGACAATAGATGGAGCACAAACACCCTACAATGGTATCCCAGAGATGTAAAACGGCCAAGAAGACGAACTCAAGTAAGATGGGGTGATGAAATCAGAAAAGTATCCAGTGTAAATTGGATGACAAGAGCACTTGACAGGAAACATTGGAAAAATCTGGGGGAGACCTACATCCAGCAGTGGATTGAAAACAGTTGATGATGATGATATATCAATGAATCATGGCTGTATATAAATGATTATCTAAATTACATTTTATCTTTCAATGGCTGTTTTGAATTAACTGTCTCACATAATTATTAGTTATACATTTAAAAATAAAAGTTTCAAACATAAAGCTTAGAAAAGATTTTTTTTATTTCTTTTCCTAAAAAAGTCATTGCTGGAGGCCATATATTCATTATCTACATTTTCACACAGTCAATAACAGGTAGAAATTTCATTGACACTTGCTTTGAATGTAGAAAACATAAAAATTATCTTGCTCAGTGATATTTTGAAAATAAATATCAAATATGCAAAATATCAAACATTTTGATATTTTGAAAATAAATATCAAGAATTTGAAAATATCGAAAATATCAAAAATCTTGATATTTTAAAAATAAATATCGGATATATATCAAGATATATATCATGATATATATCCATCGATATATATCAACGAACCCTGAGTAGGACATAAACAATTTACTATTTTTTTACGACTTTTTATATCGTCAGATCACTTTATTTCAAGCTTACGTAAATTACCATAGAAGAAATTGATATCCTTGTCCCTAGAGGCAAAGAAACTTCTTTAAAATACTTCGACACCTCCTATTCTGAAGAATCTACTGTTTATACTATAGATGATTCGGAACATGACTTTTAGAATATCCTTTCGGTTTATTTAAATATAAAAGTTGAACCTTCTACTATTTTACTTTTCATTAATGTACTTTATTGTATTTCAGAAATAAAAATTCATCGTTTATTTCGATTAAAAATATATTACTAGTTCCTTGAAAATTCATTGTAACGTTTAGTCTCGATGCTTCATATTTTATTTAAATATATTTTTTCTATATTTTTAATCCGCCATATTTTTAAACTTTTGAATCGTACTTAGCATCCTCAAAAGAACCTGTATACGAAATTTCATAGAAATTGAATAAATTTCAAAGCCTTTTAACTTTAAATCCGCCATATTGGATCGGCCATTTTTTTTGGGGGGGGGGGGGGATTTTAAATTTAGAATCGTAATCAGCATCTTGAAAAACGCCTGTGTACGAAGTTTCGTGCAATTTGAATAACATTTTCATATTTTGGCCAGCTTTTCGGGATTTTGCCCCACTGTGCGTCGTGTGAAAAATGTATAGCTATTCATAATTCCTGCAAATGTCCAGGTGTCTTGTACAGTATTGGAAACCTGCTTGGCAAATTTCAGGCATGTAAAGGAAATATGAGTCCGTATAACTGCATGTTTAGTCAGTTATACCTTATACGCCTGCTCTATTTAACTGCATTTTGAACTTCTGCATGGTTATTCCAAGGTTGGTGGTGGTCCATTCTTAATTATCGGCTTGAGCAATCGATCAGTTTATTTTGTTACGATCACTATATGAAAGGGTATCGTCAATGCATGCTGAAAAATACCTTTGGTATGCGTTTGGTATACTTGTAAAAGCAAACACAAAAGAATTTAAAAAAACATGTAGAATAATATCGGAGTACCATACAAAAAACGTAAAAGCTGTAACAAATGAACTAGAGAGGAAGCAGTGAATTTATTACTGTAGATTACAGTGCCAGCAAAAAAAAAATATTGAGACTCATTGAAAAATGTAAAAAAAAGTAAAAACTCACATTGTAAAAGTTTTATTGCCAAAACTAATATTTTATCATGCTTCCCTTGGTATTTATGACACTTTTCAGTCTGTTATGCATGAAAGTTGACAAATTTTGGAAATAGTCTTTTTGTCTATATGAACTCGCAACTTTTTCATACCTCCTTCAGTTTCTTGATGCTGGATGGTTGTGTCTCTTGAACCTTCATGGGGTTCCAAGCATTTTCTATTGTATTAAGGTCAGGTAAGTTTCTTGGGCATTCTATACTATTTATATTATTCTATATTATTTACTGCTATATTATTATCATTTAACCACTTTTGAACAATTTTTGTCAGATGATCAGGTGCTCCATCATGCGTGAAAAATTGACATCCATGAAAGGAATAAAATTTCAGGAAATGGTCTTGTAGAACTTCAAAATATTTAGTACCATTTTTTAGTCATATTTTTGAGAAGAAAATACAGTCCAGCTGTACTTTTTTCACCACTAAAAGCACCCCATACCATGATACTATCTGGGTGCTTTATAGTTTTCACAGTAAACTTCGTCGTCTCAACATCATCGGAATTCTTCTGATTAGCCTGAAAGTAGTTTCATCAGAAAACATTACTTTTTCCTAGTCTTTTGCTATCCAATTTGAATATTTCTTACAAAATTTAATATTTTTATTCATGACATCAGTAAGCAGGGGCTTTTTCGCTGCCCTTCGGGCTGGTAGCTCCAAGTCTTTCTGAAGTCTATGACAGATACCTTACTGATGCATTCATTAGTAAATCTGAATGTTTCTTTTTTTATTTCTGCAGCTGTTATAGCTGGTTTTAGTAGTACCTCAAGTTTTATTAAACTATCAGTACTGGCTGAAGTCTTTCTTGGTCTTCCTGAACCGATTTTTCCTTTTTGATGTACTGCCCCGTGGTTAATTGGCGCTCGCTTTTTTTAGGGCATAAATAGTTTTCTTTGATGCTTGTAAATCTAAAGCTATACGACTTACAAGGACATTTTGTTCTATTAACGTCAAAGCAGAATTTTTTTTCAACAATTGTAAGCTTTTTATGTCCCATTATGTGCACTAGAAGAATTTCTTTCTCCACAGAAAAGAATTTAAAAAGCAATCTTTTCAAACCATTACTAGAACTTAAAAAAAAAAAAAAAAACGCTGAGACATCTCAAACTGCAATCGCCACCACTCCACGTGACCTATGCATAATAGAAACTCCTTCCCACTTATTCTATTTATAGCAGGGGAAAATAAAATAAAACATCTGAGCACTGAGATCATGGCTTGAGTGTCAAGAATTTTTTTGCTGGCACTGTACGTTTAGAAATTATTAGAAATGCAATTTCCGCAATTAGTACACTTACCACGGTTACACCCGATTTCGTGTATCAGATTGCAGAGTTTTATGCTAAATTTAGAGGTTTCCCTGGATTAGTGTGATTATTTGATTCCGTGATATTACCACCCTGTGCATACATTCAATGAAAGAACTGCAAAAAATCAAAAAAGGGTAAAAAAGTTCACTTTTAAAATCGCATTTACTAAAATCCTATTTGTCTTTAATTCGCTTTACTTTTGGTTATTGCCGAAACGTCAGTGAAGGCTTACTGTGGAGACACGAAAAGTTTTGATTTCCGTTTGTCTGTCTGTCTGTCTGTCTGTCTGTTCCGCGATAACTGCCGCAAAAAGCACCCGATCAGCTTGAAATTAATTGGGCATATTCGTGAGATACCCGGACGTAGCTGTATAGTTTTTGGTTAAATTTGGTTCATTCGTTCGAAAAATATGGAAGATTTTATTTTTCTTTATAATGCTTTTCTACGGCAAGTCAGACGATTTTCAAATTTCCATTTGTTGAAAGAAAATGGCACGTTTGATTAATGGATTTAAATGTCAAATTATGGATACTAAAATTCCAAATAAGGGTTTTAAATTATTCCTATTATATTGAAGTTTTATCAATATATCTATCAGATTTTTTTATTTACGTGTATAATGTTTTGAGGACATTTATACATGTATTCCAATAATATAAAGAATTTTTAAATTAATTTTCTTGTTTTACATGATACATATTTCTTTTTTTTTTCTTTTCTTCGTTGCCTAGCGACTGTTATTCGTAGCCTATCATTCCGTCAAATATGAATGAAGTTAGTAAATTACGTTAATTTTGTTGCAGGTACTATTAAAAGGCTATCACAAAAAATATTTTATCGCGCCAAATCGATGCAATTTATGCAATTAACAGTGGGCACGATAATGAATTATTTTATCTCCAGATATGCATATTTGGGGGGGCTTTTAATATGTTATTGCTATCGCATGGATTAGTATGTTTAAACTAATGTTTAACCATGCTATAAGTGAAAAAAAAAAAGTACAGTTAAAGGCATGTAAATCCTTTTTAACACTTTCCAACATGGATGAAAAGTATTTATGACTTCAGTTTTTCTATCTGTCGCCTGCCGTGTTTATCTACGTGCTCTAACTCGCGTAAATATAGTCGGGATTACATGTAATTGATATACCCCTCACAGCATGCATGGTCACGGTGACGTCATTGTGACGTCACTGTTAGTCTCTGTGGTCACGTCACATCTGTGACCAAAATGCCACCATTCAGTGATGTCACGTTGTGACTGAGATGTGAACTTCTTAGAAAACTTTTAAAAATTACAAAAATTCTTTAAAACATGTTATTTACTGTAAAATTATTTTTTTCTATCAATTACAAAAAAATTGAGACGTCATTGTTATGTCATTGCATGTAACGTACATCACGTCATATATGTGACAAAAAAAAAAAAAAAAACCCACCATATTGTAAGTCACAGTGTGAAAAAAATATGAACTTTTAAAATCTTTTAAAATGAAGAGAAATATTTTAAACAGTATTTTAAACAGTCCCGAGTTACAGCGGCATGAGGAATGAAAATATATTAGTGGATAGCAAATGGTAAATTCTGTCACGAAGGGGGGGGGGGGGACATAATATATAAAGTGCGCGATACAAGCATTAAAGCAGTTTGGATAACATATTTAGAATTAGGAGTATTAAATCTGTACAGTATTTAGTTTGCAGAGAGGAAACTATTTTATTTTTTTTGCCAACCAGTGGTATTCGAAACACTTCTGTGGTTTCAAACTAAAAATTTTCTATTACAGTTAAGTCTGCAGCTTTTAATGAGCACGTAGAAAGAGTCTTCAGAGTTTAGTCGGAGTTTTTTTATTGAGAGAGTTTTTTTTTTTTCCTGACAACTATTTAACTATTTTAAGTAACTATTTTTGAAAAAATTCTACTTCTTTCACACTTTTCAAATAAATTAAAATTTTCCGAAAATAAAAAAAATATACAAAATTTATGCAAAACGCATGATAATAATTAATTATTCGTATTTCAAATTTGTATTTTACAGATATGACTTTAAAAA
Organism: Maratus speciosus; assembly: GCA_963932465.1. Classification (NCBI taxonomy): domain Eukaryota; kingdom Metazoa; phylum Arthropoda; class Arachnida; order Araneae; family Salticidae; genus Maratus; species Maratus speciosus. Next base: position 374,730,495 of record OZ010790.1, on the reverse strand, counting down.
AAAGTTATTTTACAAATTGTTTTATTTTACAGAAAATTAATATGAAAAGATTGTCAGATTGACAAAGAATTCTTTTATTTAATCCTCGATAATCCTTTTTTATTTATTAAGAATATATCGCTCACCCGCAAGAAAAGTGACACATCTCACAGAAATTCATTTTGCGTTTTATTCCACTAAAAGATTTGTCATAGGTGCGTCTTGCTACACAAAAAGCTTCATAAGTTTAGCTACATGAAAAATCACGTTATTTAATATATGTCCATTTGTAACCAAAGAAGAGGGGTGGTTTATGTAATGAGGTAAAATTATCCAACCCTCCAAACCACATCCTAAGTTTTCATTCTTATGTGCTTTACGCTTTTATGCACTTTTTAATTCTTGTATGCAAAGCTAAGTGCTATAATTTCATGTTACAGTAAAATCATGCACATTTTCTTTTGCCTCTCCTGTGAAATTTACTTTTGTCGAGATGTGTCACTTTTCATGCGGGTGAGCGATATTTTGTATTTATTACGTGTGAAACAAATTTTACTTTAAGAAAAGGGGGGTGGGGGTTCATTATTACCATTAAATTGATATTTACTCATTTTAAAAATTTAAACAAAGTTTTATCTAAAAAACTCTAATTATTATTATTATCATTATTATTATTATTATTTACAAAAAAGAACCTTTACAATCCATTGTAACTTAAATTGTTTGGAACCGATAAAAAGAAAAGATAAAATACATTGGAAAATTCTCCAAAAAGAAAATTTTAATTAAAGACAGTCTCATAAAATTATTGCGCATCTGAGTTCGAAATCTTTTGTATTCAAAAACAAATAACGATAAAAAAGAACATCTGCTGAAAATCAAAATCGTCTGCGCACAGAAGAGAAGATGCCGGAAGTTTACTCTGTTTAGAACATCACGAAGTCTACAACACTTTTTTATAAAATAAGAGAAAGAAGCCCGCCATTTTAAAATATTACAAATACACGGATATTATAAATGGGACGTAAATGTAAGTCTTATTTAATTTAAATGTTTTATCCCTGTTTTGTATATTATGATGACTTAAATAGTTTTATGTTATATTAGTAAGGGACTGTTCTGCAATTGTTTTCAGAAACATTTTCCTATTCGATGCTGCGTTGAAAAATATCTTAATCTGCGATCACTTAAAAAGAAAAGAAAAAAAAAACAGCTGCGCAGAGACTGATTCATAACTGCATTCAGAGTGGAATTAATTTAAAGATTAATTTGTTGTTACTTGAGATTGAAAATATGTTGAGACAATGATTTGGAATTTTTTTCGGCTTCTTACTGTTTTGTGTTTCCTGATTACTAACACTTACAGTAGTTATAGACATTATTATTTTGGAGTTAAATATGATTTTCGATTGTTATGATATTACGAAACTATTTCAGATTAGAAATTAGCATTATATTGGGAAAATGTATTTTTACGTATTACACTAGTGAAACTTTTCAAAGATTTTTCTTTTAGTGCTAATAATATCTTAAATTATTATTTAAAATCATAAATCTTCATACCAATGGTTTTCAGATTTAGCATTTGCCAAAATTATAAAATAATAGAAATTTCTTATAACATATGCAAAGATTTTTGAGATATTGTTAAATCTAATAGTACATTTAATTCATCTATTGTAATTTATTGTTGTTTAATAGCACAATTACTAATTATTATTTTTAGTGTTTTTCAAACTGGTATATTTATTTTTTTTAATTGTATATAAGCATTTTTTTTGTTTGTGATTTTAATCTAACATTTAATTATGGACATTCTGAAGCGGTTATTAAATTTTCGTCTATTATAAAATTATTTTCTAAGTTTATGATATACGTAATTATTGGCACTAAAAGTAAAATATGATATTTAAACATTGAAATAAAAAGTTTTTCGTGTCTAATAGGAAGTTTATAAATTAAACTTGTATATGTATATATTTTTAAGTTCATATTTATTTACATAATATAGGAGTGAAAAATTTTTTAAACAGATTAACAGTGTTTAACTTCGGTTTGCCTGTCCGTTTTTCTGTATGGCTGTCTGTCGGCGCTCTAACTCTCGTAACTAAACTCGGATTTCCCTGAAACATTTAGATATTGACGTTTACCATAACACGTTCCTTATTTCTAATGAAGTTTGTAGCATGTTTAGTTCATTTACAGGGACAGTCAAAAGTATTCCGTTACATTACGGCCTATGAAAAAAAAATCGTTTCAAAGGATTTTTAATGATTTTACACGCTTTCAAACAGAATAAAATTGATATGCATTTATGAAGCGCATTTAAATATGCATTCTGCTGAATATGCGATGCATAGAATAGTTATTGTTCATTTACAGGGCTAAAAAAGGAATTCCAATACATAATGATATAGGTGTGGAGGGAATTGTTTATGGCGTACTTTAATTATGTTAATCTATTTCATATATAATGAAATTTATATACGTCGCTGAAGTTTACATACTATAAATTATTTCATGTATAATACGAAGTGCATATAGCATTTACAGGGACATACAAAATATTTCAATACTATATTGTATCCGAAGTACTGTTCATTAGCGATGATTGCTGGGAATGCATTTTTAATTATGATATGCGCTTTTATGATTCACTATATTTATGCACAGTATATGATGTATATAAATGCTACAATTCGTATACAGGGCTACACAAAAGTACTCGTAAGGGTTACTGCGTATGGGCGCAAATTGTTTAAAGGTGGTTTTTAAATAAGTTGTTCTTTTTTACGCTGAAATGCATTGAATTTGCTAAGAAATGTTTGTAGAATATAGATAAAATGATATACAGGGTCACGTAAAGAATTGGATACATGGCCGTCTGTAAATCATAATTTCTGGAAATGTGATTTCAGCAGTTTTAAAAGTGTCTTAGTTTGAATTAAATGTTAACTAAATAGTGGCGTGTAATAAAGGTTCTAGGTAAACTACAGGATTGTACAAAAGTATTTAAGTATCTTTCCATTTATTAGTATAAATTGCTGAAAGAGAATTTCAACCTGTTATGTTTCAATTGCTAAACTAAATTTCCCCATTATATAGTATATATATCAACCTACAAATCAAATACAGGACTGTTCAAAAGAATTAGAAAACATATTTGGCTATGGACGGTAACTGCTGAAATCAGTTTTTCAAATGTTTTATGCGTTTTCTAAAATGTTTACTTAGTTATCTTATTTACGTTATTTCCCTAAATTACGATGTCTTGTTAAAGCATTCAGGAAGCGTTGGAAAGTGTTTTATAATCTATGCTTAACGCATGATTTTTCTTACTTGTTTTTTTCTTTTTCGCAGATCAGTCTTTTCCTATAAAACATACAAAATCTATTTAGGTCATATTCACAAAATACAATATACACGGGAATAAAAAATTTAAATAAATATGGCTTATAATGTCGTATTTAATAAAGCAATGACTAATCATAACACATTAAAATCTTACACATTCTTAATATCGAGCTTGTACTCAAGATCAAGCTTGGAATTTAATAAAAAAAAGATGTCAGTTGATAAGCATTGTTTTTTAAGTGGAAAAATTTTAAATATTTTAGAAGAATAGGACTCCAAAATAGCGATATTTTGCTAAAAAGTATGGTAAAAATATAAGATTTTACATTTCAAACAAAACTTTATTTCAAAATTGTGCATTTTAAAATACATCACAGTGCTTATGACAAGAACCATCACAGTATTAAAGCTTGGAAATTTTTCCAGAGAGAAACATTCCGCTTGCATACAATATTTCAAATGAAAATCAAATTTTAAATTAATTGCTTAAAAGGTGCAAAGGCTAACATAGTGAAAAAGATTCCATGCCGGGACTCGAACCCGGGCCATCAGTATAGTGCACTGACATTCTCCCGACTAAACCACATGGAACGATACCCAGCCTGGAAAATTTCTCACTATTACATGTTGGCAAGGCTACAAAAGCAGCACGAGAAGGGATATTTATCGTGAGCCACCGACATGTGGCAAACACGAAACTTAATTAAATCCAGATTCGATTGAAACTACATTAGTACTTGGAAATTTTTCCAAAGAGAAACCTTCGCCTTGAATGCAATATTTAAAATGAAAATCAAATTTCAAATTAAAACTGCCTTTTAAGCATGTAATTTGAAATTTGATTTTCATTTGAAATATTGTATGCTAGGCGAATGGTTCTCTCTGGAAAAATTTCCAAATATTAATATAGCTTCAATCGATGCTGGATTTAATTAAGTTTCGTGTTTGCCCCATGTCGGTGGCTCACGATAAATATCCCATTTTGTGCTGCTTTTGTAGCCTTGCCAACATATAATAGTGAGAAATTTTCCAGGCTGGGTATCGTTCCATGTGGTTTAGTCGGGAGAATGTCAGTGCGCTATACTGATGGCCCGGGCTCGAGTCCCAGCATGGAATCTTTTTCACTATGTTGGCCTTTGCGTCTTTTAAGCAATTAATTTGAAATTTGATTTTCATTTGAAATTATCACAGTATTTATGACAAATTCGTCACAAATGACACATATTTCACAAATTGGTCACAATGTGACTTCAAAACATTGTTACATTCGTCACAGGTTCGTCACAAAGTTAATGCCAAATTAGTCACAAATGACACACTTTTCACAAATTAGTCACACCGTGGCTTCACAGAGTGGTCACAATGTGACGTCACAAACGACCTCTAAAACGGCCATAACGACCTCGCATTCTAGTCACTATGACGTCACATCGACGTCACGTGACGTCATATCGACGGTCACAAAATCACAGTGTGACTTCACAACGACGTCGCCGTGACGTCACCATGCCTTACGGGACGTTATTGAGGTTTGCCAAAGTATGTTTGGTATTAAAAATGAAGAGTGTAGCATTCATAGCTTAATTACAGGGGCACTCAAAACTATTCCGTTACATTATAGTCTTTGGGAAAAGTCGTCTGCGGTGTATTTTAATAATGTTACACAATTTTAAACGTAATGAAATTTATATACTTTATTAAGGTGCACTAGAACCTGGTTACTATAAAATATGTTATGTGTAGCACTTACAGCATGCGTACAGGGAACTCAAAAGTATTCATAATATTACAACCTTTGAAGAAAATCCTTTTGTGGCGTTCTTTAATGATGTTACTCTGTTACAAAATAATAAAATTGATATGTATTTTTGAAACATTTTTGTAGTATATGGGGTGCAAAGCATATGTTTTTTTCAGGGTCACACAAAAGTGGTCGATTAAAATGTGGTCTACGGGGAAAAAAAAACTCTTCACAGCTTATTTTAACACATTAGCGACGGGAAACGAGAATTCTCGTTTTTATTCAGAATACATCATTGGCTAAGGGAGTGACTTCTACCTTACAGAAAAGACATTTATATTGTGTTGTCCATATTTTTTATAGATTGTAAGACATTATATATTACATCCGTACATTGAAAGATATTTACTGCTGCATAAACATGAAAAACATATCTCAGAAACCAATTTCCGAGACACTTTCAGAAGAGGGAGGAGCTTTTACTGTTTTTAAACCCAGATTTAATTAAATTGCCTGTCGTCAGTGTGTTAATTGTGTTGCACTAATTCAAACATTATGAAATTAAATTACATTACTGTGGTTGACTACAAGATGCTTGAATATGATTTGTATCGTATTTATCGTTCATGTATAGGGTCACATAAAAAATTTCGGATACAGTTCTGGTCTATTAGGGATGATTGCTGAAGAGCATTTACGATTATGGTGTGCGTTTTAACGTTAAGTAAATTTGTGCTTAATAAGTAGTGCTTAAATATTCTATAGACCATGTACAGGGATACACAAATGAATTCGTAAGTATAAGTGAAAATGAGCGCGAATTGCTTCAGTGTGTTTTTTTTTTATTTGAGTTATGTATTTCTCAGCCCAATTACATTTAGTATACTAACAAATGTTTGCAGAATTTAAATAGAACCATATACAGGACTCCGCAGAAACTGGATATATGGTGCACACTATGCATACTAATCCCCAGAAATGTGATATGAGCAGTTTTAAGAGGGTTTTTTGTCTGCATTAAATTTAAATGTTATAGACGACGCGTAAAAATCTTCACGTAATATACAGGGCTGTAGAAAAGAATTCATGTACGTTTCCGCCTATTGGTAGAATTTACTAAAGGACATTAACACAATTAATTGATAATTACAAATGTAAATTAAATTACACAACGAAGGGGTTCAGGGGGGCTCTGCCCCCCTGAAGAAATCTACTTTATTATCTAAAAATTATCAGAATAAGTAGCTCATGAGATTTTCAGAACACCATTACATAACAAGGGGTTTAATTTAACGCTTCTAATGTCAGAAACCTTCGAAATATTTTTTCGCTTTATAAATGTTTATGTAATTTCAAAACTTTAAATTTCGTTTTTTGTAGAAAGATTAATATTACTCAAAGGGTGCTAAACACAATGAATTGTAGAGCTGACGTTGAGGCTCCTGATCTGCAGATTTACTAGTTTAGAAAACTGGCATGCCCCATTTCACACAAACAAATTATTTGATTCTGTGACCAATAGAACGTGATCTACAGAGTCGTGAAAATCTCATTATGTTTCATCCACAAAAAATAAAACAGGCACAGTACTTATAATTCCTGTAAAATCGTTTATTGGCGAGAAACTCTAGAGTTGCTATGATAACTAATGCGGATAACATATCAAAACCGTAATAAGGTTTTTTTTTTTTTTTTTAATCTTGAGAAAACGAACTTCTGTTCACATGATATTCTACTGAAAGTTCAGTAAAAGTAAATAAATATCTGCCAGTTTTGGAAATTATGACTAGAAAATGCTCATTTAACGCAGAAGACAAAATTGAAGACACAGAATCACTTGATATTTTCTGCTTCCATGGTCTCAATTTTTACATACATTTCTTTAAAGACAATTGATGGTATTTACATTCTCTTTAAAGGACATTGCAGCCATGATGGTAACTGTTACAAGTTGGCACAATTACGAAATAATTAATCAAGTGAAAAAAAACAGAAAAGAAAAGATAGAAATGTGAACTAAAATGCTTTTTCCTCTTAAATTGCTTTAACCAAGCACGAGCAAGAATTTTACAAATGTGGTAACCCTGCACCTTCCTTTTTCGTGACTTTACATTTATTGTAAGAAGCAAGTTGTTTGTATAAATTGTAAATAAAAAAATAATGCTTGGAAAGTTTCTTAAAAGTCATTAAAAATCAGTACATTGAACTACAGTTTTCAAACAAATTTCATTTGAAAGTACATTTTGTCACTATTAGATAATACAAAAATTTTAAATATTAAATATTTAAAGGCGAATCTAGAAAAGATAACTGAAAGCGATTGTGCAGGTCGTTACCATATTCGTTATGTCATCAGCGTAGCATACTGATTTTTAGGTACAATTTCTAATATTAAGAGGACAGCACTTTTTTGATGAAGACAGAAAAGTGCGTAATGAAAGGAATCAGATTTTGTCGCTAAAAAAATAAAATAAATAAACAAACAAAATTCGCTTTAAAGTCTCGCGTTAAACTTAATAAATTTCTCCTGACATCATATTTCTAGCGACATATTTCTGATGGTTTTTTACAATTGCAACAACTTACGATTTGTTTAAAAGGATTCATTCATTGATATCAAAACATACATGCAATGAAATTTATACTGGTGCAAAACTCAATACTAAAGAACGAATTTTTAAAAACATTATAAAGACATGAAGGAAAAATCATGAGTTAAGCATAGATTATGAAAATCTGCCAAACACTTCCAAGATACCTAAACATAATTTCGCTAAAATAGCAATTAAAGCCTTTGTGCAGGAATGTTAAAAAGCAGAAAACCAAACTTTTAAAAATGCACAAATAATACGTGAAAAGCAGAAAAATTTGCTGCTTTTCACGTATTATTTGTGCATTTTTAAACGTCGGTTTTCTGCTTTTTAATAACTTCGCTGTTTAATGATGTTAACAAGATACAGAAGAAAACATTTCAGAAAACGCATAACGCATAAGAAAACCAGATTTAAATAATTACAATCTATAGACAGAAAAGTACTCCAATAACGTTGCGCAGTCCTCTATTTGACCTATATATTCTACATACTATACTAATTTTTTTAGTAAGAAGACGTATAATAGACTGAAAATTCACCAATAGCAATTTCTACCAACAGACCGATATACACTTGGACAGCCCTATTCTTTTGTACAGCCCCATATTTAACCTATAGCTTTTTACACACGCCACATATTAAGCTAAAATTTAACTCACACTAAAATACGGTTAAAATCACATTTCCAGAAATTATTAAGATTCGATTATGATATATTTATATTTTTAATAAAACCTGAAAGCATCTACAGGGTGATTCATAAATATCGAAACAATAGGCTATCTCCTTAATTAATGCCCCTAGGTACATACTTCCGATTGCAAAGTTTCATAAAAAAAAAAAAAAAATAGGTGGGAAATTTGATGAGATAAGTTACAAGTCCATGGGAGGTCTATTTGAGAAAATACAAAATTTAAATTTTTATACGACCTCCAAAGGGTAAAATTTTCACTTAGCAATTTTTTCCTTATCCATTTCTGAATTAAACACAAAAAGTTCCATCTTCATATCTGCAAAACTTATGGAGTTATGCCTGTTTAAATAATTCGTCAAGTTTTAAGGGATTAGACACAAATTGAAATGCGTGTTATTCAAGAAACAATGTTACTTTAAAAGTTCCAGGATACATGTAAAAAATATATTTATTGAGTTAGATTTTTCTCTTTTTTGTGATTAACCATTTGCAAATAAAATCACGTACTAAAATTTCTCAGAAAAATTAAAATTTTTAGAATTGTTATTATTTTTTTAATTGGGGTAATTTAAAAACTTTATAACTCGAAATATTATCGTCGAATTTCAAACTTTTTTTCATTTAATTAAAGAGGAAAATATAATTTTAATTTTCTTTCAGGATTTTTTTAAATATTAATATTAAAAAAATAAAAACACAAATTCTAAAAAAAATTACGTAACGTATTTTTTAAAAAAATCATATTTTTAAAAATAAATATATTTTCAAATTCTCGAAACAAAATTACTGTAAAATAATCAAAAAGGTCATGTTCCGAGTTTGCACCCTTTTTATTTTTTAACAATTCTTGACTTAAAAATGTAAATTAATAATTTAAATTAAATTTATTATAATTGTACTTACGCATTTAAATAATAAATATAAATTAGTATTTTTAACAATTTAAATTAATAATTTAAAACGCATTTAAAGTTTAAACAAAGATTGGCTCCTAATAAAATGTTTAAATGCTTTTTAAAAAATTTCAGGTGTGTATGTAACTCTTTCCTGTAGCTTAAACTTCCCATTCAGTTTAACTTTTGCCTTTTCCACCTTCTTTCTGTACTATTTAAAACAAGGTTTTTTCTAACATACCGATAAGAGTGATTTCATAATTTTAACACTCACAACTTCAGGCTTTATATCGTTCCTATAAAACTTTTTTTAATGGAACGATTTTGACCAACTTTAACATTAAATACCTCTTAAAATATTCCTTCGATTTGAATACTATCTGCATCAGCGTATTTATCAAACATTTCTCTGTAATACCACCGATTTTCGTATTTTTGCATGCAGTAGTTTTCATAATATTAACGAAAAAAGACCCCAGGCCACAAAAAATTCAAAACCGGCGGCGGCGGCGGCGGTGACAGCGTTAGTTATTTTATTTATTTTAGAATAGAGAGAACTCTAATAGATTTTTTATATTTAATATATTTTTTTAGACTACGCATTACAAAACCAAAAATAATTTTTATATGTATTATATAAATTATGTATTCTAATAAAGTTTTGAAATTTATTAAATCGATACTTTTGTATTCGCTGGATGCCATGAGTTAATAGCCAAAGATATCGCCACTAAAAGCAGCTTTTTTGGTTCTGATAATCTCAGTGGTTAAGCGCGTAGCTCGATTACATTGTTTGCTAAATTTGCGTTTTCTTTATATTGCTTTGTTTAGTTATTGATGAACAATTAACTTCGTTTTTGAATATTAGATGGGAATGAATGTTGAAATATTGGCATTGTTTTAAATGCAAAGGGTTTAATCTTTCGTAATCGGGGTGCATATGATAGAGATAGATAAAAAAAAAATCTATCTTGAAAAATTTTTAAACACCATAAAAAATGAGTAAATTGAGATACAATTTTCAAACAAATTGGATTTGAAAGAACTTCTTTATCCTATTCGTCGTTGTAAAAATTCAAATTGTGCGATGCTTAAAAGTTTAAAAAAATGCAGTAAAAGCAAAGTCTATTGGGCAGGTGTTACCACCCGCAATATGACGTCATAGTTACTCGCGGACAAGATTTAACTTTCTGATATACAGGGTAATTCATAAATATCGAAAGAATAGGCTATGTCCTTAAATATTGCCCCCAGGCACATACTTCCAATTAAGAAGTTTCATAAAAAAAGGTGTCAAATTTAATGACATAAGTTGTAACTCCATGGGGGGGGGGGGTCTATTTGAGAAAATGCAAAAACAAATTTTTTATACGGCCTCCGTTGGGTAAAATTTCCAATTAGAAAATTTTCTCTTATCCCTTCCTGAATTAAACAACAACAACAACAAAAAAATCATCTCGGTATCTGCAAAACTCGCAGAGTTATTAAAATTCAAAATTCGCCACTTACACCATTTTCCCATGCCTCTGAACGACGAGTTATTGACTCATTTTGAATGTAACATACGGCTCATCCACAAATTGCAAGTTATTAAAAGTCGATTTAAGATCCTCTTTTATCCTCTTCTTTGGACAAAAAATAGCAGCATATAGATTTTGAGTTAAACCTTCTTTCAAATTACGCTGGAGGCCTTTATTAGAGGTCTGCACGGGTCGAAATATCCAGACCCGGTTTCGAGCCGACCCATAGAAAAAAAAGTTCGTCCCTGCCTGGAAAAATGTTTAAATCTTAGCCCGAGTCTGCTCCGGCCTGATTGAATTTCTAGAAAACATAGTTTTTTACGTCAATATGGTTAAAAATTGTTTCGTATGAAAGAGTTCTGACGAAAAATAGTTTTATAGCTTTATAATGGCGTATAGATTTTCTTTTTATATGTTTATAATCTTAATTTTTTAAGAAGCGTCAAAGGCTGTGATATTTATTTTTTTTAATCAATCTCTATTTGTATGTAAATGATTTACTTACCATTTGATATCGTTAATCCATAATCCATGTATTGGAGACTTTCAAAAATGATATACAATAAAACCTTCTAAGACGGAATCCCACAGACAAGAAAAAAATGCCTTATAGACAATTTCCCATCTTAAGAGGTGCAAATATATTCTATACTTTTCTCAAGTATTATTATATTTATTTTGCATGAATCAAAGTATTATTCCGTTTTAGACAGGATTCCGTAATAAGCAGGTTCCTTTTCGCTTCTTTTAGTGTATTTTTTGTGTTTAAATCTACTAACCTTTAAAAACGATTTTTAAAGTTTAATTGTAAATGGTAATATGTTTTAATTGTAATGGCGATTTAAAAATATAGGGTAACTCTAGGATAGATTTCGTAGGAGGATTTCGTAAGTTAGTATGACCTGAAATTATGTTGTAGGGTAACTCTAGGATAGATGGCCATAGTTTTTAAAGATTGATATAAAAATTCTTAGAATGCAAATACAAGAAATACTGATGCACATTTAAAATCCTTATACACATACTCATAATATTTTATGCAAAAAATAATTAAATATTGAAAACAAAAAGTGTTAAACAAAATTGAAATTTAAATGGTAGATGGCCATCTCTCCTTAAAGCCGAGGAGAGATGGCCATCCAATACAAGAAAGAAAAAGTTAATTTAAATAGAAAAAAAAAGCAATTTAACAAATTACAACGACGATTTGGAAAATGATTTTTTCAAAGGCTAAAATTTAAGACATAAAAAATCGCACGGAGTTGATCCTACATTAAGTACGCCATGGATTAAACGATAACATTCCTGGACACATCATCAACAAATTTTAAAAGAAATTTCAGTTTTACAATTTTCGGTACTGTAAATTTTTAAACTTCTACGGAGCTGGTCATACATTACGTACGCCATGAATTAAAGATTAATAGTGTTATTACGCGTAAAAGTTGCAAGCAAGAAAAATCGCCTGCGACTCGTCAGATTTCCTATGAAACTTACGTAATAGCAAAGCATTTCATTGGCTGTTCGGGAAAAGGCTCTTCTATCATCAGAATTCCAAAAAATCTCACGGCCAATTTTAAATAAAGTTTCATTCTTAAACTTCTAAACATCCGGCAATATTACTTTTTATACCGTCGGATAGAGAGAAAAAATGTACTTTTAAATGCAATTTGTTTGAAAGCTGTATCTGAATTTATTTCTGATTTATTAATTTTTTTTGTAGTTTTTATTACTTTTTTGTCACAGTGGCAACACTCTGTTGTCCATCGTTGTTGAAACCAATGGGAAATACAGATTACTGTATATACCAATCAGATAACGAATAAATTGCAGATTAAACCAATGAAAACGTTCAGATATGCTTTTGATTTCCTACCCTGACGCGAACAATAACCATTTTTCCAAATGGTTAAAAAAAAACACATTTCGTATAGTTAATCATAAAAAACATATAGAATTTTTTTAAAGATGCAGTTATATGATGGAAAATGAGTGAAGAAAACTCGAATAAACAAAATTTGAAATATAATTTCAGTACTTCACTTTTCGTAAAATCTTACCACATGCTTGGCAAAGGTCTTGATAATTTGTACAAGTTTCAAGGAAAAATTTCAGGTACCTTATGCATTGTATCCAGACATTCTTTTTGGATGTGATATTATATTGTTTTGCACAACCAACACAGTGATCCTAATCCAATTCTATTTACTAGGAATCTGTAGAATCCGATGATTTAAATGTGTTTCGTTTTCTTCGCTACTGGAATTGTCGTGTTTTTTTTTTTTTTCTGGCATTAATTGTAGTTTTATTACGTTAATTTAGTTTATTTATCAACTTTATCAGTTTCTGTTATGAAAGTTTCCGACGTTTTTCTGTATTTTCTTAAACAAATAAATCGTTAGGTCTTATTACATTATTATTATTATTGTTAAAATAATTATATTAGTTAAAATTTAAATAATTATATCAATTAATATATTTATAAATGTAAACGTTATATATTTGTTTTAAATTTAATTATATTTAATTAAAATTATCTCTAAATATAATTTTGAAATATTGATTAAAGGTGGCCATCTCTCCTGAAATTGAAGGACTGATGGCCGCCCAGTGTAAAGCATCAATAGACATTGTACGTCTTTGTTTTAGTCTTAGAAATAAAGATTAGATTATATACGTGCCTTAAAAATCTACATAGTAAAAAATATACATAACGTACGTACTGCAAAACATTCAAATACCTAAGTCAAAAAAAATTCAACTACCTATTTAATTTACATTAAAATTACACTAACTTTTTATAATCGAAAAAGACAACTGCACGTCGCAATAAATAAACTCGTTGAACTACTTCATACGAACACTGTTTACATTGCAATCTATGATCAAGTTTTGGAGATATTTAGACTTGCCATTTCTCCTCTATGGCCATCTATCCTAGAGTTACAATAAGAATGATTACCGTAATATATACCAACCGCCGCGGCGAGCGGACCATCTTCGTCCGCAGCCATTTATTCTTCCACTTTGTCCGACTCTTTTGCGGAAGCTAGATTCTTAGGTCCCCAGCCACGTACCGAGTAAAGGCTCTCTAGCAAAAGCGAGATTGAAAAAAAAAAATTCAAAGATTGAAACCGGATAAATTTTTTAAAAGGGAAATTACACAAATTAAAGACACCGAAAACCGGGAAGGGAGGGCTCGGGGTGATGAAGCTACCCGACGACCCCTTGCTTCTTCTAGCTTTTTATTAGTTATTCACTAGAAATAAATAATATGACAAACCACCATCGCTAAACTGCATCAATTGATTATGCATCCGATAAAGAAGCTCTTTCAGGAGGTATAGGGTAGCAGCGCCCGCTATTGAGTGTGTTCAAAGCCAAAATTGAGACAGTATTGATTTTCAGAAAAAACAGAAAAAGTTTTGTGGAATTCTGTTCAATAGGTGTAGAGATATAAAAATCTCGGAAATCCGAAGAAACACAGCATAGAAAAAAAATCATCTGTAGGATGATATGCACCAAAATGTCATCCATAATACTGAATATGATGAAGTTTGATGAAATTCCGTGCTTTAGTTCTTGAGATATAGTTCTCACGGCACACCTGCCAACTTGAGATTTTTTTAATCAAATAAATGTATGTGAAACAGAAAACAAATTTTAAAAAGGTACCTTTTATCGTTGTGGTACTTACTTCATTTCAGTTTGATTTACAAATATGATTATTTTGAATTAGGGTTGAAAACGTGAGTTTTACATACATGTTACGGTAATCATAAATTCGTTTTAGACAGGATTCCGTAATAGGCAGGTTCTTTTTCACTTGTTTTACTGTTTTTTTTGGTTGTTGTTGTTGTTGTTTTTTTTTGCGTTTAAATCTACCATCCTTTAAAAACGATTTTTAAAGTTTAATTGTAAATGGTAATATATTTTAATTGTAGTGGCGATTTAAAAATATATGCATTTTTTGTAAATTTTTTGGGTTGAGCCAAACTTTACTGATTTTTGCACGAATTTAGGTGAGTCAGATAGAATGATTTTAATACGGGTTGATTCGAGACCGGGACAGAAAATTTCGCCCCGTGCAGACCTAGGAAGAAAGAAAGCCAGTCCCGGTTCGGTATGAAAAATACATAAGGCCCGGTCTAGACTGCTCCGGCCAGGCCCTGACTATCACACGGGCACCAAATTTGCCCTGGTGCACAAAATTTGTCATTATTTCATCTAAATTTCCTTTAAAAAATCATAATTGTGTAAAAATGTAATATTTTAGGTATCTGAGATATTAATACGATGAATTGTCGAAAAATCGATGATGAAATGACAAAAATATATCTCAATCTATAGTTCAAAGCACATTTCAATAAATAATAGAAAAAAATATTTTATTTTTACTCCTAGAACCGTTTTTCAATTTTCTAGAAAACTTAATTTACTGGTTGACACTTTTCAAATAAATATGTTATATGTAATAAAAAAAAAAAAAAAAAAAAAAACCTAGTATCAGTAAATTAACCGATCTAAGGGGGCACGAAGGATTGAAAGTGCCCTGGGCACAGAAAGTTGCTAGTCGGGCACTGGGTCCGGCCCAAGAATACAGACTATTTTTAACCGCTAAAAACTATATATAGGAATTTAATCATTTTTAGATCATTTTATACAGTTTCCGGTGTGCAGACTGCATTTATTTTTTTTTATTATTTAACTAATTTTTTGAGGGTTTATTTCCATTTTAAATTCAAATTTTCAACATTTCCGGAGATGTTCTTACATATTTTAGAAAAAGTTATTAATTTTAAATTGTTGCCAAAATTGTTAAAACTTGTCCAATAATAATATTTCCTTTAAACTGAAAATTTATTTACACGTGGCTATTATAAACAGAAAAAAAAATCTCTATGAAATTAGAATTAAATGATTACAGGTTAAAAGCAGAAAAATATTAGAAATTACATCATTACAAAAATTGTTTATACACGTGAATATTTAAAAAGAAAAGAAAAACTATAAAACTATTATAACATAATTACATAATATGTGTAAAAAGCAGTAAATGCGGTTGGAATTACGTCCTATTTCAAATAGCCAAATAACATTGCCAAACAGTTTAAATTAAAATATTTAATTACACGTATACGTGATATTTATTTCATATTTCGAAATAATCTTTTTAACTACTGTTGCCAAAGACAGCGCAAATAATAATATTTCCTTTCTAACAATTGAAATATTTCCAGGTGAATATTGCAAAAAGAAAAATTTGGTTAAATTTACGTCAGATTTAAAACGTGTGATTTTAAATCATTTTCTTATAGCTATACTAAAAGATACCTGGAAGCAAAAACTCTGCTGACTTAGTTCATTTTACATTAGCTAATTTTCAGATGTTTAACTAATCGTATTTAATCAAACATGAAATAGCAATTCACAGCAACTTTTTTGGCCTTAAAATCCTTCATTAAAAAAGAAATAAATGGAAACCCGTTTCAGGGATATCGCCACTGGTTTTTTAATTATAATTCAATCTTCCGTAATCTTTTTTAAGCCGATCAAATTAACGGATTTTTAAAGTCTGAACGAAGGTTGGCGAGCGAAACTCGTAGGGGGCAGCCCCTTAGATGAATTATAAAATAGTTTTCACCTGTCTTCTGTAACTCGGGAGACTCTGGTTGGATTCTTTAGTTTTATTTTTAAAAAAATATCACTCCGTGAAACTTTTAACAATCTATATATCTGGCGTGTAAATATCTGTCAAATCTGTCAATATCTGTCAAATATATCTGTCAAAAATTAGCTGCCACTACTCATTTTTGTTGTTGTTGTTGTTGTTTCTTTCGTGAGCAGGCGAAATTTTAATGCTAATGAATGTCGCAAAGTAAAATTGCCAACAATTCTTCTGAAATACATAAACAATATCGTAATGGTCTACTTTCATTATTACAACCTTAATATATAACACACCAAAATCTAAAACTAAAACCAAGCTTTTAAATCATTGAGAACGACTTTTCTTTTTTACTTCGACATAGCGCTACATTTGAAAATAAATTGTCTCACTTTTTTTCTTCTGGGGACTCCATTATGATAATTATGCAGTTTTTCTTATAAATCAAAACATTTTTTTTAAGTGCTAATCATCTAAAATTACTTTCATTAGTAGAATACAAACAAACAAACTACAACAAGGAAATCTTCTTCTGACCCAAATTTTCAGCTGTATCATAGATAATGCATATCTCTCACAAAGATAGAAAAAACAAATCGGAAATTGTACGTCAAACCTAGCAAATGAGGTGCGTTCGTACAATAAAGTGTTTTATAAATATCCAGATCTTGGATAAAAAGCTATTGCACTTTTATGCAAAAATGCATGATACAAAATTCATTACGATATTTAATTCAGTAATACGGAAATAATAGAACTCCGTCTGAAATAGGAGGTATCACCATGACAACCTAGAAACACTACCTTTCATGGGATATCATTGAATTAATACATTACGTATGATAGGATTTAATGGAATAATCACCATGGCAATCCAGAATCATTAACTATTATGGGATATCATTGAATTAAATACGTATGATAGGATTTAATAGAATGAAGCAAACTTTCATAAATATCTTTTTAAGTTTTGATTCGATTTTCATAAAATTTGAAATGACTCTACAAAATTCTGCAAGGATTATATATATTCATTTTCAAACTATTCGGTGGGATAGTTTTTGCTCTGTTATATGCGGACAGACGGACACGTACCAGACGATGACTATAGGTGTATTTATATAATTACGAACGCACTTAAAAATGTATTGTAATATCTAATATACATGAATTAATGACAGCATAATTTAACGTGCTTACTGGTATTATTTTTAAAACAATTGATAATATTAATTTTTCGTAAATAAAGAAAAATTTACTCCATTTCCATAATATATAATTATGCAATATTTAATTTTTTGTTTTGTTTTCGAAAAACAATGTAATATTAGCACTTAATTACATTCATAATTACACTTTTAATCAATACAACAACCGGAAACAGAGCAAAATCCAAGTTTTTAAACGTTAATAAGTGCCCTTCTCTTACATTGTGCAGTATATAAAATAAATTATCTTTCTTTTTTTACCATAGGAATATGCATCTGTATATACATTTTGATTGTGATAATTGCAGTTTGTTTTAAGAATCAAAAGATATCTTTAAGTGCTATATGATGTAATCATATATTTGGCCTAATTTATTAATTTAAATGTATTAAAAAGTAATTAATTCCCCTCTCTTTTAATGTTTATTTCTTCAGTCTTTTATTTTAGCGAAAACACGCTTTAGCTCTGTCAAAATTCAATATCTTTTACTCTATATTTATCCCAGTTAAAAAGGTCATTCTTTCAGGCAGATGTGTTAATTTAACTCATTTTAGAAAATCAATTTGATAGATTTATGGGTTTTGCAATCATAAAAGGAAATTACTTTTTATATTATCTTCAGTTTCACTTATAATGCCTCGGTAACGTACTGCAGTTATCATAACAACAAAAGCAATAAATAAAGTTACTATGACATATCTGCCATGTTTTCAGCTGCTTTAATTTAGGTCTGCCTGTCATTGCCCCAATATGTTGGTTAATGATGACCTTGCCAATTCTGGTTGACCCTTGGCAGTTTTTGTTTTAAATTTTAGAATGCATTTCTTCGTAACGTAAATTTTAGTTGGCGCACCATGACTCGATTTGGAAAATATTTTCTGGCTTTGTAAGCGTCACTATTCCTCTATTTCTTCATCTGAGAGGTCGTAATTAGCAATTCTGGCGGGGGGCCACCTCATCTTACTCATCAAATAAAAGTTTTCCCATGGAGTCGAACTGTGAATTATTGAGTATTTGATTTTTCAGTATTCTCTCATTTTTCAGGATTGGAGCCTTTGCGGTCTTAACGCAAAATGTAATAATATATCAGATATGTACGATTTCACGGCTTGGTACAAAAACTCTCTCCATTTCAAATAGACAATTTAACTACACATGCTAATTATCTAAAATTAGTTTCACTTGTAGAAGACATACAGAATAATCTAGACTGGGACAGGCATATCTATACTAATATTATAAGAAGTAAAATTGTGTGTTTGTTAAAGGTAATCTCTGGAGCTACCAAACCGATTTCAAAAGTAATGGTATTAAAAGGATGGTATTAGTCCAACTTAGAACATCGGATATATTTTATGTCGGTGCCACTACCCCAAAGGGGGGTGCAGGAGCAAAAAGCGTTCTAAAAATGCGAATTTTGCGTTACTGAAGGGCCTAGCAATATAAAATTTCGAATATTAGTTACTTATAAGATATAAAGGATTTCTAAGAACAGTTCTTAAAAATTCGAAATTAAAAAGGGGTGAAAATGCACAAAAAGCGTTCTAAAAAAGGTTCTAAATGGTGATTTCTACACAATCTCAGGAAATACCAAAACGATTTAAAAAATAATGGAGTCCAAATGATGGTGACAACCCATGCTCCAAGATAGGCTATATTTTATGTCGGTGCCACTACCCCAAAGGGAGTGCAGGAGCAAAAAGCGTTCTAAAAATGCGATTTTTGCATTACTGAAAGGCCTAGCAATATGAAATTTGAAAAATGTTCTAAATGGTAGTTTATACGCAATCTCAAGAAATACTAAACCGATTCAAAAAATAATGTTGTCAAAATGATGGTGACAACCCTTGTTCCAAGATAGGCTATATTTCATGTCGGTGCTACTACCCCAAAGGGGATGCAGGAGCATAAAACGTTCTAAAAATGCGACTTTTGCGTTGCTAAAGGGCCTAGGATCATGACATTTGGAATATTAGCTACTTATTAGATATAGAGGATTTCTAAGAAGTTCTTAAAAATTCGAAATTTAAAAGTGGTGAAAATGCACAAAAAGCGTTCTAAAAAACGTTCTAAATGGTGGTTTCTACACAATCTCAGGAAATACAAAACCGATTTAAAAAATATTTGTGTCAACATGATGGTGACAACCCTTGCTCCAAGATAGGGTATATTTTATTTCGGTGCCACTACCCTAAAGGGGGTGCAGGAGCAAAAAACGTTCTAAAAATGCAATTTTTGCGTTACTAAAGGACCTAGAATCATGAAATTTGGAATAGTAGTTGCTTAAAAGATATCAATGAACTCTAAGAACATTTTCTAAAAAAATCGAAATTTAAAAGGGGGGAAAATGCGGGAAAAGCATTGTAAAAGCTTTCTAAATTGCGATTTCTATGCAGTTTCAGGAAGTACTGAACCGCTTTCAAATATATTGGTGTAAAAATGATGGTGACAGCTCTTGATCTAAGGTAAGCTATATTATAAGTCTGTTTCCACTACCCCAGAGGAGATGCAGGAGCAAAAAACGTTCTAAAAATGCGATTTTTGAATTATGGAAGGACCTAGATTCATGAAATTTTGCATGGTATATACTTATTAGATATAAATTATCTGTAAGAACATTTTTTTTTTTAATTTGAAATTTAAAAGCGGTGAAAATGCGCGAAAAATGTTCTAAGTGACGATTTGTGAGCAATCTCAGGAAGAAACAAACTGATTTCAAAAGTAATGGTGGGAAATTGATGCTGACAGACTCTGCTCTAACATACACGCTATTTCATGTCGGTATCACTATCACCTGGAGGTTGCAGGAGCAAAACAAAATTCTAAATTTCGATTTTTGTGATCGGTAGGAGCTAGCAACTTGAAATTAGGCAAGGTACATATTTATTAGCTATAAATTATCTTTAAAAACAGTTTCTTAAAAATTGGAAATTTAAAAGCGGTGAAAATGCGCGAAAAGAGATAATTCTAAATTGCGATTTCTACTCAGTCTCAGAAAATACCAAACCTATTTTAAAAGTAATGGTTGCAAATTCATGGTGACAGTCCCTGTTCCAACATAGGCTATATTTTATATTGCTGTCACTACCATCTGGGGGTTGCAAGAGCAAAACATGCTCTAATTTGCGTTTTTTGCACAACTGAGGGGTCTAACATTTTGAAATATGGCAGGGTATTAACTTACAAGATGCAACTGCTTTCTAAGAACAGTCGAAAGAAAATTCCAAACTTAAAAGTATGAAGTGAGCGAAAAGCGTTCTAAAAATGTTCTAAATTACAATTTTTCTGCACTCTTATCAAATACTAAACCGATGTAAAAAATAATGGTGACAAATTGTTGGTGACAGAACCTGCACAAACATAAGCTATATTTTATGTCTGTGCCACTACTGCCAGAGGGTTGCAGGAGCCAAAAACTTTCTAAATTACGATTTATGTGATACTGAAGAGGCTAAAAATTTTAAATATGGCATGGTAGTTACTTATAAAATATAAATGCACTCGAAGGACTGCCGAAAATAAATTCGAATTAAAAAGGAGTGAAGCGAAGGGGAAGTGCGAAAAGCGTTCTAAAAAAATCCTAAATTATGATTTCAATGCAATTTTAGGGAATATAAACCGATTATAAAAGTAATAGTTGCAAATCAATGGTAACAGTCTCTGACCTTACACAGGCTATATTTCATGTCGATGATTCTACCAGCTGGGGTTCACAGGAATAACAAACGTTCTAAAAAAGGCCTTTAAAAGCTTTCTAAATTACGTTTCTGTGGAATATTAGGAAATAACAAACCGATTTAAAAATTAATGTTGGCAAATTAATGGTGACAGTTCCTATTTCAACATAGCCCTTTATGTTTAGAGAGGTGGTAGGGCTTGGAATTTGACATGATGTTTAATTTTAAGATTTAAGAAGATGGTTTCTAAAAAATTCAAAACTTCAAATGAATACTGGAATAAGCGTATTAATTGAGCATAAAAGTTTCAAAATATTTTCAAAATTATCATTTATTTTGCTTTATTTCTTTTTATTAATTTAAGTTTGATTTCTGCCTAATGCAGTGTAATAATGAAGTTCAGTCAAACTGTTTCTTAAATAGTAATTTTTTAACTATTCCTAAAAGCATAAATTATTTTAACAAAAATTACACTTATAAATATCACTTTCATATTTCAAATATTACGCGAGCAAAGCCGTGGGGTTTGCTAGTTTATAATTAAAAAGAAAAGTGCTCAGTTAAACTGATGGAATTGAGCTCACAGACTATTCACACTAATTGTATATTATACACTTATTTATGTCTATTCATAAAATAGAGCTCACTTTTTTTGAGCAAAATGATAAATACATTAAGGGGGATTGTCCTTCCGTTCCACCCCTTTATACTTAACCAATCAACCCCCCCCCCCAAAAAAAAAAAAAAAAAAACTAATCAGGGATGTGCCTTATCGGAATTAATCTATATGCAAAATTTGAAGCAAATCTGATATTTATATCAAGAGTTATCGCGTTACGTACATACATACGTACATACAGAACCTGCGGGCACATTAGTTCAGAGGCTGAGATAGCCTGTGAGCTAAAGATGAACAATGAATAAAAATTAAACTGGCTCTAACCTACATATATAGCAATGTGTGTATAGATCCGAATGAAAAAAAAATGTCATGCTGCCGGTACCGTCGAACACAATTCAACAATTTGCCACCATCTTAAAGTTTTCTTTAAGGGGATATTAATGTTCCTGTTCATGAAAAAAAGAAAAGAAAAAGATTTCTGAACTGTTAGATTATATACATTTCTACACAAAAGAGTTCATAAGTATAAGCTGGTATGTACGTGATTTGCTTAAAGGTGCTTTTTAAATCAGTTATGCATTTTCAAGCTGATCTATATTTAGTATATTGAGAGATTTTGTAGAATATAAATAAAATTATTGAAAAGACCACACACAGAACTGGGTACATGGCGTCTATATATGATAATTTCTGAATGTGTAACTCGCTGAACAAAATTTTAGCATACTATATGTATATATACAAATCTACAGATCAAATATAGGGCTGCACAAGAGAATTGGTATACTTTTCTCAGAGCTGCCACTGGCGAGTACTTTTTAATTCTGTTTTGCAGCACTTTCTCAAAACAAAAATCTTTTTCATACAATTTGACAACATGTGTAAGAGAAATATACTACAAAATCTGTTTTTTGTAAACAGTAGTACGAGAAGAATATAAAAAAAGTCGCCTGTGACAGTACTGTTTTCTGGTTATGGGCGGTAATTGCGAAAAAAAAAGTTTTTAGTGATTACAAAGGAATCTTATTTACTTTATTAAACAACGAATTTTTTTATGGTGTACTGGAAGTGATGGAAAGTGTTTCATAATGTATGCTTGACACAGGATTTTTCTTTCTTGTTTTTTTTTTCATCCTTTTTTAAAACAAAGGAAATTAGCGTGATTTTGGCGACCGCTGGGTCTGAACGGCAGAAGGCAAGCGTAACTCGTAGGTGCACCGCTAACGCCCTCTGCCTCCTATGAGCATGACATCATTGCGGCTAGGCTTGAATGCCTTCAACATTGGAAGAGCTTCCTAGTCTAAAAAAAGTATTTTAATACATACAAACTACTGTTAAAATGTACTTGTTATTAGTATTCTTATGACGATAAAAAAGATTTTTTTTCAGTCAATATAGAAACTTTTCATCTTTATGTGTGATAAATGTAGCACTGTCTAATTTTAAACAATATTTATGGAAAAACAATTTTATAATATTTTACTTCTCTCAATACAACATTTTTAATTGTAAAACATCTATAACAAAACAAAAAACAAGCTTTTAAATCGTTTAGAAATACCTCCGTCTGACATTATGCGTGGTGCAGTGCATTCAAATAATTTATCTCACTTGCTTTACTGCATGTAAGTATCTTAATTCTGATAATTATGCAGTTTGAATCAAAACATATTTTTTTAAGTGCTAATCGTCTAAAAGCACTTTCACTCGCAGGAAATATACAAACAAACAAACAAGAAAAGTGAAACCAGCTTCTGACCCACATATTCAGCAATGTCTGAATAGTGCCTATCTCAGAAAAAATGCCATTGTGCCGGCGCAACGCGCTTCAAGAATTCACCATCATCTTAACACCTTCTTTATTCCGATTCTTTTTCCTTTTAGTTCGGGTCTTCCCTAGTTAAAAATGGGGCCAAGCTGCGGATGGAACAGGGATGGCTCTATTTCGAATGTTCTTTTGTGTGGGATTGGGAGAAAAGTGGCCACTTTTCTGGTTGACGTTCGCAGGAAGAAACAATGCCGGGATTTGACGCATGAATGGTCGTGTTACAGAAAGTGAAACATGCTTTCCCTGAAAGTGGTGGAAGAGGTATGGAACAAATCGCGAATGAACAATTAGGTGCTCATTGAAGCGTTTCTCATAAGAGGTAGAAATTAATTTTGGCTGCAATCTTGAGGTTAAAATGCAGAAAGAATTCGGATATTTAATCATGACAAATCCACTCGTTTGGTCATTTACTTAAGTTAGTACAAATTTTACTTTTAGATTTTAAGGTATCGATTTTTCATTTTTCAATAATCTGTATAATAGTAGCCTAAGTCATGCGACTGTCGTTAACAATTCCGGGCAGACCGCTTCACTCAGGCGGCCGTTTTGGTACTTTTATGTTGGTCAGGCGCAGGTGATAAATCGCCAAATATTGTTCCATCGCCATCATTTCATCTATATTATAATAGTCCAAGTCATGTGATTGTCATAAACGATTACGAGCTTATCTCTTCACTTTTCATATGCAAGGCGGCCATTCTTAATGAAAATGAGTTTTTCGAATAAAACTACATAAAATTTTTCACGATCGCAAAGAATTCTTGGTACTTTTATGTTAGCCGGGCGCAAATCTGGCCAACAGCATTTTTTAACTCGCATGATAGCATTTTTTATTTTTCGCGTGGTAGATTAAACCAATGCTTTGATGTTGACATTAAATGTCATGGTTTATGGTATTGTATATTCTTTTTCTTATTTTTTTTTCCTTAAAGAAAAAGTGAAAGTCATGAATTTTAAATGTTTCAGTGTTAAATTAAAGTTATGTATTATAAATAAAATGAGTGAAAGGATTATTTAAAAATAATAATAATAATAATTAAGAAAAATATGTTTGGCGATTCATCACCTACGCCCGGCTAACATAAAAATACCGAGTTCTTGATGTCTCTATCAGAAACTTTTGATTTGGCAACAGATTAAGCAAGCAAATTAAATTATGAATGAAAATATCATGATAAATGCTTAGCATATATTTAAGGAAAACCAAACTGGTCGCCAAGGGCGGCTAGTATTAAAATATAATCTTTTAACTGTCGAATTATTCTTAAATTGTGTCTGTATCTTAATTAAAACCAGAATTGCAGCCGTTTACAGTTATAGCTATTACAGCTTTTGAATTGTGTTTTAAAGTTATTTTTAGCTATTTCTCAAAATGAAGTTTTTCAATTTTCACTATACGCAAAACATCCTATAGCAAAAATTATATGCATGAAATGCCTTGGAATTTTGTGTACTTCTTTTACAAATGTTTATTGAGGGAATAGACTGCACTCATGATATTATCTATAAAATAAAAGCGCAAAGTGTTTGACTGTCATCAACAGTTCCGGGATGACCGCTTCACTTTTTGTATGTCAAGCGGCATTTCGGGAGACCCTGTTCTGTCGCCAAATGCCGCCAACTTGGCTACATATCGCCAAATTTGGCGACCAAAATTAGTAGCCAAAAGTGACGCCAATTTCGTGATATCTCTAATATTTCGCCAAATTTATGGGAATTTGGCGAAATATTAGAGATTACGAAAATTATGTAAATATATGTATATTTCCATAATTGTAAACCAATAGGGTTTACTTGCTTAGAGAAAATCAACACATTGCGATATTTTAATGCAACAAAAACTAATATTAGCTTAAGGAATTAAATTAATTATATTTAAGGGAATCCAAGTAAATTAAATTATGAGTAAAAGTAACATGATGGCATGCTTTAGCATGCTTAGCGTGCTTTCCCAAACATAAATTTTAAGAGAGACGAAACTGGTCGCCAAGGGCGGCTAGTGTTAAATAGTTTTATATTTATAGTGGTATGACAAAGTTGCAAAGAATTTTATAAATTTTTCATTACATCAGTACTTCAACTTCCACAGCATCTGAGATATAGATGCTATTATAATGCGAATAGTTTGTGTCCTATAGAAAGTCATTCTCTTTATTATGCAATTTACAAAATGCCAATACATTTGTTTGTTTTTGAGTTATAATGTTTTGCGGAAATGCAAATTTTTTACATAATTTTGAATATTTTTCACTTTAAAAAAATTATTTCTTCATAATTCCTAAAATATTTATCAAAGTTTTAGCTTAAATGTCATCATAAAAAAATTATCAAAGTTTTAATTTAAATGTCATCATAAACAATTTATATAAAGAAAAAATTTCAAAAAATCACTTCCAAAGGTGTGTGCATACTTTAAAGTAAACAATTAAATATATATTTATTAATAAAGGAATTTAGTATTTTTACTGTTAAAGACACTTACCAATGAAAGTTAGGAACGGTCATATCTTTAGGGAAGTCCAATATTTTAAATGATCGACTACTACTTTCTTTTCAACTGTAAATAATAATTAAACCATTTAAATATATGTATTTGTTAACAACACGTGTGCCATATTTTTAGTCTCAGGACTGATTTCAGTCTTGAAGAGATTTTTGACTAATAGTAAATTATACAGCATATATTTTAATAAAAACAATTTTGCAAGTAAAAACTTTTAATCCCTTTCTTTATTGTAAAAGATCAGTTTCTATCCATAATGGAAGACAAATAGAAATCTTCTTATTCATCTCTATTTGGTTATATAGCTAATACTCAGAAAATTTTTCAGTCTTGGCTGGAATGGACATCTTACACACAGGGTTAAAAACACCCACAGGCAAAATCTTTACCTATGCTATTTATTTTTTATCATATAGTTTGGGGGTTCTGCCCCCGTCGACATATGCTCGCCAACCCCAGTCCGAACAGCGCATGGTCTGAAAACATGCTAATTTGAACTGTTTAAAAAGATTATCTGATTATAAGATTAAAATGATATTATCATGAAGAGTGGCGATCTTCCGTAATCGGGTTGCAACTCATTTTCCCTTTATTTTCCTTGCAATTTATTTTCTATAATTTTTCGATGCCCAAAACCGCATCCATCGCCGTCGCAACCGCTGGCGGCTGTTTTCGCGATTGTTTGAGTAATATCAAATGTATATTTTGAAATTAGCTTGAATAAAACGGTTAAGTAAAAAATATCGGCTCTACCAGAATTTTCTAGCCTTAAATGAAAAGTTTTCATTTACATGGTATAATTTTAAATATGACGTTTGAAATATATCGCTTTAAATGATACAATATTCACCATTAAATGCTTTTTGCTCGTATTTTAAAGTTTTCCTTCTTTTTTAATATTCAAGTGTAAATATATTTTTTGATTGAAAAGTGTTGAAAAACAGCTATTTAAAAATATGAATTAAATCTATATTTAGTTAATGACATTTTGAATGAAAATTTTAAAAATCTGCCAAAAAATGTGAGAAATTTTAAAAATAATTAGACACTGCACAATGCACACTACTATCCAGCCACATATATTTCTGAAAAATATGATTAAATTGCTATGCATACTTTTTGATTCTTATTTAACTGAACTATCTTGACAGATTTCAACATTAAGTAGCGCTTAAAATAATTCTTCGGTTGAAAAACTGTTTGCTTCAAAGTATTTATCGCACATTTATCTGTAAAACGATCTATTTTTATATATTCATATTCAAGGCTGGAGTAGCACAGTTGAAGTTTATTCCAACAGAGCGAAAAATGTCCAGACCAGGGATCGAACCTGGATACTTGGCGTGCCGTGCCAATGCCTTACCTGTTAGGCTATCCGGACCGATACCTGGCTGACATAATTCACTCTCTTATTAGTTGGACTTGACTGCGAACTGTATATTTATATGAAAAAAGTTTTGCATTGTGAGACGAGAAATCGCACTAAATTATCCTTTCTTAAGACTGAATAATGTCAATTCCTCATAACAAAGATTGTCCGTATTGCCTCCTATAAAATGTAATAAAGAGTTGGTTGATTATATAGGGTGTCCCAGGATTATTGGGACAAAATTTAAGGGGACGTAGGGGACATCACAAGAATTCAGATTTGCATAGAAACCCATGGTCGGAAACGCTTTCTTGGCGCGGTAGTGACGACACAAAACACAAGAAAGACAGGACACGAATAAGAGGAGAAAACACGCTTATTATCCTTAGTACAGCAAAAAACTAAGAAAAAATAACATTAAAGAGACAACCATCATCATCGAAGTAGCTGTTCGAAATTACGACCCGGGCCGTGATGCATGGAAGCGCATTTCCGGCGCATGGAAGATCTAATGTTCTCGAAAATACCGGGGGTATCCCGGACTTCCCCAGCTGCCGCCACGATGGGTGCAACCAGCTCCTCAGCACTTTCCAGCATTGTCACGGCATTTTTGCAGCACGAAGAATAATAATTTCGTTTCTCTCCCTGTTCGTGTTCTTTCTTTCCTGTGTTTTGTATTGTCACCAACGCGTCAGGAAAGCGTTTCCGACCATGGGTTACTATGCAAATCTGAATCCTTGTGATGTCCCCTACCTCCCCTTAAAGTTTGTCCTAATAATCCTGAGACACCCTGCATATGTTTTTACTTATAGGGAGTAAAATGGTTTGCTCGATTACCCCATACTGAAATAATTAGTGTTGTTGTTAATTATAGTAATGAAAACAATTATTAAAAAAATGGTTTAGCTTCATACAGACACAAGGACAGACGGACGATTTTGATTAACTTTTAAACGATTCGATCCAGTAAAAATACGTTTTAAAAAATTTTGCCATTATTGAGCATGTCAAAGAAGCGGCACTGTACGAAAAGAAATTACTACCTTAAAAGAAGTAAATAAAAGGAAATCATTCGCGGATGAATTATTACAGATATCGCCAGCTTCCTTTTTGAATTAAAAAAATTTAGTCTCATTCTGTGAGATAATTATCTAACTTTAAGATAATTTTTTTTTCTTTTTAAGTGCGTCTGAGAGTGAAACCTTAAAAAAATGTTCCTTTCTTTTAAAGAACAAGTTTTTTTTCTTACAAGCAGATTGCTGTTATGGGACAATTCATGCATACAAACAACATTGTTTATTAATGAATTAAAAAAAAAAAATAGGAAAAACAGTGAAATTCTAACTTGAACCATATAAAAGTGCAGTTTTTCAGTTTAAATTTCTGAAAAAGATCTACTAAAACGAACAACTCTATTCCGTCTAATTCCGTTATTTGTATACTATACTAAATCCCGTCCGAAGCAAGATGGTATCTTGAATCAGATTGGTTGGTTGTATTTATGACTGCCAATTATCAGCACGAGGGATATAGGCCCTAGGGGAGGGGAGTGCCCTCCGTGGGGGGGTCTTTTTAAGGGAACCTAACCCGTATTTACGCTTGGAAAACCAAGGTTCGAAGAAAACTACGAAAACTCCGAACGATTAGGCCGACGAGCGCGATTGGGATCGAACCCAGCACCTTCCGTCTACCAGCTTCGAGAACAGAAACTCTCGGCCACTAGTGGGGCGTATCTTGAATCAGAAAACGGCCCCATACCGTAATATACACCCCGCTACGAAAATTTTTATTTTTATTTTTTTTCAATATTGACAGAACATAATTTCTATTTTTAGAATTTTAAAAAGTTATTTTTGTGAAAAATGACGAAAAAAGTTATTATCGTTTAACGATACATATTTAAATTTTGTAATATGTATTATAACCCATATTTTAAATATACAGTGCATGTTAAAGCTTATATATGAAAATAAATCTTAAAAATTTAATGGTTAAAGCTTAAAAAAAATAATATTTAATGCTAATACAAAAAATAAGGTTTAACATTTAATGGTCAAAGCTTAATGGTTTAATGTTTTGAATGTTTGTTCGAACAGTTAGTTTGGACAAAACGTTTAATCTGACCATGCGCCGTGTGCGTCTGTCACCTCTTTCTGATTTTACATGTATGTATAAAAACACTCTAAAAGTAACATCGTAAATTACATTAAGTGGGGCATTGACAAAAAATACACTATTGTGCCACATAACTGTCGTTAAAATACTACAACTGCCATCAGTATGTAAATAAAAAATAGTCATTGTGAATAACACGATATTCTTACACAATTGCAAGTGAATAGTTAAAATCGATGGCGTTACCTTTTTAAATAATTAATCTACTATATATATATATATATATGTATGTATGTATATATAATGGAAATAGGAATTTTGTTCCGGCCGCTTATAAGTTGAGTTCTGCTGAATGGATATTGACGGGACTTCACTATTAATTACATCATTTTTCAGAGTGGATTTTAGTTACTCTATATTCAATTTCTGAAATAGATCAATGATCAATAAAGGCTCCAATTCCAATTTTTAGAATTAAAAAATTAAAAATCAGTGAAAATTACGTCATATTGACACAGTAATATCAATTTTCTTCTCAGTTTTATTAATGTAAAAATACATAGCGTGACCGGTGAAAACTTTTCAAACACTAAGGGGCTTTGCCCCCTACGAGTTACGCTCCCCAACTTCCGTTCAGACACCGCAAACTCTAAAAGCACGCTAATTTGATCGAAAGGCTGAATTATAATTAAAAAAACGGTGGCAATCTCCTTGTTAACGGGCTGTTTTCGTCTTTGATTGAATCAGATCAGTAAAAAATTTGAAATTAATCTAATGTGAAATTAATAAGTAAACAGAATCTTTGTCTCCCGGTATTTTTTAAATAAGACATTTTAAATGAATCGTTTTAGATATGACGTAATTTACACGAAAGTTTTCTTTCCCTTATTAATACTCACGTGAAAATACTTTTGTTGTTAGAAGGGAAATACTATTTGCCCTGTCTTAGAATTCACAACAATAGTATAAAAGGTTATCTCAAAATATGAAATAAATGTCTCGCACAAATAAATTTTTAAATTGAAACTGTTTGTCAATATTATTGTTCGGCCATTTTAAATATGATATAATTTCCTCCATTTACGACTTTTAACGCATATTAATGAACTTATTATTTTACAATTTTCTTTCTCTTTTAAAATTCATGTGTAACTATAAGTTTTAAGACGTAATTTTCATTTTTTTCCTACTTTTAAAAGTAATCATTTAATTCTATTTTGAAACTTTTTTTCTGTCCACGTGTAAATAAATTTTTAATTTGAAGGAAATATTATCCTTGGCGCTGTTTTAAAAATTGGCAACAATTTAAAATAATACCCTTTTCTAAAAGATGTGAAAAATGTTTCTCGAAATGCTTAAATTTTGAATATAAAAATGGAAATAAATCCTCAAGAAATGAATCAAATAAAAAAAAAATAAAAAAAATAAATGCAGTCTCCACAGCGGGAATTTCTAATGTATAAAATGATCTAAAAATTATTAAATTCCTATGTATCGTTTTTGCTCCTATAAAACTTTTTTAATTTAAAGATTTTAACCAATTCTAACATGTAAATATCTCTTACAATAATTCTTAGATTTAAAACTGTCTGCTTCAGCGTGTTTATCAAACATTTCTCTATAATACCACCGATTTTCATATTTTTGTATGCAATATATTTCTTAATGCTAACAAAAAAAGACCCAACGTCCCAAAAAATTCATAAACAGCGGCGGTGATAGCGTTAGTTACTTTTTTTTTTAGAATAGAGAGATACTTTATATATGTATTTTTATGCTAAACCACGGTATATTCAAATTAAAAAAAAATTAATTTAATTGTTATGAAAAAAAAAACTAATGAAGTCATAGTGCATAAAGATAAAATAAACTCAATAGACAACATTCTTGTGATGTCGCAATAAATATGAACTGTTAAAATTTCATACAGAAACTTTTAAAATTAAAATTAAATTATTAAAATGGGATTTTTTTTAAATAGCTAATCTACATAGCTAAAAAAATGAGCACATCTACAAATCAACAGCATTTATAAAAACAAAAAATAATTAACAAAATCGGTTCAGTAGAAAGTTCATTGCAGATGAGTAAAAAACAGTCTTGTGTGTTAAATATATAGATGTCATGGTTCGCCCCGAAATGATTACCTGCACTTGAATTTTATTATGAATAGATTACAAGAATACATTTAAGCAAAGAAGACAATTTTCGTAACGCCATCTTTCTAATTTAAATACACTCGCTCTGCTCAATTTCGTGCATGTTCTGCATGCGTACCCCTAGTTAATATAGATATGTTAATGTATTTCAATGCCAGCAAGTGCTTGTAACACTTAAAATAATTTTGTAATTTTGAATTACTTATTTCATAAATTTCACACACATTTGAACTGTAAGAGTTATTGGCCGGTAAGCCTGCTTTATTGTATGCAAATAATACTTTTTAAGGCATTCCAATAAATACTACGAGCAAACGTGGACTTTTTATTTAATTTGCCGGGCCTATGCATGAGGAATATAAAAAAATATTTTCAAGAAAGTTGAATAAAAATTCCCCGTTTACTCGTAGCATTTATTAGAGTAAACAGGGACTTTATATTTAATTTTCTTTTAAATATTTTTTTACATTCGTCATACATACTTGATGGAGTTTCTCTGGCACTTTAAACAAGTCGTACATTGTACGTTAAACATGGCAAATGAGGTGTGTTAGTACTATAACTAGTTTTATAAATATTCAGATCTCGGTGCAATATCTGTTGCACTCTTATGTAAAAATGCATGAATACAAAATTTATTACGATTACATATTATATATATTAAATTCAGTAATACGGAAATAATATGACTATATCTGAAATAGGACTTAATCATCATGGCAATCTAGAATCATTACCTATCATGGGATATCATTGAATTAATTACGTATGATAGGATTTAATAGAATGAAAAAACTTTTATTAATACCTTTTAAGTTTTGATAAATTTGAAATGACTCGGTAAAATTCTGCAAAGATTATATTAAATTTCAAACCATTCGGTTGGGTAGTTTTTGCCCTGTTATATGCGGACAGACGGACAGACCAGGTGACGATTATAGGTGCTGCGTAATTATATAATTACGAACCCACCTAAAAATGACTAAAGTAGCGGATGTGGTGGTCTCTTTTCCTGTACATGGTCTGTTCGCAAAGTTTCAAGACTGGTCTAAGAATGCAAATTTTATTAAACATTTTTGTACAGAGAACTAAAATTCTTCGAAATATGAACCTTGGGAGTCAGCACACCGCTGCCAGCGTTTTTTTTTTTCATTGTTCATAGGCTTCTCTGGAAGTCTTCTCGTGCAATGCTGAAGGGACCTCGTCAAAGCTGGAATCGTGGATAGCTGGAAACGTGTCGAATCGCTTCCCTTTCAGGTCTTTCTTGATCCGGAGGAACAAAATAAAGTCGCTGGGAGCGAGGTCGGGGCTGTAGGGGGGCTTGTGGCAGGATTGCCACGTTGAACTTAGCCAAAACTTTAGTGGTTGTGAGCGACGTGTCATAGGGCGCACTGTCGTGGTGAACAATCTAATCGTCTCTGATGTCTGGGCGGACGCGCCGGGTCAGGTCAATTTTAGGCTGGAATGCACCACCATTTGAAGGATCGAGTCCGGCGCATCCGCTCAGACATCAGATACTATTAGATTGTTGACCACGACAATGCGCCCTCTCACACGCCGCTCGCCGCCGCCGATGTTTTGGCAGAGTTTAACGTGACAAAACTGCCGCAGCCCTCCCTACAGCCCCAACCTTGTTCCCAGCGACTTTTTTTGATCCATCGGATCAAGAACGACCTGAAAGAGAAGCGATTCGACACGATTCCAGCGATCCAGACAGGTTCGACGGAGTCCCTCATCAGCCTTGCACTCGAATACATCCAGGAGCCTATGAATAATGGGAAAAACGCTGGCAGCGGTGTGTTGATGCCCAAGGGTCATATTTCGAAGTATTTTAGTTCGTTGTACAAAAATGCTTAATAAATTTTGTATTATCGGACCAGTCTTGAAACTTTGTTAACTCACCCTGTATTTGGAAGACTCTCATATTAGATACCGACTGCTCATATTGGATATATAGGAACATTATTTTTAAACGTGTTACATATATTCCATCATGTTGCATATACCTCCATACAATATGGCGTGCACTTTATTAGTCTCCGATATACTATTTTTTTGGGCAACATTTAAAGTGTAATCCATAAAAATTAACGTTCCGTTATACAGGGTGATTCATAAATATCGAAACAATAGGCTATTTCCTTAAATATTGCCACTAGACCCATACTTCCAATTGCAAAGTTTCATAAAAAAAGGTGCAAAATTTAATGACATAAGTTGCAACTCCATAGGGGGTCTATTTGAAAAAATACGAAAATTAAATTTTTATACGGCCCCCGTAGTGTAAAAATTCCAATCAAGAAAACTTTCCTTATCCATTCCTGAATTAAGCACAAAAAATTGCATCTGCATATCTGAAAATCTCGCAGAGTTATGGCCGTTTAAATAATTCATCAGGTTTTAAGGGATTAGACACAAATTGAAATGCGTGCAATCGAAGAAACAATGTTAATTTAAGAGTTCTAGGAAACATGTAAAAAATATATTTGTTGAGCTATAATTTTGATTTTTTTTTTCTTTTTTTGTGATGGTTAACCGTATAATTTGCAAACAAAATCACATCCTAATATTTCGCATAAAGTTTTTTAAAAATTTAAATGTTTAGTTTTTTTTTTAAGCGGATTTAATTTAAAATCTTTATAACTCGAAACATTATTCATCGGATTTCAATTTTTTTTTTTCATTTAATTAAAGAGGAAAGTATAATTTTAGTTTTGTTTCAGGAATTTTTTTAATTTTAATTTTAAAAATATTAAAAATATTTGCTTAAAAAAATATGTAACTTATTTTTAAAAAAATCATATTTTCAAAAATAATTTTTTTTTCAATTTGCCGAAACAAAATTAATGTAAAATAATCAAAAAAGACATGTTCCAAGTGTGCACCTTTTTAATTTACGATTAAAAAGCATCGTGCAGAAAACGCATTTAAAGTTTTAAACATTGATTGGCTCCTAATAAAATATTTAAATGCATTTTAAAAAATTTCACGTGAAAAAGTCACTTATACTGGTAGCTTAAACTTCCGATTCAGTTTAACTTTTGCCGTTTCCACTACCTTTTTGTACTACTTAAATGTCCATAAATAAATGTTTAATGCAAATTTGAAACAATGCTTTTTCAAACATGCCGATTAAACATGCCGAGTTTTTCATAATTTTAGCCCTTAAAAATTCAGGCTTTTTATCGCTCCGGAGAGGCCGATAAAAAAGTCTGTATACTGGGGATGGGCCAGACCCGGGATTGGCGACTTTTATCCGAAGACTCGGCCAGGCTGGGCCGATCGTATTTTTTCATGCCGAAGCGGGTGTTGGTGTGGTTTATGATGGCCAATTATCTATACGAGGGATGTGAGCCCGAAACGGGGAGGATGCCTTCCGTGGAGGTCTTTCTAAGGGAACCTAACCCGTATTTACGCAAGGATATCCAAGGCTCGAAGAAAACCACTGAAAACTATATTTTCACACGATTGGGTTCGAACCCAGCATGAGAGCAGAACCTCTCGGCCACTGGTTATACCGAACCGGGACTGACTTCCGTAATCCTAGGTCTCCCCTGGGCGAAATTTTCAGTCCCGGTGTCGAGACAACCCATATGAAAATCATTATCTCTGACTGACCTAATCCGTACAAAAATAACTAAAATTTGGCTCAGCCCAAAATCTTTACAACAAATGCATATATTTTTAAATGGCCATTATTTTACAATAAAATTTTAAAATTCATATTTTTAAAGGATAGTAGATTTTAAGGCAAAAAATTTTAAAATACCGTAAAACTAGTGAAAAAAAATCTGCCTATGACGGAATACTTTCTTAAATGGAAAAAATGTGTTGATCCATGGAAAATGAATATAATAATACCTGAGAAAAAATAGACTACATTTACAACTCCTAAGAAGGGAAGTTGTCTATAACGCTTTTTTTTTTCCTATGTGATTCCATCTTAAAAGATTTTACTTTATAGCAATTTCCATTGTCTCTAACACATGGAATATGGATTAACGTTATTAAAGGAGAAGTGAATCATTTACATATAAATAGAGATTCATTAATAAAATAAATAATCACAGCTTATGGCACTTCTTTAAAAATAATAAATATAAACATGAAAAAAGAAAAGATATAATAAGTATTTTTGGTCAGAACTCCTCCATGCTGAAAGTTGTTTACATGTTCTTCTGAAAACAACTTTTAACCATATCGATGAAAAAAACTTTGTAGAAATTCAGTCAGGTTGGGCCAGGCTATGATTTGAACTTTTTTCCAGGTAGGGCCGAACTTTTTTTCCTATGGGTCGGTTCGGGACCGGATCAAGATATTTCGACCCGTGCAGACCTCTAGTGCAGACCACCAGCATACTTTGAAAACAAGTTTAACGTAAAATCTATACGCTGCCTATTTTATGTTCAAAGGAGAGGCACTGTCTTATATCGACTTTTAATAATGTACAATTTGTGGCTGATTCATATCTTGCATTCAAAATGAGTCAAAAACTCGTCGCTCAGAGGCATGGATAAACGGTGTAAGTTACGAATTTTGGATTTTGATACCTCTGCGAATTGTAAAGATATCGAGATAAATTTTTTTGTGTTTAATTCAGGAATAGATATGGAAAATTTTCCTAATTGGGAATTTTACTCTACGGGGCCCGTATAAAAATTTAATTTTTGTATTTCCTCGTATAGACCCCCCATGGAATTGAAACTTATCTCATCAAATTTTGCACCTTTTTTTAAGACACTTTTCAACTGGAAGTATGTGCCTAGGGGCAATATTTAAGAAGATAGCCTATTGTTTTGATATTTATGAATCACCCTGTATAAGCCAGTCGCAAAAAGACGCAGATGTAACATTGTATGGTTAAGTACTGACAATATCTACTGCAATTTTTTAAGCTTCTAAACACTGCACATTTTCAATTTTTACATCGTCGTATAGGGAAAAAAGCACTTTTAAATGCAATTTGTTTGAAAACTACATTTCAGTTTATTTTTGAGACATTCTTTTTTTTTTTTTTTTTTTTTTTTTTTTTTGTAGCTTTTAAAACCATTTCTATAGTGATGGCAACGGAAGTACTCCATTTCTGTAGAAAGTGAAAACAGTAAAGGAAAATAGTGGATTACTATATCTTTTAGCTACAATTTTCACATAAAAACTGGAAAAAACAAGTAATATAAAAATTTTGTTTTTAAAGTCAATTCCTACTTAGGTCATCAAAGAAAGATTTAATATAATCCCTTAAGCTAATATTAGTTTTTATTGCATTAAAATATCTCAATTTGTTGATTTTCTATAAGCAAGTAGGTTTACAATGAAAGTCTATGAGAATTTGGTGAAATATTAGAGATATCACCAAGTTGGCGTCACTTTTGGCGACTCATTTTGGTCGTTAAATTTGGCGATATATCGGCAAGTTTGCGGTATTTGGCGACAAAACAGGGCCCCCTATGGTAACGCCCCTTACAGATATGAAGATGCATTAAATTCTGTTCAATAACCAATGGCAGCCATTTTGTCTCCCATATAAAACTAAAATTAATTAATTAAAATTTAATTAATGAATTAATATTTGAAAAATCTGTATTAACATCAATTGCTATCCAGTACAAGTTTAAAAAAATTTGTTTTAACTTGATAGGATGAATAATAAGTATTTTATTAACGATTGAAAATTTGAACAAGATATATAAATAAATAAATATAGGGAGAGTGTAAACAAATAGTAGGAATTGAAAAATGAAATTAAAAGGCTACGCCAAGGATATCATATGCTAAAAAAAATTATTTTAAAGTATTTATGTGTGACGTTTTTTCTTCGCAATTTACTTAATTCCTATCAAAAAGCTGAAATAATGCACTTTTATTAATTCGTGTGTGATAACATTTTCCGAATTTTGAAAAAATATAAATGAATGATTTATCATAAAACAGGGATCTATTGTAAACTAAATGTAATTTCCAGTATCCATATTAATGTAAAAAAAAAAGAATGGAATCATTAGATATCCGACTTTTTTGTCGAGTTTCTTGAATGACGACATCGCTTTTTTTCTGGGTTTGTGTTTATGGGTTTGTCCGCGATAGTGACGTCATAAGCATACTTTTCTATAGATTTTGTTTAAGACTGGATCGTAAATCTGAAATTCTTCCGAGGATGCAAATGACGTCATTTTATACAAAAGAAAAGCGTGTATTTTAAGTCTTAAACTGAAATTGGTTTTGTTCAATCTATATTTATATTTTTTTCATCGTGGCCGACACTTAATTCTGAAAAAGCAGAATTCCTGTTTTCTAGTTCATACTTTTGTGTAGACACTTCCACAATAGATTTAAATAAACACATGCGCATTTGCAAAGCTCCCCAAAAATTTGGTGATAATTTGTGAAATTTAGAGACAAAAATATGTCTCCATAAGCAAGGCAAATTTGGAATTAATCGGTTAATTTAGTGCCATTCTCTATTAGAACGGATACTGATCAAATTATAGCCAGGAATTTCAGTGACCTAAACTCAGAAGATAAGAATATTGTCACCAGTGAAAACGTACATTTTCATTCACAAAACTGGAAAAAAAAAAAAAAAAACAATTATTTCATTAATATGGCGTAATTTTTTTAATGATCCTCCGTTCCACTAGTAGCAACTTCAGTGGCAGTTAAAGCAACTTCAGTGGATAAGTAATCAAATTCCATTGGTGTAAGTATTTTGACGCAGTAATTGAACTGTAAAAGTACAGCGTCTAGAATACCTAGTGTGGAAATATGCTATCCAAACAGTGCTAAAAATTTGTATCCCTTAAATGTGCGACGATACTGCTAAAATCCCAAGTGTCGATCGCAGCGACATCTGCGGGATTTTCATATTACTAGTGTTACATTATATAGACTAGCAATTTTTTGCAGTTGTTGAAAATATCCTGCAGATGTCGCTGCGATCTGCGTATTGCCGAAGTATCATTGCACATATAAGAGATACAATATTTTACCGCTTTTTTAAGTATTACAGGGATAGCCGATTTCTACACTATACATTCTAGGCGCTATAGTAAAAGACTTTGAGGAAAGCGTAAATATAAGTGTTAAGTATGTCATAATTTTCGCTCGCGGAAGATTTTGAATATATTCAAAATAAAGGTCTTTAAGTTAAAATAAATCAATTATAAATGTGTCAGACTGGTGTTCGTTTTGTTTCTGTTTTTTTTTTTTTTTTTTTTTTTTTTTTTTTTTTTTTTTTTTAAGAAATTGCGATTTAAGCATTTAAATACCAATTTGGGGAGAAAATAAGCTTCCCGCTGTCGAAACACAATCTAAGCAACTTTATCATAACATGTTTTTCTAACATTTTCACAATGATTATTTTTTAATAACTTCATGTTTTTTTCTTTTACAATAAATTCTCATAAATTACAATAAATTTTCTTGATTTAGATTATTAGCAAAAATATATCGAATTTAAATTTCTGGAACTTTCAAAAATTTTATAACAAATAATAATCTTAGTAGCACTTTATGAAGAATACTATAATGAATGTACTATATATGAAGAATGTAGTAAAAAAAGAATGATTTTTCGACAGTTCCAGCGCCCTCTATAGACCATTTTAACCAACAGTAGTATAAGATTTAATATAAGAATCGGTCTCTTTCTTATAATTACCATCCTTGTGATATCCACGTGAAATGTCAATGAAAGAAGCAAGTGTTTTGCTTTTGACGTGCACAATTGTTTTTTTTTTAACTTCAAAAGAAAATTAAGAAGAATAAAGCTTTTGAAGTTCGTTTTTGGTAAATATAATACAATTACTGTCATTCTAGATTTTCATGTTTCTAATAGACATTCATATAATTTTTGAAAGCCACATAATGTGATTTAATTTCTTAAGTTTAAAATGAGTAAATTTTAATCAAACCATGTTGTAACAGATGTCGCAGATGCACTGAGGTTGGCATGATTTTTATTTTTACGCCATTTTAGCGAGTAAATCCCATTTTCGAATAGATGTCAAACTTAGCCGGCGGAAATAACATGCTACTTTTATTTTACTACGAAACTATTTATTTTATTATAAAACACACACTATTTTATTATAAAACGCACACAATTTTATGTACTTACAAATTATCTGGGCCAGATGATAGATTGCCAAAAATGGTTGTCAAGTGCCAATCTCGTTTATCGTTGCCAATCACGTTCAAAACAGTAATTTAACATTCTGAAATACATAACATTGTTCAAAATAGTAAATAATCAAAATATAAAGTAATAAATTAGGCACAGATGTCATATACGCCCCATATTGGCGCGATTTTGTTTTCTGACGCCAATGTCATATACGCAACGGGTACTTAACTGGCGCCAAAGTGTCGCTATGTTTTTGATATGGTAACCCGGATGCTGTTACGCTGTTGATGTTTACGCCAAATTTGCGTCCGAAGAAAATCGAGCCAATATATATGACACCTGTGCCATAAATTAATAAATAAAATATAATAAATAAAAAACTAAAACTGTGAACTACAATAATTAAATAAACTACACCTATTATTATTATTACACTAGCGAACTTTCCCGGCGTTTTCCGGGTACGTCAAAAAACAGCAGGAATTACGAAAAATCTCTGAAAATCACAATAAGATATCGCGAAAAAATTTCAAATCGATTCTCAAATTTTGAAAAGAGAAAAAAAAAATAAATTTTGTGTTCGAAGATTGCAAGTTGATTCCTTTCACAAATGTGGAAAAATAGTAGCAAATCGCTAAAATACACTAAAAATCACGTACAAAATTCCCTAAAAATTAGAAAATTGCTATACGAAATCCGAATAAACTTTATTGAAATGAGGGCAGAATGTACTTTAGGTCAAAAATGGAATGTGAAAAAATTGCAGCAGATCGCGAAGAAACGTAAAAATCACAAAAAGTTTAAAAATCACGAAAGTCAAAATTTACTATAATTGGATAAAAGTTTCAAATCTAATTCCTTTGACCTGTGGGCTCTCTTAAAATTTATGTTTTGGAAATCATGCAAAGCATTAGATCATGTTACTTTTATTCGTAATTAATTTACTTGGACTCCCTTAAATATAATATAATCCCTTAAGTTAATATTAGTTTTTCTTGCATTAAAATATCTCAAGTTATTGATTTTAGGTAAGCAAGAAAACCCTATTGTTTTACAGTGGAAGTCTATTTGAATTTGGCGAAATATTAGAGATATCGCCAAGTTGGCGACAAACTTGGCGATATTTGGCGACAGAACTGGATCCCCCCTACGGTAACCCCTTATAGGTATGGAGATGCATTACATGCTGTTCAATAATCGCATAAAAAATTCACTAAAAATTTAAAAATCGCTGTACGAATTCCGGATAAACTTTTTTGAAAAGAGAAAAAAATTTACTATATTGGGTTAAAAGAAAGAAACCGTATTCTTTTTCCTAATGTAGAAAAATCGAATTATTATAATCCCTTAAGTTAATATTAGTTTTTGTTGCATTAAAATATCTCAATTTGTTGATTTTCTGTAAGCAAGTAATCCATATTGGTTTACAATGGAAGTCTATGGGAATTTGGCGAAATATTAGAGATATCGTCAAATTGGCGTCCCTTTCGGCGACTAAATTTGGCGATATACCGCCATGTTGGCGACAGAACTGTGTCCCTCTACGATAACCTCCTTATAGGTATGGAAATGCATTAAATGCTGTTCAATAATTGCATTAAAAATTCGCTAAAACTTCAAAAATTGCTGCACGAATTCCAAACAAACTTTTTTGAAAAGAGAACAAAATTTACTATATTGGGTTAAAAGGAAGAAACCATATTCTTCTCACTTATATGAAAAAATCGCCTCGAAACTTAAAAATGTGCTAAAAATCGCATAAAAATTTAAATTAAAAAAATCTAATCAAAAAATCGAAAATCGGGCTACGAGGTGCAAAACTTCATATATAGGCGTACCTTTTCCCCAAATTTTGTAGCTCTACGTGCAGTAGTCTCTTCAGAACACCGTCGACACACTCACTCACACACAAACTTCTTTCTTTATTATTAGAGATTACTAGCAGCCTAACGCCCGCTACGCTGGTCAGTTTTTCTATAGAAACCTTGAATCAAACGAAATATATCTGAATTTGAGCATGCGTTTTAAAGCAATATGGGCATTTACCGGGAATGCCCAATCTAATTGGTGAAAACAATATGAACGTTATTACGCTATTATATCTTTTGAGCCATACAAAATTTAGGCTGTTAAGGGCCAATTTCTTTCGTTGATCATTTAGGGTAGTATTCGGTGAAGAACGATAGAACAATATCTAATATACTAAAAGAGTTCAGGAAAAATTATCAATGCAAATCTCATCAGAATCTGTTAATTGGACATACTGAAAAGGCTAATCGTTCAGAATTTGGTTCGCCTGCTTCTAAAACATTCAGCCTTAATTCTATAATCAAGCAACCTGACGGCCAAGCAACACCAAGCGAATGATATGCGCTTTATACTAAAACATTCACTGAAAAATTAACTAACCGAGCAAGTTCCATCGAAATCCACTTAGCAGGATCTTTTAAACTGGAAAAGGTGCCGAAACATTTCATAAAAATAATCTAATTAACAGTTTAAATCCCGTGAAAATTCATTCAGCGGAACCTTAAAGAAAAGTCAATCTGTCGAAATTGGATTCATCTGATTTAGATCTTTACCCATAATTATTTAATTAAGCAACGTAGAACATTATATTTTATACTAACATCTTTTCTGTAAATTATCTAACTAACAATGTAAGCCCCATCAAAATCAATTCAGTAGAAGTAAATTTAAAAGCGGCCGGAATGAAATTTTTCTTTGCATTTTATATGCATTGAGATAGTTAAATATAACTATCATAATCGCGTTAACCTGGTTATATAGAACACTCAGGCATGTAGGGGTAGGTATACGTCGCATCATTTCTGGATTTTTTTAGAAACTCTGCACAACTTCCATAACTATAGCATTCTAGTATACATCCTTTGTCTGTAGTGTATTATCCTCCAATTTTCTTTACTATACCACAGAGAACTTTTTCCGCATAGCTTCGTAACTAAACAATTTTGAAAGATATCATAAATATTAAAAAATTCCCTAAAATATTATCTAAGTAACTGTGCAACTGTCATTAAAATCCATTCAGTAAAACTTGAAATCTTTCCTAATCGAGTTCACCTAATTTTAGAACTCCCGTAACTATTACTAACCAACTTGGAACGATGGTTTTTAGATTAAACTATTTATAAACCAAATTTACTATCCAATAGTGTAAGTTCTGCAAAATTATGTTCAGTAGAATCTGAATTATAATCAATCGGAATGAAATAGGAATTTACGCTTTACATAAGTAATAGAAGCCTGGACCGCTACGCTGGTCGGTTTCTCCAAGCGAAACTTTAATCAACCGTAATATATCGGTGTATTTGATCTTGTGTTTTATAGCAATAAATACATTTATCTCTAATGATCATCCGCGTTGCTGAAAATAATATGAACGCCATTACGATTTTATATCTTCTAATGTCTCAGACAAAATTTGGACTGTTATGAGGCAAATCTTTTAGTTGATTATTTATAATTCGGTATAAAAAATAACGGAAGAACAATATGTAGCATATTAAAATCATCCCTGAAAATTACAAAATGCAAATCTCATCAAAATCCGTTCAGTAAAACCTTTTAATAAGACTAATTATTCATAATCGGTTTTACCGGATAATACAACATTCAGCTATAATTCTATAGCAAAGCAATGGCGAACAATATGAGTTATATACTAAAATCTTTCCTGAAAAAAATACCTAACAACAGTGCTAATTAACTCAGTAGAACCTTTTAAAAAGGCTAATATTTCAAAAATAGGGTTCACTGATTAAAGAACTTTTGCACATAATTCTATAACTGAGCAACGTAGAATAATATGTGTTATATATGAAACACTTTCTTGAAAATTTATCTAACAATGCAAATCTTCTCAAAATCCATTGAAAAGAACTCAAGTTATAAGCGGTCGGACCGAAATTGCCCTTTTTATTTTATACTTGAAGTTTATAGTTAAATATATCTTTCATAATCAAGTTAACGTGATTGTAGAATTTTTAGGAATGTAGCATAGACTATACGCCGTAGACCTTCTGGTGTTTTTTAGAAACTCTGCACTCCATAGCTATAGCATATATACTCTCTAATATATACTCTCTGCCTGTAGATTTTATCCTACTTTTTTTTTAACTACACCACTGAGAACTTTCCTCATAGTTCCATAACTAAAAATGTAGAATGACATTTCAAATATTTCAACAATCCCTAATATTACCTAACTGTGCAACTCCAATCAAAATACGTTCAGTAGCACTTTAAATAAAAGGTAATCTTTCACATTCGGGTTTACCTAGTTTTGGAACTTTCTCTTGTAATCTAATTTTCTGCAATCTGATTTGTTGCCAAGTTTGTGCTTCAGAAAAACTATAACCCAGAAGAAAACTTCGCTACAGAGAAGTA
This sequence comes from Maratus speciosus, assembly GCA_963932465.1. Taxonomy (NCBI): domain Eukaryota; kingdom Metazoa; phylum Arthropoda; class Arachnida; order Araneae; family Salticidae; genus Maratus; species Maratus speciosus. The sequence goes on along the minus strand of OZ010790.1, from coordinate 374,686,038 downwards.
CCATCTATGCAAGAAGTACCAACCATCCACAAAAAAATAAGCTAACTAACAGTGTAAGTCCCATCAAAATACATCCAGCAAAACTCAAATTATAAATGGGTGGAAGGAAAAGCAAATTTGCATTTTATATAATTACAGTAGATGTATCTTTCATAATTGCGTTCACCTTTCTGTATAGCTTTTCCAATAGCTCTATAACTAAAACTAAGCAACGTAGAACACTGTGTGTATACATAAAAACCGTTCCAAAAGCATTACCTAACTAATAGTGGAGTATCCTATCAAAATATTATAAAGAATAGGAATAAAATGCAAATTTCCGTTTTAAATATGTAGTAGATGATGATGATACGATGTTTCCATATCTTATTCTTATTTTATTATTTTCATTCAAAATAAAAACATTTCACTCATTTCATTTATAATACATGCTTTACACTAATGTCCATGAAAAAGATGAAAAGTAAAACAATAGTAAATAATGCCATATCTTAAAACAAAGAATTGTTTTTTTATTTACATACGCGAAATGTAACTACTGCTATTGGCACTTTTAAAAATTCTAATGGCGATATTTACATACGGATACGTCTGAAATAAAAGTACCCACTTGTTCTTCTTATCCAAGAGCAAGTGATAAATCGTGATGTATTACTTCAATTCCAATTTCTTCCATTAAAAAAAGTAATACTTACGCATTATTCGGACCATGAGATAGATCGCCAAAAATGGTTGGCAATTGCTAATCTTGTTTATCGTTTGCCAATTACGTTCAAAAAAGTAATTTAACATTCTTAAATACATAACCTTGTTAAAAATGGCAAATTGTTTTAAGTAAATAAATAAATAAAATGTATAACATAAAACTACATATTATAAACTATAATAAATACAAATTATAATAATAAAATTAATTTAAAACTATACTAAATAAATTATCAAATGGACAAAAAATAAGGGTTGCTGTAATTAATGTAATTGCCATGCTTGGCGCAGTTGTATCTGACATGGCCCGGATGTAAGTACTACAAAATTTTTAAAGTCGTACAAACATTGCTTTCATTTTTTAAATATTTTCGTTTTATAATGATAATTTCTAAGTGGATCGCTTCCTTGTATTTTAAATAAATTCAATACTTTTTTTTTCTTTTTCTCAAGGCGTTTGTATAGTTTTTTTTTCAAACTCATATAGCCGGTTCAATTCTTTAACCAACAGATTTAACAAAAAGATTTAATTTGAATTTCTTCCGTTTCTACAGTAACGGATGTATAAGATGAATGAATATTGATGAACTATCACTTATAATGTTAGGTATTTCGAGGTTTTGGCGCCACATACATCGCCAAATAAGAAATATATGAAATATCTCGCGAACTATTGGGCTTAAAAGAATTTAGTTAGTACCATTCGATTCAGCATACAAAAATACACCAAAATATGTTATCTGTTGAAAAATAGCTATAAAATCAGATTTTTAAGGAATTTTTTTAAAGTTCGTTCGATTTTTTACCCCCCTTAGGGGTGGAATTTTAGAAAATCCTTTCTTAGCGGCACTCTATGTCATAAGAAGAATTTTTACCCCAAATTTCAAGACTTTAGGTTCAGTAGTTTGGGCTATGCGTTGATTAATACAAAATTCAGACTTTCTTTTATATATACTAGGTGATCGAACCCGAGCTCCTCGGGTTACAGAGTATAGGTGAAAATCATTCTTTTTTTTTTTTAATTGTAATTATTTTTTCACATGTAATATATATTTTAGATTACCGACTAACATCAAAAAGAATTTTTATCTGAAAAATATCAATTATGCAATCAAATAAAGTTTTAAAATTTATTAAAAGCAATACTTTCACATATCACCGCATGCCAGGAGTTATTAGCCCAAGATTTTGCGACTTACGGCAGTCTTTCCGATCATTTCAGTGCTTTAAGCGCGTGGTTCAATCACATGTCTGTTAAATTTGTTTCTTATTTACAATATTTTATTTATTTTTCTGTAGAGGAAGTTTTAATTTTGTTATGGAACATTAGACGGAAACAAATGCTGAACTTTTTACATTGTTTTAAGAGCAAGCGGATTAATCTTTCGTAATCGAGCTACACGTGATAGATAAATTTAAAAATAATTCATGCTTGAAAATCTATATATATTATGCTATCGTACGTGGCACAGAAATCGCGATTATTTGTTAATTGTTTAATGGCAACACCTGAATGAAAAGCATCTCATTGGTTATTGTGCATTATCTTTAAAAAAGGAATAACAATAAATAAAAAAAAGGTTTAATTAATAACTATAGAACAAAACAATTTATATAATTTAAAAAAATAAAATAAAAGTAAATAAACAATTTATTAACAACATCCGGGTTACCGTATCAAGCAAAATAACGACACTTTGGCGCCAGTTAAGTACCCCGGTGCGTATATGACATTGGCGTCAGAAAAAAAATCGCGCCCACGTGGTGCGTATATGACATCTGTGCCGTCTTTTATTCATCTCATTTAAAATACAATAAATAAATAAAGGCATTTTTCCAGTATAGGTACTTGGCGAAATAGAGAAAAGATCCATGGCGAGAAAAGAAATTTGGCAACGATTTTCTGGAAACCTATTTCATAAAAATATTTTTTTCGAATAAAACTACATAAAAGTTGCTATGATCGCAAGAAGTTCCTACTTTCATGTTAGCTGGGCGCAGTTCTCGCAAAATGCATTTTTTAACTCGCCAGCAGCATTTTTTTATTTTTCGAGGGGTAAATTAAAACAATGCTTTGATGTTGAATTTAAATGGTTTATGGTATTTATTCTTTTCTTTTCTTAAAGAATTTTTTTAAGTCAAATTCGTGAATTTGAAATGCTTCAGTTTTAAATTAAAGTTATTCATTTTAAATTGAGTGAAAGGATTATATTTTAATCTAAATTAATGAAATATGAAAAAATGCGACGGGTACAATGTTTGGCAATTTATCACCTGTGCCCGACTAACATAAAAATACCGAGTTCTTGATTTCTGTATCAGAATCTTCCGATTTGGCAAAGGATTTAGCAAATAAATTAAATTATGAATAAAAGTAACATGATACAATGCCTAGCACACATTTAAGGGAGACCAAAATGGTCGCCACGGGCGGCTAGTTATTTTAAAAACCGTTATAACTCAGTCAATTAAGATACAATTTTCAAACAAAGTGCATTTGAAAGTAGATTTTTTTCTCTATTTGACGGTGTAAAAATTGAAAACGTGCGATATTTGGAAACTTAAAAAATCGATGACATAGCACGCATTATAATTTCAATTTTTTTTCCAGTTTTTATAAGAAAATGGCAACAAAAGGTACAGTAATATATTATTTTCTTTCCTACGTGATTATTTTCTCTCTACTTTCAACCCTCCATGACTTTCAACAGAAATGGAGTACTTCAGTTGCCACAATTACAAAAAATGTATTAAAAACTACAAAAAAATTAATATCTCAAAATTGAATTGAGATACAGCTTTGAAACAAATTGCATTAAAAAGTACATTTTTTTCCTTATACTACAGTATAAAAATTTAAAATGTGCGATGTTTATAAATTTAAAATTTTGAAGTAAAGAAAATTGCAAAACCTAAATTTCATTTCAAATTTCAAAGTGTTGCCATTCGCAAAATGACGTATGCGTTACGCACAGATATGTTTGTCCTTTATAATATAGATAGATAGATATTATTAGGTAATATGCTACAATATATAGTTATAAAAAAATAAGGATTACTGTAATTAGCATAAGTGCTATTATTGGTGCAATTGTATCTGACCTGGTCAGGATAATACGCAAGTACCCAATTTTATTATAAAACGCACAAATCTATTTTGTTATAAAACACACACAATTTTTATTATATGAGCATACTCAGATAATTTTATTATAATCACACATAATGTTTAATTTATTATAAAACACACACGTTGTTAAGATATAACTGATTCAGCTATTAATACCAGAGAGTTTTGATTAATGCGCACTATGTCTTTAGACCTTCATTCCGATACTACTAATAAAATACTAATAACTAGATGGTGCTGTACTATTTGATCTCCTAACTGCCCGATTTTTAATGGAAATTTGTACAATACATTTCAAGAAGCTGTGCGTGCGCGTTGTCTTCTTGCTGGAGATAATGAATGGGATCACTGCTTAGAAACAGCTACTATAACTGCAATGCTATCACAAATGCATCAGACTTTTGTATTTATTTGTATATTTTGTAATCCAACGCATGCAAGTTGGGAGGGGGGGGGATATAAAAATTCAATGAGCTAAGATTACTCAAGAAATTATAAGGAATCAGCTGCTCAGAACCGAGCTTTGTAAGATATTAATTGCATGCTGGTATCTCATGGATTAAACTGTGCATTATTTAATCTTCCTACACCCGATATATTGCAGGAAATTGAAAATCAGGAATATGACTATTTTAATGAAGCTGAAATAGCTGTTGAACTAATAGTAACTTTAAATTTCTTACAACGAAAAGCTTTTAACCAAATAAGATCAGCTCTTGAAAGTGATTCCGTTTCGAGACGTTGCTTTTATGTAGATGGTGTTAGAGGTAAATGCTAAGTAGTACTTCCACATGCAACAACAGGAATTGCAGCAATTTTTATTAAAGGGTGGTATAACTGTTCATTCTGGCTTCAAATTACCAGTGCCGATTTAAAAAATTTACACATCTACCATTCGAATTCGAATGTCTACAAGTGAAGCTCAAATATTACGTGAAGCAAAATTAATTATAATTGACGAAGTGACAATGATACTATACCATTCTCCTCGTTGTACAGGTGTCTTACTGCGAGAAATAATGTTGAATGACATGCCTTTTGGATGCAAGGTTATGTTATTAAATGGAGACTTTCTCCAGACATCGTCAGTTGTTATAAGAAGAAATATAGAAAAAATTATTGAAAAATGCTTGAAATCTAGATTATTTTGGCAAGAGTTTGCACAACTTAGACTACCTGAAAATATGAGATCTGAAGGGCAAAATTGTTTTAATGAGTGGCAGCTTAAAATTGATGAAGGTAAAACGCCCGATTTATCAAATTTACCTGCAGGTACAATAGAAATTCCACTATCAATGGTTTGCAAAGATTGAATTATTGCAAGTGTATATGGAGATCGTATCAACTTATACCGATTTTGAAGAACTTTCATAAAAAGTAATTTTGACAACATAAAACAAACATGCATTATCTTTAAATAAGAAAATTTTGAATTAGCTGTCTGAAGATGGGAGAACTCACTATAGTGCCGATTCAGTTGTGTCTGACAACCAGGAAAACGTTAATAATTATTCAACTGAGAACATGAAAAAACTTGAACAAACAAGCATGAACAATTCCACCAGGAATGCCTCCTCATAAGCTTACTCTGAATAAAGGAAGTATCATCATGCTGCACAGAAGCATGAATCCAAGAAAATAACTGTGCAATGGGACCAGATTAATTGTCCACTCTCTGAACAACCATTTTATTGATACTTGCATTTTAACGGGAACAAATCAAAATGATAGAGTTCACTTTTCAAGAATTGATTTTACACCAAGTCAAACTTCTCTACCTTTCATTCTTAAACGGCGCCAATTTCTACTTATACTGTCATTTGCAATGACGATAAATAAGTCACAAGGACAAATATTGTCTACATTTGAACAATATTTAAAAGAACCGGTTTTGCTTTTCCTCGTGGACAACTATATGTAAGTACTTCAATATGTAAAGAGAAGGGCAGTTAAAAATTTATGTCGAAATTACTGAAGAGCAAGGTCAGCTTTTAAATTATGAAAGAGTATTACAAAAACATCGTGTACTTTGAAGTTTTGTTACTAAATTTTAATTTATCCTTAAATTTAATTTTTTTGTATTAATTATTACATAGTTTTTAATAAATGTGTTTCGTTTTTAAAGTGTGTTATTTTCATCTATCACTGCGAGAATCATCTATCACTGCTATCATTGCGAGAAAAACTCATATTCTTGCGTACATGTATTGTACATATCTTTCTATTTCATTTTCCGTCATTATTCACTGGCTACCTTTCTAGTAAACCATGTTCAATTTTAAGTATCAATATTAAATGTACAAACAAATGAAGGCATATGAATCATTAGATAGCCTATTTTTTTTGTCGAGTTTCTTGAATGACGACATCGCTTTTTGCTGGATTTGTGTATTATTCAGCGACAGTGACGTCCTATGCATACTTTACTATCGATGTTGTTTAAGATTGGATCCTAAATGTGGAATTCATTAGCGGATGCGAATGACGTCATTTTATAGAAAATAAAAGCGTGTGTTTTAAGACTTAAAACTGAAATTGTACTAAAAAAATGTTTTGTACTATCTATATTCATATGAATATATATTTGTTTTCGTCGTGGGCAACACTAAATCCTGAAAAAGCAGAATTCCTGTTATCTAGTTTTTTTTTTTTTTTTTTTTTTTTTTGTCATTTTAAGGCTAAAAGGTGTAAAATATTTTAACATTATTTCTAATTCAAAAATTCTTTTTTTTTTCTGAGAAATTTCAAAATTTTAAATTGACTACATTTCATTGTCCGATAGATTTAAGTAAAAGAACTTTCGCTTTTTTTTTTTTTTTTTTTTTTTTTTGCTATTTTAAGGGGTTTTTTCCTTTTTTTCGCTAAAATTAAATCATGTAAATAAAAATTCTTTTCAGATATACATGCAATTATCTGAGAGCGGTTCTCGAATATTTTTAATTTGATTAAGAGAATATTTTCAGATTGTATTAATTTTCAATTTTAATTTAATGGTGCTGCCGTCTATGCTCTTATTAAAAAAAAAAAATTAAGGATTTAATAATTAGAAATTAACGATTTGGATTTATTAATTAGATGATAAAGTTTTTTGAAAGGAATATTCAACGAAACCCTCCGCGTGATCTTCGATCACACTTAACCACTTGTTTTGTTATTTTAGGTTATTTTTAAGCATATCTTTTCATAATTGGAAAAACATATTTTACTTTAAGGCCAAATTTTAGATCAGATGCGCAATTTTATACTTTTTTCAATGATTAAAATTTTACATGCGTTGCAGTGAACTTTCATGTACATCAATTTATAAATCGAAATATATACTAGACTGAATAAAGGATTCGTAACTGAAGCTCATCAGATGAACTTGTGTATGATTTTCAGAGAACTTAAAGCTTATAGCTGAAAGTAAGCTCTTAACAGAATAACCGAATTCAAAAGAAAATACTGTATTCAAAAGTAGAAAAATATAAATACAACTCTAATTTCCAATGGATTCTAATCGCGATTGAAATTCCTGAAGTTTTATTTTAAAAAATCATACAGAATTTATTATAAATTTTAAAGAAGTTGTAACTCTAACTAGGGAACATTCTGAAGTGTCAGTTCTGGATTTTGATGAAAGTGATATCGTTCAAAAGCTCTCATCACGAAGATCAAGTTATGTATAGGAACTATATTCTCAAATCCAATAGTTCGCGACAATGGAGTTCTTTTCTTTTTCTAAACAATAGAAATAAAGAAGTTGAAAAACAGCATGAGATATATTCAAAAGCTATCGAAGGCAGGAATTTTGTCATATTTAATCATGATAGTGTTTTTCAACGTAAAATTTTGGAAAGCACAAGTGCTTCTAACATCAAACACAAACGTCTAAGGACAATATGGTTTGACAGTAAAAACACTGTCTTGGTATACTCCTAGAACTATCCCACCTAGCCTGGTATCCATGACCTCTTTTTCATCAAATAGTATCAGACGAGGAGTTAGATTCTGTTTTTAATCATACTGTACTTGCAATATGAATTTATTGCAATTTATATGAATTTTCGCAAAACATTTTTCAAATCTTTTCTTTTTGGTATTTTCCACTGCGAATATTTCTTCAAATATTGGATTCGGGAATTCCCTATACATTTTTTGATCATCGTGACATAAGTTTTCGATCGATACCATTCTCGTTAAAACCCAAAAATAGCAGTTCGGGATGTTAAATAGTAAATGGTTTGGAATCAACAATTTCTTCTGGTTAATTTTCAGCAAGCAATCAATATTGAAGAAGTAAAAAAAAAACGATAAGTTTACTTCGCGTAATGAGCTGATATGTGTTGGATAGAATGAGGAATCGTATTTACCAATGTCCAAAATTCTTTATTAAGAGTAGATTCCTGGGATCGATGAATACGCATGGCATATGCTAGAAATATAGGACCTCCTACAGGGTTTACATTATAACTTTGACCATTAATTACTCAGACGGCAGATCAATTTCAAAAATCGGATCACGTTATTGCCACCGTCTTGTTGACTAGGAAACATCTTCAGCTCTTAGTTCTGAATTTCGTCTAGTGTGGTGTTGTTGGAAAGTTCTTCTCTGGTTCAATGAAAATATAGGAAATCTTTCTCAAATCTAAACGCACGAGGTAGACTGTTAAAAATTTTCCTGTGAAATTACAGAGAATCTATGGGTAATCCATTATCTTAAGTCTTATGTAAAATTACAGAGATTGGATTAGAAAAACAGAGATTCTGTTAAATAACAGAGAAGTTATTTGGTAAATTTACACAAGACTCTGTAAATTAACATCGTTAAAAATACGCAAGACTCTGTAAATCAATTTATTTTTTTTTTATTAAAATAATTCAACTTAGTTTTTGAAATCAGCGAATTTTAGAACTTCGAAGTATCAGAGTTATTCAAGCAAATTTGAACTGCTGTGCTATTTATTTTTTTTACGCAACTTGCTTCTGGCCGGCCTGGGGCTTGAACCCGAGACCTCTGGGAAGGAGAAAAACATCTTACTGACTGCGCCATAGGAGCTGTTACTACGGTGTATAAAGAATATCCTTTATAATAAAGCGGGGGAAAATCTATTGTGCTTTTCAAAGATTTCGCTTCCAATATATTTTTAGAAAATTTCTTAAACGGTTTATTTTAATTTAGTTTGGACCGATACATAATGCCTATTATTTTTTTAATCAAATTTAATTTTTTAATCCTTTATTTACGGAATTATTTATCAAGAAATTGCTTCTTCTCAATAATTATCTTCTTTAATATCTGAAGATATACTGGAATTTTTAAATAATAATAATGTGAAATTTAGGTGTATTTTTTCATTAAAACTGGTTAAATATATTGGTAATTATAACATTTTTTGTAAAATATTTACAAAAATAATCAGATTAATTAATCAAAATTACTTTCAAGGTTATATCACAATTCTTATAAAAGCAATGTATTTAAATGTATTATGATTCTAACTAACTAAATGAATGAAAAATAAATTAAAAAATTGAAACTAATTTTTTTTTCTTTAATAAGTCTAATAAAATTGCAAAATAATTTTAAACGTGTGTATTTGAATTACAAGTTTTAACAAAGCTGAAAATATTTTTAAATAAAAACATGGAAATCCCTACAGGGAATTAGATACAAGATAAGGGAAATGTCTGTAAATCGATGACCGAGAAACTCAATCGAACGCATTTAACCGAGAACTAGTGTAAATTTACAGATTCTTGACCGAGAAACTCAATCGAATGCATTTAACCGAGAACTGGTGTAAATTTACAGAGAGTCTTGACCGAGAAACTCAATCGAATGCATTTAACCGAGAACTGATGTAAATTTACAGGGAGTCTTGACCGAGAAACTCGATCGAATGCATTTAACCAAGAACTGGTGTAAATTTACAGAGAGTCTTGACCGAGAAACTCGATCGAATGCATTTAACCAAGAACTAGTGTAAATTTACAGAGAGTCTCGATTTTTTTTCTGGGATTTTACAGAAATTTTTAACAGTGTATGGGACAATTTCTTCCGGGTATCATACATAGAGAACAAAAAATAAAGCAGAAAAATCCATCAGAATCTAGAGCCTTGTACTAATCATACAAGGGTAACGTTTAATAGTAGCTAGGGTCTGTAAAGTTAATTAATCTTTAGTTAATGCCCATAACAAAGTAATTTTAAATGATTCCACTTTTGACATAAACGGGTTTCTCTGGGGTTTTATGTAGGACACAGGAGAAAGTGGTCAGTATCTTCTGAAAGGTTAGGTTCAGACGCATAGTTCCTATGATATTCTTACTTCTCTTGGCAAGACTTTTCTAATGATACCTCTCTTGACAAAAACGGATCTCTTATTATTTTTTTTCTTTTTGTATGACGGCATGGAGGAAATTGGCCTATAGCTTGTGAATGGTTAGATTCGGAAGGCTTGTTTGTATACACTTTTCTTGATCCTAATAGCAAGAAATTTCTGACAATATTCCTTTTGCTGAAATCCAAAAATTATTGTTAAATTTGTTTCCTTGTAAGATCTATGTATGCTATAAATTATGGTGCAATTGATCGAGATATTGTCGAGAAATCGTGTTTGTTTCGTTGTCCGAGTGGAGTGGTTACATAGAAAGCATTGCTCGCTGCGTTTCAATAAAAGTACAAAACACTTTTTTTCATTTTTTCTTTTGCTCAGCATTAGAGTGGGGCGAAAAAAACTTTTTTTTCGATTTCCGATGATGGGTAGTGCGGAAAAGTTACAACTGGTGGCACTAAGTTTACTCAACAAATTTGAGATTTTTTGGATAATTCCTTCATTTGCCGCAAATAGCATGAAGTTTTGCTCAAATGCTGATTTTTCAACTTTTTTAGCAAAAAATTTAAAAATCTTAAATTAAATTTATTTTAGCTGAATTTACTTGAAATGTCATGTTTAGTGCACGAAATGTTTAAATAAGCTCTGATTATGTATTATTTAATAATTATGTGTATTTTGAATTACGCAATTTTTATAGCCTTTTCGCGTGTAAGTGAGCAAAAATTGTAAGTATTCTTTGGTTCGTAAGTCGGTTTCTCTTTTTTGCCTTTATTACGTTCCTCGCTCTTCCTTCTGTTTTTGATACGTTCAGAGTCACATATTTGAATGATAGATCACAGCGTATCTTGATAGCAATTCCAATTCTGGAAAGAGAGGAGAATATGGAGTAGAAACCAATGAAAACGCAATCAGTCATCATGAGAATGAGGGAGAAAATAGAGATGGGAGAAACTGCGAGTTGGGATGTTAATTATCTTTCTGCTCTAAATTACAGAAATTGTCAGAAAATTCAAATAGTGGAAACTTTGAAGCAGACAGATAGTAGAATTTGAACAAGGGCCTTCAAAAGCAGACACTCCCAAACGCATATCCCTTTCTCACATATCATTCACCACATTTAGAACTGGGATATCATATAGGTAAAGTGCGTTAAGAGCTTCATCTGCGCTTCAGGATGTAGGAGTTGTGACAACAGGAATAAGGATCTCGTCTTCGATAAACACATGGTCAGGAGACAGAAAAGGAAACTCGGAAAGAAGATACAGGAGGAGAAATATCTTGGAGGATGAAAAATTACATATTCTTTGATGGTAGAAAAGGTAACACGTTCATCATAGAAAAAGGGTACAAGCGGCACCGTCGAGAGAAATACGAAACACATATCACTAATGCCGTGCGAAAATGTACGTGTCGCTCTTTATGAACCTATTCCTGTCTCTTAGGTCACGTGGTTCTAGCATCTAGTTTAGACAGTTGATGTCGGTGTCAAAGTGAAAGCTCGTTCGTATGAAGAACAAATATCAAATGTCGCAGTTGTCTTCTTGATTTTATCCAAAGCAGATTTTATTCTGGCTTAGAAAATTATATAATGATTTTTCTATTTCTCCACAGTGACGAGAAGAAGGTGTCGAGTGACCCAAATATTCCAAACCACATTCAGACAACATGGTGATATTTTTTTCGTCTTTCTGTCGACGGTGCTGCTTTTCCCCTTTTTTCTATGAATATCGTTTTATTTTTTCCACTATTAAAAATATGCTTGTAATTTTTCTTCCTCCAACATCTTCCTCCTCCTGTATCTTTTTTCAAAGTTTATTTTTCTGTCTCCTGATACTGCCTTTTTCGAAGACGGGTTCCTTATTCCCTGTTGTTACAATTCCTGCATCCTGAAGCACAGATGAGGTTCTTAACGCAATTTACCTACATGATATACCAGTTCTAAATGCTGTGTGAATGTTGTGTTAGAAAGGCATATGCGTTTGGGAGTGTCTGCTTTTGAAGGCCCTAGTTCAAATTCTGATTCAGGCGAACTGTCTGCTTCAATGTTCTCACTATTTGAATCTTCTGACAATATCTGTAATTTAAAACATAAAGATAATTAACATCCCACTTCGCAGTTTCTTCCATCTCTATTTCCTCCCTCATCCCCATGATGACTGGTTGTGTTTTCATTGGTTTCTACTCCACATTTTCCTCTCCTTCCAGAATTGCTGTCAAGACATGTTGTGATCCGTCATCGAAATATGTGACCCTGAACGCATCGAAGAACAGAAGGAAGAGCGAGGAACATAATAAAGGGAAAAGGGAGAAACCGACGAATGAACCAAACAATGCTTACAATTTTTGCCCATTTATACGCGAAAAGGCTATAAAAGTCACTTAATTCAAAATGCACATCACTTTTAAATAATACACAATCAGAGCTTATTTAAACATTTCCTACGCTAAATATAACATTTCAAGTAAATTAAGCTAAAATAAATTTAATTTAACATTTTTTAATTTTTTGGTAAAAAAACTCAAAAACCAGCATTTGAGTAAAACTTTCAAGCCATTTGCAGCAAATGAAGGAATTGTCCAAAAATTCTCAAATTTTTTGCGCAAACTTAATGCCACCAGCGGCAATTTTTCTGCACTACCCATCATCGAAAATCAAAAAAAAAAAAAAAAAGAAAAAAAAAAGAAAAAAAAAATCGGCCCACCGTACTCAGCATGGCTATTTGTATAAAATTTTAGAAATGAAATCTCTTTTAAATCTGTACTGTCCTTTTATTTATAGAAATAGGTAATTATGGCAACTGATTACAGTTTATTAGAAGAAGAGCTGAAAAAGGAGAAAGCTCAGTTACAAAGAGAACTTCACATGCACAATGTAAGAAGACTTTATAAGAAACAAGAATATTTAGCAAAGGAAGTGATTCAGAGGTAATTCCAATCAATTTTCAATCATTAATATGTAACAGTCCAATCGTTAATATAAACCCTTTCATATCATTAATACGGATGAACATCAGTGGAAATGCCTTGATTATAGACACATTTTTTAAAATTTCTGGGCAATTGTACTTTAAAGGATTAATATCTGGTACCGCATAATTTGTTCTCTGGAAGCCATTTTTAAAAAAAATTTCAATATAGTAAATTATAGCAATTATTTTCGCAAAGTGTGCGAATGACCGGTACTTATTCTAAAATTTAAAACATGATTTTCTCGACACATTCTTTTTAAGTTGGTGGCAGATCTCGGCAACGGATGAATCTTGATTATTATTTCTTGATTATTATTATTTTTTTTTTTTATTGAAAGAATGTATATTTTTCTTGTATAATTATGTTTCTGTAAGGTTGAATTCACACCGAAATTTTCGAAAAATTTATTTCAAAATAAGGAAATGCAATTGTACAACATTTTATTCAACAAATTTATAAAAGTAAAATTTAATTAAAAGATTCTGGTGCAAATTCTGTTTATAATTAAGTGGGATATAATATATCACACTGCCTCTCAAGTAGTTAAAAGCAGTAAATGGAGAAAATTATGTCATAAAAAATGTAGTTACACGTAATTATTAAAAAGAGAAATAAAACTTTAAAATAACAATTATTGCGCGTTAAAAGCAGTGAATGAGGTAAATTATGGTATATTTTAAATGTTCTAATAATGATATTGCCAATTAGTTTGAATTTTAAAATATATTTATTGGGTCGATCGGAAAGTCGTGTCGTGTTGGGAAATCAAATCATACCGGAAAATTGTATCATTTAATTATTAGACATTGATTCCGATATCTAATGTCTAATAATTACCGGGCAGAATTTTCCGATACGAATTGATTTTCAAAACACGACACGATTTTCCGGTCGACCCAATACATTTCAACGTACTTCCACGTGACTATTAAAGAGAGAAAGAAAACTGTGGTGAAAATTGCGTCACATTGAAAACGATACATTTAAAACAATTTTCTTACAGGGTCATTATAAAATTACGGTGAAGTGACATCGTTTAATTAGCTATTTTATGCACGCCGACTTTTATATCTTTAACTGCTCTTATTTAGTCAATCATGAAAACAGTCGTTAGCTGTCGCGACCTCGGTTGAATTGGCTTTACAATACCCCAGCCAAAAATAAATGAATGGTAACACGATTAGAGAAGATCGCCACTATTCGTTTAATTTTAATTCAATCTTTTAAGCATATTTTAAGCTTTTTGAAGCACACCAAATTAGCGTGTTTTTTAGAGTCTCCTGTTTCTGAAAAGTGGTTAGTGATCATAGTTCGTAAGTGCAGATCTCCTTAGTTTGATTTAAAAATTACTTTGTAATTTAAGTGCTTACCAAAAATCTTAAACAAACTCGGCTGTATTGGTTGAAAATCATCTTGCAAATATATGAAAGTAAGTCTATTGAGTAAACAATTTTCTTAAGTTGACAATCTTTGGCGTGGCAAGATGCCTTTCGTTTTTCTTTTTTAGCACCCGATATGTCATTTCTTTCAGGCAACAATTAAAGTGTCGTTACTAAAAAATAACGTTACTTTACAAAAGCCAGCCGTAAAACGAAGCAGATGTATCATTGTATTGTTAGATACTGATAATCTACTGCAATTTTTTTAACTTCTAAGCATCGCACATTTAAAATTTTTACATCTACGTATAAGGGGAAAACGTACATTTGCAATTTGTTTGAAAACTACATCTCAATCTTGAGCTATTAATTTTTTTGTAGTTTTTAATGCCACTTCTGCAATGGTGGCAACTGAAGTACCATATTTCTGTAGAAAGTAAAGGGAACTTGGGTGGAAAATAGTAGATTACTATATCTTTTTGTCGCCATTTTCTCATAACAACTAAAAAAAAATTAAAATACGTGCTATTTTGATAAAATTTAAATAAATGATTTCTTATAAAACATGGAACTGTTATAAACTGTATTTAATTTTAAGTATCCATATTAATGTTAAAGTCAAAAGAAGGCATATTAATAAATAGATAGCCGATTTCTTTCTTGTCGAGTCTAGTTTTGCACTTCAAATGAAAACTGAAATGACTGCAATAGTTTCAATATACATTCTAAATTACTAATTTACTAAAATTTCTACATTTATTTAGTATTAGTTTTAGTTCTTCTCATTAAATTAAATCTCATTTTCGTTTAATGCAGTGAAAAAATGAAGTTTAGTCAAACTGTGGCTTAGTTAGTAACTTTTGAATTACCCGTAGCAGCAGTATAATTTTGTCTAATAAAAATAGACAAATACCACTTGGTTTATCTCAAGTATTACGCGAGCAAAGCCGCAAGTTTTGCTAGTATCCTACATTTTTCGCTGGATAAATAGATTGCGACCTGGTTTCCTACACAAATGTTGCTAATCTCTACCACCTCTTAAACATTGCCCCACCTTTTAATAAACAACCTGTACGGAATATTTAGATATACCTATTGCAGAATGAAATATAGGTGGTATCTACCTCCGGTCGCAAAAAAACAGGAGAAAAAATTCAATATCATTTTCGAAATAAATTTAAGAAATCAAAAAACCCGACTGCGTAAAAAGCGAACTAATTAATTATTTCTCATGAATGTGAAACTATTTTTATATTACTTACCTATTTTTTTATTTACTTGTATTGATGACTTTTAAATTGTGTTTAATTGTTAGTTCCTACTATAAACACTGTTTGATGAGGACTATAGATGTCCATGAAGGTTAAAGTTTCAGTAGAGCTAGAGATCCTACCTACACAACTTCCGTATTGTGTAATATTGAAATGGAGCTTCTGGCTGTAAAATAGTCAATGAAACGTCGCCTTCATTTTGAAAGACCTGTCCAATGATATGCCACTCAGTATAGTGCTTAATTTTTTTTTCCGTCTCTACCGCCATTTTGTATTTTACGACAGTCATTTTGAATTTATAAAAACAAAAGCTAGCCGCCTATAACAATCGGACTGTTAAGACGAATCGATAGAGACCTCATTCATTAAAATCCATCCAGCCGTTGGGATGTTTCGAGGGTATAAATAAATCCACATACCCAGATACGCGTGAAACACATAACCCTTCTTGGCAGTCGGGTAAAAAGAAGGAGGGGTGTGTGTGCTTTATCTTTCACTTCCACGAAATATGTGGGAAAGGATCTACTTATATATATACTGTTAATTAAAACCCTTTAAGCGTCCTGCAGATTTTTTCATTCATGTTTAATGATTCATATAATAATAACTGCGGAAAGTATTGGTATGAATATTTGTATTTGTTAACCTTACATATTTGTTTATCGTAGGCAATTAAAAAAATAACATTAATGTCAATCTTGTGTTAAATCAGCCTTTGAATTCAAAAATTACGTGAAGGAAAAACACGGTTAGGACGCTTAAAGGGTTAAATGAAAGGCATTGCTGCTAAATATCTATAAGAAATGCTTCCACCCCCCACGATATTTTGTAGCTTTTACGTCTTATGTAATTTAAATTGTGATTGTAGTTTTGTCCTCGTGAAAAAAGTAAGAGGTCATAATTTTTATGATATGCAGATAACATAATTTAAAATTAATAAGAGTAAATCAAGTTATAAATAATTTATTGTCTATTAATTTAATTTGATACAAAATTAGCATATGTTTGCGTGTGAGATATAGCTAGTGATTTTTATTAATTCTAAGAAAATGTTTCACATTGAATGTCTGTCTTTTGAAAATCCTGCTCACAGGCATGTATGATGCAATTGCAATCGGGGCTTCTTTCCTACGGGGAACGGGTGACAGTGCCTCCCCAAGAGCAAGACCTCGTAGGGTAAATTTTTAAGCTACATTACCAACTAATAAACTGCAATCTTTAAATTTATGTACCCCCACTTTGGAACAAATGGTTCAACAGAAACACTGATTGTAATAATCTGTTCAATCACGATCAAAAACAATTTTTTATGTTAATATATTTATAGTACTATTTTTTCAATTCTTACTTTTTCAAAGGTTTTTACGCACGTAACTTGGTCGTAGAGATAACTCAGAGCAAAAACGCAAAACAGGGCGTTTGAAACTGAGAGAAATATAGAAAGGTGTGTTTTACGTTTTCATCTGGAATTTAATGCTCCATTATTGACTTCGAACATTGAACAAAGATAGAAATATGCAATTAAAAAACTGTCTAGTGCATAATACTGAAACCCAAAGCGTCTGTGAGGCAGGAAATGACCGGTACTTTGGTCTAAGACGTCTCGAAAGTGTGACCGCTACCTTTTTTCAAAACAAATGACCAGTTTTCACTTAACTGATACATGTAATGTGCGCCTTCACAGTTTTAAATACAATATTCACCGTTTAATGGAATCATTTTGTTGAGTAGAATTTTATTCAAGAAAACCCCGGATCTCGAATAAGCCAAACAAATTTAATACACATTACCGTTGGTTTTGATTAATAAAAGCAGTTAATTTGCCTAACTAATGATTCATATAAGCGGCAATTACATTTTAGCTCTGGGAGGGGTTTTAACCCCCAAAACCCCCCTTCTCTGCGCCAATGCATATATATATATGATACAGTGGCAAACTTAAAATAAAAGCTCAAATTTATGTCCCGTACATAACATGCAATGCCTCCATTATCTAACGATACCATTTTGAATATATTTTCTAAACTTGATTAAGCACAATTTCTTAAATACAAATAAAAATGCAAATTTTGTGTACTAATATTACTTCTTAATAACAGTGACTCTTATCATGTTAACAATATTTTCAGAAAGCAAATTGAAGCTTTAGAAAAGCAAGTTGCTGAACTACAGCCTACAGTTTCTACACTGTATTGTTCACACTATGCCCTGAAAGATCACGAAATAAAGGGATATCTTGTTTACCTCCTAAAAATGAGAGATTTCTTTGCAAGAGAAATCGCTACGAAGGAAGAAAGTATTGACCAGCTGAATTTTAAGGTAATTTTAAGTAATGTGTAGCAACTTTAAGCAATGTTTCTAAGGTGAAGCTCGTTAATTAGGACTTCCAGAGACCGAGAAAAATATTGGAATGAACCAAATCTAAAAAAAATTGCCATCCAGCGAATAAAAGGTTCTGCTCTCAAAGTTGATAGAGATGGGAGCTGACTGGTTCGGACCCTTTTTACGCTCGTTGGCTAAGGCTGGATACTAATTTCTGGCTCACAAGTCGGCGTCCATTATTAGCTCTCTGACTCGGTTTTGATAACACTGCGATAAGCTTAGGGAAACGCAGAGTGTTCCCCGACATCTACCTTTTTTTTGTTGTTGTTCATTCGTCCTAAACGCTTCCGAATAATATTATAAAATTTCTTTGCGGCTAGGCATACACCAACTAAGGAACTTATCAGTAACCGTTTGGAATTTCTCTGAACCTTATATACGGCTTGCTGTTTCCGAAAGGTTTTAAGCTGTTTTTGCTGTTTTGACCACCTTGGCGCAAGGAAAATAGTTGGTGTGATGCAGAATACAATTTAGGTACAGAATATCCACCGCCTCTTGTTTTTGCCGTCATGCGTATAGCAAATAATAACTCCATTCCATTGCAAAAGGAATATGTATGACTTTTTTTTCTTTTTTTCCGGGGCCTATATCCCTCGTGCAGATAATTGGCCGTCAAAAAAAAAAAAAAAAAAAAAAAAAATCTTCTTTTCCGGAAATGCTATCAAGTTCGATAGACTGAAAAACATTATTTTACTGTGGTTTACATGTAATACATTGCTGTAAAACAAACAAAATTTTGAGATTTAAATGATTTTGATTTTATAATACGAATAATTCAAACATGAACATTTATTTCATTAATTCTCAATATTCGAAGAAATTAGAGCTTATTTTTAACAAATATTGAGATAAAATCTGATGTAAAGATTTTATTATAATAAATGTTCTTATTCTATTAACTGGTTATTTTTTTATGACAAAATTGAACTTCACAAAGTATGGATGATTATTACTACTGATTTAATTTAGAATTTTTTATTAGGCAGCAAAATTGTGTGCTGTGTTAGCCATTAATCTAATATATTTTCTGTAAAATAATTGATTAAAAATATGTTGCTATTAACTTATTTACAATTTTAAATGTTAATAGGAAGCTGCAACTAAATTTAATTGCAAATAATATAATTTAGTTGTATCTTGCAATTAAATCCATCACAGTTCGATTAATTGGAATTAGTTTAATTGGAAGTTGAAACTGCAATTAAATCAATAACAATTACACTTTAATGGTGTTGTAACTTTATTATCATCGTCGTCATACCAATTTTTATGCAGAAAACACTGACCTACCCCAGCACATAAAGTTCATCTTTGCAATTTTTAAGTTTTATATTTTAAAATTTTCGCCCATTTTTACTTTCTTCCATGTTCAATAGAAGAAAGTACTGTAATCGAAAAAATTTTCGACTTCCGGTTTTTGACAAATTTACACGTTTTAAGGATCAGAGATCCCCAAAAGCATTTTTATACAAAATGTCAGTCAGTCCGTCCACCTGTCGCCATTGTACCTTGGAAAAGTGTATGAAGTTATGCATAGAATTGAACCAAATTTTTTGTGTATGTATTTGGCTGTAGCAAGCTGGTCCTCCTTCAGTTTAGAAATATTCTGCCGAAAGGAGGCTCTGTAATAGCAATTTTTGTGCCATTTTCATTATTGTACCATCGAAAAGTGTGTGAAGTTACTCATAGAATTGAACCAAACTTTTTCTGTATATTTTTGGCTAAGGTCAGTAGGTCCTCCCTGAATTTGAAAAAATTTCGCCGGAAGGGGTTGCTGTAATAGCAATTTTTGTGCCAGTTTCTTTATTTTATAATCCAAAAATGTACGAAGTTTTTAATAGAAATTATCCAAATGTTTTGTGTATGTTTTTGGCTATCGCCAGCACGTGCCCCTTGAATTTAGAAATATTCAGCCGGGAAGAAGCTCTGTGAGAGCGATTTTTGTATAATTTTCTCGATTTTTCTTGGGTCTGTTGTCCATCAGCGGCTCGTGCAGCAATGGGAACTCGCATCCTGCTATGCCGTCTATTCGAAAACAACTGATGGTATAACAGAATGACGAAAAACTATTGATTTTAATGAATATCATGATCGAGATTAACTCGTTTTTATTCCGATTAATTGGCAGCAGCAGAAATTTAAGATGAAAATCAAAGTTGGTATACAATTGAACTAATAATATTGCAGTATTAACATCTGTAACTACTTTTTGAAATAGTAAGATGTATGAGATAGAAGAAATTTTGGGTTTGGCGCATCCAATTAGTTTACTAATATTTTGTCCTAGCTGTTTCATTCGTTACTTTGAAACACTTATGCATCCTATTTCAATCAATCATCTAAATTCTCTCTCCCCCCCCCCCCCACACACACACTTGAAATTTCTGATAATCCCTCCCTCTCCTATTTCGCTTCTCCAGCACACAACTGAAAATGTTTAGCTTTAATTGCTAAGAATTTCTTTTTCTATATTTATTATTTTAAATTCACAATAAATGAATGATCAACAATACGACGCACACCCACCTTCAGATTTTTTTTTTCTCCATTTTGACTACAAACCTCCCCCCCCCCCCCACACACACACACACACGCACACACACCAGCACACTAATTTAAGGGGTCTTGTACCTTTTAAACGGTTCGAAAATTAACGAAAAACTTCAAAGTTTGAATTAGTCTATCTTCAAAACCTTTTTATGTATGAACATGAAATTTTAGATATTGATTAAACAGATTGTGCTTTGTTATATGCTACCATTAGAAATTTATTAGCCATTTACAGAATTTGTGCATTGTTGAAATAAAAACAGCTCTTTTTTTACTACAGAAGTCATTGCGCGCATGATATCTTGAGAAAGTATGTATGGATTATCATGAAATTTGGTAAAGATACTAAACAAATATGTGTGTTTAAAATGAACTACTTTTAAGTATTTACAATGGTAATATTTTTAGTTATGACTATTTTTATTCATTAAATATATAATTTTTTTTTTTTTTTTTTTTTTTTTTTTTTTTTTTTTTTTTTTTTTACAAAAATATTTTTTTATATAGTTAATGAAATAATTTGGGTCTAAGAGTAGTTAAACACATATGTTTAGTATCTTTACCAAATTTCATGACAAGTCATACATACTTTCTCAAGATATCATGCGCGCAATGACTTCTGGGGTAAAAAAAGGGCTATTTTGATTTCAACAATACACAAATTCTGTACAAGGCAAATGAATTTCTAATGACAGCATATTACAGAGAATCTGTTTTGAACAATGACAGCATATGTTCTAATGACAGTTTCTAATGTTTGCAATGACAGCTTCTAATGACAGCATATTACAGAAATCTGTTTAATCATTATCCAAAATTTCATGTTTATAAATAAAAAGGTTTTGATGATAGACTAATTCAAACTTTGAATTTTTTCGTTAAATTTCGTCGCGTTTAAAAGGTACAAGACCCCATAAAACCATTTAAAATTCTTTTATTTTTCAACCTATTTGTGGCTTCTTTGATCCCTAACAGTACACAAAGTTTAAAATCATTAAAATGCTTAAGAAAAAATGTTGTTCCACTTATTTGTTATTTTGCTATATTTGAGAGAGGGGGGAAAAATAGTGAAGGAAAGAAAAAAAAAATATTGCTTACCTTTTTGCTCCTTTAGCACACATTTTTAATTGTTTTATTACCTTTTAATTTTTTTTCCCTGTCCTCATTACTTTGAGGCACAGGGTGTCTCAAGAATGACGGATGGATTTTAAAATTCAATATCTTGCAAACGGTGACAGATATAAAAAAAATTCTTGCAGGAAGGTTATGTATGATACCATGAGTTTTTTTACTGTGATTCTCGATTTTAGTTCGAATTTCAAACAACAGATGGCGCTGCGAGAAATAGGGGCTAATTCCAGACCCAATTTTTAGTACTTCGGGATCCATTCAAAACATTTTTATCTCCGTTTTTCGCATGGGAGAAGAAAGTGGCCGAAAAATCAAGCCTGAATTAGCGTCTATTGCTTACAGCGCCATCTTTCGCTGTTATTTGCAGCTAAAATTGGGAATGGCAGCATAAAAACTCCTGACATCTTACATAACCCTTCTGCAGAAAATAATAATATTATTATTATTATCTGTTACCGTTTGTAAGTTATTGAATTTTAGAATCCATCAGTCATTTTTGGGCACCAGGCAACTTTTTAAACAATCCATGCCCTGCTATTGACCCTTTCGCTGCGCATCCCACAATTTCCACGGGCAACGTAAAAGTAGCAAAATTTGAGCAACCCGCGATTTCCGCGGGGATGCATTTAAAAAATACTAATTTTCAGAATTTCGCTTTTATATGATTATTCTTCAAGTTCAGTTTTCTGACAATCTTTATTTTTTATGATCTAATTCTCTCTCTCTCTATATATATATATAAGCACTCTTACAAAAAAAAAAAAAAAAATTACATATTTACAACTCTAAAATACATGCAGATTTGAAATATTAATAAAATAAATGAGCAAATTTTTAAACCTATTTTTATTAATATATATATATACATATATGTACGCAGCGGGAGGGTTAAGTTCCAAGTATATTTTCTTATAACACCCAGCCTCATGCTTAATACAAATATTAGCTCGTAATATTATTTCTTTTGTAGAAGATTTCTTTTCATGTAGCACAGAGGATTGAAAATAATAATTTAATTTAGGTAATATTCTAATTTTAAAATAAGTTATTTCATCCGACTCTTATACTAGGGACTTTCATTTAAAAGTGAATGCGTGCTTTTGAATGCCGGCAAAATTCAAATTGCTATTTTTAGAAATTTATAACGACAATGGAAGCGTTATTGCTTTATCCCTTATCGTTATTACATCACTATTATTGTATATTAAAATTTTTGCATTATACTGTAGTTAATAATATGTATTTTAGAACGAAATTTGTTTGTGAACTGTAGCTCCATTTCGCGACATTTTAGGAATTTTTAAATAATTTTCAGCACGAAATCGTTTTAAATCCATGCAGAGCCCGATCAAGCTGAAGTTGGGCCCAGGGCATGTTAAAAAGTTCCCCCCCCCCCCCCCCTACCTTCCCTTTCCTGGCGACACTTTCAGAAAAAAAAAAAAGTAGGTTTATTTGATGAGTTCACAAAGTTGTTTGGGTGAAAGTTTAAAGTTTTCAAGAAAAAAATAAATCATAAATCAAAAGTTTAATTTAAAAAAATGTTCAGGGTTTAAAAAAAATAATATCAATGAAATTTTGTTTAAAATATATCAATTATTAAACTACTAAATCGGGAGTTATCAGGCGTGAGTAAAGTCCATGTTCGGTTCTTGGTCATTCACTTTTTCAAGTAAAAGTGCCTAGGTTAAAAGCTTCTAAAAATTTTATTGAGTCATTCAGAATATTTAAACTTTACGTTTCATATTTTATAAAACAATATTATTTGAAAAGTATTTGATTAAGGAAAAAAAAATCAGCCACATAATTTGTCGGCCCCTGAAATTGGTGGGCCCAGGGCCGAGGCCCCGGATGTCCGTGCATTAATCAGACCCTGAATCTATGCCATCCCTGGTTTGCGACAATAATTTAAAGTAACTAGCAAAATAGTTACAACAATTGGCGATTGATTGCAAAGAACAAGTTAAAAAGGAGAAAGAAAAAAATAATAATAATAAAATTATTTACAGACAGTACACCTATTTAAGAAAGAAATAATGCATTTACTTATTTATATGAAATTCAAAAAAGGAAGTTAACTTATAGGTGACTGTAATAATAACTGCATAACATTTAATCCAGATTTAAGTTGAAAATAATCTTTCCTTTATGTTTTACATACTGGCAATAGATGACGCCACTAAAGATACAAAAATAAGATTAATTCAAATAGTACATGTCTTCATCAGAAAGCACATTTAAAATCATACGCGTACGTCGGATTTTGCTTTGAAGGCATGGGAAAGGGTATGTTTGGGGGGAATAATACTGGTCCAATCCCTTACTTATATCAAGTTATATATCATATTTTTCAAAGATTTAAGGGAGCTAAGCGCCTGTCCCCTGCAACATCACAGCAATGTACACCCATTTTTAAAATCCTGCAATTTGTATCGTAAAAGACCGAGAAGACATAAAAATATCCACATAGTAAAAGAAAATCTTTAAACTCCATCTTTCTTCCTTTTTTTTCCACATTAAAATTTCAATATTCATTTCAGTATTTGTCTACATGTTAGGAGTTATTAGTAATGTTCTAAAATCCGACTGTTACAGCTTGTAAACTTCTAATTGTTCCTAGTTAAATATGTAATTTGACAATCGGAAATAGAGTAAAGCTATATGTAAGTTCTATAAAAGAACGTTCCAGTATTTGATTTTTTTTTTCAAAACTTATAAACGCTTTTAATAATCTCGCTTATATCTTCATTTATTAATAATAGATGGCGCCACTAAAAATGCCGATTCATTCCATTATCTATTTGGATATACAAATATTTAATTTATCGATCCTATGCCATTTTTAAATTAGAAATAAATGCATGATGATACAGTACAAAGTCTAAAATCCGAAATCCTTGGGACTTTTCCAAGTCCGAACTTAGGATTTTTCCGAACTTTGGGTCATCAAAAATATTGCTTTTCCAATAAAAAGGGAAAGAAATTTTACTACATAAAAAGCAAAACGTGACGTTCATATATCGAAAATTGCATATAACAACTATTAATACTAAATTAAACAATCATTTTCATTAAATAAATCATAACAAAATAAAAAGTAAAACAAAAACGTTTATTTAAGGCTGTTCTCAAATCCAAAAGGGCAACTTTATGACATAAGCATAAGTTTTAATTTATTTTTTGTTCGGAGATGCATGAAACATCAACACAAACATGTGCTGACGGAGCATGCAACGGATATGCATGAAACATGAACATCAACACCGTGTTGATGTTCAGAAACTATGTAATCGAACTGTGTTTTCCGTTTTTTTGCAAATGCAGCAGGAAATGTTTCAGAAAATATTGCCATAATGGACGTTTTGAACCAAATTCCCGCGCGAAATAAGAATAACCACACAAGGAAGGGTGAAAAAGTCTTTGTCACGTGATCAAAATTGCTTATAACTCAATAGGTATTTATCAAAAAAATGGAAAACACAATTCGATTCCAAATCATTTCTATAGGCAGGCCTTCCAATTTTATGACTTTCCGTTAAAAAATGAATTTGTAAATGTGTCAAAACAGTTTGCGCTTGTTGAGCTTAGCAGTTGAGAACAGCCTTAAGGGAACAAACAATTTAAGAAGATATTGTATCTTTCTGAACTATTGAACATTTTAGTTAATGTGGGCTGCTTTATTAACTTAGGTATATCATTAAGAAGTTTTTCTTTTATTCTATACATAGACATGAGTTAAGATTCAGTAATAAAACTTCTTGCCATAGACCTTTTTTTGTTTCAACAATTTTGTTTTTTCACTCCTTTCTTGAAAACTGCCGCTGGAAAGTCCGAACTTTGAGTGTCCGAAATTTATACTTTGTACTGTAATAATAATAATAAAAGAGATGAATATCTGCGATTAAGTTCTGAATTGTTCTATATCTATGCCAGTGTATAATTTATTTTAAATTTGTTAGTTCGGCCACATCTATACACTTATTTATAGTATTATAACGAATAATAAATTACTATAAATTAATTTAATAAATTGGAGGGAAAATATCGCATTACATTTACATGCAAAACAATTATACAAAGATTATAAGACGAAGCAACGGAACAAGAACGATGGTAGAAGCACGAAAAGCGAAATATAAAGTAAACTAGGAACGATGATATCTGCCTTTCTTTCTTGCATTTACTTGAAATAATTAAAAATTTACTCACAGGAATACATTTTGCGATTGTAAATACTTTCTGCTACAACACACGCATTGAAGGGTCAATAATATATTGCTCCTTTTAAACTAATGTTGTTAATTTATCAGTTCTCCGGAGAACACAAAAGTTTTTATTTTATTTATTTATTTATTTATTTATTATAAATCTTTTAATATTTATCTAGTATTTTAACCCTTCTACTCCCAGGAAAAAGAGTACAAATTCTGTGAAGAAAAAAGTGTAAAACTGTGTATAATTAATATTTTACTTCCAGTGCAAAACAAAAAATATAATGTAAAAATAAAGGCTGTTGTAGAAAATGACACATGATACACGGGAAAGAAAC
Source organism: Maratus speciosus (assembly GCA_963932465.1). Classification (NCBI taxonomy): domain Eukaryota; kingdom Metazoa; phylum Arthropoda; class Arachnida; order Araneae; family Salticidae; genus Maratus; species Maratus speciosus. The sequence continues at coordinate 374,659,654 of OZ010790.1, read as the reverse complement.
CCAGATAATGGAAAAGTTAGAGGGACCCCCAATGACAGAAAAAAAAAAAAAAAAAAAAGAAAATAACAAAGAAACTATCCCCCCCCCCCAAAAAAAAAAAAAAAAAATAAAATAAAATAAAAACGTGCCTGACATATAGATTTTACATACGTATCAAATGCGTAGAAATGAGAGGGGTGGTTTAGAAATTTAAAAGCTACTACGGGCGCCAGTAGAATGAAATAGGAAGAGGCAAGATTTTAGGAGAGATGTTTCTAGGACGCGTTCCAAAAACAAAAGCTTAAATTAACTGTTTAATAAAAATCAGATAATTAAATTTCAAAATTCAGGGAGGGGCCATGGCCCTCACCTCCCCTCCTTTCCGTTGTCCATAAAATCACCTAATTAAACTTAGTAACTCATCAAGCAAATGAATTATAACGATAAGGCAGTTTCGTTATCATATTTATTTCAAGCAAGAACAAAGATTAGTGAAAATGCTACTTTCGAGTTGAATTTTTTTAGAATTGGGACCAACGTAATTAGCTTCAAAAGAAGTTATAAATGAATTCTAATAGATAACATAACCTTAAAACCCAATTCTTAAATATTTATAAATAATGTTTTATCGATGAGAGACGTAACCTGTCTTAACAGTATAACGTGAGCAGTTATCTATATTGAAATTCTTATATAGAAAATTGGTATTTTTTATAATTAACTTATTGCATGAATTTCGAAGATTAAACTGTTTTCATGAAAAATCTGCCTCATCGGCAAATTTCACTACGCACCAGGGGGGGGGGGGGGTGAAAGACAAAATATTCCCTAGAAAAAAAAATATATATAAATATATATATATATATATATATATATATATATTAATCTAATTATTAATTAAATTCGTGAAGCGACGACATTTTGAACAAGTTGATCTTCAAATTTGCATTCCTTAATCAATCCCGAGAGCAGCCGTCAGCTGCAGCGACAGCGATGAATAGGACCTTGGTGTCCAAAAAACCCCAGTCAAAGCGAAATGAATTTCAACCAGGTTATTAAAGATTTTTACCCGGTTACGGGTGGTGACCTGCTCCTCCAGTAACCGGGCGAGAGCTCTGCACCGGCCGGAATTTTCAGGCTCGGCCCCGATTGTTCCAAATCGAAATTAGACGGTAAGGTAGTTTTGTGTCGTATTTATAGCAGTTAGGAATAAAATTTAGCGTATATGTTATTTTTAAACTCTTGGGGACGAGCGACCGGTATACGTGCTGCGTAAGGTGCTCAGAATCCGTTATTATTCTCACCGATAAATTTTTATTGTAAATTTTGCCTTATTTAATCCGAAAATTTTCTCGATTCAATTAGGCAAATTTTTCTGTTTTGAAAAACCGGTGACAAAAGATAAAAAATTCTGCAAAAGACGCTTGCCCCGAAGGGGTTAAGTGACAAAAAATTAGAACTCGAAACTTCCTTCTTCAGAACTGTTAACTTCCCATGAAGTTTGAACCATCGGTAGTAGATGACGCTGCAATAAAACTTAATTCTTCAGAATATATAAAGCTGTGTGGCAAGCCGATGTGTTGCATTTACATTGCGTGATATCTTTCGATTTTTTTGAGGGATAAGGAAAAACAATATTATTGTACATTTAGAATAAAGTTATAACATTAATTTTATTAAAGTAGATCTTAATAAAGTTATAACATTAAAGAGGTTAAAGTCATAAAATTAATTTTATTTAACTATCACATTTGAGTTACGCTCGCCAACCCCTATCTGGATCCCGTTTACTCTATTTTAAAAAGATTACCCTATTACGGAAGACTGAAAGATATTTCAACGACCAGAGATGATGCAAATATCTTCCATAATCGGGGTGCTATTCATTTTCATTTAACTGACGACGGGAGGATTTTTCGGTCCCTTAAGTCCGCATCCACTGCTGTCCCGACAGCTGACTGCTGTGTTCATGATTGATTAAATAAGATCAATTACATATGTGAAAATTAGTTTATATAAGATGATTAAACAAAACTGTCGTTGACTCTCGAACTATTATAACGTTTAGGAAAAAAAAAGTTTTTTCTTTTCGATTGTTTTAAACGCGATCAAATTTCCAACATTAAATGCTTTCAGCATTTAATAAAATGTTTATTTTAACGTTTTCTTCCTTTTTCAGTTTTCAACTTTTAAATATTCACGTCATATATTTCAATTGAAAATATAATGTTTGGAAATATTATTATTTAGGCTCTTTGAAATTTAGCAACACTAGATATAAATGGTTATTTCAAAATCTCTATTCAAATAATGAAAATTTCAATACAAAAATGAAAAAAAAAAAAAAAAAAAAAAAAAAAAGAAAGAAAGAAAGAAAGAAAAAGAAACAGTTAGACAAAGAAAAAAAGATCAGACACTGCACACCCCAATCTAATAAAGTGCGCCAAAGATGGTTAAATGCTATGCATAGATTTTGATAATATAAAAATTATTTAACTAATCTATAGCGACGGATTTCAGCATTGTTGAATTATTTAGCTTGGGCTTTCTACTACTGCGTAATCCTCAGTTGCCACCCTAGACTACTGCATAAATAGAAAAAAAAAAAAAGTTATATTTATGTCTGAATGTTGCTTTTCTTGGTGGTCATCCATTCAAAAATGACAATAACAATTGTCCATTTATTCCTAACGAGTTCTTAAAAATACTATAATAGCAATTGAAGTATACGGTTAGGTTTAATTGATATATATATTTTTTAATTTTCAGTTAATCTATATGGCAAATTTCCAAAAGAAAAAAAATAATGTTTGTGTCGGCATTTCTCAACGCAGGTTATCAATAACATAATCGTAGTCTGGGATATTTCATAAATCGCTGTCATACAGTCCAGAAGATGGCAGCACTATAACGTTTCCTCACGACATATTGATAATACAATAAGGTATTTCAATGAAATGCATAGAAATAAGGAAGGGAATACAGTGAAATCTTCCTGTGCAATTATTTCCATTAAGCGACCACCTACCTGAACGACCATTTTTTTCATGGAACGAAATTTATTCCCATAGGGTCAATACTAATTTTGCATCCATTCAGAGACCATCCCAGTTGTACTCCCTCCATGAGCGACCAATTTCTTTGAAGGAAATGAAACAAATTCCGTATTATCCTGATCGCTTGAAGAAAGTTTTATTAGAAAAATAATTCCGGAGAGCGCATTATTTATCAAACCTCTTAACTAAGTTTAGATTTTTTTTATTCCGGTAATTTTTAAGTGTTTAAACCCCTTTGTGCCTTTTTAGGCAATGAATTTAACTCTGATGACAAATTAAGAATGACAGTCAATAAACTCCCCTACCCTGTTCTGTCAGGAAACTCTCAAAGAAATAGATAAATTAATGAAATGTCATTGTTTCGTCTAAAAAAATTACATTTATTTACTGAACTTCGAAAAGACTTGGAAATAAAAGTTATACAAGAAAAAAAACACATAAAATCAAAGCAAGCGTCAATGTATTCATTTTTAAAACTTTGAAGTAATTAATTTATGTAATCAACTTTTGTTTTGATACTTAAATTTTTATATTTTTTCCCAATGTGAAAAATCAATTTGAGTAACATTAATTTTTACCTTTTCTCAACAATTAAAATCTAGATTTAAACATGACCTCCATTAAGAGACCACCTCTTGGAGTGACCATTTTTTATTGGAACGGAACGGTCGCTTTAGGGAAGTTTTACTGTACCTATTTTTATGGGTAAATGCATAAACGCAGATAGAATTATTCCTACGTTTATTGGTAAATGTACCAATAGTGGGTTAAAGACATTTATCTAATTATAAATAAAATTTTAGTGAACTCCAACTGATACATATTTTTTTCGTCTAGTCCTAACATTCGTGTATCATTATGGACATTCAAAATTTCAAAAAGACATATTCCTTGGGTAAAAACAACAACAAAAAATCTAACTCTCCTCTTTGTCAGTATTGGGAATAATAGGTTTCTAATGCACAAGTAAAAAAAGAAAAAAAAAAGGGAGTCACTCAAATTCTGATTGTAGTATATACCATACATAACTATACACAACAAAGAAAATATATTTAGATGTTCAGATAGCTAAATTAGATAATTTCATATAAAAAATAATCAACTATTCGGAAATTTGAAATTCCCTTTTTTACAGTTTTCCTTTTGCAATTAACTTTTCAACGATTTTATTTCTATATCGACAGTAAAATAAATTTTTAAAAATCTTATCATTCAATTTGATTCAAATTGTTTATTTGATTTATTTATTTCTAGCTATTTAATATTTTGACTTTTTTTTTCCCATATGCTTGCTTAGAACACAAGGAAACTAAATTCTGCTTAAACCAAATTAATTTTTATGAAAAAAAAAACAAAAAACAAAAAAAAAAAAACAAAAAAAAAAAAACGATGCAGTGGAAAACCGATAGGACTAGATATATACTCATTTAATTATAAAAGATTAATTAAATAACCAATCAACCAGTCTTGAAGTATAAAATATTTCAATTATTAATTTCTTCTTTTAATAATCACGCGCCTGGTATCAAAGTGACGTTGCACTTTCATTTCCCCAGAAGTGAACAATTTGTGAATCAGTAGTAAACCCCCGGCCTACTACTATGCAAAATAAATAAATAATTTAGAAATATATTTAGAATCACGGAAATTTAATAATAAAAATAAGTGACACATAAATATTTAACATGTGCTCCTGGGTCGGCTCTCATGCTCTCACTATTGAACAATTTAAGAAATAATGATTTAGAAGAGGGCCATACTTCAAAACCAATATGTTAATAATTTTTACGTGTTTTAGACTTATTTAACAAATTATTTAGAGCTTAATAAAACATAGAAAAGTAATTTAATAAAAACTATAAAAAACTATAAAAAATAAATAAATTACGTACAAAGATTTAGAATCACGAAAATTTATTAATTAAAATAAGTAAAACATAAATATCTAACATATACTCCAGTGTCCTGATTCTGCCCTTCTCGGAACGGGTTACTTTCTCGTAATGCGCCGACGAAGTGATATTTTTCAATTCTGCCCCTAACGTGTTGGAATTCTTTCCCATTCACCGGGGTTGCTTCGTCGTAATTCATCCCGACTGCTATCAGTAGCCGGAAAGGATTATTTGTGTCGGTTTAAGATGGCGCTTATATATGCATCTCTTGTAAATGAGGATAGATAGACCTAATTTTTGTTAAATGTATATTCGCATTGTACTATTGTTATTATTATTATTATTATTATTATTATTCAGTTTTGTTAGGTCCATTACTAGAAATAGTTTTACCTTAAATTAAATGTAAATTAATTGTGGGCGAAGCATAGTTTTTCCATTATTTGGCTAATATAGCTTGTATTTTAAAACTTATATAAGAAAAAAAAATCTTTATGCTAAAATATATTTTTGAGATTAAAATGTATTGCACTAATCCAAAAGTACAATTACAAATAATTTTTGGTTAAATAATCCCTTGATTTTGATCTAAACAATAAAAAATATATAATTGTTAATGTAACATAATTATGAGTAAAACTTAATTTTCCAATTATTTGGCTGATATAGCTTGTCTTTTAAAGCTTGTATTCAAAATAATAATAATAATAATAATCCTAAATAATACATTTGAGAAGATTAAAACTTATTGTACTAATTCAAAAATGTAATTACAAATACTTTTTGTATAAATAATTTCTTGATTGTACTCTAAATAATAATAAATATTATATCATTGTAAATGTAAGATAACCCCGACTGAAGCATAATTTTCGAATTATATTTGACTGATATAGCTTGTATTTTAAAGATCGTATTAAAAAAAAAAAAAAAAAAAAAAAAAAAAAAAAAAAAAAAAAAAAAAACTTTCATGCTGAAATATATTTTTGAGAAGATTAAAACTTGCTGTAATCCAAAAGTATAAATACAAATAGTTTTTGCTTAAATCCGTTTATTTTATCCTAAATAATATTAAAATTAAAATGTAATGTAAAATAATTATGAGAAAGCATAAGGTTTCAATTAATTGCCTTATAGATTTACCATAGCTTGTATTTTAAAACTTGTATACATAAAAAAAAGCTTGTATTAAAAAAGTTAGTAGTATAATAAAGTGTAATTACATAAAAAAAAAAAAAACTTCATGGTAAAATATATTTTTGAGAAGATTAAAACTTGCTGTATTAATTCAAGAGAGTATTTACAAATAGTTTTTGTTTAAATAATTCCTTGATTTTACTTTTTACTTTAAATAACAATAAAAAAGTTATGTAATTGTAAAATAATTATGAGTATGCATTATTTTTCAATTATTTGGCTGATATAGCTTGTATTTTAAAACTTGTAAAAAAAAAAAAATAAATAAATAAATAAAAATGCTTGTATTGAAAAAGTTAGTTTAATAAAGCGTACTCACATAAAAAAAAAGACTTTATGATAAATTTATATTTGAGAAGATTAAAACTTACTGCATTAATTCAAAAGAGTAATTACAAATAGTTTTGTTTAAATAATCCCTTGATTTTAATTTAATATTAATAAAAATTATGTACCGTATATACTCGCGCATAAGTCGACCTCCCCTCCCCCTCCTAATTCTTAAGCAAAATTTTGAAAAAAATTGAATTTTCGTGTATAAGTCGAACCACATTTCTGGTAGCATATTGAAAAAGCATTTGTAATCGAGGATAGAAAATTTTAATAAATTTTCATTAAATTAGTAAATTTTTTACGTTTCTAATCAGATTTTTATTTTACTTCAACATTTTAAACCTGTATAATTATGTATAACCGAAGAAGCTTAAACTATTTTGAAACCTATTCACATCCATTCAATGACACTTAAAATATAAAATTCTTTCAAAAATCCATTCAGGCATTATTTACAAAGGTAAACAACATCTTAGGCTGCTAAAATATAGTACTTCTTTGTATTGTAGGACTTTTAAGAAAGATATCTAGAAGCATTCTCAAGTTGGACTCTTTTTAAAAAGGGGATTAAAATGCTGAAAGGAATATATTGAAGGGTTTTTGTCCCAAGAGAAAATGGGTGCAAAACAATTACAGGGACATTGAGCTTTGTTTGTCAGTCACTTGGAAATGACCATTGTCCGCTTTTATCTCTCATGTAATTACTTAAAAAAAACTGAAAAAAAAAACGATCGCAGTAGTCTGGGATTTTTTTTTACTTTATCGTGTGTAAGTTGATCCCCCATTTTCAACTCCCAAATTTTGTCTAAAATTCTTCGACTTATACACGTAATTGTGATTACGTTTATACGGTTGTGATCACGTTTATACGGTAATTGTGAATGTAAAATAATTATTATGCGTGAAACATAATTTTTCAATTATTTGGCTTATATAGCTTGTATTTTAAAGATTATATTAAAAAAAAAAACCCTTCATACTAATATATTTTTTAGAAGATTAAAAATTGTACTAATTTAAAAGTGTAATTGCAAATAGTTTTTGTTTAAATAATCCCTTAATTTTACCCTAAGTAATATTAAAAATTATATAATTGTATCTTAAAACTTCGTAAAGATTATTTATAACTCACCACCTGTTAAAACTTTACACACTGTTTATAGCGATATTATATAATTCACTTTATATTAATCTATAAAAAATCAATATATAATCATAGTGCCAGTTAAAGGTCTCTTTTTAAAGGGGTCGCACGTAAACACACATGTTCGAGTTTCAGATAAATAAGCAGACCACATGAGTCCTTGGAAGCGATTGGTCGAAATTCTACAGAGGGTCTAGTCGAAACTCGTTAATCTTGAAATTGAGAGGTCGAACGCTGCTCCCCTATTCCGTTTGGGTCAGAATTGGAAACTGTTGAACATCGGTATGGATTACGTGAACGGGTGGTTTCCTACTCGGTTTGTTCCGAGAAGGGCAGAATCAGGACACCGGATCGGCTCCCATGCTCACTATTGATACAATTTAAGAAATAATGATTTAGAAGTGGGCCATTCTTCAAAAGCAATATGTTAATAATTTTTACATGTTTTAGGCTTACTTAACAAATTATTTAGAGTTTAATAAATCATAAAAAAATGAGATTTAATGAAAACTATAAAAAATACAGACATTCAGGGTAACTTTGATCCACATTTTCTCTATTTTCCTATGCCCCACTGTTATTTTAAGAATATTGTTGCAACTAGGGGCATTAAAGAGAAGAAATAATTCTAAATTATTGTATGACTATCAAAAATTAAGGAATAATAATGAGAAAAGCAATAAAAAATGAATTTTTAACGTGGTTCAAAGTTACCCAGCCATTTAGGGTAACTTTGCACCTTATGATAAATATTATCTAAAATAATTCATTATAAAAAAAAAAAAAAAGTATCATAATTAGGGCAACTTTGAACATCAAAAAATGTTTTCAGATATGTAAAGACTCCGAATTTACATACCCCAACGTCACAAGATTTGTATAACTTATGATATTACAACAAATATTAGGCACAAGAAAAGTGGAAGAAGAGCACCATGAATATATATATATATATATAAATGTTTATTGTTCATATAGCTTTTAACCCAATAACATATCTATAGTTACAGTAATACATACTACCAATATTATTTAAACAAGAATAAAAAATGTCGAATGTATGAAATGTCAAACTTGAGTAGCTCCTTCCCGAATAACGCCTTTAAATGAATTTTATGTATTTTACACATATTTGTAAAAATATTTAGGTGTTACAGTAGAACCTCTTTTATCCGAAACTCTTTTAACCGAAACTCTCGATTAACCGAAATCCCTTTTTAAAGCTCTTTTTTTTTTACTACTGCATTCCTTGTGTGCAAAATCCATTTTGAAAGCTTTTTTTTTTTTTTTTTTTTTTTTTTTTTTTTAACTACCATATTCCTTGTGTGCAAGCGGTCCTTTCCGAACTACGAGTACATATAAGTATTTTCGATCCCCTTTCTTAGAGTTGCTTTGAATTTAACTTGAGCTCCCGTAAGTTGCGGAGTGGAACGAAGAAAACGAACAAATTAGCAATTCTGAAGCTTTTGAATGTTTTGCGAAAAGTGTGGCTGTAGCAGCAAAAAGACTATGATACTGGTGAACTAATAATATTAAAAAAACTCCGTGATAGAGCTTCAAAGCAAAGGCAATCGAAGCGGCGATAAACAAAACATTTTTTCAAATCCTTGTAAAAGATACTTAATTTCAAAATTAAAATTCAGGTAATTTATTCTTGTTTCTATTTTGCGATTGCTTTATTTTTATTAAACACTTAACCATAAATACGAAATATTGCATATATTTCTCTTTAATCTTAAAATTGAAGCATTATCGATTTTCCGAAAGAGGGTCGGTCCCAATTACTTCGGATAATCGAGGTTCTACTGTATATCTAATGCACACTTTCGGCATTTATATAACATATACGTGCAAATATGGAAAATTTTTGACAGTAGCACCTATAATCAGTAAATTATAATTGAGCCGGCTCAAAGTTACCCTGAAAATGTGGTAAAATGTTAGTGCCTTCTTATTTTACATTTTATTAACTATTAACAAATAAATAATCGCAAAATATTAACACATTTACAACATTTAGATAATAATTATACAAAAACATAATTTTAAGAACAAATTAAAAAAACAAAATTTATTTCCTACATTGTTTAAGCCCGAGAAGGGACAGACATTAAGTTATTTCATTCAATTAGTTTTACATTTAACGTTAAATTTTTGTAACAAATAAGTTAAGCCAATTGAATATTAAAAAATAAAAATAAAATTCATACAATATGATACTTAAAACACCCTAAAAAATTAGATTCCGTTCAAATGAAATCAAAATAAATCTTAGACTTCTTCCATTTTTAGTTGAAAATATTTGTATTGCAGATTTTGTTTTATGTTTATGACAATTGTGCATAAAATGATAAGATGCATGCAAAACACAAAACTTAATAAACAGTCTAAGATTTATTTCGATTTCATTTGAACGGAATCTAATTTTTTAGGGTGTTTTAAATATCATATTGTATGAATTTTATTTTTATTTTTTAATCTTCAATTGGCTTAACTAATTTGTTACAAAAATTTAACATTAAATGTAGAACTAATTGAATGAAATAACTTAATATCTGTCCCTTCTCGGGCTTAAACAATGTAGGAAATAAATTTTGTTTTTTTTATTTGTTCTTCAAATTATGTTTTTGTTTAATATGTCAAGTTTTTTAATAACTACTGCACTCTGACGAACGCATTTCAAAATTAATCGAGAGTATCATCATCAGGCTTTGATGTATGCGGTATTGCATCAGAATGTGGGATGCAGTTTACCAATGTGTAATTCAAAATGTTTCACCACTGTAGTAATGCAGGTTGCGGTAGTTTGGACAAAAACTTCTAATCTGAACGTAAAAAATCTATAATCAAAACATAAAAAATTAACTACACTTAAATTTATATACCTTATTTCCCACTCAGGAACGCTATGAATGCAAATGTAAATTGTGTTAAATCCTTACTGCTAATACTTAACAATATTATAGCTGTGATACAGTAAAAAATAAAAAATAAAAGTTTTACTTAAATTTTTAAACCTTATTCTCTCCCAAGGAGTGATTTAAACACATCAGAAAATTATTACTTAAGTTTAACTTGGGGTATAAATATTTCTCATCTCGGAAAAAAATACATTTTAAAATTTAAGTTATGTAATTCCCCACTAAGTTCGCTACCTGCGTAAAAATAGCTATCCATTAGAAACTTTTTACTAAAATATAAACTTGACGAAAGCAAAAACGTATTCTGAAAATATCCTTTTTATTTCCACTATGACACCATATTCACCTTTTTAACTTTCGAAAAAAAAACCTAGCTCAATTTAATATTTCACATGAAAATGTTTCAACTAAAAAGAAATAAATTATTATTACGGCTTAAGAAATTTTTACAACAATGAAGTAAAAATGTTACATTTACTATGAAAAATGTCCGTTGATTTTTAATGAAAAAGGCGAAAATTGATATTATTAAGAAAAATATTTGAATAATGTAAAAATAACAAGTTGGAAATTGCTCGTCAAACGTGGCAAATGAGGTGCGTTCGTACTATAACTAGTTTTATAATTATTTTTTGCACCCCATATTGTACTGAATGTATACTTTTTTGCACTTTATAAAGCGCATAGTCTGATACATCATTAAAATGCACTTCCAATAATTTTTTTCCCATTCCCCGTAATGTAACGGAACACTTTTGACTGTCCCTGTAATTAAACTATACATCCGATTTTCCTAAAATTTTAAATAGCTCAACAAAACTTTGCAACAATTATATCTTTAAAATTTCAGACCATTCGGAAGGCTGTAATATCATTAAAATGCACTTGCAATAATTTTTCCCATTCCCCGTAATGTAACGGAACACTTTCGACTGTCCCTGTAATTAAACTATACATCCGATTTTCCTAAAATTTGAAATAGCTCAACAAAACTTTGCAATAATTATATCTTTAAAATTTCAGACCATTCGGAAGGCTGTAATATCATTAAAATGCACTTGCAATAATTTTTCCCATTGGCCGTAATGTAAAGAAAAACTTTTGACTGTCCCTGTAATTAAACTATGCATCCGACTTTCCTAAAATTTGAAATGGCTCGACAAAATTTTGCAACAGTTATATCTTTAAAATTTCAGATCATTCGGAAGTCTCTAATATCATTAAAATGCACTTGCAATAATTTTCCCCATTGGCCGTAATGTAAAGAAAAACTTTTGACTGTCCCTGTAATTAAACTATACATCCGATTTTCCTAAAATTTGAAATGGCTCGACAAAATTTTGCAACAGTTATATCTTTAAAATTTCAGATCATTCGGAAGGCTCTAATATCATTAAAATGCACTTGCAATAATTTTTCCCATTGGCCGTAATGTAAAGAAAAACTTTTGACTGTCCCTATAATTAAACTATACATCCGATTTTCATAAAATTTGAAATGGCTCGACAAAATTTTGCAACAATCATATATTTGAAATTTCAGACCATTCGGTTGGGTAGTTTTTGCTCTGTTACATGCGGACAGACGGACGGACGGACAGACGGACGGACAGACGGACGGACGGACGGACTGAACGACGACTATAGGTGCTACGTATTTATATAATTACGAACGCACCTAAAAATGGCCAATTTCCTCTCTGGGTTATAATTCACCCATATGCAAAAGCATTTTACCATTTGTTTTGACCCTGACGTCAGGCAAACGTTTTTATACTTTAAGTTTATAATATCATTAGAATTAGTAAAGAATAAAAAATGAGTGGCATCAGGGACAAAAAGGTGGGAAGAAAAAATGAAAAAGTTACGATCTCCATAGGCTTTTCTATGTTAAATTAACATTGAGAAGTGACACTGGAAATAAATAAGTATTGCGCTGCCGCGCAATAGTTAAATATGTGTGATAAATGAGTATATTCTAACTTACTATGAAAATTTAATTGTATTACAACTTCAAAACAGTATTCAAAATTTTCTTGAAATCAGCACTTCACAAAAATAGTCAGATGATGCAATTTATTGCGCATAATGTTGCTAATTTATTTTCTAAAATAAAGAGTAAGAATCCCAGTTTAGAACCTTCCCAACACAGCACAGTTCTGGAGTTTATTTAGTCTTTTGGAGTGAAAAATATTGAAAATTAGGAGAGGGTGCAAAATTACACCCCATGGATCAAAGTTACCCTGAATGACTGTAAATAAATTATGTTCAAAGATTTAGAATTACGAAAATATATTAATTAAAATAAATGAAACATAAATATCTAACATATGATCCTGGGTCATCTCTCATGCTCTCTATTGATACAATTTAAGAAATAATGATTTAGAAGTGGGCCATTCTTCAAAACCAATATATTAATAATTTTTACTTTCTTCTATCTTTACAAGAAGAAAGTATTGGATTCATGAAAATTTTCGAATTCCGGTTTTCGACGGATTTACACGTTTTAGGGGTCAGAGATTCCAAAAAACACGTTTTTACAAAATGTCTGTCTGTGACTCTGTGAGTCTGTCTGTCTGTCTGTCTGTCTGTCTGTGTGTATGTGACACAAATTTTGTGCGCGCTCTATCTCAAGAACTAATGCACGGAATTTAATAAAAATTGATATTCTGTTAGTGCCTAATACAAATTGATGCTGATTAGTTTTTGGTGTAAATCGCTCAACAGGTGGCGCTGCAATGCTGCATTTTTTACGATTTTCGCAATAGCTCTATCTCAAGAACTAATGCACGGATTTCGATCAAACTTCAGATTTAGTTAGTCCTTGATATTAATTGATAATGATTACGTTTTGGTGTAAATCGCCCAACAGGTGGCGCTGTTATGATGAATTTTGCAGGATTTACACGATTTCCTCAATAGCTCTATCTTAAGAACTAACGCACGGATTTTCATCAAACTTCAGATTAAGTTAGTCCTTGATATGACTTGCTACTGATTAGGTGTTGGTGTAAATCGCCCAACAGGTGGCGCTTCTCTGCTGCCGTTTCCACGATTGCCTCAATAGCTCTATCAATAGAACTAATGGACCAATTTTCATCTAACTTCAGATTTAGTTGTATGTTGATTAGGTTTTGGTGTTAATCACCCAATAGGTGGCGTTGCTATGCAGAAATTTTCACGATTTTCGCTATTGCTCTATCTAAAAAACTAATGTACGGATTTTCTCCAAACTTCAGATTCAGTCAGACGTTGACATAAATTGTTGCTGATTAGGATTTGGTATAAATCACCCAATAGGTGGCGCTGCTAGGCAGCATTTGGCTGAATTTAGACGATTTCAGCGATAGTCATATCTCAAGATCTAATGCACGGAATTTCATATCGTTAGAATCCTCATGAGATGCATAGATTGCCATTTAATTTTGGCAGTGTGATAGCGAATTTTGAAGTATTAACATGTATGAGATAGAAGAAAGTTTTGGGATTGGTACATCCGACTAGTTATATGTTTGGGCTTAATTAACAAATTATTTAGAATTTAATAAAACGTAAAAAAGGTAATTTAATTAAAACGAAATATACTTTTAAAGAAATAATATTTTGAAAGAAAATTTATCTCTTAAAGAAAAGCAGAAGAATTTGCTAAATAATCCATTTTTAAGATACCCTAGAAAAAACAAAACAAAAAAATTACTCCAAACATCAGACAGTTAATAGTTAAGGATTGTAGTCAATCAGATTTCCTTAGATTGTTTTTCAAACATACGCCGGGGTCTTTTTTTTTAACTTTAAAAATTTGTGGTTTACTATTGCTACATGGGTCACTGTAGGCGCTTTTACAATAGCATTAGGTACTATTAATGGTACATTCTATCTAACACCTTTTTTTTCTTTCGCTTTTTCTTCACTTTAAAACTCTGTAATTCGTTCATAGCATTTCAAGGATGGTGCCGGAATAATGTGGTGATTTTAGTTCTTGTTTCAGTAATCCAAGTTGTTGGATCAAAGTGCCATTTTCCGAACAAAATTGTTTTTAATGTTTTGTGCATAAATTTAACAGCTAACAGACTACTTATAGAACAGTAATGAAAAGAAATGAAAGAATGGATGGTAATAACAATTGTATATTTGGTCAAAGAAAAAAATAAGCAAAACGATAACAAAATAGTAACACGCCATATGTTTTTATAGCAAAATTGTCGGAGAGGAAAATGAAAATAGCTATTCCATAGAGATTTTTATTTTTATTTTTTAATTTTGTACTATAAAATTTTTAGAGATCTGTGTCCATATTAAAATTGTAAAAACTTTCAATTTTCAATACCAAAACATAATTTTGACACCGGAATAGGCATCTAAGCATTCAATATACCCTGGTAGATGTAATATCAAATAAAGCTTTGGATTTCAATAATATACGCATCGGAAATTTCATCAGGAGTTTTATTAGCTTTTCTTTATTCATTTAGCGTGTAGTTTATTTCGCCGATGCTTCCATTGCAAATGTCATATCCATCTTAAATGTTACGATGTAAAGCAAAAACTCGAGCACCGACACAAACAGGCAGTTCAGTTTGCAAACCATTTGCATTTTCCAATTTCGAAAAAGTTACTGTGGCATTATTGTGGATGACTTTCGGAAGTGTAACAGATTTTTGCAATTAGTGTCAAATTTTCATAATTCCAAACGACAATATCGTCTTTCTTTGTTATCAAACGAATTGCATTAGAAAAGGAATTTGCTTCAGAAATATTGTTCGTTATAAATTGTGCAGACAATAAACGGTAATTAGAGACTAGAATCGTACCGAACACAATTTTGTTCAATGTATTTTTGCAAGAAAATTGATCGTCGCCGCTTTGGCGCAAAATTTCGGCAAGGATACAAAATATTCGGTAAGGGCTTCTTTAATTCCCCATACACTATTTTTCCAAAAACAAGCATATCATATTCTGTATTCGCGTTACCTTAAAATTCATCATCTATAATTGTTTGCAGCTGATTTAAATTTCCGAAAAATATAACAACGAATCTACGCATCGGTTTTTGTTGAAAAACAGGCCTGGATTACCACAGTCTCTCTTCCCTTTTCCCTACTATCGTTAATCCCGTCATATTAAATTAGTTTACAATAATAATCATGTAGTTTTGCAATTGTTCCTGAAATTTTGTTTCCCTGTCTCCAGTCAAAGGTAATTAGTTACGTGATATTGTCAAATGTAATCCGGAATGTAAAGTTTGTCTATCAATGTTGTTTTCTATACACCTTTTAATGGTATAAATATTAAACATTTCGTTGTCATGTCCATAGTACCTGGTCTTTTTACGATTAATAGTTAACTTACCATAGTTCCAGCCTTGCTCATTATAATAACCACTCTTTCTTCGATTAGAAATGGTTTTGCCACCAAACTCAAGAACCTGCCTCTCCCTTTTATTGAAAGTCGTGTATACGTTACAAGAACTCACTGTGTTTACTTTGAAATTTTCTTTAGGTCATTGGACAAATTGGAGATTTGGCTGATTCGTATAAAACGAACGTTCAATTAATTTCGTGACATCGTAATGGCAACTGGTATTTGATGTGGTAAAGTTGCCGCGATCTCTAGAAATGATATGGAAAATCGATAAGTCGTTTCATTTGTTTCTTCAATTTGCTCTTATGCAGCGTTTATATCAAGCCCTCTTATATTTAGAATGCTAGTAGTATAAGACTCCGCTGATGTACTTTTAGTTTAAAGCTTTTAATTGATCGCCGTGGTATACTGAGAGCCGAAAGCTCTTTAAAGTCAATTTTCAAATGAATTACTCACTTTTCATAATACTAGCCAATATCTGAATAAATCGCTCTTTTACGCCTGTGCTCAGAGCGTTGGATCTGATATTTGAAACAGAAAACTTGCACGCAAATGTAGCCAAGTAGAAACTTTTCAGTTCTTCGAATTCCGTATATGTTAATTATTTTGTTCTCACTAACGCCAGTGTTACTATTATTTTCTCTACAAGACTAAAACATTTACGGTCGTAGATATGTAGAGCTTTGTAAGTTGCCGGAATTATCAGTATAAAATTTTACCTGTTACATTGTAAAAAAAAAAAAAAACGACAATTTTACAGCACAAACTACTATTCATCTCGCGCTCAAACTCGATCACAGTCCAATGTGCTCTAGCTTTCTTCTGTTTCTTGACTATACAAACATGAAAAATAACAGTAGTTGCGTAAAATTAACAGCACAAACTGCTGGCGCCCGAATTGCTAGCACATTGTGCTGGAAAATCTATATATTTATTTTTTTTTTACAGTGGAAAAGGTACATGATTTTACAATCATATACAACTTGGATGTGAACAATTTTCATTAGAACAATGTTAGAGCTTTGTAAACAGGATCATTTGCGTACAATCTTATACAACTTGGATGTGAACAATTTTCATTAGAACATTGATAGAGCTTTGTAAACAGGATCATTTGCTTTTGAGCGTTCTAACAAACTGAGCATAAGCTGCCAGAAATCCTCTAACTGTGAGCCACCTTTAGAGACATTTTTAGTGATGTACAAAGCAATAGCCAACTCTTAAAAACTCATTTGGATATCTGTATTTGTCCTAGATTATGTTTAAAATGAATCAATTCCATGAATTTAGTAGATCGACGTTGCGTTTTGGTGTAGAGACGAATACACTTGTATAATTATTTGCTAGAACTAAATTAATGCAAATATGTTTTTTTTTTTAAAAAACAAATAGCATGTTTATGAAATCTCTTATTATCAACTGTCTATATCTGCAATCATTTTTTTAAAATAAATAAACCAATATAAAGGGTGTCCCAAAAGTCCCTCACATATTTTAAAATTCAATATAAAATCAAGTTATTGTCGTATAGGAGTGCGGGGACTAAAATGCTTCTCATAATGAAAAGTTTCCTTTAGGCAAATGAAAACGATTACTTTCGAATTTTCATTATAGATGGCGCAGCTTGTCCATATGTTTGGTTTAAAGATACGTTTTTTCTGATTTTCTAATTTGTTTTGATGCTGTGACATACAAATGACGATTACTTGCGAAAAAGCTAATTGCGTAGGTTGGTACTTCAAAACGTAATCGAAACTAACATAAAAATCAGAAAAAAGCATATTTGAAACCAAACATAAGAGTGGCGCCACCTATGATCGAAGTTTGGAACTAATTTATTTATTCGCTTGAAGAAAACGTTCTATCATGAGAAGCATTTTAGTCCAAATCGCACTCCTGTACGACAATTACTTGATTTTATATTGCATTTTAAAATGTGTCCAGGAATTTTTTTGCCACCCTGTATATATATGCATATATATTATACATATATACAGGGGGCTCCCTGTACTTCTTACATATTTTATTTTCTTTACAAAGGATTTTTACAGAATTCGACAATGTTATTTCTGAAATTCTTATAAAATATTTAATTTTGATTTTGTGATTAAATTGTATTAAGAATACGCAAATGCTTTGCAATTCTAAAATATTTTTTTTGTTTGAACTGATTAAAAATATTTATGTTGTAACAATAAACGACAACAGAAATGTACATCTGTATTTAAGAAAAAAATAGATTGTAAGAATACAATTTTTAAAATAAGATAAATAAATCACCCCGTTGCAATTTTAATCAAGAAAAGTGTTTTTTATTATTTTTTTTCAGCTAATCTTTTTTTTTCTATTTATTCGTGCGAAATTTAATTGATGTCATTGTTCGAAATTTTTATGCTTGTCGCAGGCTCATAAAAGATTTCTTTATCGTATCGAATAAAAACACATGTATAAAAATTCAATCAAACTTGGTACACAATAGAATATATTTTAGTTAAAGTACTGTCAGAAAGTTTTTGATAAATAATTAAATGCAAAGTAAAAGAACTTTTTCAAAACTAATAACAAAGTCAAGTGAAAAATTCGTAAACAAATATTCAATTCTATTTTAAAAACTCTCTCAAAGAAACTAATAAAAACGTCTTCATAGATGTATGAAAAACTTATGAACAAAAGATATTTCAACAGTACAGTGGAAAATAAATTGAATTTTCAAACAATAAAGTGGTTGCCAAATTCTGATTTTCAATTGTTGAAGGGTTTTTTTGCGCCATTTCTTTTCTTTGACCCTTGTAACTTAAAGTTCTTTTTAACCAAAAAGATTTTTTTTATTTACGTAAGAATCTTTAGAGAAAAAGGAATGTATTAAACCTGCTTATTAAATTTAATAAGAAATATTTTTATCTAGTGTTTTATATTAGGGTGACTGAAAAATTGAATTAGGAATTGAATTGGAGTTTGGTTGTGTAATAAATATGTAAAAATTAAAAATATGCTATTTTATAATGAAGAAAGTTCTAAAACAGTTTCCAAACTTTATTTCCAAACTTTGCAATGATGTGACAACTGAGAAAAAGAAATAAAAGGTTTAATTTATTTTCAGAATTATACCCAAAAAGGTGATTAAAACAATTAATACTTTTTCTCTTTTAAAATTTACTTTCATGCTAAATACTGTATAACTTAATATCTAATGTTTCTAATGTCTACAAGTTTAGAAAATTTAAAACAATGAAATCCAACGTCATAAATACATAAAAGATCATCAGTAATTAAAATTTGTGGTTTTAATAAAATAAACCAAATTAACAAATATTCCTTAGAATGCTGACTGATTGTTGATATGAGACATTTGCAAAGGAAAAAATAACCCCTTCAATTTAAAATACCAAAATAAATTTTAAAAATACACATACCAATACATTCCAAGAAAGCAAGCAGATTGTAAGACAAAAAAAACAAATTTAATGGAATGTTTCTTATTGCATTTTTTACTCATTGCAAATTAGTTGGCGTTAGATTGGTTTGGCAGAACAGTTTTTGTGACAACCCTTTGTTTTTACCACATTCACTTTAAATTCTATTATTGCAAATATGACTCATATTGATCCACAATAGACGATCACATATTAAAATTTTTAACGTGTCCCTGTAAAAAACTGTATTAATAAATTAAATATACATATATATATATACAAGCAGGCTTCGTCCGCTACGTTCATATTCGATTCCCCTTATGTTATAACGTTCCCCCATAAATCTATAGGTAGAACAATACGTAGTACACTAAAAACATACCTGAAAATTATCTAACAAACAATGTCAGTCTCATCAAAATCTGTCTAGTAGAACTGCTTAAAAAAGCTAAACTTTCATAATCGGCTTCACATGATTATAGAATTTTCCCGTATAATTCTATAATTAAGCAACGTAGAACGATATGCCTACCATATACTAAAATATGCTTAGGAAAATTATCTAAGTAGCAGTGCAAGTCTCATCAAAATCCGTTGAGCAGAACTCAAGTTATAAGCAGCTGGGGCGAAATTCTCCTTTACAATTAATATATACAACTGGATAAATCCGGGCTTTCCGGGTTGCTGAATATAAGTGACAACGAATCATATACTATACTATTTCTGATATTAACATCCTCTTTTCTTTGCACTTACTAAGGACAGAGCGATGTACTTTTCGAATGTTTCCGCAAGCAGTTTTTGTCGTAGTAAGATTACGTCGGATACCGGGCCATGATTTTACAATGTGGCTCTGGAGATTCTGGCAATTGAGCTTCAAAAAGCTAATTTTCATTTGAATTAAACTCTGAACTATTGTAAATGTGTTCAGTTAGATTCCCTCTATCAAATAGAAATGCTCAAAGTTATATTTTAATTAAAAAAAATATATATGCATATTTCATCTTTCTTTCCTCGTGGGTCCAGTTGCCCCATAAAAATGCTGTAAGTGGACCAGGATAGTCTATGTTCCACACGCGTTTATTCTTTTTCATATGGGATATCAGGTCCTGTTTGAAAAAGTGTAACCAGCTTAAAAAATTTTAAACCAGGCAGATCTTGTAAATTATATATCAACTAATGAGCGTTGTAATGGGAACCTTTGCTGTCAATGTGTTTAAAAAAAGCACTAAAAGTGAAAAAATTAGATTTATTTATACCAAAAACATAAAAAGTAAGTAAGCACTTATGTACTTTAGTATAAGTAATAAGTATAAAAATTACATGGGTATTTTAAGGGAAAAAATAACAAGGTAAATCTATGAACAAACGGCTACGTAAGTACTTACGTATCTCATTCTCATTTTTATTTACCACAATGAAAGTTCTATATGTCCAATAAACCTGTAGAGAATGTAACCATATTTTTATATCGAACAGAACTATTTTTTATTCGTTTCGTTATTTTTCTAATAATCTTACTTCCTTATTTACGCCTCTTCATCTGTATGGTAAAATTTCGATTTAAGAAATAGAGATGGGGGTGCAATCACCTGATGTATCGAACAATTTCAAGGTTTGGCTATCTAGCTTTCCCGGGCAAGGTAAAATGTATTCGTAAAATGTTGAAATAATTTAATGACACCAGTATTTACAAGAGAATTCATTTGTAAACAAGCGAAAGTATATTTTCGCGTACTTAATAAAAGTGAAATTTTCATTATGAAATTCCAGTGCCAATGTGGCAATTAGGAATTAAAATTATGTGATGCCATAACGGCATCACCGCCCTTAAAGTGGTTAAGTAATTTGGTTTGATACCACCCAATATGCTTTTTTTAATGTTATTACGTAATTTTAATAAGGTATTCTATAATTTTCTTTATTGTGAGCAAAAATCAATGGAGAAATTTATTTCCCGTAGTAAGAAAAACTCAAAAAAATTATTTATAACTATTGGGGTAACTGGATCCAACATGTCCCAGTTACCCTGATATATGTCCCAGTTACCCCATTCTTGAAAAACTTATGGGGTAACTGGGACACCGGGCTTACATTTGAAACATGAAGTAAATATGTATAGATACCTAATAATCATTGGTGTAGTCGTAAAAAAAGCAGAGGGTATACCCTACAGTGTATATGCTGTAGCTTTTTAGAGAAACAGAGGGTATACGGTGTTCCTTAAAACCATCCAGAAGGTATACGGCGTATACCACGGTATACCCTCCACTACATCCCTGCTAATAATATTTATGTAGCTATATGCCTAATCTTAAAAAAATTAATAAAAGTACTTACAGTATTTTAATAAAAACCCGAGGAAGTTCAACCAAATTGACGTTGTTTTTAAAACAAGACACGTAAATTTTCGACAACCCACCACACCAAATAGAGAGTTATGATTGAGTTGACACACGTTGTTTTAGGAAGTAGAGATTAAGATGCAGTGTTCACAAAAGCTATAGCTTAAAAAACATCAACGTTTTTTTATAAAGTAGCCTATGGCCCAGTTACCCCAGCTAACCCTATGCTTATATTTCGTTAAAATGTGTTGTTTGATTAAAAAAAATCCACATAATCAAACATCAATGAAAAAATGCATCAGCAGAAAGTCTCAGAGTTTGCGACGAGAAAGCTTCTCATGGGTTTACTTTTTTTTTTTTTTTTTTTTGATAACTCCAATAGATTTTTTACTTTTAATTTTTTTGAATGTCCACTAACATTACTAAAAATCATATTAATATGAAAAATAGCAATAATGTGTTCGAAACGTATTAAAAGCGATATTTTCTTATTGACCACACGTCAAGAGTTAACGGCCGAAGGAATCGCGAAAAAATTGCCATTTACGTATAATCAGCCTTTACATTCTATGCATTTCAGTGGTTCAAGCTCTAAATTGGATTATATGCCTTAAGTTGGCGTTTTATTTATATTTATTGTTTTATTTATTGATTGATGAATGTTACAATTTCGTCATGGAATATAAGCTGGAAACAAATGATGAGCTATTTATATTAATTTAAGAGAAAATGGATTTTTCTTTCGTAATCATCTGCACGTGATAGAGATAGATTTGAAAAAAAAAAACATGATTGTCGGCGATATAAAAATTGAAAATGCGCGGTATTTAGAAATAAAAAAAATTGGAATAAAATTTAATAAATGTTAAAATTTAATCGTCTGCTGTTGCCACCGTCAAAATGATGTCAGCGTTACGCACAGGCATGCTTGTCTTTTTTTTAAAATATAGATAGATAGGCAGTAGATAAGATATGACAACTATTTTGAAACATAATATAATATTGTGTACCTTAAGTACATATTCAAACTTTGTGATAACTTTTCACTTTTTCTGAAAGTTAGAGACCATAAAGTTTAAAAAAAAAAAAAAAAAAAAAAAAAGATAGCGAGACAAATATAATACTTACTCTTTAGACCCAGATGAAATAAATAAACGGACTACCAGCAAAACAAGTTCTTACCAATATAAAAAGAATTTGGAAAATCGAAGAATCCACTTACAAGTTATGCTTGGACTGACATAAATATATATATATATATATATATATATATATATATATATATATATCTACTAACAAATTGTGTGAAAACTTTTGTTGGAGGTTGACATTTTTCAAGGTAAAAAAGTAATTATATTTAATTTATATTTTGATATAAATGATTTATTTAAAGCCTATGACGGCTCTTTATAAAAATATTCCTTTAAAAACGTTCTAAATGTTTTTTTTTATGAAAAAACTCATGTCTCTTTTTATATTAAAGACTTTCCGAAGATTTCCAAGAAAATTGTAGATATAAAATCTTCCAATATTTTATTTAAATAGGTTATTATTTCAATAATCCTTTCAATGTAAGGTCTACCTCAATATCATTGAAGAATGGCTGAGTGTGGAGAGGGTTGGGGAAGAAAAGAAGGGAAGAAAAATACATTATTCAATGAAACCCACTTATAAAATCTTATTAAATTTGGACTACAAAGTCTGCCAATTTTTCTTTTATTGAAAAACAGCAAATATAAGTAAAATGTACCTTTGTTTAAAAATGCAAATATATTCAAAAAGTAAATGGCATTCTATGTGGTTAATCTAGGTGACTTTTTTAAAAAGACTTTCGATCCACTTTTTATATCACGTCCTTCAAAATCTCCTTTCCTTTATATATTTTCCACAAAAACGAAAAAAAAAAAGAATTGTTTCTGCTAAAAATACACGGATTTCAAATTTAAGACGATGCTATAAAAGTGCCGCATTTGATTTATATCCACGCGCCACCTGAGACCCGAAGCTGAGATCAGCACAGACAGCATAAGTAATGGTTGCTTGTCATTGTTCTCTTGAGGAAATAAGACTGGACATTTTTATTTGATTCTTCCATCTGCTCGCATTTTATTTTTTGTATGTGATGTTTATCTTTAGAAGATTCTCCAATAGTTACTTATCATGCTTGAATTTTAAAATAGATATTTTTAAATTCAGACACTCATGCATAATTCCAGTAGACAGACAAGAATCAATAACATGTAGAAAATGTATTTAAATATTATAATGCAAATACAGATACTTTTAGAGCAACAATACCGCAGATGCATAAAAGTCATTTTATACATTTAGTATGAAAACAAAAATTTCGTTCATTTTTTGAAAATACAATGCATAATTGAACAGCATTTGAAATAACTAGCTGCCCTTGGCGACCAGTTTGGTCTCCCTTAAAATTTATGTTTTATTAAGCATGCTAAGCATTGTATCATGTTACTTTTATTCATAATTTACCACCCGTAATCGCCACCTGAGACCCAAAGCTGAGATCAGCACAGACAACATAAGTAATGGTTGCTTATCATTGTTCTCTTGAGGAAATAAGACTGGACATTTTTATTTAATTCTTCCATCTGCTCGCATTTTATTTCTTGTATGTGATGTTTATCTTTAGAAGTTTCTCCAATAGTTACTTATGATGCTTGAGTTTTTAAATAGATATTTTTAAATTCAGATACTCGTGCATAATTCCAGTAGACAGACAAGAATCAATAAAATATAGAAAATGCATTTAAATATTATAATGCAAGTTCAGATACTTTTAGAGCAATAATATCGCAGGTGCATAAAAGTCATTTTATACATTTAGTATGAAAACAAAAATTTCGTTAGTTTTTTAGAAATGCAATGCATAATTGAACAGCATTTGAAATAACTGGTCGCCCTTGGCGACCAGTTTGGTCTCCCTTAAAATTTATGTTTGGGAAAGCATGCTAAGTATTGTATCATGTTACTTTTATTCATAATTTAATTTACTTGGACTCCTTTAAATATAAATAATATAATCCCTTAAGCTAATATTAGTTTTTGTTGCATTAAAATATTTGTTGATTTTCTGTAAACAAGTAAACCTTATTGGTTTACAATGGAAGTCTATGTGAATTTGGCGAAATGTTAGAGATATCGCCAAGTTGGCGACAAACTTGGCGGCATTTGGTGACAGAACATTGTCCCCCCCCCCCCTATGGTAACCCCTCTTATAGTTATGGAGATGCATTAAATGCTGTTCAATAGACAGTGAGATGCGTTGCCATTAAACAATTAACAAATAATCGCGATTTCTGTGCCACCTGCGATATCGAAATATATATAGATAGATAGATAGATATTTCCTCATAGATAGTGGTGCATTCAAATACTTTTGTGCGGCTCTGTATAAGGAGGATATTTTACTGCACCACATAGTATAATAAAATTTCTTTCAGATTTAAAACACTTAAAACATTTTAAAACGTTCTTCTAGCAATCACCGCTGGTGAACGATAATGTCCTAATTATCTTGTATAGTCCTGTAAAAAAAAGAACTAAAAATCTTTGAAATAGCATTTAACCAGGCAACATGCTACAGTGAACCTCAGTAACATACGTATATTTTATTCTGTTTAAAATAGAATAATCTCGCTAAAACCTTCTCTAAATAATTACAGCCAAAAACATTTGTGAATCGTTTCACTTGGGTCACAAAGGCATATTTGCATGATGCGATAATAATCTCATATTCAAGTGTTGAATTCAACTACTAAAGAATGGCCACAAAGCGTTATTAAAGCTGCCATACATCAGGATGAAGTGCACTACAAATGACTATGAAGGCTTTGATTACTTCTTTATAAAATTTCCACACCTTGTATTCAAAAAGTTTACTTTTGTCAACGAAAGCTGAGACTGTAACACAACACGTATATGCGTGAAATCCATAAGCAATAGTTTTTACTACTCGCATTTTCTCCTGTATATGCTGAATGGGCAACTATCTTTGGTTTTGGTTAGATTAGGGGTGCGCAACCTTTTTAAGAGAATGGCCACTTACAAAAATGTCTGGGTTGACCAGGGGCCACATCAGTAACACAGAGTTATCTCGGAGTCATTTCGGGGAGGTGGATCTGGGGACCATTAATCAGATAGAAAACATTGTTTCAAAGGGGTGCAGTTTTACCTCTCTAGGTCCCCCTATTCAATCAACATACCCAATTTTGGAAAAAAATATAGCAACAGCTTATATTTGTATACAGGGTGTCCGGTCTCAACGGTGTCCAATGGCTAATTCGTAAACCGTTAGTCATAGACATCTAGTTCCAATTACAAAAATGTTTTAAATGAGGTAAATAAGTATTTTTAAAGCGATTTGGGTCAAGAAAAACATTTATTTAAAAATTACGAAATTTAATTTTTTATACGGTTCCCCGGTCCTATAAGTGATATTTAGTAAACTTTTCCTATTCCTCTTACAAGTACGGCAGAAAAAGTCCCATTCATCTAACCCTAAAATTGACCGAGTTATGACATTTTCAATTTTATGACTTAAACCACTTTTCTGTAACTGAAAACAGATGAGTTGGACCAAGCTTTCAGGGGCCGTACGCGAAGTGCTTAAAGTATTATAAAGGGCGTCCACTCCAAACGATGTTCAATGGCTAATTCCTAAATCGTTAGTCAAAGACATACAGTTCCAATTACAAAAAGGTTTTAAATAATATAAAGAAGCAATTTTAAAGCGATTTAACAGAAGGTGCTTCCCCCGTATAAATATTACGATAGTGTTAATTTTTAGTAATTAACTTTCAGATTGGTTAAAATAATTGAAGAAGTGAGTTTCAAAACTCGCCTTATCGAGAAAATCAAATTTTGGGAAATCGCGTAAAACCTTTAAATGCGCCCATTGGTATTCATTGAAAATTTGGAGATTGTAGTGTTCGGTACAGTTATACCAATAGAATAGATTGATAGAGAAACACGATTTTTAAAATTTCGGATAAGGTCAGTTTCGAAACTGACGCCCTCAATAATTTAATATATGTTTTGATTTAAGAATATTTCCCCCCCTAATTTTTAATTAAAAAATAATTAAAAAAATAACTGATCTATTGCTGAGGGGAGAGACAGTGGAATTTTCAGAAGGGGTAATGTAAAAATAATAATAATTATTATTATTTTTATCGTTACAATAAAATGACAAATGGAACAAAATCTTAAAAAAAGAAAAGTTAATTAAAAAGAGAGAATGTGGGCAGTTATATGATGTCCGACCTTTAATGGATAAATCTGTGCTCTATTAGGAAAATACATTAAAATATTGTAACAATTTTGTTATGTTTATTTAAATCATTGAAGTAATAGCACAGGTTGAATCATATAATTCAAATAATTGATGTTTATTGTAAAAGAAAATAAAAGTGATACGAGGATAATTTTCAAAAATGGACATATTAATTTCCTTAACATATTCAGAGCAGCCATTCAAAAGTTATGTATAAAAATATAGGCATACAAAAAACAACAACAACAACAACAACAACAACATTAAGATGGTACAAACAAATTACTTACAAATTGAGCTTTCTTGTGTCTTTGCTTGGGGCGGGAAGGATGGAGGGGGGGGGGGGGGGGGAGATGTAACAAAATTTGGAACGGAGATTTTAGGGGGAATTGATACTGCTGTTTAGTGTTCATTACTACAACAGATATTGCTGCATAAAAAAATGTAGTTTTCAGGATTATAAACTTTGTGTGTATGAGAGCCAGTGAGGGAAAAGTTTAAATTGCAATTTCAGATGGAATTTAGATTATGGATTACTTATTAATTATTGCAGCAATAAAGAAGACGGACCTTTTTTCCCCCAAGTTTTATAGCGTGATAATTCTTTGTACATCAGTAGATTTTCGCTTTTTTTTTAAGACTTCATCTGAATTAATCGGCCCCTTAAATTTCTACTTCCCCACTTTTTGCTTCACCTGCACGCAAAGTTAAAAATCGATAGAGGTATATTACATTTTATATCATATATTTTTTTACTTTCCTACTCTATTTGTCTAATTAAATAATGCATCTTCTAAAACTCCACGCCCGTTAAAAATTTTATTTTCTATTGTCTTAATTATAACACTTAATTATTAGAGCATAAAGAGGTAATAATTTTAAAAATTATTAAATTTAAAATCATTAATAAAAGATTCAAACTTATAATTTATATAAGCAATTATAGATTTCAATTATATTTTTATTTAAGTATAAATTACTGATTAAATTAAAAATATATAGACATACTCTTAAATTAAAAAATATAAAAAAGTATATTAAATTTAAAATATTAAAATTAATAACTTTATTAAAATGTTAGGAAAATTTTCTACTTTGTCTTTATAGTTAGCCGTCACTTTATAGTTATAGTAAGTTACTAATCATTTCAATCCTCCCTAAAATTCATAACCCCCCCCCTCAACTTTTCTTCGGCCAATACATACTGTCTAAAATTATGTATGTATTTTTCCCTATATTTTATTTTATTATGCAAGAAATAACTAATCAATCTACCACATCAACCCCCCTAAAAATTCTACACTCTCTTCCCCCAACTCACCCGAAAACACACGTTCGCTATTGTTAATCCCATGGAAGTATATTTTTTAAAGATAGCTCGTCGCAGAATATACCCCCCCCCCCCCCCCCTTCTGTTGTAGATGATACAGATTACCTTATTTTTTTATTCGAGCGTGGAGGCGATATCTACACATTAAAAGTTCAAATAACGCACCTTAATATTTAGAATTGATTGATTGGATATATATATATAAAAATCCAAATAGAAAACTAATTTAATATAATTCTATTAATTCTAAGATAGTTTAGTTTTTCTAATTCTCCTGGTCCTCATATGAATCACTTTTTTTTTTTTTATCGAAACTCTATCCTCTGATGGCTTTCGTCAAGCACGATTCCCATCAAGAATTGTCACTTTGATGCTGAAACTCTGACCAATCAAATTACGAGATAGAGCATAAATAACAAAATGTGGTTGGAAAAAAAAATATTTTGTTTTAATATGTGAGAATGAACAAAAATCTCAAAATATATTTGTAATGTTAATGTACTATCAATGTTTAATGTTAAATTTTATATATGACGATTATTTTTACTTCTAGTAAATTTGTAACTGACCCCTACTTTGCAGCAAAAAAGATACTCCAACTTTAAACATCTATTACTCGGTCAGTTTTAATCGCAGAGGAATGGGACTTTTCTTGTCTTACTTGTCAGTGAAATAGGATATTTTTACTAAATATCACTTATAGGACCTAAGGACCGTATAAAAATTTAAATTTCGTAATTTTTTTAAAAATGTTTTTCTTGACCCAAATCGCTTTAAAAATACTTCTTTACCTCATTTGAAACATTTTTGCAATTGAAACAATACGTCTATGACTAACGGTTTAGGAATTAGTCATTGGACACCGTTGAGACCGGACACCCTGTATATAACAGAGATACAGTAAAGATTATTTTCAAGGGGTGAAAATATTCCTAGACTTTATTCTGGGGAATCAACTTTGCTTTATTAAAAGTGATAAAAAACAAACATAGGCATGGGAGTAGCTAGTGCTGAAAACAAAATGTGAACTTTATGAACAAAGGGCGGGAGTGGAAGAAGCACATGAAGCATTTCGTGATTTTTTCTCCGATATACATTGATGTAATTCACAATTTTTTTCCGGCGATAAATTGAAGAAAGTTGCGATTTCTTTTCAGTGTACGATCTACGAAATTTACGATTTGTTCCTGTGATTAATAGATTTCAATCTCATGGTATTTTTTGCGACGGACAAACAAAATTTGTAATTTTTTTCCTTGAGCGATACACGAAATTCGTGAACTTTTAACAAAATTCACAATTTTTCGCCATAGGCGACTGACGAATTTCGCGAAACTTTTTGCAACCAATTACCAAAAGTTGTAATTTTTTCTATCAATTGTCGAAATTTGTGACTTTTTACAGCGATAGATTGACGAACTTCGAGATAAATTGACGAAATTCGCGATTTTTCTGCTCCCGATCAACGAAGCTCGCCATTTTTCCGCACTCCATGAACGAAATTCACAATTCGTAACTGAATGACGAAATTTTCAATTTTTTCCGTGACAAATTGACGAAGTTCGCGATTTTTTTCTCGCGATAAACTGACGAAACTCGCGATTTTTCTGCTGACAATCAATGAAATCAGATATTTTTCCGCACCTGATCCACGACAAAATTTGGGCTTTTTTAAAGCCACATCAACGAAATTCGCGCTTTTTAACTGACAGATGAATTTACGATTTTTTTCTGCGGCAGATTGTCGAAATTTGAGATTTTTTTCCACAATAAAATGACGAAACTCGCGATTTTTCCGCAGCAGATGAACGAAATTTTAGATTTTTTCCGCATTATATCGACAAAATTTGCGATTTTTATTCCGTGCCTGATCTTGCCGTGACGAAATTTGCAATTTTTCCCGCTGCAAAATGACAAAATTTGCGATTTTTCCACTGTCGATCAACGAAATTTGCAATTTTCCTGCTTCTTACCTACAAAATTTGCGATTTTTCCGTGCCCTATCAACGAAATTTGCGATTTTACCGCGCTTGTTTGATGGAACTCTCGATTTTTATGCGTCCGATTGATGAAACTCGCAATTTTTCTATGCCAGTTTAACGAAATCCGCGGTTATTCCGTGCCCGATCGACGAATTTCAGATTATTTTTCGATTAGCGACTAACAAAATTCGCAACTTGAGAATTTTCTATCTTGATATCTATGGTATAGGCCGGCCGATTAACGAAATTCGCTATTTTTAACTCACTGACAAAATTTGCAATCTTTTCCCGCGATAAATTTACGAAATTTACGATTTTGTTCTGCGACTTATGGAAAAAAATTTAGATTTTTACCAGTTATCAATTGACGAAGTTCGCGGGCCACAGGTTGTGCATCCCTAGGTAAGATTCATACAGTGAGCTTTTTCAGTTGCAAAGCTGTTAGGCTATGAAAGAAAATATTGCTAATACAACAACATCAAGTATCCTTAGAAAAAGAAGGACTCTTTTAATACCGCGGCAGCTCATTAGGCGCACATGAAAGATTAGCCGATCGTCTACTTCTGCCCTCTGTTCACATGAAGCACCATCTAATGATGTATCTCGGTTTTAAATAAGAAAATTTGCATGTTGGAAATTGCGACAAAATGAACTTCACTGAAATTATGCGGAGCATAATTTGCCAAAGAATAAAAAGTTCTTTATTTTTGTCATTTCGGAGAAAGTCAGACTAGTTGAGCCGTAGTTTTGTTTCTACAGTTACCTGTGGTCATGTCCCTGGTCATCGTTGTTGCTGAACGCCGCTCTTTAAGTTGTTAGCAGTATACTTGTCCGAAACCAAATCAATAAAATGGCAGATAAATCTGCAACATTTCAAGACAAAACATGCAAAACTAATTGGCACAAAATTGACGTTACTTCCATAGTTCCGATTTGATGACACAGACTTTCTAAGATTATTTAATTCATCAATAGTTGACTTGACTCCTGACTGTCCTTAACGCAATAAACCGATATAGAGAAGTAAAGGTGGTTCGTGTTGTTTCTTGATGAGCACAATAATACTTTTAATCGGTCTTTCATCATAATTTAGCATCATCGGTTGACTGATTATTATGGAAGGTTAGATTGCACTACATTATTGTTGCACTGAGGATACATAAAGTGGCATCTAAGGAATGGATAGAAGTGCAGGTGGTGCTAATTTTTCTTGATAGTTTTTCGGAAGATTTCTGGATAATGAAATACATTGTGTTGAAATTTCATTTTTCGGTCACCTCAGTCTACTCAGATATCTCATTCTGCAAGTAACCGCATCTCCGTCATAATTTACTTCCTCTTTAGAGTTAAATAAGTTTATTTTATGCCGAAAAGTTAAATCCATTTCCAGATTTAACTGAAATAAGCTGAGGAAAGTAGTCCTCGAAGATTTCCCGCATGGGAGAAAAATGATATTTAAAATAATCACGACATTTCATACACAACAGCATTATTGTAAATTCAACTTAAATACGACATCTTCAAAGCGAAATCCACTCCCTATATATCAAGGTATCCTTGCATGTATGACACCAATTCTGCAAATGCGATTCCTTCGCACTTTAACTTACTTTGGCTCACTTCAGTTCTTGGCCTTATTCATATACTTATTAATAAATTGCTCGCGATAGTTTACTGCTTGGATGATAAAGTCTCTAGAACCCAATGCTTCAAGCGTTTCTGGTGTTGCTGCACTTCGAAATTGAGATTTGACTTTGAATGCCATCACGTGGTGCAACGGTTGATTCCAAACTTTACCACGCCTATGAAAGAAATGTATGCCTGCAAATATATTAATTGGTTGAAAATCTGATCTACTAGATATGTAACGTGATTCGTCGCCAATGCCAAAGGCGAACACTTGAGGTGCCAGATTATATTGAGCAGAATTTTTCATGCTCTTCTTGTGGATTATTTTGAGCTGATTTTATTTCAAATTTAGTAAGCATGGTATTTGCCATTTTCCCTCATGCAAATGACAGAGCTATTCAGTAATCCAAGCAAGTGTTTTATAGTCTTTGTCACATTGCTCAAAGTCCTTGTTTCGGGCTGAACTATAAAGGTTTCATTTGAGTCTAAGCTGACTTAAGCAGCATTTCGTCCAGTCAATTGGTTTTGATATAGTGGATCTACTTAGGATGTTACTTTCAGTCTTTTGGTCGATTTTCCAGACATATCAAAATTCAAATACCACAATCTGAAAAATGAAACAAATATTAGTTTATGCACTGCGAAACAGCTGCTTTTAAAAATATATAAATACCTTAATGCTCACCATATTGCAATTGTGTGACGGTTTGCACCGTTATTTTGTAATTATACATTAAAATAAAATACCGGGTTGACCATGTGTTTGTTTTGACTATTCATATTATACTTTTAAATCATTATGAAGTGATAACAAACGTCAACGGTTTTGGAAAGTTTTGGCAGCAAGACTTTTGAATTATGTCCACCATCTTGAGTTCTGCTAAAATAATTTTTGAATGCCTCGGCTTCAGATTCGTATTATACGAGTAAAAATATGTTATGCAATTTTGGAAAATGCGTGCCACAATGAATTCTAAGAGAAATTTGAGTGCTTCCCCTTCCTAATTTTTTAATTTTGTAACTAATTACTGTCATGCAAAAAAGCGGCACTCTATGTTTAAGAAGTGCAGTATATGTTCATGTACCACCAACATTAATATGCTTTCCTTTTAATCTATGTTTCTGCCTACCTGAGTCCTGGGCTTTGGATTACAGAAAGAATGGGACATGTAACTCTTCAGAGTTCAATAATATTGGTCGATTATCAATCTATGTTAAGCATACTTTAATGGGTGAAATTTACGCTTTTTGATGCGGCAAAATCTGTGAATATAGACCCTGTATATAATAGATTCCCGCTTTAAACGAAAAAAAAATATCATAGTTTCAGCAATGCAATTATAACTTGCGTAGCTAAACGGATATTTTTTCGTCCTTTGCGATTTTGTAGTATCAGGTTTTTACAACAGTTATTATGCCATCATTTATGTAATCTTTTTTAACCACAAGAGATGACATCACGTAATCAAATTGCACGAAAGTATAAAAGAACTTCTTTACAGAAAAAAGCTAGCATGAATTATTTTTCTGTCCTTTTTATGGGAACTTAAGCTTAAAAAATACGCAGCATCTGTATTCTAAACGAAGCTAAAAAAGTATTATTCAGAAAATATTTTATTTTTAACAATATTCTTGGCCACCTGAGCCATAAACTTTGGATTTCAGAAGGTGCTACGCAATTTTCCTGAATCCGATATTATTTATTTAATACAGATGACAATATTGTGTTTCAATTATGAATACCGTTTAGTTCATATTCCGTTTTAGAATAGATCTCCCTCTTAACAGTTATACTTTCTTTTGCAATTATCATATTTTTTTCCGGGATTATCAAATTATTCCGACTGAGGCAGGATAACGTTATACACAAGTTCTATTTTCACATATTTTGCTGTATTTTGCAATTTTCCAGATCTTTCTTAACATCAAAATAGTTCTTATATTACATAAAAATACAAAACACACATTTGAACAACTTATAACTTATATAAAATATAGAACATATTTTTCCAGTGACGTAACGAATGTATAAATTACCTTAGACTTTTTATTTTTTTACACAATATTACTGACTGGTAAAAAAATCTCACAGTTGAAATTTTTTCTTTCAACACAATGAAAAAGTGTTCAAACCAGTATGTCGTAGCCAAAAAATTGTTTGAGTGAATTGTGTTGGATTGGGTATCACTAGGTAGCTCATGTGGTTGAGTATGGGTTATTTAAGCCAGAAAGATTCTTTTTTAGGGTTCCGTACTTAAAAAGTAAAAACGAAACCATTATAAGATCACTCCTGTGTCTGTCTGTCTGTCAGTCTGTCACAGCCCTTTTACTCGTAAAATATGCAACGTGGAAATTTCAAATTCGGGGAAGAAATAAAGACTATTGACCCACATATTTACAGATTAATAAATATTCATAAATATTTTAGGAAAAATGTAGAGGGGCTAATTAAGTTACTTGAAAAAAAAATCTTTTCTTTGTATATCGTGTGGGGTATCGTATGAAAGCTTTCGTAACGCTAAAATCAAAAATATATTTAATTTAATTTTAGGTATTATATTTTCAAAGTTATAGTGGAAAATGTAGTGCAAAAATATGTCCCCCCCCCCCATCTAACTCCGATTCTATTGAAACTAAAATTATGAAAAAATTATGAAAAGAGGTAGTAGACATTAATTTAAACCTTGCAGGAAAATTATAGCGATTACCCTAGGTCACATAGTTTTTGAGAAAATCGCATTTTCCCGTTACACTCAAATTTTGCTTTACGGGTTTCAGCAAAAGCGTTGAACAGAGCTGGAGGCACATATCGTAGCAGAAGTATAAAAGCATTGTTGATCATGAATTTCGGAAAAACTCGTCGGTAATTTGGCGATATATTAACCCTTAAAGGCACGGACGGTTTGGCCATACATAATGACAGGGACGGCGTACTCTAGGCTCAATCGGCTTTTAAAGCCTATATAACAAATTTTAAGGATATATTTATGTAATGCAATGCCCAGTAGCAGTATAAAAGCAATAAACGTCAAATTGTTAAAAACAGGCTAATTTAATGAGAATTAATCACATAAATACTATGGGATTCGCGACTAGTTTCCATTGAGTGGCTCTCTCAATACACCTACTATGTCTTTAAAGGTTAACTAAAAACCTATATGGAATAACAAATATACAGGATAGCTATATTTGCTAATATTTAGGTTCCATATATCTTTGAACTTTCATGGTATATCCATTTATATTTTTCTAGTATACAGGGTGCAAAGGAAAGTCCATTTAACCTGAAAATACTTGTGAACGGAGAGAGCTGCAGTGCAAAGTGAGGTAACGGTATAGTAAAGCGACTACACCCGATTTAATGAAAGCGACAGAAGCGCCCCTAGTGGCAAAATTTGGAAGATAGCTGCTGGAAATCGAAAACGAAATGAGATAGAGCAAAATTTCCAGTTAGAAAATTTTAGAGCATCAATTAATTAGTAGAATACGACATTTGGTTTACATGGATAAGATAAATCTTCGCCTGTTTACCCCAAAATGTCCGAAATCGATGCACTCCATTTTGTGTAAACGTTTGAATGGAAAAGTCAGAAGTATGAAGAAATACGCACAATTTAGGCATTAAATACGTACTTATCTCAATACATTTTGATAACATCACACAAAAAAAGACAAACCGTCTCACATGGATAAAAAGTTAATATTCAGTATGTTAGAAAAGTTCGCCATTGCTCACGATACACGTTTGTATTCGTGAGAGTAATTCTGCATTCATATTTCTCAGCATGGAACGTCTGTTGCAAGCCTCTTCAATACGACGACATAGATTTAATTAAGAAAAAGAAACAACGTATAAAGGCACAAATAAAATATGTTTAAAAGCATACAGCTGTTTCAAAACCTCTCAGGTTTCCTCATCAGTGCTTAAAATAAAAGTAAAATTAAAACATTGTGTAAAAAGAGGGTGGGGGGTGGATAGAAAGTCAGAAAGGCGTACCTTTAGCTCTACTGCCAACGGTGAAATGCGACATACGGCTGACAAACAGCTACGGAGATAATCTCACGCGCATACTCAGGGAGACCAATCAAAATCACCCAACTGCTCCGGAAGAGTTCAAACTTAGAAGGAGAAAAAGGGGGCGAGGGAGTGAAGAGAATTATAGAAATTAAGCCATATCTTTGAAAAATTGGGCGTACTGGATAAATCGTTAACTAAACTGTTTGAATTTTTCCAGATGTGATAAGCTTCCCAGAAGTCAAGATCGTAGATTGAAGTACATTTCTGTATTATGGAGGCTTCGGAAAATTTTAAAATATGGTTGTTGGACCTGCAGTGATTAGCAATAGCGGAACGTTTGATATCACAATTTTTAACACAAATTTTAAGCTCCCCCAAACGGATCTTAAAGGCTCGCTTCGTTTGACGAATGTACATTTTGTTGCATTCCCAAGATATCCTGTAAATACCCCAATTTGAAAAATTATCAATTGGATGTTTCAGATTTGTGAATTGAATTTTATTAAAAGGAGTATAAACTACTTTAAAGTCAAATTTGGACAATATTTTAGAAATTTGATGGCTTATTTTCGGAAAATATTGGAGTATAATTAAATTTTCATTACCGACAGTATTAGCCTTGGATGGAGTACGTTTACTTAGTTTGTTATGAATGGAATCTACGATTTCAGCTGTAAAACCTCGATCAATGGCAATGGATTTAATGTAGTCTAATTCTGTTTTTAGTAAAGTGTCGGAAGAACAAACATTTAAAGCCCTGTAAACATAACTGTTAAAGGCAGCCAACTTTTGATTAGGTGGATGGGATGAAAGGCGATGTGGGGGGTCAGGATACTGCGAATGGTTTACGGTAAACAGCAGTGCGAAACAAGTTATTTTCGCGGAAAACCATAACATCAAGGAAGGGCAAACGACTGTTATTTTCGAGTTCGAAAGTGAACTGAATATGTTCATCTATAGAATTCATAATATCGAGAATATTAGTAAGATTAAGATCATCATAGTTCAATAATGCAAAGCAGTATTATCTTTGGTCTTGGTCCAGGGTACCAAGATTTTGGCGCGACAAATTGGCAACAATATCTGACAAATTATTCACTCCATCTCTGAACATCGAACTGATAAGAGCCTACTCAAAGTGTCCCTCTCTGGCACTTCTTTCATCTGTACAATAAATAAAGCCATTCTGGCTTCAATTTTGCTTTCAATTCTGTTTTCAAAGTTCCTCTTTTTAGCCCCCGGTATGCTATTCTTTCTCCCAGCTAATAAAGTGCCGTCTCCAAAAAATAACGTTCCGTTGTATAAGACAGCCGTAAAACAAAGCAGAGGTATCATTGTACGGAATAATCTCTACTGCAATTTTTTTTAACTTCTAAGCATCGCACTTTTTCAATTTTTATACCGTGGTATTGGAAAAAAAAAAGTACTTTTAAATGCAATTTGTTTGAAAACTGTATCTCCATTTATTTTTGAGATAGCAATTATATCTTTTTGTTGCCATTTTTTCATAAAAACTGAAAAAAATGTAATTAAAATACGTGCTATTTTGAAAAAATATAAATGAATGATTTCTGATAAAACATGAAGCTTTTATAAACTGAACTTAATTTTAAGTATCTATAATAACATTACAAACAAATGAAGGCACATGAATCATGAGATAGCCAATTTTTTTTTGTCGAGTTTCTTAAATGGCGAAAGGAATTCTTCAGCGGATGCAGATGACGTCATTTTATGTAAAATAAAAGGACGTTTAAGTCTTAAAACTGAACTATCTATATTTATATACATATACATATATATTTATTTGTCTAGGGTGATACTAAATTCTGAAAAAACAGAATTCCTGTTTTCTGGTCGTTTTTATCTTTAATATTCAAGGATCTGCGAACCTGGATTACCGTAAAGGATTATCTTAAAAATGCAATTTGGTAATGAAATGTTTTTGCTACAGATCATGTTCTATTATAGTATATTCTTTGATAGTTCCTATTTCCTATATTCTTTGATAGCTTTCCTAGTAGGCTGCCTTATTTTACCACCTCTTTTATCTTGTTACAAAAAAAGCAACTTACATATTTGATAGGCTTAAGAGGATGTTCTACTACTTTGTGTCAAAACCGCCAATTTTTTACATTTTATTGCATCCCTTAAGTGTGTAGATCGTTGTCCCAAAGCAATTTTATGATTTTTCAGTTCCTTACATTCTTTTTTGCTCGTTGCACTAAACATTATTTTAAAATTTTATACTTGTTTTTTTCTCGAAACAATGTTTTTCAAAAAATGGCGATCACTTTCTCGAGAACTATTCGACCGATTCCCTCCATTTTTTATTTAATAAACTTTATCGGTTAACCTCGTAAAGCATAATTCACATTGATTAATTACTTTTTCGAGCTCGTAAATGATAAAAAAAGGGAAAAAAATAACCTTCTCTATTCAAATGACCATCATTTTATCAAAAATCAGCTTTTTAACACTAAATATTGGTATATGTTCTAAAGAATTTAGTGCCCTTTTAATTTGGCGACCAAATTCGTTTCATATGCTTTTGGGCAGAGAAAAACGGGCGCTCGTTTGGAAGCACTGCAGCTATTCCCCATCGCACAATTCGTATTATTATTATTATTATTATAATTTTTATTATTTTTACACACTAAAAACAAAATATATAAGTAAAACATAAATAAATGTAATGAAAAAAATTCGCAAAAATTACGTGAATTTTAGGCGAAAGTTGAACCTCCCATTAATAAATGTGTTAAATATCATACAACTTTTTCCGGGACCAACCTATATTAGATACATTTGTAATAGCTTAGAATGCCATTTCTTCATAGTTATTATGCTACAAAAATCCCCTACGTAATACTTTTTCACCGCACAAATGGCATCACGTAATCAATTTACACGAAATGATAAAAGAACTTCTTTGAAGTAAAACTATAACAAGAATTATCCCTCTGTTCTTTTATGGAAAACTTAAGCTTAAAAAATATCCAGCATCTGTATTCCAAGCAGAACGAAAAGAGTATTGTTCTAAATATGCTTTACTTTTTATCAAACTTTTTGGCCACCTGAGCCCTCAACTTTGGATTACAGAAAGACCCACACAATTCTCCGAATCCAATATTATTAGTTTAGTAGAGATGGCGGTATCGTTTTCGGATGTATCGATTTTGTTTGGATCAAATTTCCGAGATTATTTCGATTCATTTATTATTGTTCTATAACTTACGTTTGGCTTCATACGGACAAAAAATAGCAATATGAAAGTACAAAACATCGAAATAAGTGCGGTTATTAAATGTAACAACAAGAAAGATTAAAAGTAATCAAAGAAATATGTCTTAGTTGTTCAACAAGAAAATTTATAACTATCGATGTCGACCTCTTCCAAACCATTAATCAAATAATGGATTTTACTTTTTATTTATAAAAGAAAAATGTATTTTCATTCTTTGTATGAGGATTCGATTCATCGTATAGATTCGTTCCCTTAGATGTATTTCTGAAAAATAATAATATTTTGTGAAAAGAAAACATAAGCAATGTCCGTATAAGAATTGTTCAGATTTTTTAAACCTTAAAAGTAAATTATAAAACAGTAAATGTTCACTGCAAATAAGTGCATTTTAAATGGTCGCAAAAACTGCACAACCGAATAGTTTGAAATTTAATATGTATAATCGTTTCAGAATTTTGTCGAGTCCTTTCAAATTTTATGAAAATTGAATCAAAACTTAAAAATATATTAATAAAAGTTTTCTTTATGCTATTAAATCCTATCATACGTAATTAATTCATTGTTATCCCGTGATAGGTATGGATTCTAAGTTGCCATGGTGATTACGTCCTATTTAAGATCGAGATCTGAATATTTTTAAAACTAGTACGAACGCAGCTCATTTGCCATGTTTGATGTACAATTTCCGACTAGTTACTAAATTTACACATCAAAATTTTCAGAATTGATTGAACGTTTCATCTATGTATCAGCCTACACAAGCCTTTTTTCGTCGTCTGCTCTGAGTTTTGTATTGAATCAATTTTAATATATATATATATATTTAATCGAAAGGTGCTCATTTGTAGATGAGACCGCACTTGCTATTTTTAAAAATATTTATATTTTATTTTTAAGTGTGAAAGTTTTAACGTAATTCTTTGCATTTGATGGCAATCGGTTTACTTTCCATAGTTGCAGAGAAAAAGGAAGTAATGGGTTCATCATATCTTAATTTTGTCATTTTATCTATTTTGTCATCCTATTTCTTGTCATTTTGTCATTAAAATTGAAAGGAAAATGTATTTTTTTATTTGGATAGATTGTATTTAAAACAATCAAGAAGCTCAACACTGTCTTAAAAGCGAAATGACATCCTTAAAAAAAAAAAAAAAAAAAAAAAAAAAAAAAAAAAAAAAGCATTTTTTTCGAAACATGAAACTGTTAACTTTCCCAATGACTGCGTAAGATGTCATCTATTTTAGGAATTTTTTTATTTCACCAGCTCTGAAATTAGAAGCTAAAACTGCAACTTTTTTCAATTATATGTCAAAATGACGTAATCAACATTGGCTTCTATTCCTCCTGTACGAACATTAAGCCTAAAAGGCTTTTAACCTTTCAGGAGCAAGATATTACTGCTCCAAAAATGTTTAAATAATTAATCACACTGCAATTTATGCGAATAAATGTATTTGAAAATATTCAAAAGCTTTTCTGCACATATATTATGAGATCGAAATTGCACTAAAAACTCAGTGGCGCCATTTGACAGTTTGGGTATTAAAATTAAGCGTTTGCAGGCTGCAAAACGGCGCCCCTGGAAGGGTTACCTCCCCCCCCCCCCTCACCTGCATTAAAAAGGGTCCTAAATGCAGAAAGGCGGGATCCTTCTGTCACTAAAATTAGTTATGTATAACAGAAAGCATGTTTTTTTTTCATAAAACTGTTACATTTAAATACAGTTATGTCAAAAGGATTTTGAACAATTTTTCCTCCCCTTGTGCTGAGTTCGAGGCCTTAAATCTATACTGATAAAAAGGAAAATCAGTAAAATATGTACGTCATTTAAATTCTCTTGTATCTTTTTTTATCTGTTACTGAAAATGCACGTTTATGAGATAATTTTTTATTGTGAAATCTGTCCGGCGTTCTGCAGTTAAGACCATTGACTCGGAAAGGTGGCAAATGTTTCGGTGTATGAAAATGGAGTCATATTTAACAAGCGAGACTTTTCATTAACCCTTTCCGGCGCGGAGTAATTCTGTTTGTAAAATGACGAAATGATTGACCAGCATTTGAATTTACAAACGAATTTATTAGAAAATAAATACTTGCTTATTTTCAAGTACGATATAAAAAGAATGTTAAAAATAATTATTCTGGGTGTCATAAAACCAACTACCCATTTGATAATACCCTAAAAAATTCTTATATATATAAAAATTAAATGTTAAATTTTGAAAATTTAAATCATAGCAAACGTTGATAATTATGTTAATAAATATTGTTACTATTATTGTTACTAATGTTAATATTAATACCTTCAAAACCGGGTCTTTAAATTTTTAATTTTCCGTAAAATATGAATACTCATTACTGACCGAAAAATCAATGGAAATTTTGATTCAGTTTTTCAACTACATATTTGTGGGAAACAAACATTTTGATTGTGTCACAACAATTAAAACTCGATACCGGTCTCGACTTGAAATAGAATTGTCTCTCCGTGTTCCAGTAATATCATTGATGCCAAAAACATATGAACTTATTTCAAACAAGCAGAAAAATATAATACTTACATGGGGATCGCCAAAAATGAGGCGCACAGATTTTGATGAATGTAAAGTATGGTGTAGCGGCTATCTCCCCCCCCCCCCCCTAATTATTCTGCTGTAAGGTTTTCTTCAAATGGGACTTAGTTTTTGATAAATTGGGGTCAAAGTTTAGTATACGTTCCAAATACTAATTAATTAGAGCAATATACTTGGACTTCATACAGCGGCGGTATGCGCGATTACGAACCGCTGACTAGCGAGCACCTTTTCTACCCGTAACACAGATACTCGTATTTGTATGTTTTTAACCATTTGGAAAAATGGTTATTGTCCTCTGTCAGGGTAAGAAATCAAAAACATATCTTAAGTGTTTTATTGGTTGAATCCGCATTTTATTCGTTTTTTGATTGGTCTATACAGTAATCTGTATTTTCCCTTTACTTTCAACAGAGATGGATACGTCTGTTGCCACTATGACAAAAAAGTAATAAAAACTACAAAAAAAAAATAATAATAATAACTCAGAAACAAATTGAGATACATCTTTCAAACAAATTGAATTTAAAAGTACATTTTTTTTCTCTATACGACGGTGTAAAAAGTAATATTGTGGGATGTTTAG
Source organism: Maratus speciosus (assembly GCA_963932465.1). Lineage (NCBI taxonomy): Eukaryota > Metazoa > Arthropoda > Arachnida > Araneae > Salticidae > Maratus > Maratus speciosus. The sequence goes on along the minus strand of OZ010790.1, from coordinate 374,617,350 downwards.
AAGTTTAAGAATGAAATTTCATTTAAAATTGGTTCAGGAATATTAATGTTTAATCCATGGCGTACGTAATGAATAACCAACTCCGTAGAAGTTTAAAAATTTACAGTACCGAAAAATGTAATCCATGGCGTAATACGTGTAATGTATTATCAACTCCGTGAGATTTTTTATGTCTTAAATTTTAGTCTTTGAAAAAATCATTTTCCAAATGGTCGTCGTAATTTGTTAAATCGCATTTTTTTACATTTGAATAGCCGACAAATGTTGTGGTCCCGAGGTTTACGTTAGTTAGAGGCTTTGTTGCATTGTACTTTCTTAAAATTTACAGTTTTTTAAGAATTAATAAATTCCAATCGATACAAAAGTCCGAGTAAAATATAAATTAAATTAAATTAAATAAAAGAATAAGAATTTTTTAATAATAAAAATAGCGACTTTTGTCGTCTCATACCCGTGTTCCCCAGGTTGGACCTTGGAACACCTGAAACTCCTAGTAACACCAGACTAGAGCGTAGCAGCTGAAAACTCCGCTCACGAGCAACAAATCAGAATCCGATAACTTCGATAGTTTCGACAACGTAGGGTATCACGTACAGGATATCCCAAAAAGCTTGATATGTGCTTCAATTTTTTACCTGTTAGATATATGTGGACGATGAAAATTTCAAAAGAGGTTAAAATAAAAAAAAGGGTAAGAATTAAGATAATGTCGCTGAAATAGTATTGTCGTTGATTTTATAAAAATATATACTTTCTAAATTTTTATACAGTCTGTGTGCTATAAATTATCTATAGAAAATTTTTGTCCATACTCTGGCAGATACAACATAAAACATTCCATTATTCTACAAATGAACTCAGGGAGTTACGATACGATTGAACGTTATAGAATTAAAAGTATCATAACTCGGTGAATTTTGGTCATAGAAGAATGGAATTTTTAATATCGTACTTTTCAAAGCACATGGGAAAAAGTTTTCTTAATATAACTTATAGGGCCCTAGGACCCCAAGAAAAATTTTAAAGCATAACTTTTTGAAATTTTAGTTTAGGGCAGGACTATTTCATCAAGTCAAGATAGTCTTAATCTCTACCTTATTCTGAACACTTCTGCAATTTACATTGGCTACTTTTTTCCAATTGGTAATAAATTAATGTGCGTTTCAATCTTTTTGCGATTTCTCTTATAGGAAAAAGTTCTATCTTTAGTAAACTTACTTACTTTTTTGGGTATAAATACACATAAGCTTTATTTTTTTGCAATTTTTTTGTTTCTTTTTCTATAATTAGTTTGGAAATATATAGTTAGTAAAAATTCTTCTTCGAAGTGACTTAAAATAATTAAATCGTAATATAAACAGGAGCTAAGAATTCTGTGTCAGGAGGGATCTGAGCCTTATTTACTTTTTGGCGTGTTGGCGAAGCCTTTGCGCTTTTTTATTCTGATTAGCTGCTTGCAAGCCGAGCTGCCCAGTTATTAAGGTCTACTAAACACTAGCGCCAAATCCTTGATCTGCGAAATGAATGTCCACCTGTCTCTCTCGCTCTCATTCACAAATGAGGTCCCACATTCATGATGCTCTCATTCAATATTCCAATCTCTATTCGTCTTTGATTAACTGTTTAGTGGTGCCATCTCTGAACAAGAAACAATACTAAATTATAGATTTCTTTTTTGAATCCGGAAACTTTTAACAATTCTCTCCTAATAATATACACAAGAAAATTAAACTTTTATTCAGCACATATATATAACTATATTACATAAAATAAACTATTTCAGATTGCTAAAATTAATTTTAATTAAATTCCTCTTAATTAGTTAAAATTAAATTAAAAAGATTTTTTTTTCTTAATGAAAGATATCTGTTGCTGCAATAAATGCAAATTTTATTTTAACCAAAAATCCTAGCTTTATTTATTTATTTTATTTTATTTTTTTTTTTTGTGTGTGTGTGTGTGTGTGTGAGGGGGGGGGGAGGCAGATTTCCAGCTGTAATGTTTCACTTTTTAATGAAAGTAAGTGCATCTTTTAAAAAATTTTTCGGGCGGGGGGAGAGGATCAAATCAATGATACATCCCTCTCGCACTATTTTATTCATATAATCACGTCTTTTGACAGGTAGAGAATACATTTTAGTATATAAATTATATTAAATTATAAAAACGAAACTATTGAATTTCCTGTAACTGTTGTCAAAAGTAATAAATGCTACTTTTTTTCATATTTTAAATACAATAGATTATTAAATACATGAATAATGAAAAAAAAAAAAGTTATATATTACGAATAACTTGAGAAGATGAGAAATAAGAAAGTTTTTGTATTGCTGCGTTTTTTCTAAATTTAAATTATCCAAGCACTGTGGTTTTTTATATTAACCTTTTCTACACATAAAACAAGGTAATAAATTAGATATGCTAAAAAATATTAAAAAAAAATAATTTCATTTAATATCTTATGGCTACAAGTGTGTAATTTAATTTTGTTTGAGAAGTATGTTTAATTTCAATATATAAAAATACCAGTAGACCCATGCGAGTCTTTCGCACTGCAACTTTTGAGATAATTTGCTTATTTTTTGCATTAATGCTTATATAACAGCATTTTTTAATGAAATAAGGTGTTTTAATGTAATGTGTGTGGTATGTAAAAAGACTGATCTTTTTTTTTTTTTTTTTTTTTCGTAAGTTGTGTTTTCATCGTTGTGTGTTTTGTATGGGCATAGAAAAAGAGATGTTGAGATCACAAGTAATATACAGTAGATTTCCGTTACAACGAACTCCACGGGGCCGCTAAAATATTTCGTTGTAACGATTTTTTCGTTGTAACGGAATTACTCCTATTTGTCTGATGAATTACATATACACGTAAATTAATTATGTAAGATAAATTTACCTTTCGTTATTGAAGATTTTAATGGAAGATTAGTGAAATTAACTTAAAAATATTAGTAAAATAAAATTCAATTTTAACTAGTATGTTGTGGCCATCACAAAACTTTCTTCTATATAAATCACGTCAATTAAATCATTTAAATAGTATAAGAAATTACATCAATTTAGAACCAATTCGTATCAAAGTATACCTGAATTCGAAGTTTGATGAAAATTCGTGCATTAGTTATTGAGATAGAGCTGTAGGGGAAATTCTGAAAAATTCAGCATAGCAGCGCCACCTGTTGAGCGATTTGCACCAAAACACAAACAGCACTAATTCATATTAAGGTATACCGGAATCTGAAGTTTGATGAAAATCGGTGCATTAGATCTGGAGCTCTTCTGGAGCTCACAATAGCTGGATCTTAGATCCAGCTATTGTGGAAATCACAAAAAATGCAGCACAGCAGCGCCACCTGTTGAGCGATTTACACGACAAGTTACAAAACATCATTTCATGTCAAGGACTAACTGAATCTGAAGTTTGATGAAAATCCGTGCATTAGTTCTGGACATTGAGCTATTGTGGAAATCGTGAAAAATGCTGCATAGCAGCGCCACCTGTTGAGCGATTTACACCAAAGCATAAACAGCACTAATTCATATCCAGGTATACCTGAATCTGAAGTTTGTTGAAAACCCAAGTATTAGTTCTTGAGATAGAGCTATTGCGGAAATTTAAAAAAATGCAGCATAACAGTGCCACCTGTTGAGCGATTTACACCAAAAGGAGCAAAACGTCAATTCATGTCAAGCACTAACTGAATCTGAAGTTTGATGAAAATCCGTGCATTATTTCTTGAGACTAAGCCATTACGAAAATCGTGTAAATGCTTTAAAATGCAGCATAGCAGCGCCATCTGTTGGGCGATTTGCACCAAAACGTTACCAGCACCAATTCATATCAAGGATTAACGGAATCTGAAGTTTTATAAAAATCCGTGCATTAGTTCTTGAGATAGAGCTTTTGCGGAAATCCTGAAAAATGCTACATAGCAGCGCCACCTGCAGGGCGATTTACACTAAAAACTAATCAGCACCAATCTATATCAGGGACTACCTGAATATAAATTTTTATTAAATTCCGTGCATTAGTTCTTGAGATAGAGCGCACACAAAATTTGTGTCACATACAGACAGACAGACTCACAGACAGACATTTTGTAAAAACATGTTTTTTGGAATCTCTGACCCATAAAACGTATAAATCCGTCGAAAACTGGAATTCGAAAATTTTCATGAAACCAATACTTTCTTCTTGTCAAGATAGAAGAAAGTAAAAATACAGTTTACGAATTATTTATATTCTTGTACAATTTCGGGCTAACCTTTATTTAGTAGCGCATCATTGAAGAAAATCTGTGATCTAGTTTGTACAAAGGATAGTAGTAGTTGATGATAACAAAAACGTGTGCAACGAATGAATGTGAGAAAATACATCTTCTGGAAGTTTCTTTTGATGAGAAACGAAAGCCCGCATTTTCTCCAAGCATGAAAGAGCTCCCGAAGCGGTAACTTTTGAATCGTTGGTAACATCAATATCGTCATCACTGCATTCGTAATTTTGTCGATCTAATGTACTTTTAATGGACAAAATGACTCACCAGACAGTTTAGAGCATATTTGAACATTATAAGAAATAAGAAATCCTCCAAATCCACTTAGTCAGGGACTGGTGTTAAATTTTTGGCAGCCTTCCGAATTGTGGTTAACTCAAAGGATTCATCCAAATCTAAAATTTCTGATTCATTTTCTCCGGTCTCAGTTACCCGGGTATGTTTCCAACAGTTAGAAATTACTTTCTGGCTAATTTCTTGCCAAGAACCAGAGATCATTTCAAAAAAAGAAAAAAAGAGCTCGATGAAGATTTTTCGTTGTAACGGAATTCCTAAAAAAATGCAGTTCGTTAAATCGGAATTTTTAATACATTAAAGTTAATGCAATTTGGAAAGGGGATTTGTCAAATTTCGTTGTAACAGGATTTTTCGTTGTAATGGAATTCGTTGTAACGGAAATCTACTGTATATGATTGAAGGTAAATAGGTTATCTAAACTAAACTCTGTGACTATACAATCCATGAAGGATCTGGGTCGGCAGTTAACCATCCCAGTTTCCTTGACCCTCGTTCCCCAGGTGCTATCAGGGCTGTGCGAAGCGTGGAGCGAAGGGGGCGGTCGCCTCGGTCGCGGAAATTGAGGGGGCGCCAAATTTATACTACAAACTCCGTTTTTTCTACTTTTTTTGTAAAAAAAATTACACATTGGAATTTTTTTCCTAATAAAAATACGTTCATTTTTCGTTTCAAATATATATGTGCATAGCATGGTCCTCGCATCCAAATACAAATTTACGAATAGGAACTTCTTTCTGTTCAAAACTTGTTTTAGGTTTTTGTCTTAGTCTCTTTCGTTAACCTTCTTTTTTCTGAGTCTGTAATTTTCACTCTGTGCTTGTGACAAAAACATATGCTCTCAAACTAGCATGGGGTTTTCTTCTGGAAATACAAAAGGATTTGTAAACTACTATACTGTGCTGTTAGATACATTTTTTCTACACTCATTTCCCAGATTCTCTTCGCCAAAATCAAAGTGCAATTTTCTCTTATGTTATTTAGTTGTTTGGAGTTTCTGAATTAAAATTAAACATTAAGTTCCAAAATAAATGCGAAATATGTATTCAATATGATTTATTTCTGTTTTTGCATTTTTCAATTTTGTGACACATGCCACAAAGAAAAAGTGTGTATTTGTGGTGGTGCGCCAAATTGAAAATTTGCCCCGGGCGCAATTTTCTCTTCGCACGGTGCTAGATGCTATACAGCATATGTCCCGGCCAGGTTGTCAGTCTAAAGCGGGACCCTCAATATTTAGTTCCCTAGCAAGCTTGGTACTAATTTTTATCGACCCCAATGAGATGAAAGGCTGAGTGAACCTTGCCCAGACGGGCGTCGAACTCTCAACCTGCGGGCAAGCATTTGCAAGCACATTTTTTCTCTCTATTCGACGTTGTAAAAATTGAAAATGTTTGATATTTAGAAGTTTAAAAAATTACTATAAAAGTTAAATTTAATCGTCTGGTGTTGCCACCGTCAAAATGACGTGAGTGTTAATCACAGACACGTTTGTCTTTTATAATATACAGGGATTGCAAACCTTTTACTTGGGCTTGCCACAATTTCACAAACAATATCTATCAACAATGTACCGTAAGAAACTTTTACATGCAAATATGCAACATAAGGTGCTTTTACGAAACACTGGTTAGTAGAATCAGTCGCTTTAATGCATTAAACTACTACTAACAACAACAACAACAATAAACAATGGAATTGTTCTTTTATATTAATCAGACATTAATTTATTGAAATTTTAACTCGGTAATATTCATTTAAGTGACACATATCGTGTTGACAGATATATTGTGAAGTATAATCTCCAAACAAGGACATTAAAATAATCAAGCGAAGTAAATTGCTTTTCATGTGTCAAATGTGATTTACAAAAGTAATTATCGAAAGTGTTTACGATCTAAAAGAAGGAAGTGAAACTGAAGAGTGATTGCACAATCATAAACAGATATTTTATTATAAACATTTTTGCAATACTCAAGAACTATAAAACATTTATTAACTCTAATTTTAAATTACCGTAAATATAAATATTGATACAAATTATTTGTTATGCTGATTTATGGGATTAATTTCCTGTTTCTTTATTGTTAATAATATTTTATTCATGTATTTTTTTCTCTACTTCCACTTGTTACTCAAACTTTCAAAACTGAGAGATGTATGCCTTAAAGCTCTTATTAAATGTAATTTTACTTTTCTATTCATAAGTTTCGGCACTAATTTAACTTCACAAGACACTCAAAATATGCGTCTTTTTAAACAACATGAAGTTCAGACCATCAGTCACATATACGGAATAAATAAGAAATACAGGAGCAAGATATAGATTTATTTACTCTATCCGCAGGATAAATACCAGATGTCAAAAAGGATATACATAAATATAAGGTAAGCCCAATTTATAATACCTATGCTTTTTATATTGTGAAATAGATAATTAATTTTGAGGATAAAGATCGAGCATCACGCGAATTTTTTGATAGCAAAGATTAAATATTGCTAACAAATTGATTATGAGACTGAAAAAAAAAACAATTTCTCAATAAAAATACAAATCTGTTAATAGTCCGATAGAGTAATTTATTAGAAAAAAAATAAAACGAATCTTAGCAACATTATGGCTTCTTCTACAAAAGATAGCACGACCATTGAAAAATTGAACGCCAACAATTATACAAATTGGCGGTTCAAGGTCGAAATGCTATTAATTCGAGACGAACTTATTGAAGTTATCACGCAAGAGGTCCCCACTCCATTGAATGATGCTTGGACCAAGAAAGACAGAAAAGCAAGGGCTTTAATAAATTTGTCCATTGACGACAGTCAAATAGTGCATGTCAAAAATTTAAATACAGCTAGGCAAACATGGGACGCATTCAAACAAATCCATGAGAGATCTAATTTCTCTAGTAAGCTGTACTTGCTACGAAAACTGTACAGTACAAAATTAACTGAAGGTGGCAATATGACAGTTCACATTACTAAAATTTTAGAGATAGTGGATAAACTGTCAGCGATTGGTGAAAACATAACTGACTCGCACATTTCAGCACTGCTGCTGTGCTCGTTGCCGCCGTCCTACGATACCCTAGTTACTGCTCTAGAGGCCAGAGATGAAGCTGAGTTAACCGTACAATTTATAAAAAGTAAGCTTACGGACGAATATACTCGTAGAGTAGATAATCGTGAAAACTCCGAAAACAGCAATAAAGCCTATAAAACTCAAGGTAAATTTAATCATTCAGAACAGAAAAGAGGCAGTAATAAGTACTGCTCACACTGTAAAATGAAAAACCACTCAAATAAAGACTGCTGGTTTCTAAAAACGAAAAACAACAACAGTTACACTAATAACAGACACTATAAAAATAAAAACAATTCAACATCACTAGTTTATGAAGAAAATAATTTACATAAAAATGCGGAACATGAAGAAAGAAAAGACACAGTAAATGAAAACAACAGTGTCGCTTTACTAACCGAAGAGTCCGAAAATAAAGGCACTTTTATAGTGGACAGTGGCAGTTCCAGTCACATAGTAAATTCAAAAGAATTTTTTACCAAAATTACAAATAATAATGAAACAAACGTCACAGTCGCTAATGGTAATAAACTGATTTCATATGGATCTGGAGAGGTAATAAGTCATACCGAAAATAAAAACAAACAAGTTATATTGCGTGACGTACTATACGTTCCTGACATAGAAACCAACCTGCTGTCAGTGAGTAGGGCAACTAAAAATGGTTGCAAAGTTAAATTTGAAAAGATAAATGTGATATAATTCACGAAGGCAACGTTATACTTCAAGGTAAACTTAAAAACAATCTGTACGAAATACATGTTAGTAAAGATGAAAATCACAAGCACTATGCAAATGTCACCTACAACTGCTCAAACGCAAATTGCATAGATTTGTGGCATAGGCGAATGGGGCATAGGAGCTACGACACAATAAAGTCCATGTTATCAAAGGACTTAGTTGAGGGAATTAAAATCAACAACTGCAAACATAACGCTAAATGTGAGGTATGCATAAAGTCAAAAATCAGCGAGACCCCATTTCCTAAATCAGGTGCATATAGAGCTACAAAAAGGCTCGAGTTAGTCCATACTGATGTATGCGGCCCTATAAATACACCCACAATTGGGGGGAAAAATACTTCGTCACTTTTATCGATGATTATACACGATTTTGTGTAATTTATTTAATGGCAAATAAAAGTGAGGCTTCAGAAAAGGTGAAAGAATACGTCTCAATGGTGAAAAACAAATTCGAAGAAATGCCTACTGAGATCAGATCGGACAACGGTGGTGAATATACGGGGAACGAAATAGAAAAATATCTAAAAGAAAATGGGATTCATCATCAACTTACCGTACCATTTAACCCAAGCCAAAACGCCGTCGCAGAGCGTAAGAATAGGTCCCTACTTGATATGGTTAGAAGTATGCTAAATGAAGCAAATCTCCCGCACAAATTATGGGGGGAAGCCATATGTACCGCGAATCACTTACAGAACCGGCTACCTTATAAATCGGTAAGCACCACACCCTATGAATTATGGATGAACAGGAGATCAAATTTGAAATATCTCAAAGTTTTTGGCTGTACTGCATACGCCTACATACACAAATCAAAGAGAGGAAAATTAGATAATAGAGCGGAGGCACTTTTGTCGGATACGACAGTCGCTCTAAGGCGTACAGAATCTATACAAGTGACGGAAGAGTAATATTGGCCAGAAGTGTAAAATTTATAGAAAATAAAAATAATCCAGATACTAACGAAAATCTAGATAGAAGAAAATTAATCGCGGAAACAAACAAACAAACACAACAGAAATACACGAATGAAATGGAAATAGATCTGACACCAACACAAAATGAACTAAGTCCACCACCCGCGTCACAACAACAAATTCCACAAGTGAGAAGATCAGAGAGAACCAATAGAGGCGTGCCGCCGGACAGGTTTGCTTATGCAGTCCGGCACGATCCAGTATATATACCTAACAGTTGGGAAGATATGATGAGTATAGAAAATCCTATAGAAAAACAGAACTGGATAAAAGCGACAGAAGAGGAAATGAATTCCCTTAATGAAAATGAAACCTGGTGTTTACTTGATCCCCCACAAGGAGCAAGAGTAATTGGATCGAAATGGACTTTTAAAGCGAAATATGACGAATTCGGAAAAATCAAGCGTTACAAAGCGAGATTGGTCGCACAAGGATTTAGACAAAAACACGGAGTAGATTTCGATGAAACTTATGCGCCAGTAGTTTCCAACACAAGTTTAAGAGTCTTCATAACTGCCGCAGCATACCACAATCTCAATATTAGGCAGGTTGACATCAAAACTGCATTCTTACATGGTGAATTGGAAGAAAACGTCTATGTATCACAACCTAAAGGGTATATAAACACTACAGAACCCAATAAGGTTTGTAAGTTAAAAAAAAAGCGCTATATAGACTAAAACAAGCTGCAAGAGCATGGTATTCAAACATTAGTGAAACACTAAAGGAATTAATATTTAAACAGAGCAATGCTGACAATTGTTTATTTATAAGAAAAGAAGGGGAAAACACGGTTTATATAGCAGTCTACGTAGATGATATTCTCATCGCAGGAAAAGATGAAAATATAAATGAGATAATAGATAAACTAAAATCTAAGTACGCACTTGAAGATTTAGGTCAAATTTCCAATTACCTCGGGATAAAAATACAAAAGACTCACAACGGCTTTAAACTAAATCAAACAGCAAAAATAATAGAAATTAAAAAAAAATTCAATTTAGAAGATCTCGATATACCGCAAAGATTGCCTATAATAATTTATGAAGATAATAAATCTTGCATAAAAATGATATAATCCGAAAAGTTTTCTAATAAATCGAAGCATATTGACATCAAATATAATGTGATTAAACAGCTGAAAGAAGATAAAATTATTGAATTGCGTTATTGCCCAAGCAAGTCAATGACGGCTGACATACTTACAAAACCAGAGCCTAAGCCTGAATTTCTAAATAATAGAAACAAACTGAAATTACAGAACAATCCTCATTAGGAGATTAAGGGGGAATTGTTGACAGATATATTGTGAAATATAATCTCCAAACAAGGACATTAAAATAATCAAGCGAAGTAAATTGCTTTTCATGTGTCAAATGTGATTTACAAAAGTAATTATCGAAAGTGTTTACGATCTAAAAGAAGGAAGTGAAACTGAAAAGTGATTGCACAATCATAAACAGATATTTTATTATAAACATTTTTGCAATATTCAAGAACTATAAAACATTTATTAACTCTAATTTTAAATTACCGTAAATATAAATATTGATACAAATTATTTGTTATGCTGATTTATGGGATTAATTTCCTGTTTCTTTATTGTTAATAATATTTTATTCATGTATTTTTTCTCTACTTCCAGTTGTTACTCAAACTCTCAAAACTGAGATATGTATGCCTTAAAGCTCTTATTAAATGTAATTTTACTTTTCTATTCATAAGTTTCGGCACTAATTTAACTTCACAAGACACTCAAAATATGCGTCTTTTTAAACAACATGAAGTTCAGACCATCAGTCACATATACGGAATAAATAAGAAATACAGGAGCAAGATATAAATTTATTTACTCTATCCGGAGGATAAATACCAGATGTCAAAAAGGATATACATAAATATAAGGTAAGCCCAATTTATCTTACCTATGCTTTTTATATTGAGAAATAGATAATTAATTTTGAGGATAAAGATCGAACATCACGCGAATTTTTTGATAGCAAAGATTAAATATTGCTAACATATCGTACTGAATAAAGAAATTTTACGAATTTTTATTTTAGTAATTTTTAATTTATCATTGAATCCTAACACTTAAAGACCAATTCACATAAAAAATATCATATTAAATCATTAATAAGATCTTTTTTATTGTACGTTTCATAGAGTATTCTTCATAGCTGCCTAATGCTATTTTATTTGAGTATATAAATAGCAAAATTAGGTCGACTCGTCATTTTGTTGAAATGGCTGTGTCTTGTTCATTTAAAGTAGGGGTGCACAACCTTTTTAAGCGAAGGGCCACTTACAAAAATGTCTGAGTTGTCGAGGGCCACATCAGTAACACAGAGGGAATTCTATTTCGGGGAGGTTGTGTATGGGGGGGGGGTGATCTGTGGCCTATAAAAAACATGGTTTCAGAGGGGTGGCAGTTGTATCCCTTTAGGTTCCCCTATCCAGTCAACATACCCAATTCAATTGGTCTTCAACAGTTTATATTTGTATATTATAACAACAGCAAGGATCATTTTCAAGGAGTGAAAATATTCCTTGACTTTATTCGGGAGAGTAAATTTTGCTTTATTTAAAAGTGCTAAAAAACAAACATAAGGCATGAAAGTGGCTAGTGCCGAAAAAAATGTGAACTTTATAAATGAAATTAAATTGACGAATCTCGTAATTTTTCTGCAGCCGATCAACGAAATTTTACATTTTTCCGCGCCTGATGGGCAAAATTCGCGATTTTTCCACACCTTATAAATTAAATTTGCGATTTTTTCACGCCCAGTCAACGGCATTCGCGATTTTTCCGCGCCCAGTCATTGAAATTTGTGATTCTTAACTGACCGATGAAATTTTCAATTTTTTCCTGCGACAAATTGTCGAAATTCACGACATTTACTCGCGATAAACTGCTAAAATTCGCGATTTTACCGTAGCCCATCGACGAAATTTGCGATTTTTCCGCGCCCGATCAACAAAACTCCCGATTGTTTCGTACTCGATCGACGAAATTCGCAATTTGTCTGCGCCCAGTCGACGAAATTCACGATTCTTAATTGATTGACGAAATTAAAAAAAATTCCCTTGGCAAATTGGTGAAATTCGCGACTTTTTCTCGCGATAAAATGACGAAACTCGCGATTTTTCCGCAATCGATCAACGTTTGCAATTTTTTCGAGCTTCATCGACAAAATTCGCAATTTTTCCGTTCCGATCAACAAGATTCGCGATTTTTCCGCGCCTTATAAACAGAACTCGTGATTTTTTCGTGCTTGATGGACGAAATTCGCAATTCTTAACTTACGGACGAAGTTTAATTTTTCCCCTCGTGAAATTTGTGAAATTTGAGATTTTCTCGAGATAAACTGACGAAAATTGCGATTTTCGCGCAGCCGGTGAACGAAATTCGCGATTTTCCCGTTTCCGAGCAAAGAAATTTGCGATTTTTCTATGCTCGATCTACAAAACTCGCGATTTTTCAGTTCCAGATCGGCGAAACCGCGATTTTTCCGCACCCGATCGACGAATTTCGCAATTTTTCCGCGCCCGATCGACGAAACTCGCAATTTTTCCACGCCGTCAACGAAATTAGCGCATCTTAAATTACTGACGAAATTTGAAAATTTCTCGAGGCAAATTGGCGAAATTCGTGATTTTCCCGTGCTCTATCAACAAAATAAACGACTTTTCCGCGCGCGATAGACGAAACACGCGATTCTTCTGAGTCCAATCGATGAAACTAGCGATTTTTTCGTGCCAGATCGACGAAATTCGCGATTTTAACGCGCTCGATCGACGAAACTCGCATTTTTCGCTCCCAGTCAACGAAATTCGCAATTCTTGACTGACGAAATTTACAATTTTCCGCAAAAAATTGGCGAAATTCGCGACTTTTTCTCGCGATAACCTGACGAAATTTGCGATTTTCCCGTGCTCTATCAACAAAATTCGCCTCTTTTTCGCGCGCTATCGACGAAAACACGCGATTTTCCCGCGCCTGATCGATGAAATTAAAGATATTTTTCGATTAGCGACTGACAAAATTAGCACGTCGAGAATTTCGTGTGTTGATACAAATAGTATCGGCCGGACGATTAATGAAAATCGCAATTTGTAACTGACTAACGAAATTCGCAATTGTTTTCTGCGGTAAATTGACGAAATTCACGATTTTTCCTGCAACCTATTATCAAAAATTGCGATTTTTGCTAATTATAAATTTACGAACTTCGCGGGCCACAAGTTAACCCATCGCGGGCCACTTTTGGCCCGCGGGCCACAGGTTGTGCATCCCTAATTTAAAGGTATTATAGACCAGTAGGCGGCAGCACAAATTATCCCCTCATCGAGTTGACGGTTGAAATTCCAGGAAAACTCAAAACTCGATTCGAATATTAAAATGCACTTGGTCTGCCAAGTCATATGTTGGTAGAAAACACCTGAAAACCTGATTTTAGTAGTTAACTGGTAGGTTTACCATTGTGTTTTCCTGCTCCAAGTCCTTCACGCTTTTTTTTTTCTTCATTTGTGTGCTGGAAAACACAATGATGAATCTACCGATCAACTACCAAAATGGAGTCTGCAAATAGTTTCCACCAAGATATGACTTGGTAGACATGTTATATTTTAAAATGCTAATCAAGTTGTGTCTATTCCTGTAACTTCAGCCGTCAACTCGATGAGGTGATTGTCTATATTCGGCCGCCCTCAGGTCTAAAAGCTTTTAAAATCCAAACAGAAACGAAAAATAGTTACTCTTGGAAAACGTTGCATAGCATCACAGGGTGAGAAATTTTTCTAATATGTTAATTCATGCAATTAAAATTGCATTAGTTAAGTTACTCTGCATAAATTAAACAAAATTTTATTTATTATACATAGAAAAGGTAATTTTATGACCAGAAATCCCCATTTAAAATCAAGCGGTTCAATTAGGCTATGACTAATATTTAATTTTCTATTAATAGATAAGTATTTAAAGTAATTAAAGTAATTGTCTGTCAAAAAAAATCTTTATTAACCCTTTCGCGACGAGAACATTTTGCTGAATTTTTAATCTTTTATCACCGGTTTTTAAACACACAAAATTTCCTGTAGTTGATTCGCGAAAATGCTCTGACTAAATAAGGTAAACCTTACAGTAAAAATAATTTGTGAGGATAATGAAGAATTCTGAGCAAATTAAGTGGCACGTATGCCGTTCGCTCGTCCCCAAGGGGTTAATAGAAAAGTATTTAATGTAATTAAAGTTACTGTATGTCAAAAAAAAAAAAAAAAAATCTAGGAATTTTATGTATTATGTTTTCTACAGTATGAAATGTGAAACTCCATTAGTACCAGTTTAAAATTGTTTTCTCGCCTTCTTTTTAGATTAAAATGAAGTTTCGAGAAATCTGTGCCATCACTCGCGAGCAAGCTAAAGTATTAAAGAATAGACCTAAGCATTCACCAGAATTTATCCGTTTAGAAAACATGAGCAACAGAATGGAGCAGGTAAAATTTCTCTGATTTTCACTCAAATATTATTTTTAAAAAATAATCAAAAAGTTTCTATTTGCATATATTTAAATGATATATGCATTCTTTGACAATTAAACATTACTAGTTATAAGGAATAGATAACGTTGAAATCAAAGTCTGCTTCGTTACATACCTACAACTAATTTTTCGTATGATTTCGAAGTTTGAACATAAAATTCCATACAATTAATTTATAGCATCTTCATTCCTTCAAGGAAGGTCTCCTTAAGGTGCACACCCAGAATATTTTGAAAAAAAAATGCTAATGAAACTGCTTAAGTATGTAATAAAGGATAAGACAAAATTAGCAACGGAATTCCTGTGGAAAGTCTGTAAAAAAATTAAATACTTTCGAACATTTGGCGCAAAAAGATGAACGCACAACGGCTTTAGGCGAGCAACATTTCCCCTCTCCAAATTCAAGCAATTTAATACATTTTGAAATTGCTAGTTAAACAAGTGTTTAAATGCGCAGTATTTAATGAATTTAAACTTAAACGATAAAACAGTTTATTGTTTTTTCTATAAGTTTCTATAATGTATACTAGTTGAGTGTTGCTGAAATTATTTAATTTTGCACGGTTTGGCTGGCTGGATAAGTTTTAAGTGTATTTTAAACATAAATGTCCGATTAAGAAAGGTCACCTTATAACGTCCCTATTAAAGAAGCCGTTGTTTCCATGGCAACAATACTATTATATTGTTGTCTCCGACTCAAACAATATCGAAGTAAAATTGCCAGTGCTCAGAATCGGAACATAATTTTGAATTTAAAGCAATTTTAGTCCATTAAATTTTGTTTCAAACCGGCGTTAAACGATCCTTAAATTTTATTATAGATACATAAAAATGTATATGACAAATCCTTCGTTATAAAAGTGTATTTATTTAAGTTAAATTTTCTTAAACAAGTCAGCATGAAAATATTTTCCCAAGATAATCTGACATAAAAGTGAATTTTTTTGTTTTCTTATCCCGTCATCAACAGGTGATATATAGTTAAATAAACGAATTATATATATATATATATATTTTACAGATGCTATATCGAGGTTACGCCGGAATTTTTTTTTATAAACATATATACCCACATAAGAAGAACTTTTTGTAATTTTTTCAGATTTTTCTGAGTATGCACGTATGGAGACCTTCCTTGTGATTTAAGAACAGAATGTTATTTCCAGACAAATATGTGTGTGAATCATAAGATTGAACCATAAGTAATAACATAACAAACTATCAGCTAATTCAATGTTGCCTGGGAAACCTTGCAGATTACAGCTTCGCACAAGACTGCTTTAAATATTTGACCGAGAACTGGTGAAAAAGTTTATTAAAGTGATAAATTGGATAAAATTATCCTTTTATAAACTTGGTTGTCTTGGCAGATTGCCATTACTTTTTTGCTAATACTTCCGATGGATCTAAAATTCGGGAGATGTACCATTAATATGATAAATAAAATACTATAGAGGCAACACTAACATGTGAACTACTGTCTGATTACCATTTGGATATCCACAACAACTACGGCAAATAGTATTGTGACCGCTGCCGTGACGAATGTAATCGATGTATATATATATATATATACGATACTTTTCTTTTTTGTCTCTTTATTTTATTAAACAAAAACCTAATTTGCAGATCAAATTAAAAAAACAAAATTTATTTCCTACATTGTTTAAGCCCGAGAAGAGGGAGATATTAAGATGTTTCATTCAATTCGTTCAACATTTAATGTTAAATTGTTGTAACCAATAAGTTAAACCAATTGAACATTAAAAAATAAAAATGAAATTCATACAATATAATACTTAAAACACCTATATACTTAGATTCCGTTCAAATGAAATCGAAATAAATCTTAGACTTTTTTTTAAGTTTTGTATTTTGCATGTATCTTATCATATTATGTACAATCGTCATAAACATAATGCAAAATCTGCAGTACAAATATTTACAACTTAAAAATGAAAAATTCTAAGATTTATTTCGATTTCATTTGAACGGAATCTAAGTATATAGGTGTTTTAAGTATTATATTGTATGCATTTCATTTTTATTTTTCAATGTTCAATTGGTTTAACTTATTGGTTACAAAAATTTAACATTAAATGTAGAACGAATTGAATGAAATATCTTAATATCTCCCTCTTCTCGGGCTTAAACAATTTAGGAAATAAATTTTGTTTTTTTAATTTGATCTGCAAATTAGGTTTTTGTTTAATATGTCAAGTTTTTTAATAACTACTGCATTCAAACGAACACATTTCAAAATTAATGGAGGGTATCATCCTCAGGCTTTGATTTGTGCGATATCGCATCACAATTTGTGATGTAATTTACCTGTGTATGATTCACAAATTTTCACCAGTGCAGTAATGAATATTGCTGCAGTTTGCACGAAAAATTCCAATCTGAACATAAAAAATCTGTTTGAAAATGTCATTTTTATTTCCACTATGACGTCATATTCATATTCTTTTTAATTCTTAAAAAAACTCTTTCAGTTTCTTCAGTTTCATGTTTCACGTGAAATTCATTCAACGAAAAACAGGCAAATTATTATTACATCTTTTGAATTATTTACAACAATGAAAAAAAAAATTTAATTTTATTACAAAATGTCCGTTGAATCTCAATGAAAAAAGCGAAATTTGGAATTATTAAAAAAAATATTTGAATAATGTATATAAAAATTAGCCCATGTTACTCTCTAGATTATAATCCATCTATATGCAAAGGCATTTTATGATCCGTTTGGACTCTGACGTCTGGCAAATGTTTTTACACTTTGAATTTATAATATTATTAGAATTAGCAAGGAATTAAAAATGAGTGGCATCAGGGACAAAAAGGTGGGAAGAAAAAATGAAAAAGTTACCATCTCCATAGGCTTTTCTATGTTAAATTAACATTTAGAAGTGACACTGGAAATAAATAATAAATACATAATACTTAAATTTCGGTAATTTTAAGTTTTTTAGTTATAAATTTTCTGTAATTTTAAGTAATCAATTTTCTGTAATTTTAAGTAGTAAATTTTTTCTATAAATTTGTATTTTATGGGATTTTATCAGTTTTGTCTGACCATGCGGTAATTAGTTTAGTCCAGATACATATATAAGTATTTCTACCCTATATATATAAAATCCTAATGAAAGGAATGTATGAAACGATTTTATGAAACGACTGATTAAACGACTGATTTCGTTTTACAGCTATTTCTCCTAAAATATGGAACGTTGGACGGTGAAATTAACAACAATTATCCGTATTGATCTACAGGTGTCAAAAGTTGTATTAGAATTGTAAAATTTGAATTAATTTTCGAGATATTATTTTTTTTTCTAATTATAATGACTTTTCTGTAATGATGGCAACTAAATTACTCATTTTTGAGAAAAAAGGTAGAAAAGGGGAAAGATAGGGATTGTTAGATTTAATCTTTTTGCTCATTTTCAAATTGAAATTGAAATTTTCTTTTATTTCAATCGCTAGTGAAGACAATATTGCAATTAAATTATATTATTCAGGAAATTTTGAAAAAATAAGAATTTTTTTCACATTTCGATCGTCAGGAATCAGTTGATTTTAGAAATCAAAAATCGTCTACGAAAGAGATTATAAGATTTCTCTTTTGTCGCCATTTTCAAATTGAAATTGAAAAGTGAAATTATTAAAACAAGAATTAAATGATCACGTGCTAAAAGCAGAAAACAGGGAAACGTACGTCAAAATATTTACGCGTAAATATTAAAAAAGTACGAAAACTTTAAAATAATAAAATTGTACACGCGAAACGCATTTAAAGGTGATAATTACGTCATGTGTAAAATACACCGAAGAGTAATGAAAAATATCGTCATATTTTAAATGCCTAAAATAATTAAATTATTACGCGTGAAAAACTTTTAATTGTGAATATTAGGTCATATTAAAAAGCTCAAATAATACTATTCCCAAACCCTTTTAAATGAAATGATATATGTGCCCGTGAATTTTAAAAGAGAAAAAAAGCTTTAAAATAAATAAATTATTACATGAGAAATGCATTTAATAGTGAAAATTACGTCATATTTTTAAACGATTTTCATTTCGGAGAATTTTAATGTGACGTCACATGGTATAAATCGGGGCTAACGAAAAAGACGGGCTACCGTGCTTCTCCGATTTCGAGTAGTCACGTGACGCTCGCGGTCTCAGCTGAACTGAGCAGATGCGTGTGACAAAATAAATTACCGTCTAGGCTTTAGATTTACTATCATATTAAAATCATTCTTTTATTTGATAAATTCATTACTTTACAGTATAATGAAAACATTAAAACGTTGTTTTTATTTCACAACATTACATTAAATAAAAAGTAAACTGCATAATGTATGTTTTCTTTTAGTTCTAATTCTTTTCTATCTAGGGAAAATCTTATATCCCAACAAAAAGTTTTCGGTAAAAAAAAAGCGCCAAGTTCTCCTTAATGTTTCGGCCAGAAAAAGTAGTGATATCTGATGTTCGCACAAGTTAAAAGCCAAACATCCCAAATCTTTCATTGAAAATGGCTTCCTGCGACTTGGGCGTTAAAGCCTTGTACAGCATTTCAAAATTAATGATTGGAAATTACGCATTTATGAATTATTTAAATATTAAAAGTAATATTAGAATGCAAAGAGGCAAATTCACATAAAGACATTATAAGTAAAAGATTTCTGATAAATAGAATTCAATTTCAACAAACAATAGTTTTGATTACAGATCATTTAGTCCACTTGCGGTTTGATTGCCATTTTGTACGGTCTAAAGCTAAAGTCATTAACGTAAAACACAAGAAATAAAAGAAAATTTACTTACTTCATATCTCACAATATGTTACATTATATTGTATTGTATAATATTGAAATCTTGAGTATTGACGAAAGAGATTTTTTTCGTTTGAACATTTATTATAGTTTGTTTGCAAACATTAAGAGGTATTCGATTTATAAATTGTTAAAAGTTGATATTAATTATGTTTCAGCAATTAGGGATATTATCTCCTGAATACAAGTATTTTGTTATTTTTAACTTCTAAGCATTTAAATAGACTGAAGTTGTTTAAATGCTTTTTACAAATGTGTATTTTATTTTTGTATTCTGTGTCACAAAATGCCTAAAATAATCAAAAAATGTAGTTGGCATGTAGCTCATTTGTACATATTTTAAAATTTGAAAAACTCTCTCGAAGGCATTAACGGCCAAGTCGCAGGAAGCCATTTTCAATGAAAGATTTGTGATGTTTGGCTTTTAACTTGTACGAACATCAGATATCACTACTTTTTCTGGCCGAAACATTAAGGAGAACTTGGCGCTTTTTTTTTTTACCGAAAACTTTTTGTTGGGATATCACTACTTTTTGTATGTTTTTTCAAGTTTGTTATTCTAAACTACATTAATATGAAAATTTAAATTTCGGTACTTTTATGTTAGCCGGGAGCAAATCTCCTCATTAGCCTTTTGTTTTTTCGCCAATAGCAGTTTTCATTTTTCACATGTGTAAATTAGAAACAATGCTTTGATTTTCAAATAAAATATTTTGGCTTATGTTATTATTTCTTATTTATTTATTTATTTATTTCTATGTTAAATATTCTATTAAATAAAATGAGGGAAATGCATCTATTTTAAATGAGATGACTGAAAAGTATATATCTTTAAATGAAATGAATGCAATATTGAGCAATGGAGTTGGGAACAGTATTTGGCGATTTGCTATTTGCGCCCGGCTAACATAAAAATACCTAAATTTATTTTATTGAGCTTTACAAATTTATACTTTATTTTTTTTATATTAAAGTACTAGCCGCCTCTAGCAAGCAGTATTTACCGTATTACTTCCATGTTAAATGTTGCATCATGTTACTGTGATTCATAATTCAATTTACTTGCCCATTCTTTCGCCAATTCGGAAGCTTTTGATAGAGAAATCAAGAACTCTTTACGATCATGGAAGCACATCATATATTTTGTGTTGTTATGTATTTCATCTTTCGTGACAAATATCTCTTAACTCACTTATGCATGCTTCCTTAGCAGTTACGATTCGTTGTCTAATGCGGAAATTTTTAATCTTATTAAGTAATCTTTTCTAATTGGGCTCATTCCCAATTGTTGTATTTTAACTGATACGACTGGGTACAAGTGAAACGGTTCTTATGAAATCCTTTGACAATATCTGTATTTGCATTAAACCATATTGATTGTAATATCTTTTTGTTTCACGTTAACCTTTTCAATAGACTCGATTACGGAAGAATAGAAGGTCTACCGGCTCACTGCCATGATCCATTTGAAAATCTATCATTCTTCTCATCTGATTGTTTTGAAGAATTAGTCAATGTGCCATGGTTTTAAGATTTTAGCTAATTTTACTCGAAACCTGAAAACGAAAATGCGAGGAACCGGATTATAGAAGATTCATTCTAACGTACATATTGATTAACAGGTTACATATTATAGAATTATAATAATCATAAGGAGAACTGGCAGTTTCAATGCTTTAATAGTTTCCGTAAATTCTCTTTATATAATACAGAAGTTTTAGCGGTGTAAAGGTTAACAATAGTCACAGTAAGTATAATAACAGTACAATAAAAATAGATGGCTCGCATTAATAATTAATTAATTGAAAAATAACCACTAGCGTCAAATATTCGCCAAGCTTGGCGACATTTAGCAAAGTTTCGCCAAATTTGGTAATACTTCATGTCAATTCTCAAACTTGGCGACAAAAAAATGTTTTGTTTATTCTGACGTCATAATGATGCATATGTATTATGTATTATACATATACCTATAATATGTATGATGCAAATGTATTACGTATTATATGCATATGCATAATATGTATGATGCATATGCATAAGTTCATTAACATTACTAAAACGCACTTAAAGGAATAGTGTTTCATAAATAGTAGGGATAATTCCCAGATTGACCAGAGTGCTATTGAGATTAGAATACCGACATTTATAATAGACGTCTGTACACACCAACGCCTCATCGAGTTTACAGCTGAAATTTTAGGATTAGTTAAAACTAGATTAGCATATTTAAATGCAACTGGTCTTGTTAAGTCATATCTTGGTAGAAACCACCTGAAGACCTAATTTTAGTGGTTAACTGATAGGTTTACTATTGTATTTTCCTTCATCCAAAAGTTTAGAAACATGGAGGAATGGGTGCAGGAAAACCCAATGGAAAATCCACCAATTAACCCGTAAAATCGGGTTTGTAGGTGGTTTCCACAAAGATATGACTTGGCAGACCAGTTACATTTCAATACGCTAATCGATATTTAACTAATCTTAAAATTTCAGCCGTCAACTCGATGAGGTGATGATCTGTGCAGATGCCTCCCGGTCTTTAATAAAATTTGTTTTAAGGAAGTAAAAGACAGAAAGATGGACAGATAAACTGAAAGATTTGCCTTATTAAGATTTTTGTAAAAGCATATAAAAATTCATTCAGCTTGAAATCATGTAACACCTTTATAACTCAGGCTAATTTTCTGTAATCGGGTTTTGGCGACCAACATATCTTATCTATAACTATAATCTTTCTTTTACAAATTTAAAATTAACAATAAATTAACAGTAAGTAGGCTAATAATGCAATATAATAACATTAGCAGCGGACTTCGGACGCCGCATCTGTCGCACATCGTTAAAGATAGTTTATTAGTTACAAATTTCATTTAATTAAAAGGAGATTTTTAAACTTTCATATGGAATTAGGATATTTTTCTACTATAGGGACCTTGGCATTTTTTAAAAATCTTGGCTCAATTCGGACTTCAGAAACTGAGATATGTTGCCAAATGATATAAACAACTACGAAAACGAGACTGATGAACTTTTATGTTATTTATATGTATTTATATACATATAAACATTTTATTTATACATGTATAAAATATTATTTTTTATATACAGATTCTTTATGTTGGTATATAAAAATAAATAAACGGGTTCCTTACATTAAATAAATTGTATACATATGAAAAAAATTGTTTGTGTATATGACACAGTAAATAGGTTGCCAGAAAATGCGTTATTATCAAATTTCTTTTCTCGTCTAGGCTATTTTCTGTATTTCGCCAAGGCTACTATATCGGAAACATACCGAATTGCGGTTATACTTTGTTAAATGTTTTATTGTTTTAATATCGTAAATATATCATAACCTATACTGATTAAAATTTTTAGGTATATTCATTTTTTCTATTTAACAAACATCTTTGGAAAAGCATATATATAAAATATTATTTTGCTTGAAATCACGTGACCGCCTTCAAAGCTCTGTAATAGAGTTTTGGCGACCAACATTGGCACAATTGAATGCGTAGGAACTGTTTACGGCCAAATGAACACCCCCTGTATGAAGGGTTTAGAGGCGGAAATTCTGTGTTTTCAGATTTTTCTGGTTAATTGTGCTACAAACCCGACTTACTTGTGAAATTTCATATTTCTACGACTTTTAGAAGTACCTTAGTTATTTGATGATGCGAAGTGAGTCAGTGACAAAAAAGCGCTTTTTCGGAATTTAATATTTCAAAAACTACTAAAGATAGAAACATGAAATCATGGAACCTTAGTTCAGTTTGACCATACGAACATGTGTATAAAAGAAAAATTTCTATATCTCTCCCTAAAACGACGTTATGAGGGGGTGAAAAGTATGCCGAAATGGTTCAGGAAAAGGTAGCTTAACGGCTTGTGCGAACTTGGCGGACGCACTGCCGTGCTCCCAGATATGTTTTGATTTTTAAACCCTCCTTAAACAGTAATCCCTCCTTATATCACTCATTTGGATAAATCGATGTTTTGTGAGTCTTTCTTCGATTAATAAATAAAAGATATCCTCACATTAAGAGCATTTTTTCGGCCTTTCATTTAACTCAACCTGGTTTTTGTATGTTAAAAATGCAATTTATTTGCAATCCATTTTTAATCCATTTCCTACTATGCTAGAATTATACAAATTATGTGCAAAAGTATAATTCGGATGACAATAAAGAATTTTAATATTTTTACAACTTAATTTTAAATTAATAAATCAATTTTACGGTATTTTTCAACTAGTTCGCCACTGGTGATAAATCGCAAAATATTCTCTTAACTCGTATAATTGTATGGGAGTTAAAACAATAATGGATTCAATTATGCGCCAATAGGTATAAGTATATTAAATAAAATAATTTGTATGTACAATGTTGTCAAAAGTGGAAAAAAAATCAACTCAGCTCTTTATGCCCTGGAAATAATCGTTTTAAATGCATAAAAATTTAAAACAGATTACTTATGAATAATTTATTTCTCACGTAAAAATTGTTAAGGAAAAGCACAATGTTAAGTTATTGGAAAAAAAAATATCATTGTCGAAAAAAAGAGAGAGAAAACAAACTTTTTTTTTACACTTTAAACATTACTTTTTTTCCACGGAAATTATACACGACATATTCATTTAATATATATTGTAAAGTTATAGTACATATATAAATAAATATTTTTAAAGATGTGCTCAGTATTTACCTCTGAATATTAAGAAAAAACCAAAATAAAACAATATTGGCACACAGAATATATACAAATTGATATTTTTTAATCAAAATTTTTCACAAGCAGCAGAATCATGACTAAAAAATCCTATAAAAAGTTCAAAACCATTGACATCTTGAAATATGTTAAAATAATTTTTAAAAGGACATGAAGTTCTCAAAAGTAAAAAAAAAAAATAATAATAACAACTGAGCTCTTTATATAAAACCCTAAAATTAATAGTTGTAAATATGCACCAAAATTTAAAACACACTGCTTAAGAATGATTTATTTAGCAAATAAAATCTTTAGCCCTTTATAACTTAAATATCAGTATTTCTGCACGAAATTTATACATCGTCATGAAATAAGTTTTTTTTAATACATA
Source organism: Maratus speciosus (assembly GCA_963932465.1). Lineage (NCBI taxonomy): Eukaryota > Metazoa > Arthropoda > Arachnida > Araneae > Salticidae > Maratus > Maratus speciosus. Next base: position 374,592,491 of record OZ010790.1, on the reverse strand, counting down.
AAATTTGAAAGCTTTGGTGCAAAATTAAGTATTTACGGAATTTAAATGTGCTCAATGTTAACCTCTGATCATATGAGTTAAAAACCAAAATAAAATAATCTAAGAACACAAAATATCTAAAAATCCGTATTTTTTTACTCTGAGCAAACAGAATTATTATTGCAAAATCTTGTATAAAGTTGGAAATCACTGGCATTATTTTAATTATATTAAATAAAATAATTTATATCCATCAGGTATAATGTCATCAAAAGGGGAAAAAAAAGTTCTTTGTATCCTAGAATCGGGGTAAATACATCAACATTTAATAAAGATTTCTTAAGAATGATTATTTCAATACATAATATTAATACGCATTAGTATCACAGATATAGATAGTTTTATGAATACTGAATCGTTAAAAATAAACTGAACTTTGAAAAAAATCTGATTTGTTCTGATCCTTCTTATAATAATAAAGTGAACAGCTTTTACAATAAATGGTTGCCGAAAGGACAATTTCATTTAAAATAAATGATATTTACGCATATTTAAAGAATACAAAACATAAACAATCTTATCAATGTATAGGTATCGTAAAAATGCACGCTAATTACTCTAAAACGGAAATGGTTAATACTTACATTCGATAGATCAATTCAATGGCTTGTCATTATTTAATCCGTAAGAATTACGAAACACAGTCACTTTTATATAAAAATATGCATTCGCAATGACAATTGCGTTTGTTTTTATACTATTAAATTATTAATATAAGTTATTATAAACACACAGCATTCGAAACCGAACTAATCAAATTCCTCTGAATCTGATCGAATTCCCGCGTCAAAGTGCGTTCTGGGTAAGACCGCCGCTGTCACGTGACTTTTCACCGCGGGAGCCCAGTACGTTAGCCCCGGTATAAATTTAGTGTATATATGTTACATCACTTGATGCAGCATAAATGCAGGTAAATGTATGCGCAAGATACTTTTTATTTATTTTGTACGAATTACTATTCGATAAATACATATTAGAGAATTCGGATATTCTTATTAATTAATATGAACAATATACATTGTACAAATAAAATGAAAATATGCATGATGGTGTATTAAAATCGAGAAAATAATTCACGAATAATCTATATCTGTTCCTCAAAATAACTAAAACTCGATAAAAACATAAAATATAAGCGTAAAATTTCATAACACAATGTAACACAAAGTTCAATACCATGGTTCTGAAAGCTATTCCCATGTAGACGGAGTTTTTTAACCTCGAACCTAAAGGAAGAATATTGTCCATAACGTCGTTATAAAACTCAGGAAGACAGCGACTTTTTAACCCTAGAACTACCGGAAATTTTACTCAAGTTTTATAAAAACATTCTACACTAGAATTTTTACTTAAAACTATTTAATTTGTTTATTTAACTTATTATTGTCTGATTTATACATTTAGTTTGTTTTGAAGAAATTTCTGGTTTGAATAGATATTTTGAATATACATGTCGGGTCCATTGGACCCTTCTGGTAGACAGAGGGTTAAAGTAACATTTTATACAAGCTGATTTTCAAATGTGCAATTGATCTTAGTTATCAATCCCGAAAAAAAGCAGTCAGTTGTTACGACAGTTATGGATGAGGCTATGGAAACCGAAAAATGCCCTATTCAAACGGAAAAGCATAGAAACCCAATTACAGAAGATAGACCCGCTATATTATAGAAGCCGCCGTTATAATATTATAATTCAATCTTCTGTAACTTGGTAATATTTTTTAAACAGGGCACATTACTATGATTTTAGAGGCTGAGAAGACTAAACGGGAGTTGGCGGGCGTAGCTCGCAAGTGACTGACCGCCAAAGTGTATATATATATATATATTAAACAAAAACCTAATTTGCAGAACAAATTAAAAAAAAACAAAATTTATTTCCTAAATTGTTTAAGCCCGAGAAGGAACAGATATTAAGATATTTCATTCAATTCGTTCTACATTTAATGTTAAATTTTTGTAACAAATAAGCTAAACCAATTGAACATTAAAAAATGAAAATGAAATTCACACAACATAATGCTTTAAACACCTATATACTTAGAATCCGTTCAAATAAAATCGAAATAAATCTTAGACTTTTTCTAAAGTTTTGTATTTTGCATGTACTTTATCATATTATGTACAATCGTCATAAACATAATGCAAAATCTGCAGTACAAATATTTACAACTTAAAAATGGAAAAAGTCTAAGATTTATTTCAATTTCATTTGAACGGAATCTAAGTATATAGGTGTTTAAAGCATTATGTTGTATGAATTTCATTTTTATTTTTTAATGTTCAATTGGTTTAGCTTATTTGTTACAAAAATTTAACATTAAATGTAGAACGAATTGAATGAAATATCTTAATATCTGCCCCTTAAACAATCTCGGGCTTAAACAATTTAGGAAATAAATTTTGTTTTTTTAAATTTGTTCTGCAAATTAGGTTTTTGTTTAATATGTCAAGTTTTTTTTAATAACTACTGCATTCAGACAAACACATTTCAAAATTAATGGAGGGTATCATCATCAGGCTTTGATTTGTGCGATATCGCATCGCAATTTGTGATGCAATTTACCTATGTATAATTCAAAATGTTTCACCAGTGCAGTAATGCAGGTTGTTGTAGTTTGGTCAAAAAATTACAATCTGAACTTAAAAAATCTGCTTGAAAATGTCATTTTTCCCCCACTATGACGTCATATTCATCTCCTTTTTAATTCTTAAAAAAAAAAAAAAAAAAAAAAAAACCTTCCAGTTTCATGTTTCACCTGAAAATCATTCAACTAAAAATAGGCAAATTATTAATACGGCTTTTGAATTATTTACAACAATGAAGGAAAAATGTTAAATTTTATTAGAAAATGTCCGTTGATTCTCAATGAAAAAAGCGAAATTTGGAATTATTAAGAAAAATATTTGAATAATGTAAATAAAAATTAGCCCATGTTACTCTCTAGATTATAATCCAAATATATGCAAAGGCATTTTATGATCCATTTTGATCCTGACGTCTGGCAAATGTTTTTACACTTTGAATTTATAATATTATTAGAATTAGCAAAATATTAAAAATGAGTGGCATCAGGGACAAAAAGGTGGAAAGAAAAAATGAAAAAGTTATCATCTCCATAGGCTTTTCTATGTTAAATTAACATCGAGAAGTGACACTGGAAATAAATAAGTATTGCGCTGCCGCGCAATACTTAAATATATGATTAAATGCATCGTAGTATTGATCAATTATATATTTTATTTCGATATTCGCTGTTGTCGTTGCAAATATCCTGCTGGTTATAACGCAGTAGAATGTTCTGCACATGTTGCCGCTATACTCTAATTTATAATATAGACAAATGCTAGCCTGAAATTTCCGCCCTTCGAAAGAATTAGTAAAAATATTTGAAACGAAAAAAACTCCTCCGGTTATCAATGAAAATAGTGATGACGATTAAAATTTTGCGACTAATTTAAATGATATATCTAAAACACTAATTTCAATAAAAAAAAAAAAGAAAGAAGAATCAATTATTAATTAAATTCCTTTATTTAGCTCGACTACTTCTTGAAAAAATGCTAGTTGCATGAAGAAAATACTTTAGAGTGGGAAGATTTACGCGATACTAAAGCGAGTGGTGATTCAATTAAAATTTTTTTAGGAACGAGGAGACCACAAAACGTTCGGGATCATCGATTTAATGACAGTTAGTAGAAGAACGAAGGTAGAAAATAGTCTCTAAGTAATTATCCGCCAAATGTTAAAAAGAAAAAATTATGTTAATTTAAAATCATGCAAATACTGTAAAAAATGTTTGTCGCGTCAACAAGTGAAACTCTATGCCTAGTTTTAAGTGCTGCGGACTTGAAACCTGATAGTATGTAATCAAAATCCAATCTATCCACATTTTTCTATTCTATTTTTTTTCTTTAATAATACTTCATCACTTGCTTAATATTTTTCGCGATAAATGGAATGTTCTTGATAAAACTAAAGTTTTACATTATAATACTTGCCAGATTTATTTTTATAATTAAATTGCCAGATTTATTTTTATTAGACACACATATTTGATAAAATATAATAAATGGAGCTCCTAAAATTTTTAATAGAAATATTTTTCCATAACAGCATTGTTGAAACATAAATATTTAATGAACATAAGTAATTTCTTCAAATATAATTTTCCAAAACTAATTTTTCGAAAGTAAATTCCATGTATGTGCTTTTTTCCATATATATTGGGTGAGTGCAAAAGTTCTACCCGTTTTTTAGCGAAAACAGAAAGGCGGAGAACACAAAAAGTTAAGCATCTATGAATTCACGCACGCACCATCATTATGTATGACTTCTTGCCATCTGTCTGGCAGTAAGTTAATCCCACGCCGATAAAACTCCTCTGTTTTATAGTCAAAATACTGTTGTAACGCCGTTTTTACAGTCTCCACATCATTGAAGGTTCGGTGAGCAAAGGCGTTGTGTAACAATGAAATAAGGGATAAATCGAAGGTTCAAGGTTGGGGCTATAAGCCGGCTGAGGTGAAAGTTCCCAACTAAAAGCCCAGTAATTTTTGCAGAGTCCTTAAAGCAACATGGGGGCTGACTTTATCGTTTCGAAAGAGAACCCCTCTACGATTGATGAATGCTGGCTGCTTAGACGTGAGTTTTGCTCACAATTTGTCCAATTGTTGGCAGTAGAGGTCAGCCTTGATAATTTGGTTTGGTGCGAGGACCTCCTATTTGATTATTCCCCTAGCATTAAGCCATACACTGAGCAAAACATTTTTGGAATGGAGTGCACTTGTTTAGGTTGATGAAGTACCCTCTGCATCATCGGTACATGGTCCTTCGACGCTTCACATTACGGTACAGTACCCACTTCTCATCACCCGTTACAATTCGGTTCAAAAATGGTTCCCTACTGTTACAGGGAAGCAAAGAAAGACAGGAGCTGATCCTCTTTTATCGTTGCCTTTCTGTAAGCTAGTGTGCTACCCACTGATCGAATTTTTTGATGAAGCCAAGCGCATGCATCCGTCTTTGGATTGTTGTTCTGTATACCGAGAACATTTCGGCTAATTCTCCGACTGTTGGATGCGGGGAATTTGCTATCGCCATGTTTATATCCTCGTCAGAAACCACTGATAGGCATAAAAAACGGGCATGATCTTTACAGCTCCTGTTTCCGTCCCGGAATTTCCTAAACTAACGGTAGTATGTGCTATCGTCCATTGCATCTTCCTCATACACGTGAAAAATGCTGTGGCAAGCTTTGGCTGCTGTAACGGCTTTATCATACTCCTACAGTAAACAATGCGTGAAGTGGTTTTGCTTGCTTGCTATGTTGTTTCCCGTTCCGCATGATTTCTTCTGACAAATGTTGTGCCTATATCATTCTACTCTATCATACTACTATATCTACTCTACTGCTCTACGCGTTATTATTCACTTTCCTGACCTCGAAACATAAGCTGTAACGACTGTATTTCACTTGACATTTACTTATGCTCAAAACGGGTAGAACTTTTGCACTCACCCAATAAATTGTTTGCTTCGAAATTTTTTTCCAGGTTATTAGTTCCGACCATTACTTGTTTCAACTTATCCTTAAGGATTAACTAAAGGGAAGATTACTATTAAAAAATAATAGTATAAAGTTGCTCATCGGTTTCTTCGTTTAAATCAGGCGAAGGTTATTGTTCATAAATAGGGGTTAGAAGCGTCCTGTTGTTACCCATTCTTTTATTTTTTGAGTTAACTTATTGATTTCTTATATTTTATAAAATTTACATAACGTTTAGAAAACAAAATGTTTTTGTTTATGAATATACTGCATATTCGTTATTAATAGTATTAAAGAAAAGTGTTAAGTGTTTTATACTGAATATGTAAATACCAAAATTTTTTCAAGTCAAACTATCGAATATGACACATTCGCAACTTTGAAACAACGAACTCAAGAAAAGTTTAAATGAGCGCAGGAATTCAGACTAACGAATATTATTTTTTGGCCAGTACAGACAATCAAATCAGAGCATGCTTAAATAAGATATAAAACAGCGCAGGAACCATATAATAAATTGCTACTAATGCCTGAGTTTTTAATCCACAGTTTTAACAGTTGCTTTGCACTCTAAAAAAATAGGCCATTTTCATATTCGTTAGTTTATCCTGGTGCCGGCGATTAAAAAATAAAAATACTACAAAAAATTTCTGTCAATACTATAATCAACGCTTTGATATTGTAACATTAATAAAAAAATTATATTCGACATTTTGAAACAATCATTATCTAAGATTTTAAGTAGGCTGGAAATATGACAATTTTGCACAGTAAAACACAATACAAGAGAATGACAGATAATAAGAAATATACGTTTTTCACGTTCGATAGTTTAACATGGTATCGACGGAACTGATTTAGGCTTGACTTGGTGCACTTGGATCTTGAACGTCTATTTCCCCCATAATAATAATAATAATAATAATAATAATAGTAACGATAAGTTACATTTTGTCAATTTTATAAAAGCATACTAAAATTATATATATATATATTTTAAGTAGTATTAACTGATTAATAAACAAATGCTAAATTGTTTCTTTATTTTTATTACTTTTTTAAAACTCATTTTTGATGTATTTTAACATTATTAGTCATGAAATTATATATCTATTGTCACAGAAAAAAATAACTTTCATATTAACATTACTACTTCATATTCTTAATATTCTCTAAATTTATATTTCAAAAGTTAATATCTCCCTACTTTAGATGAAGAAACGTATCTGCACGATGAGACAAGAAAATAGAGAAATTATGGAGAGCATCATTGATATGAGAAAATTTCAGAAGCAGTTCAAAACATTCGAAAGCGAATTTCGACGCAAAATCAATTATTTTAAAAACAGAGGACAAGAGATCCTTGAAAAAGCAGTGGCTTTCTATGAAGAAAAGTAAAAGAAAAAATTCTTTTATCATGATTTAACATTTTGCAATTTCGAAAGTTATTATTTGAATGGATTTTTAAAGTAGTATGTGGGTAGATTAATTTCCTTTATTTAAAGCAAATGAAAGATAAATGAAAATTTTTATTGGAATGAAATTTAATATGTTGGAATCTTAGTGCATTTCGTAATGATTTACTGAATCATATGATAAAAATTTTCGACATTTTTAATGGTCTATACATTACAAAATGAATATTTATATAATGCATAAAGGATGTCTCAAAAAGATTGAAACGTGCTTATATTTTTAATCTGTTGGAGATACATAGACAGTGTAAATTTCAACTTTTGGAAATAAAATACGACTTAAGATGTTGATTATTGATTATTTTTGCCAATAATTTTTAAAAAGTTACATTTTTTAAATTGCTATACGGTCCCTGTGTTCTATAAGTCATGTGTAAAAACATTTTCTCAATGCTCTGATAAATAAAACACTATTACGTCCATCTTCTACTATACTAAAACATACGGAGTTAAAAATATTTGAATTTTATGAAATTTTAGAACTTTCAGGCACTAAAAATTAAAGTCGATTTTTAGAACCGGAAAGCTCCAAAATTTCAGAAAATTCTAAGTATCATAACTCCGTGAGACTTTGTATCGTTTTATCTGATAGAGCATGGAATGTATTTTTCTAAATATAACTTATATAGTGACTATATAAAAATTTAAAAAGTATAACCTTCTGAAAAATAATGACAGGAATATTTAATCAAAATAATTTTAATTCCTGCCTTATTTTGAACATTTTTGCAATTTACACTGTCTCCGTATCTCTAACAGATAAAATATGAAAGCGCGTTTCAACATTTTTGGGATACCCTGTAGGGAAGAACGGGGGAATGGTGGCGACATAAAATACAGATATTAGACAAAGTTATAACGTAGTTTTATTATCATAATTTTGGTCTCGATTTAACAACAAATTATTTGCCTTTGATTTTTGATAGGTTTTAAAGCTGTAAATAAAATTGAAGCCATGTGGTTTACAATTAATGAAAATGTACCTTTAGCCAGCATTTCCCCATAGATCGGGTAATGCCGATCATATTTGTGTGTAATGGCGGTCGTAGGGATAAATGTCACAAACTGCGATAGCTATCAACAAAGTTTGATTTATTGCCTAATCTGTACGGATAATTTAAAAAAAATCTCTATATTTAATGCATGTTCATTATCCTTAATCCTGTTTAAATCAAATTTTATATGAAAAATATGAAAATCTATAAGTTAATTTAAATCTGATTTTTCTATCTTTTAATTTTTTAAATCCAGTCAGTTTTTCAACAATGTCTCTTGTACCTATGTTACGTGTGTACTCAATATTTGGAAAGACGAAAATATACCAATGCTCTCTGTATTCACGCATAAAGGGTATAACCATAGCGAAATGGCCCCCGCGGCCAATGTTTGAAATAACATGTGTGGTAATAAGGATCACCATGAGAATACAATATAGAGTGTTTTTGGCCCCTGACCTTGAACTATCCTTGAGGTAATCGGCGAAGTATGCGCAGGCGCTACTATTTTTTAAATACGTTTTTCTCAAAAATATGAAATCAACGTCAATTATTGAAGAATATATTAGTTCACATTATATATTTTTTTCACATTTTTACACAAGTTTTAACATAGAAAAATAAACAAAAATATAAAAAAAAATTATTAATGTAGTAATTTTATATTTACACCAACCAAAAAATTACAGAATAATGCTCAAAGTATGTACTTTTAAGAAAAAAAATTTCGTTAAAATCGAAGATGCGTTTTTTGAGTTATAAAAAAAATAACGCTAGCAACTTGCTAAAATATTCGTAACTTTCACTGTTTGCATTTGCAGAAATACACTACTATCAATGCATTGGTCAATTCGTGACATTTTCACTCGGGCAGGATGCTCAATACGCCAAAATAAGAGAATGTTTCTATTCATACCACTTCGTTATAGATTTGTTTCGTGTTTGTAAATATTCTGTTACTTTGGCGAACTGCGCATCCTTCTCGCGTAATAATATCAAGAGCTGACAAACAAAATGGTAAAATTTGCCTACGATGATTTTCACATAGAAGAAAGCTATGGGGATCTACAGTGTACATATATAACGTATTACTTTAGGAGTGAGTGTGTGTGCGTGTGGAGGGGGAGTGTGTGGCACTTGATATCGGAAGATATCTCTAGGGGGAGGGGCGTTGTCATTTGGTATTGTTATCATTTTTGATCAAACGAAAATTTATTTACTTTTTTGGTATCTTTTTCTTTACATCTGTTATCTTAATTTTTTTAAGTCTGTTTTATTCTTCTTATTAAAATACAAATTTGTTATTAAAACCATTTAATGATTATAAAACATTTCATTCCAAAATATGGAATAACCAAACGTTCGCCATTAATATTTTCCTGCCATATGCGTATATAATTCGTTGTTAGAGAAACTAGCTTCGAAATGATATTATTTTATCTTTGCAAGTAAAAGATGGGGAGGAATGTTGTCCGCCTGTTTTGTTTACAAGAAGTTGTGTTTAGCGCCGAGCAAGGTCGAAGTGCAAGAAGGCAATATTACTGTTCAATGTATTATGTAACAAAGAGCTATTAGTAAAAACTTTTAAATAATAAGTATTTCTTTAAAATGTTAATTGATACAAAGTTATTTCTAACATAACAGTGATATTTTATGAATTTCTTCTCTTCATTTAAATCAGTAAAATATGCGAATAAAAAAATGTACAATCGTATGTGTATATCATTGCAAACGTACAAAAAAAAAAAAAAAAATAAAAAAAAATAAATAAAAATAAAAATAAAACATTGTAAAAATAAAAAGGATTTTCAGACACTGATAACAACATTATAAGGGGGAGGGGGATTCGAGGAATGATAACGTATGATATCGGATGGTTGGGAGAGGGTCTGAAATTGCCCAAAAGTTGATAAACTTATGTATTTACAGCCCCTATTCAGCTTCGCCTGCAGAATCGACTAGACCATAGACTTGATATTTTTAGATGCGAGAAGGATGCGTAGTAGCCAAAATAACAGAACGTTTACAAATACGAAGCAAACCTAAAGGGAAGTGGTATGAATGGAAACATTCTCTTATTTTAGCGCCCTGCGCATCCTGCCCGAGTGGAAATGTCACGAATCGACCATGCATTGATAGTAGCGTATTTCTGCAAATGCAAATAGGGAAAGTTACGAATATTTTAGCAAGTTGCTAGTATTATTTTTTTATAACTCAAAACGCGCACCTTCGATTTTAACGATTTTTTTTTCTTAAAAGTACATACTTGGAGCATTATTCTGTAATTTTTTGGTTGGTGTAAATATAAAATTACTACATTAATAATTTTTTTAAAAATAATTTTGTTTATTTTCCTCTGATAAAATGTGTGTAAGAATGTGAAAAAAAATATATAATGTGAACGAATATATTCTTCAATAAATGGCGTTGGTTTCATATTTTTAACATTAGTACTTTTTGAGAAAAACGTATTTGAAAAATTGTAGCGCCTGCGCATACTTCCTCAATTATCTGAAGGACAGTTCAAGGTTAGAGGATAAAAATACCCTATATTGTATTCTCATGATGAGCCTTATTACCACACATGTTATTTCAAACATCGGCCGTGGGGGCCATTTCGCAATGATTATCCGGCTAGACCCTTTTATTTTATTACAGTTTTGCTTTATATTCACAGTCTGTAATGGAAAATTCTTTTCTGATTTGTTATTCAAAACAGTTACTAGAAATCTCCGACAGTAATACATTATATGGCCAAAGGTGGCCGGTCACTTGCGATTTCAGATTTGTTAAATATCTATAAAAATACATGTGGAATTAACCTGAAACTGCAGGTGTGTAAACAATATAGTATAGTTCATATATTTCCGAGAGGATTTTTTTCCCGAAAAACCATAGGGGACCGGTAACAATTTGAGAAAGAACGAATAACTTTTGCATAACCCCGTAAAAACTAACGAAAAAAAAAGCGTTCAAACTCTAGATTTTTAATAAGTGGCTTATTGTTATATACTGTGTTAATTTTTATGAGGATAGTACGTATACATGTAGAGAAATTAAGGTTTTTTTTATAAAAACAGTCCCGAATTTCGCCAGGTTTTTTGCTTATAATTTGCAGAGTTCTTAATATAAAAAAAAAGTTCTTTTCAGAAAATATGACAAACAACATTGTACACAATACTCATTAATCAGAATTAAAAAAATAATAAAAATTGGATGAAAAATGAGAAGGTTTACTAAAAAATGTTTCACTACGCATGCACAAATGCAATCAAAATATAATGTGCATAATGTATTAGCTAAGTTTATAGAGCAACTTTTGTGAAAGTCTCAAAAGCATAGCTTGAAAATTCTGAAAATTATCGTCGATAGAATAAGCTCGAAATCCGTTGTTCCCAAAAGGAAGCAAAAAGATGAGGTGTTGTATCCAAATATAGTAGTACGTGCAATATTGTGTACGCTATCTGGGCACTAATCAACAGATATTTGATACAACCCCTCATATTTTTGCTTCTTTTTGGGAAGAACGGATTTCTAGCTTATTCAATCGACGATAATTTTCAGAATTTTCAAGCTATGATTTTGAAACTTTCAAAAAAGTTGCTCTATATACATCGCTAATACATTATGCATATTATATTTTGATTGCATTCGCGCATGTGCAGTGAAACATTTTTTAGTAAACCTGCTTATTTTACATCCAATTTTTATTATTTTTTAATTCTGATTGCAGATTATTGTGTACAATATTTTTTGTCATATTTTCTGAAAAGAACTTTTTTTGTACTAAGAACTCTGAAAATTATAAGCAAAAAACTTGGCGAAATTTGGGACTGCTTTTATAAAAACCTTAATTTCTCTACGAGTATATATACTATCATCATAAAAATGAACACAATGTATTAAAATAACTCACTTATTGATAATCTATAGTTTAGACGCTTTTGCTACATTAGTTTTTACAGGGTTATCCAAAAGATATTCGTTCTTTTTCATATTGTTGATAGTCCCCTAAAGGGTTTTGGGAAAAAATCTTCTCGAAAATATATGACCTATACTATACTAGTTACACACTTGTAGTTTCAGGTTAATTCATCATGTATTTTTCTAGATATTTAACAAAATGTCTAAAATTACAAGTGACCGGTCACCTTTGGCCATATAGTGTATTCTGTGGTGTTTCGTCTAGGGTAAAACATTTCTAGGATTGATCTTTAGACTCACAATCATTAAGTTTTATCCAGCCACTGTCTCTGCATAATGTTTCCTTTTGCTCACCAGGACAATCTAAATCAGAATCTGATGATGAATTAAAATGTTTTTTTACGAATCTTTTTCTTTCTTTTAAAACCTTATTTAATTCCTCATATTTTATACCCTCATCGCGTTTCCTTTTCTTTTTTCTAGGATTGATGCATTAGGTGTTAGAGTAAAAATTTCCGAGTGCACTTTTTTGTGTCGCTGGGTCCTGGTTAATTAACTTCTGGTAAATCACAAATATGCTAAATGGCACTTTTTCAGTATTTGGAGAAGGTGAATTTACATTTAACTGCGAAGATCTTACTTCTAATTGGAAAATGTTTGTCAGAGAAAACAGCAGGATTTATGAGAAATATTCCAGTCGCCGAAAATCCAAACACCGCCTTTAGTAATATTCGCAATAATTGTATAAACATTGTTATAAACTCTTGGAACTTTATACACTCTTATTCTTCAATTTGGATTAACTTTTCATATAAATTTCGCACTCTTTATGATATGTCTTCCTCAGGGGTAAAAAAAAAAAAAACAGCACATCTAGAGGCTGCAGAAGATCTGACGTATGGGGAGGAATTAAAAGCATTGCAATGAAGTTTTCTTTACACAACTCATAAGTATCCAAATTAGCATGGTTACCATGATTACGTAGTATCAATAATACAGGTTCATTTACGTTAGGGTTCGCATGTTTTGTAAAATGCCCGAGCCACTGCAGAAAGTGTTCCTCATTATTCTAGCCATTTTTATGTGTACATAGCCCCAGGTTGTCCATTGCTTTCTAATGTTGGAGCCATTCGATATCTAGAATAGATCAAAATTGGAGGGATACATCTTCCTGCTGCATTCAAGGAGCAAATGACTGTTGTAGTTTCTTCTCTTTCTCCAGAGGTAATGGAACCAATTAGTTTTTGTCCTCTGGAAGCTATGATTTTTATTGTGTCTGGGACAGTTCCTATAACCGTTTCGTTTATGTTGTAAATTTTAATTTTTTCGTTACTTCTTCAAGATTAAAAAAAGAAAACTTCTTCCTTAATAAATACCTTTAATCTATTTAAGCTACATGCTTCAGGTTTTTGTATGGAAAGAGATGGATTTATTTTAAGAAAACTTTCTAACAAATCTTTACCAATTAACTTTGTAATTTTGTTAAAAGTATTCCGGATATTTATCTTCTCTGCATATTCAAAAACTATTTTTCTTAATTTCAAGGGTGTTCACTCAGAGTAGGTATTGTCCAGGCACTTTAAATGCTGGACAATACTAATTTCCTGTTTCGGGATGAACACAGATATTTTTCTCAGACGTGGGCGGCTTATATTTGAAATTTTCGCTCTTTCTTGAAGAGTGCTAAAAGATATAGCATAATCTTTTGCCGCTCCCCTGTTGGAATTTACCGCTTTTTCCTCGTTTTCCATAGTCCACTATCCTGTCCCAGTCGTTTGTTTGCGATTTCAGGGCATCTGAAATTGCAAGAAAACATAAATTATCATAAATGTTTTCTGAGAAAATATTACTGTTTCAACTATAATACTAGGATTAAAAAAAAAAAAAAAGGAAATAAAAAGTACTTAAAATAACTGTAGAGTAATACCACTAAGGACAATACCGGTCATTTATCGGAATTACACCATCTAGAACTGTCCATGTTTTCATAAAGAAATTCACAAAATTAAAAAACATTAATAGCATCAAAAATTAATTTAAAGAAGTTATAATATCTTATCTTTTATATTTTCTGAGCAGCAAAAATAACTGGTCTGAAATGTACAACAAACAATATTTCACCTTATTTTCTAAAGCAACTAATGCCATTGGTATCCAGAATTTAACTCCTCATTACCATTCCCCAGTTCTCCGTTACATGCATAGTAAGAAAAAGTCCGAATGTTATTCAAAATGTATATACAGCATATAACATGATAGTAACAACTTTAAGGGTTGATAACATACGTCAAGGAAGACAATATTTGTATTAAAAACAATATCAAAATCCACTTATTCAGTCAACAATTATGAAAGACATGTTCCAATAGCTACATCTAATCGAATTCCAATTATTGTGTTTTTTTCACATCCTCTCGTGATGTTTACAATTTCACTCTAAGCGAAGTTAGTTGGAAATATAGCTAAAATAACTTCAAAATTATTACGAATGGAAATAAGAGTTCGGTTTAGAATGGCGCTTTTAGTATTTTCGAATGAATTAGCAGAACGACTTACATTTACAAAAATTATTTGTCTTGTCGTATCTTATCGCATATTAAAATTGTGACCATCATTCTTATTATGCAATGTATAATATATGGTAGGGATACGTATCATAACGTGTGTATTGGCAGTGCTAAATATATGAAAAAAATGTAATTGGCGTTTTAATTCGTTGAGGGTTCTTAAAAACTTATACCGTTCACTCTATCATAAGAATGCATGTCTATTTGTAATTTATATACATATTATTACTAAGCTTAATTTTAAACTTAAATCGTAATTTTACTGCATATTTAAATCAGTTTTTGAATAATTAGAAAAGTTCAATCACGAAATTTCTTCAATTTTGAATTACTGGTTATTAAAAGAATGAACCAATTTGTGTTAAAGAGAAATGTTCCGCAGAAGTCACAAATTGACGAATTTTGGCATTAAAAAAATGATTTCTATTGAAGTGAAATCTATAACAAAAGGTACAGGATTTTGATTTTATGCGAACACAAAAGCTCACTATTCTTCCGTGAAATTCAGAGTTTTCCGCGATTCGACTGAGTGTGAACCGAGGCTAACGAAAAAGACAGGCTACCGCGGTGCATCGCACGTGTCTTTTTTTACAGACCGCTAGAGTGACGTGTTGCTCTTTTCGCACACCCTCATTGGTGCATTCGAACATCACGTGACTTCGGCGGTCTGCAAAAAAAGATACGTGGAATGCATCGCGGAAGCCTGTCTTTCTCGTTAGCCTCGGTGTGAATTTGCCACAACTATTTGTAGATTTCATACAATATATTTGTGACTTTTCTTATCTATTTTTGTTTCTTTACACCTTGAACTCCATGACGTTGAATCCTCGCTTTTGTACGTCCTCTCATTTTAGTAATCAACGACCATGAAGTACACCTCGTACGTCATTCACTACACAGTAATGGTTGCATATTTGAACCGGATTGGTTTGTGATATGCAACTGATATAACAGGGCACTAGTCGAAGTTGAGTTTTATGACACAGATATTTTACACCGCATAGCCTGGCATATAGCCCTTCACTCCAGAAATTAAGCCTGCAGGTGAAGTTTTTAATAGAATTTTTTAAAGTGCAGTAAATTTACTATATAATATTTTTAAGTTACAGATTATTTTATTAAAAAATTCCGAAGATAAAACACAAATATTAAATAACTTTAAATAACTATAAATAAACTTTAAATATTACATATGTCGGAAGTTGATTTTTACAAAAAGCTTGGCTGTAAAAAACTTCCATTTAAATCCTGAATATTCCTAAACCTTTACACAAGGTCTCGGATAGCATCGGTCCGAGAATACATGCGAGAGCGGACAGATGCTGTCCCAGACCCCGTGTAAGGGTTAACACAAATTGTAGAACTATGTCTCAAAGGGTGACTGTAAATGATTGTTGGTATTTGTAATGTTTGACATAAATAGTGAAGTGACATGAGCACAAAAGTACTTATGAATTTGATATAGTAACTCTCCAAGATTGCACAGAAATATCTCTGCTGTAAAGAGCACATCCTTTCTGAATTGAGAGCAAAAGTGTTTTTGTATGATGGTTTGGGAATTATTTTCATGACATTTCAGTACGCAAAATGCCATCTTCATGTTTCTAGTTATCATATTAAAAATAACTCATCCTAGCGACAAAATCCAGAGTTACTGTAAATCACCCATGCTTAAAGCAAGTAATATGAATTTAACTTTCAATATTCTAAGCGGTTCTTACTTCTTGCTCATTTTCTACTGTACTTTCAATGGAACACGGAAACTCCAACTGTCATCTACAATCCCCATGTGCGTAAAAAAATACTACTTTCGATTTTTCATAACTTTGGGAAAAAGAGAGTTAGATGTTGCATTCTAGATACACCCCATTGTTGCTTCAAAATTAACAATTGAGATGCAAACAAATGTTTTGAGATTCGTTTATTTTGAAAAAACCTTTCGAAAGTGTGCATGCTCCTTCAGCCTATCGAGTAACGATGGAAAATCTGTAATATTTTCAAAAGATGATATGCTCAATAGAAGCCAATTATACCTAAAAGGAAAAGTTTATAAAGATTTCCCGCTTTTTAAAATTTTAAAACATCTAAATCTTTTTAAAATGTATCATTAAAGTGTTCCCAGAGGTATATAATATGTTCCTGTTCTCGACCGTAAAAGAACTAAACTGCCTTCAAAAATATATGGAATGTTTTGCTTTACTTTATAAGATTTACAGACATCAAAATTTTCTTTAATATGCAATTAGTTTATGCAGTATGAACGAAGCTGAAAGGAAACTATGAAATTAAGAAAATATAACTTATAAAAATTTAAATCTAAATTGAGCTTCTATTCAAATAGGTCTGCATTAATTTTTCTTTAAAGAATGTCATTAAGTACTTAAAAATGTTTTGTTGAAGAAACATGTCTTCACTGTATTTTCCAAACCAATAAAATTTTAAAATGTTTCTTCAATTACATTTACTGAAAATAATTCATTGCCAATTAGTATTGCGCCTTCATTTAGCAATGGGAAATTTATTGAATCTCCGTTAAATTTCTACGGAACTGATTTTTTTTTCATTTCAGCATTAAGTGAAATATGTACTAATTTACCATTAGTTCATCGCATGTTCGCATGTAGAACAGAATATTTATATATATTTCGTTATCGTATGTGGCACAGAAATCGCGCTTATTTGTTAATTGTTTAATGGCAACGCCCGAATGAAACGAATCGGTTATTGAAGAGCATTTAATGCATCTCCATACCTATAAGTGTGTGTGTGTGGCGGGGGTTACTATAGAAAGGACGCTATTCTGTCACCAAATGCCGCCAAATTTGTCGACAACTTGGCGATATCTCTAGTATTTCGCCATATTCCCATAGACTTCCATTATAAACTAATAGGGTTTACTTGCGTACAGAAAATCAACAAATTGAGATATTTTAATGCAACAAAAACTAATATTAGCTTAAGGGATTATATTAATTCTAATCTAAGTAAATTAAATTATGAATTAAAGTAACATGTTACAATGCTTAGCATGCTTTCCCAAACATAAATTTTAAGAGAGACCAAATTGGTCGCCAAGGCCGGCTAGTCATTGTTACATTTTTTAAAATAATTTACAAGGACATAAAAAAATCTGTTTTCCCTATAGTTTGTAAAATATTATTTTAATTCTACTGAACGCTGGATCTTTAAAAAAGATAATTAGCGTTATCGATGAAACAAACAAATAAACAAAAAATATTTAAACAAAGAAGAAATAGATTTTATTACTCTGGACTTCTTTAGAACTTAATCGCAACTAGTTGACTGCGAACAAACTGACAAAAAGTTTTTCCTTTATCATTATATTACCGTGAAAAACATGAATAATTAAAATTTTGCAACATATAGCTCCTTGTTTGAAGAATTAATCATATGGACCTAACAAACATAAGAAATATAGTGAAAATCACTTATAAGAAAGCTAAAAAGAGCGTAAAAAAATTCATTATAACCGGTTTTTTATATTCTGCTGTGATTTGCAGAGAATTTTACAAAGTTTATCTTATCCGATATTTCTGTTTAACCGAATTCTAATTGTTTGGTTTCTATTATATTATTAAGCTGTAATTAAAGTACACTTCCTGAAAGCATGTATAACCAGTCCAAATCTCAAATTATAAAACAGTTTAGTTTTTATGATTAAACGAGTAGAAACCTATGTAGGGTAACCTCGTAATTGAATAGGATAATGTTGATGTTGAGTATGAAATTGACTCACTAGCATTACGTAATAAAACTATAATTTCTTTAGTATTAACGTAACAGTTCTCTAGTATTTAAAGTACCTTTTTTATTTTTAGAGACGAATTCATGGCGAAACAAAGAGTATCAGAAAATCGCCACTCCCAAGATCTGCGAAAAACTGCAATACACGAGAATGTCTTGAATTTGTGTCTTCAGAGAGCTGAAAAGAATGAAGCGTTTGCTGAACTTCAAGCCAAGATAAGGATTGATAACAGGTTTGTATCTGTTTACATGGAATTATATTTATAAGCGTTTCGTAAAGTATATTTGATACATTTTAGGATGAATGGATCAGTGAATGGATCAAGATCCATTCACTATTATTATTATTTTTTAATAGTACTTATATTAATGTCGGAAATGGGAGAATGTGCCGCCATTAAACTATTGTCGTTAAAGTTTTACTGTTTTCATATATACGACATGTTGCCAATGTAATCTAAATACGGATATCTCAAAATTTGTGCTTATAAACTGTTAGAAAACATTGATTAAAACCATATTCACACAGCAAAGCATCCACCTGCAGGAGATACAGTAGCCTAAAAACAATTATGATCTTTTAAATATATCGTTGTAACTTCGCAAATATACCACCAAATTCCATGAAATTTTAACAAATGTCAGCAAAAGTACCTAAAACAACATGCAAATCACAGATATGAAAATAATTGAAAACAAAAAAAATCTTATGCAGTAAGAATCAGAAGTGCGACCAAAAAGTTTATTATTTTTTAGTATATTATGTATTTTTCTGTACTAACTTTACTCATTTGAACTGAAAAAACTTTTTTTGAGTGTAATAAAAATATTTCCATTCATTTTAGAGGGGAAAGGGAAAAGAGGTCTGCATCAAAGTTCAGAAGCTCATTATTGAGGCTAAGAAAGCCGGTAACGCAACAAAGACTTAGCTGCTGAATTTCACCTGGCTCCAAACACGATCTCGGCTTTTTATAAACGGTACCAGGTCAGCAATGTTATTCGTAAGGCTCCTTGGTCGGGAAGACCTCGAAAGACTACAACACGGGACGACAAAGCGACCAGCAGACGAAGAAAATCGCAGATTGACAACGCTAGATATTCACAAAGATACGGTCGCCTAAATTGGTTTACATGTTTGTGCAGAGAGGATAAGTCTTTTCTTAGTTAAGAATGGACTATTTGAACGTCGTTCAAGCAAGAAACCTTTAGTTAGTGTAAAGAACAAGATGAGCTGATTTGCCTTTGTCAGGGAGCACCTATCATGGACTAAGAAAGACTGACAAAAAGTGCTTTTCAGTGATGAATCAGAATTTTGTTTGCTTGGAAGTGACGGTGTAAAGTGTATCAGACGTCCAATTCACACAAGAGACCTTCAAAGATACCAAATCCCTACTCTTAAACATGGCGATGGCAATGTCATGGTATTGGGTTGTTTGGGACTATCAGGAGTTGGACCACTTCATTGTATTCATGGCGATATAAATGCCTCTGTATACAAACATATAATGGAAAATGTTATACTGGCGTTCGGTCGTTAAAAATACCCAAGAAATGGATTTAACAGTAGGACAACAACCCTAAGCATACTTTAAAAGTCCTGAAGAAGTTCTTAAAGTCGAAAAAAAAATTCAACTAATAGCGTGGTCACCTGACGAAAACCCAATCGAGCATTTGTGGGACGAAATCGAAAGAGATATTCAGGGCAATAAATTACAAAATTCTGAGAAAAAATTTGAAGTTCTTAGCCAAGCTCGGACTAAGATTCCTCAATGAAAAATTGGCAAGCGTATTGAGTCAATACCTCGAAGATGCAAAGCTGTTGTGCATTGTCTTGGCTATCCAACCAAATACTGGCTGTTATTTGTTAAAATTGTGGTTTATTTGGCATTAACATTTATTTTGAGAGATTTGAAGAAAAAAATTATAAACATTTTTGGTCGGACTTCTGACTCTTACTGATGAAATTATTGTTTTGTTTCAAAGCTGTAATTTGCATCTTGTTTTATGTACTTTTACTGACATTTTAAATTCCATGAAATTTGGTGAAATATTCGCGAAGTTGGAGCGATATATTAAAAAAACATAAACTTTTTTGGGCTGCTGAATATGATATAAAAACACAAATTAACAGTGCAATATAAAAAAACCTTTCAAATCAACAAGGCATTTTATTAGGCAAAATTCAACAGTAAAAGTGCAAAAAGAGGAACACAGATGACGGTATAAAAAGAGATGTTGAACATTCGGAACATTCATAATAACTGACTGCAATTAACAAGAGAGAGCGACTATGACACTGGAATATCACGTGATCAAGTTAGGCTGACAAGCAATTCGACTATTGCTGGAAGCCATCCTTATTTGATAACGTGACAACTGAGATGACTGAAAGTATGCCGGCTTGTCTCTTTCGTTGGCTGCTTCCTCACACTATCCTTCGCGTGAATTGTCGAATATGTTCGAAGATATACAAAGTTTCGAATGTAATAGTAACAGTAATTTTTACCGCGGAATTCTTGCTAAATGTAATGGGTATTTCACGGATAATGACTTTGAATGATCCTGTTAAAGAAAAGGCGATGTCAGATAAATCAAGTGAATGTGGGTTATATGTGACGGATAAACAACGGCTATTCCAAGCTGCGGTGTACAATGCTACGCATTTATTATCTGTCATACTTTTCTATGTGAACCCTGTTCATATCGATATTACCTACCTTTCTACAAAGTTTATATGTGGAAGGTTTGCGACACACAGTATTCATGAACGAATTATCTGCGCCATATTTTATCTTTTTTTTTATTTTAGAATGATTCTTCTTAATATCACGTATGAATAAAATCTAATACTTGCGATGGAAAGTTTCCTTGAAATAACTTTGTTTCGTAAGCGGCAAAAAGAACTAAGAGGATACCCTCTCCCTCTCCAAAGAAAAAAAAATTAAGAAAGATATCGGCGAAATTTTTATTTCGAGGAACTTTTTCTGACAGTACTAATCAAAGAATTCTTAAAATATCTTCCTTAACTTAAATTGTATATTTGCTGAACGTGAATGCGTTACTTAGTACATTCATTAAAATTATGAAAAATACGTCAATATATATTAACTAGAAACATTAATACAGTTTCATATACCCGATGTACATGTAACTGTTCATTAACAAACGCTTCATATTTTAACATGACAGGTTTACTAAAACCTTGTTTGTGCTAAGTCTTAACAAGTATTAGTTTCTGAAAGCAATTTATTTCTGTAAACACGAAATATAGTTTTCTTAACTATGCCCAACAAAGTAAGGTAATAAAGAAATATTACATATTTTGCTAAAAAAAAAATAGATGCGAAACATGTTTGTTTATTTCCAGATTAGAAAATAGAGGAGAAAATAAAGTCTGAAATAAAGTCTAGATACTGAAGAAAATATAATTAGAATACCTTTCTCTACAGCCGCTACAAAATTATTTAAGAAAGTTAAGAAACATAGTTATACTCAAACGAATTTCAAGTTCTGGTAAAATACATTTTACATAACAGTTTCAAAGAATAATCTGCGAATAGAATAATTCTAAAAAGGTGGAATTTTCTGTTATTTGAAAGCATATAAAAACATTTTTTATCGGCAAACTTATACATAGAAAAATTAAATTTCCAGGAGTATTTGATTTTAAAAGTAAACAGAATAATGAAGATTTAAAATTTATTTAATCTACTTATCTCAACTAAAATAAAGGAATTTATTTTAAGTTGATCTCTATCGAAATATTTTCTCTTTTCTCATATTCATAAAAACATATTTTATTAATCTATTATGGAGAGCTCATTATCCAAACCTGTCGGGACTTGGCCCTTTTTATATACGTAGATGTTCAGATAACTAGGAAAACAAAATCATATTGCACAATGACCAGGGATATAGTGGAGTGTATACGGTGGTATACGCCGTATACCTTCTGAATTATTTAAGGAACACCATATACCCTTTGTTTCTCAAAAAGCTATAGTATATACACTGTAGGGTATACCCTCTGCCTTGAGCGTATACCCTCTACTTTTTTTACGACTACACCCCTGCCAATGGCTGTAACGTTAAAGAAAAAAAAACGACTGCATTGAAACACTGATTACTGCTATGAAATAGACAAATTACAACAGGAATTTCACCTGTAGAAACTGCTTATATTCCCTACATTATAAAAACATCATACAGTAAGAACTTTTTTCTTTTCTATCATAAGAAGAGTATTCTTTTTCTTATAAATTTAATTATTAATAAATCCATAGTTTCAGCTCTCTCTTTCTTTTGAGCGTCACCACCGGACTTAACGTCCGTGGAACACGTTTCCTATCAATTTCCGGTAACTATTAGCCAGAG
Source organism: Maratus speciosus (assembly GCA_963932465.1). Classification (NCBI taxonomy): domain Eukaryota; kingdom Metazoa; phylum Arthropoda; class Arachnida; order Araneae; family Salticidae; genus Maratus; species Maratus speciosus. Next base: position 374,569,803 of record OZ010790.1, on the reverse strand, counting down.
ATTATAAAAAGGGTCATTTTGAATAATTTCTTACTGTGAAAATAATCTCTACTATTTATCAGTTTATACAATAGAAGAAAGGAGGAAATGGCATTTGTATAGGATTAAATCTATTCAATGAGCAATTCAGGTAAAAAACATAATTTAATGAACAATGTTTTTTCTTTTTGGACATGACGGAGAGAATTATTCTTTTTTCTAGCACTTATGGGAATATGTCTTTAAATATATATAATTAATCTTATTTCTGCAATAATACAACAAAAACAACATGTTAAAACTTTAAAGTGAAATACCACAGAAAAATTTAGATAAATAACTTAATGAAATAACAGTGTTTTGTTAAACTTTGTGTAAAGAGCAGCTTGAGGCTAATTTTGAAAAGTTTCAATTCTGACACTGATTCTGTCGTTGACGCAAAACAGTGCCACAAATCGCATTTACTTTTAAACTGTATTTTTCTAATACATTCATTAATAATTTTTTTTTATTTTACGCAGTAAAGGGTTTTGGTTAATTCCACTTTCTCCATTAATATTACCTATTATTGTTATCATGTGTATATACTTTGTGCCACAGTCATATTTACCATAGGACCGATAATAAAAAAGCTTCTGAATGCCTACATATTGAGTGGGTAACGATAATAAATTTAAAATGAGTCGCGTAACAATAATGTTTAGGAATTGCTCTGCTAGAGACTGACGAAGACTGACTGTTCTCTAACAAAGTTGTTCGAAGGGACAATTAAATTGAAAGAAATGGATAATTGTTTATAATTTGATCGTTTGTCAATATTTTTGCATATATATTTACCATTTCGTAGAATAATAGCAATGCAAAATATTGATATATAACTTATACATTTATTTAAATTGAGCAATAGCTCACTAATAATAACTTGCTCAACATAATCTTTTAAAATTTTTACATAAATTATATAATCTCTCAACTACATGATGGAAAAAAGGGCCAGGTAGTGGTCACTAGGGGAACATTGTCATAGTAAATAATTGGACCAACAGTACACATATTAGTGCACATATACAGTACACATATTAGTGCAATAAGTGAACCAACAGTGCAGCATTGTTGTTACTTACAACCCTGCGAATATATTTAAATAAAAAAAGTAATGCTATCGTGATGCTGCGAAAAATTTTTGTCTATCTGACTGAAACAACACATGTGTAGAGACTTCTTATCTAACTTCTGAAAATTGCAACATTTTGACAAGTGCTGTCTTTTGTGGGAACCCTTGAAGATATTTTGTAACCTGTGCCATGTTTAATTGTTAATGACAGGGTTACATTGCTATAACTATCATATTGTATCATACGCAACTCTTAATTACCGCAACGTTAAAGAGCTCACTTTTATAGCGTTCCTATTAATAATGACATACATAGGCGGTGATGATCTGAATGCATCTGTGGTGAATGCCTGTAAATTTTGAGAGCAGAAAAGAGCATTTTTATTTGTAACTCTTTTTTATTCACAATTGAGAAATATTCAAAATATATAATTTTTTTTATTAACATTAAATAATGCTGATTTTCCGGATCACGCAGAATCTTCTCTCGGCATATTATAAATGTTAAAAACGAATGCTATAGATTAATGTCTCCTCAATCAAATGAGATTATTTATATTTAAGAATTTTTACAATTATTCACTTGCGAAAGATTTTGCAAAATTTGCTTTGCCAAGAAATCAGTTATTGTGAAAAAAGCTGCAGCTCCAGCCGAAAGAGGTTTGGTGTATATCGAAGGTCTGATTACCAGCTAGACAAATTTCTACTACCTTTTATTAAAAGAAAATTTCGTCTTAATTAATAGGATATTTCTGAGATTAAACAAGACGAAATTTCCTTTCCAAAAAAGTGGAGAGCGTTTGCTTAGGTGTTAATCAGGCCTTGTGTTTGTCTGCTACATTAATGTAGCGTCAGTTAATAGGCATTTTTCTATTGACATTATATGAAATTGTATTGTATTACAATTTCATTATGATTGCATTGTATTTAAAAAACTATGTTTTAACAAATTTTTTGTAGATTCTGTAGATTCTTTACCTCGTATAAACCTACGACTTTGGAGACCATGGCGTGTGTAACGAAAAAACCTGTTTAATTATATGTGTGTAAATATAAATTATGAAATAAAAGAGCAATTATAATTAGAGGTTATTTCCTTTTTCAGACTTGCTGAAGCCAGTGATATGATAGAAGAGCGTGTTACCGGTCTTGAACCAAGCATCGCGAAAATGGGTGAACTACAAACTGCCATTTCCGAAGCTGCTGGAAAAGATACTCCCGAGACAATGGAAGAAAATTTTCGACTTACTAGTGACAGCATCGACATATCGCTTTCGTATTTGGATGAACTACTTAAAGACATAAATCGATTGCAAGGCGAAATCGACACTTTGAAAAAAGTATATAATCGAGAGACCAAAAATATAAGGTCAACTGATAGAAAATTTTGCACGGAAATTAAAGCGAAACAGGTATAAATATATATTTTTTAATCTTTTGTCAGCTATTATAAATAAATAACTTTCATTCTGCTGTTGAATCGTAGAGAATTTGTTTTTGTTACTTACCCATCATACGTAGTATAGGGTAAGTTTTGTATTCGTTTTAAAAACGGAATTTTTTTTGACGGATTTACACGTTTAAGACACTGGAGATTCCGAAAAACATATTTTTAGAAAAAAAAATTTGCCGTCCGTCTAGGTGTGCGTGTGTCTGTAAACGCTCTATCTCCCGAACAAATTGAGATAGAGACTTAAAATTCGGTGTGTACTTAAGAAATAACAATGGGAAGATGCCTATTGAATATCAGTAATCTCGATTATCCGGAACTATTTTTTTCGGACTCTCGAATTATTCATTCTGTTAAAAGGTATACAAAAGTTTTTGAAATTGTTTATTTGAAGGAGTGAGTATAAAAGACAAAAAAAAAAAAAAAAAAAAAAAAAAACACCATAAATTTTGCATCATGAATGAACTCGATGGTATACTTAGTTGCCAAGATATTTATAATCCTATTTTTCACACTCTTCGATTTTTCATGACCCTGTATTTCATTCAAATTTCAGTTCAAAGATATATTTTAATTGGAAAGGAGACGCTTAATCCGACGCAGTAAACTGTTAGTTTATATGATTATAATTTTTCGAGTTACAAGGATGTTTCTTTTACGCAATTAGGTACTACTCGATTATCCCGCCGGCCAAAAAACTATCGCCAAACAATAAGGTTAAATGCCAGTAATGGCTTATCGTAAATGCCAAGCATTTAATGCATCTCCATACCTATAGGGGGGGGGGGGGTTCCCATAGGAGGGACCCTGTTCTGTCACTGAATGCCGCCAATTTGGCGACCAAAATGAGTCGCCAAAAGTGACGCCAAATTGACGGTATCTCTAATACTTCGCCAAATTCCCATAGACTTCCATTGTAAATCAATAGTATTTATTTGCTTACAGAAAATCAACAAATTGAGATATTTTAATGTAACAAAAAGTAATATTAGCTTAAGGAATTATATTAATTACATTTAAGGGAGTCCAAGTAAATTAAATTATGAATAAAAGTAACGTGGTACAATGCTTAGCAAATATAACATGTTTTATTTTCATATTTTATATTATGTATATCCATGATGGGTATGTATTACGGTGGCCCCCAACGACTAGTTTTTTTAAGGCGACGGTAGATCTAAAAAATATATTTTTTCATTAATAATGTATTTGAACTGTGAATTCAATAAATATTTGAAAAAAAAACCCTCAAGTACTGAAAACTTAATTTTTTAAAGCTATTAATTTGCTTTTAAAAATTAAAATACTCTATACGTTCAAAACATTTCTTCCATTTTAACATTTCATTATTTAAAAGGACTTATTCATCGATTTTGTTAAGTGGACAAAGAGTTATTTAAGAAGAATGCGAAAAATTGGTATAAAAGGAAATTTTCATTAGAAATTAATAGATACTAGATTTCATTACTAATTTGAGGACCTTAATAAACAAACTTTCTTAAACATAAGCACAGGTTTTTTGTGGTATATATCAAAGTTGTTCTTTATATGTACTGAGCATTTTGAACAATATTTAAAATACACATGAAACAGCTTAAATAGGTATTATCCTAAATCTGATTCGGTAGAATCAAGTTAGGATCCAGGCCTACAATGCGCATCCCTGTTTTCTTGACCATCGGCCCTGAGATGCTATGCAGTATACGTCCCGTCCAGATGTTCAGCCTAACGCAGGACACTCATTGTTTAGCTCCCAAAGAAACTTTATATTCAATTTATCGACCCCGAATGTTTAATGATTCCTGCCCAGTCCGCAGCCGGGGATTAAACTAGGGACCTGTTGCGTTGAAGACAGGCGCGCTGACCTTTACACCACCGGGATTAAATATGTATAATAGGCAACGAAAAATTTGTTTTGAGAAAAATACAAGGAAAGTTTTAAGCCAAAAATTGTCATCGTTCTTTACACACGATACGGTGCAGGACACGATACGACCAGGACGCGTAAATAAATTTAATACATTATTGTCTATTTTGTGTCAAATGTGAGTGATGGAGTGATTGGAGTGACTTTAAAAATGAGAGGGTTCCTTTTGCGACTGATAAAATTTGATTTGTTTTTGAAATATTTTGGACTCAAACTGGGGAAATCTGATAATTTGCCACGTTAATATTTGCTGTCTTGTCTTTCTTTCAAACTTGTCCAGGCGATTAACTAAAACATTACCTAAGTATAAAAATTTAAGTTCTTTAAAAATGTGAAAAATATATGATGATATGTAAAAAACTTCTAATGTTTCCTTGTACATATCCCTGCCACTAGTGAAAAATTATGTTTGTGTACAATAAAAAATATAACTAATGTATCTGTGTAACATACACACACACATACAACACAAATATCGCTGAACTACTCTAACCATTAATTATTACAATTTTTAATTTAATATAATTTTTTATAAACTATAAAATGCAAGCACCATCACATATGATTCGACCAACCATGTAGTATTTATAGGTGTAGGATAATTTCCATGACATGAATTTGAAATTGTATACCCTTAAGGACTTTTATTTAAGAAACCTGTATAATAAATGTCCAAATACAGAAATGTGTGATCAAAGTGTGACATGAAAGACCCAAAAGAAAAGTGTAATTGCAAATCAAATATCAAAACTATCAAAGAATATGAATCCTGTAACTATCTTCCAAAAATTTATTGCCCACAATACGAATAAATCTAAAGTAACCAAAACTATGTATAAACAATATGGCATCATGTGTAAAATTTCAAAAACCAACATGCCAGTAATATAATTTGTAAATGAAAAACTCAACAGTGTGTGTGTAAACAAAAACCTCTGGCTACAAGAGAGTCAGAATTACTATGAAATACGTGTGAAAGTGAAAACAAAAATCCTCTGACTACAAGAAAGTCAGAATTACCATGAACTATATGTGAAAGTGTAAAAAAAAAAAATAAAAAAAAAAATAAAAAAAAATTGAAAAAAAAATACTGTTGAATCTTTCATTAAGAAATGCCAAACACGATATAGAATCCAAAATAAATTAATTACAGTTAAATATAATTTCAAATTACCATTTAATAAAAAGAATGCTGCATACATTTAATAAAAAGAATGCTGCTACGTTCTAGAATGTGTGTGTCCATAGCTTGGATAAATCACCTAATATGAGCATACGCTTTGCGCGTGTGTCGCCATACTCTTCTTTATAAAAGTACTCTGCTGGTAGCAATGTAGAATTTATTGAATATGGATAACAATAAAAGGTTTTCACAAAATATACTTTGTTGTGCCATTCTACTCTCATTAAAATACGCCAACCGGTTATCAATAAGTGGATAAAAAGTTTATTAATAATAGGAATGTTTTTGCAAAAAATGGAATAAATCGTGGATTAAGAAATCTCTTGAAACCAATTTAATTTTTAATTAATACCACTTCTGTTTTATTTTTCTTTTTTTTTTCATTTACATTTTATCAGGTTGTAACGAAAGTTTTCCGCCACAGCTAATACGGTCTGTGCAAACAGTTCGCGTTGACGTATTTGCTCATATTTTGTCAAATGATTTTTGGCATTTGAAAGAAAGAGACTTGCTTTATAACTCTGCGTTGTAAAAATTGTAAAAAAAAATATCGTTATTATTAAATATAAGGTGTATGAAATGGAACTATCATGCTACCAGATTAGGACAATCATTTATTTACAGTTCTGTTGCAAAAAGTCAGCTACAGAATGGCACCGAATAAAGTGTAGAGCTTTAGGTACTAGAGTTCTATCATATGACACTGTGATGGTTTGGCGGAATGATGGTTATATATAAAATTACAGTTAATTATATATATTATAATTAGTATTATGTAATGGTGATTTGACGGAAAACTTTCGTTACAACCTAATATTAAATGATTAAAATGTAATTAATGAACTTTTCGTGGCAGCGCAATAATTATTTATTTCCTGTGTCACTTCTCAATTTTAATTTAACTCAGTAAAACATATGGACAGCGTAACTTTCTCGGCGTCTTTCCTAGCGTTTTGTTCCTGGTGCCACAAAATCTTTAAAACCTAAACCTAATTCTAATAAAATTATAAATTTCAATGTGTTAAAATGTTTGGCTGACGTCAGAAACGAAATGGGTGATTGCATATAGGTGTATTATAAAGCAGAAAGTAAGATAAGCTATGTTTTATTTATTTTATTCAAATATTTTTGTAAATAAATCAAAATTGCATTATTTTCATTGAAATCAAAGGACATATTTCCCGTAAAATTTAACCCTTTTTAAGTGATTTCCGCGTGAAAAAATGAAATTGAATATTTTTTTTTTCTAAGAATTAAAACGAACATATTTATGACGTCATATTAAAAATAAACCGGAGATTTTCAAATACTTGGCACTAAGGAGCATGTAAGGAGCACTAGTAAGCACTAGTAAGGAGCACGTACAGAAAATAGGTGAATATGTGGTATGAATTTTATAATAAAAAAAGGCATTTTCAAACATTTATTAACTAGCATTAAAAAATGCTCATGACGAGCACCAAAAAAAGGTTACTATGTTTTTAAGTATGAAAAAGTGTTCGACAAGTGCTTCTAATTGAGCATGAGAAAGTGCAAGGGGTCTCTTCGTGACTGCAGCTCACTGTCAATGCCAACTTTGAAAAAATCACATTTGCGCTTTTTCCATATAAAAGAAATTTTCGGTATTTTAGTAAAACTTTCCATCGTGCTTTACAGGTTAACTGCACTGTTCCACTGCTGTACTGCGCGTGCGTCTGCAATGAAACTTTGTACAGTGCACTATGCACTATTATTGCTCTACAGACTTGTATTACTTTGTACACTTCTATTATGCTTTTGAACCTCAGTGCACCCTCGCACTGTGCTTTTATACTTTCGTATTAAATATATATGCGTCTAATATTCGTTTATAATTTACATACGCATTGCTGTACTGCATAGTACATTGTGGAGCCACAGTCACTTGCGTATAATTTCAACAATCTATCAATGCATTATACTGTAATGCGTGGAATTGTTCCTGTGGAGAGTGCTGTAAACATTCTGCATTACACTACAAATCCGTTTTCTGTGCAGTTCTACAATGCAGCCGTGCTTGGTAGCGCTGCATGAGTGTGATACGCTGCAGGAACTACGGCTTTTGGTACTATGTCACCTTACATTCATGTTTAATCAGGCTGCGTCTTTACTGGCTACGTCTTTACACTACATATTTTTATTGTAACTGTAGCTGATTTGTTTTATATGGTAAAAGGCGCAAATATGATTTTTTTCAAAGTTGGCATTGGCAATGAGATGCAGTCAAGAAGGGACCCCTTGTCCTTTCTCATGCTCAATTAGAAGCACTTGTCGAACACTTTTTCATACTTAAAAACACATTAACCTTTTTTTGGTACTCGTCATGAGCATTTTTTAATACTAGTCATATAAATTTTTTGATAAAAACTGAAGATTTTTTAATATTGTATATTAAATATAAGTAAACCTCAGTTGCTTTTAAATATTCTTAATAATTTTCCTTATTTCGCACAATTATGCACTATTCCAGGTAACACACACTGTTTTTAAGAGGTTCGAGGTTTTTTAATCAAATTCACGTTATTTTCAAAGTATTTTATTACAATTTCATTGAAATTCACACATTTTGAGTTCATTATACATAGATAGATGAGAATAGTTCTCTATCATCCCCGTTCTTACAATACTGGCAGTAGTAGTTTAATCATACGTTATAATACATTTTCTAAAATAAGCAAGTCAATATTATTCAGGTTTGGAATAAACCTAACTCTGGACTTTTGAAAGCCATACTTTTCATCATCAATCAAACCCACTGATTATTTTTATGTTCTAACCCAGCAAGTGCAATGTCCAGAGCTCAACTGATTACCAACATGAACAATTGCTCCAATGGCTGGATCCTATTTCAACCGATCATTTGGCGAAATCTATTCAACCTGTCGAGAGTCAGTCAGATGTAGCTCTTTTATACACTGTAAAAAAAAAACAACAACAAAAAAAAACAACAAAAAAAAGACATATTTACAGTACAAAGTAATGTTCATCTCGCGCACAAACTCGATCACAGTGAATGTGCTGTACCTTTCTTTGGTTTCCTGACTATATTATCATGGAAAATATAGTAGTTGCGTAAAGTTAACAGAACAATGCGCTGGCAATTTGGACGCCAGCAGTTTGTGCTGTAAAAAATGCGTCCAAATTGCTAGCACATTGTGCTGTTAATTTTACGCAACTACTGTATTTTTCCATGTTAATATAGTCAGGAAACCAAACAAAGATACAGCACATTCACTGTGACCGAGTTTGTTCTGGCAAATCTACAGTGGTTTTTTTTTACAGTGTAGTTGAAAAGATTGAGCAATGATATTTTTGTGACGACGCGTTTGTTACGTATGACGTGTTTGTTATGTCATCAGGTGATTCATAATTCGACTTTTTATCTGCGTTTTTAACGAATTTGAATGATTTATTAAATTTGCGTTAATTAAAATAACAATTACGTCAATGATATTAAAAGATAGAACGCATTAAAAAAATCATCGTCTGCTTGTTTAATTAAAACATTATTATTTTCATTTTTTATTGATGTGGGTGGCAAGTAAATTAAATATCTAAGAAATAATGTTCGCAAATAAATAGCTAAGATTACTATAGTTCGGTTTTCATCAATATGCTGTAAATTTTATTGATGAAAGTTACTGATAGCCGATATTTTAATGCTCGCAACATTAACGAATTTCAGGTATTTTTGGGATTCCGATACATTGAGGTTGCTGCATCCAGTGATGCTTTTCAGTTTTCATGTGCGCAAAGCGCTCATACAGGTGGTATAGTGATCACTGCATTAACGATTTTCGTGTATTTTTCGATTCCAATGCAACGAAGTAGCTGCATCGTTATTTCTTTTTTGTTTTCAGGTGCGCGAAGTACTCATACATGCGGTATAGTGATCGCTTCATTAACGATTTTCGTGTTATTTTTCGATTCCAATACAATGAGGTTGCTACATGCTGTGATTTGTTTTTGTTTTCATTTGCGCGAAGCGCTCATACACGCGGTATAGTGATCGCTGCATTAAATATTTTTTTATTCCAATACAACAAGGTTGCTGTATCCAGTGTTTTTTTTTGTATGGGCACGAAGCGGTCATAAATGCGGTATAGTGATCGCTGCATTAACAATTGTCGTGTATTCTATGATTCCAATACAACGAGATTGCTGAATCCAGTGACCTTTTATTTGTTATAATGTGCGCGAAGCGTTCATACATGCGGTATAGTGATCGCTTCATTAACAATTTTCGTGTATTTTTCGATTCCAATGCAACGAGGATGCTGCATTCAGTGACCTTTTTTGTTTCCATGTGCGCGAAGCGTTCATACATGCGGTATAGGGATCGCTACATTAACGATTTTCGTGTATTTTGTTATACCAATACAACAAGATTGCTGAATCCATGATGTTTTTTTCGTTTTCATGCTCGCGAAGCACTCATATATGCGATGTAGTGATCGCTGCATTAACGATTTTCGTGTATTTTTCGGATTCCAATAGGAGGTTGCTGCATCCAGTGTTTTTTATGTGCGCGAAGCGCCCATACATGCGATATTATGATCACTGCATTAACGGTTTTCATGTATTTTTCGTATTTCAATACAACGAGGTTGGTGCATCCAGAATTTTTTTTTGTTTTCATGTGCGCCAAGCGCTCATAAGCGTGATATAGTGATCAATGCATTAATGATTTTTGTGTACTTTAGTTTGTTTTAAATCTTCACAATAATCGTTAACTTTTTGCTGTAATTTTGCTGAAACGTGCATAAAAATTTTATTTCTTGAATCTCATATAATCTTTTTTATATCTATCGTATTAAACTTGTGAAAAAAATATTTATATTTAACTCGTAAATGTAACATCTAAAAAAATCAACCATTTGATTATAGTTTAATTTGATAATTCTATATTTCCATTCTCATTCTCTTGTCCAAAAATGTCTGAACGAATCAAATTTCACATCCGGATGCACTCTAGTCGTTTCATTAAACTCCAACAACTGTTTGACCTTACTTTTGTCTAACAAAGGGAGTATCTTGTTGCTTAAATTGCTTGTGAAAGAACTAATACGTCCTTAATGGTAGAAAACTCACTAAATTAGTCGATTCGTTTTGATGTAAATCAAACACTCTTTTTAGTTCCGTTAGCAACTGGTCACGGTTGTTGGCGTTCACATTTTATTCAACAATTTTTTCGTACAACTTGGCATTCTTAGTAAAATTCGTGTAACAGCGTTTGCCTAGCAAGAAACACCATCAGTGTTTGACAGTTTTAAACACAATTTTCTTTTTTCAAAGAGGGCTCAGCATAGTTAGTATTAACTGCTGCTTGAATGGGTTTACGCTTAATGTTTTGTTCGCTACCGTAGGGCTCTGGCAATATGTTGTAACGTGTATTTTTGGCAAATTAAAAGGCACGCGCAATTTGTTGTATTCTTCTACAGCCTTTTTTTTGCAAGAAATTGTGCAAGGATTAAAATCAATCAGTAATTTTGGCAATTGACGAGCGCGAGATAAAGCTACATAAACCACACCGTCTTCGAAACAGGCTATGCTGGCGTCATTGCTCATGAAGCAAATATTATTCATAACTAAAGTTTAACTAATTCTCTTTAATTTCTCTTTAAAGTTTAACTAATCTTTTTAAATTATTCAAAAATTAAACTTTATTTCTATAAGAAGTAATCAGTAACATGTAATTCAGATATTAAATTATGTGGTTATCAATTGAGGCTTTGATCGTATATATTACGCAATGTAAAATCAACAAAATTGCCCCACTATGAGACAATCATATTTTTTTTTTACAATGAAGTCTAAAAAAAAAAAAAAAAAAAACGTCATTTTCACTGTCTCAAAATTTACATCCGTATTTTAGGTAGCTTTCTTTACAAAAAGCTACCTATTGCAGCCGTTCGGAGGAAAGCGATTTCAAAAAATTTTGGTATATTTTCATCGATCATGACCCCCAGACCCCGAAACCACCCTCTGTTCAAAATTGATATATATATATATATATATCTGACCTATGTCACACTGTAACTCTCGTATTTATGAACCGATTTGGATGTAATTCGGTGTGTACATAGTACATACCAATGTCTCGACCGAGTTCGTTGACCAGCTCCATCCGCCATTTTGTTTCAAAATGGCGGCCATTTAAAATTTAAAAAAAAAAATTTAAATTTGAAATGTGGTACCAAAAAATTGAAAATGGAAAAATATTTTTTTCTTATGTATTTGACCTTTATACAAAGACTCCGTAGCAGCTTTTGTTTCGTCTATATCTTAAAAAATGGCTGAGTTATAGCATTTTGAATTTCTAGCGAAGCTGACATTTTGAAACGTCCTGAATTTTGTCACGCGATAAAAGGCGTATTTAGGAACCAATTTGGATCTAACTTCGTTTATACACAGTACAGACCAATGTCTCGAACGAGTTCGTTGGCCAGCTTCATCCGCCATCTTTTTTAAAAATGGCGGCCATTTAAAATTTTAAGAAAAATTTAAATTTGAAATGTGGTAGCAAAAAAATGAAAATTGAAAAAATATTTTTTTCTTATGTGTTTGACCTTGATAAAAAGATTCGGGAGCAGTTTTTGTTTTGTCTATATCTTAAAAAATGGCTGAGTTATAGCATTTTGAATTTCTAGCATGGCTGACATTTTGAAACGTCTTGATTTTTGCCACGTGATAACAGACGTATTTATGAACCGATTTGGATGTACCTTGGTGTGTACATAGTACATACAAATAACTCAACCGAGTTCGTTGACCAGCTTCATTCGCCATCTTGTTTCAAAATGGTGGCCATTTAAAAAAATTAAAAAAAATAAATTTAAAATGAGATACCAAAAAATTGGAAAATAAAAAAGATTTTTTTTGTATGTGTTTGACCTTAATACAAAGATTCCGGAACAGGTTTTGTTTCGTCTACATCTAAAAAACTGGCTGAGTTATAACATTTTGAATTTCTATTGTGGCTGACATTTTAAAACGACCTGATTTTTGTCACGCGATAACAGGCGTATTTATGAACCGATTTGAATGTAACTTGGTCTGTACATAGTACATACCAATGTCTCGACCGAGTTCGTTGGCCAGCTTCATTCGCCATCTTGTTTCAAAAGGGTTGCCATTTTTAAAAAAAAATGTAATTTAAAATTTAAAATGAGGTAATAAAAAATTGGAAAATGAAAAAGATTTTTTTTATGTGTTTGGCCTTGATACAAAGATTCTGGAGCAGTTTTTGTTTCTGAAAATTTGTTCTTTTGTTTATATCTTAAAAAGTGGTTGAATTATAGCACTTTGAATTTCTATCATGGCTAACACTTTGAAACGATCTTGTATTTGTCACGAAGTACCACACTTATTCGCCTATTTCGATGGAAGAAGGCATGTATAGTATACATCAATATCTCGACCAAGTTCGCTGGCCAGCTTCATCAGCCATCTTGTTTCAAAATGGCGGCCATTAAATTAAAAAAAAATTATATTTAAAGTGAGGTGCAAAAAAATTAGAAATTGAAAAAGGTTTCTTTCTTAAGTATTTGACCTTGATATAAAGATTCAGGAGCATTTTTTGTTTGTCTTTATCTTAAAAAATGGCTCAGATATAGCAGTTTCAATTTCTAAAGTGGGTGACATTTTGAAAAATGTGATTTTTTGCCTGCGACAGCACTCGTATATATCAACCGATTCCGATATGAGTGAGCATGTGCACAGCAATTACTAAGGTCTCGACCAAGTTCACTGGTTAGCCTCATCTACCATGTTGTCTTAAAATGGCAGGCACTTTAAAAAATCGCCGAATTTGGCAGCCAAATATAAGTGACTTTAAATAAAACCCGGCACTGGCCGGAAGGACTTTTTCATATTCATATTTACTATTTCATAATTATTTTAACGTACCATAGATTATTAATAAACATAGTCCCAAATCTGATGTTACGTTTGCCAGTTACAATTTTGCATCCGAAAATCTGCACTGTTGACTTGAGGTTCTAATTTGAATAACGGCAAAATCTACAAATTTATGCCTCTTTAGACGTATCTATTATATATGTAAAATCCAAACGGAAATTTCGTTCCGAACGCCTAGATTTCGAGTTCTACTGCATGGATTTTTACGGAACTAATACCATTAGATAGGTATCATTTTAGGGGAGGTTTTAAGCTATAACACATCATTCTACCTATATTAGCTATAGAATTATGACGGAAAGTTCTGTTATTTTGGACGATAAGGTTTACCATTTTATTTTTTGGCGAAATTTATCGCTGGTAAAAAAAATTGAAACAGCTATTACACCTCGAAACATAAAAGGAAAAGTTGTTACTAATTTTAATTAAAAAAAAAAGAACGAAGAAAAAAAGAAGAAAAAATTTCGATTTAATGAGTGATAATATTAAAAAATGAAAATATTTAATTTAAACATGTAAGTTAAAATATTGCAATTGAAATAAGATTTGGCTCTTTATCTTTTGCGTCAGGTTAAGAAAAATGCATCTGAAAAATTGATAGGATGATATCAAGGAATTTTCGATAAGTGCATGCTCAGAAATATTTGAAAAAATTATATGATATTCTTCTTATGAGGATTATATAGAACATTCTTCTGGTGACACATAATATGTTTATTAAAAAAAATCCCCAGAACCTCGATTTAGCGTTTGTACAAAAATAATGAAAATTTAATTTTTTTGGCGATTTAATGCTGGTTGGGGCACAATAAAATTTTGAATGATACTTTTTTTATGATAAATAATTTTTAAGTAAAACCTTTTTCTACTCTTCATACGAAGATAGTTAGATTAAGTTTAACGTAATAAAAACATTTTTATTACTACAGTTTTGTCATATACCTTTATATGTGTATATATTAAATTTTTATTATCGTAATTATACGGTTTAAAACAAAATTTCAGTTTATTAAATTTTTTCCAAATTCAAAATTAATGTCCGATTCGGAACATTGGCAATTTTATTTCGATATTGTTAGTGTCAGAAACAAGAAATGAAGGTTATTGTTGCCCTGGAAACAAGTATTTAATATAAAATGCTTAATGGTAGCATTTTTAATTAGCCAACTACTTTTAAAACAAATTTAAAACTTTACTGCTTGATTATCCCGTCGACAAAATAACTATCGCCAAACTATAAGATAAATGCCAATAATAGCTGATCGTAAATTTTACATTCACTTGACATTAAACACGGTACACGTGTTTGTTGCGTCATCAAGTGATTTTTAATTTCACTTCTATTTGTAATTTTACTAATGTTTACAAATTTATTTATTCTTTCGTTGTTTAAAATAAAAATTTTGTCAATTTGTATAATTTGGCGAGCAGTTTGGCAATTTATATAATTTGGCGAAATTGGTTGAATGAATAATCAAATAGTACCCTTAAATCATTTCCAGCCGGTGAAGCCATGTAAAATTAAATAACTACTGCAACACGAAATTTGTATATATTATATACGCTTAAAGATAAAAATTAATACGCTAATCCTTCGTTTAAGTTTAAATTCATTGAGTTTTAGGCATCTAAACACTTATTTAACAAGCAATTTTCAAATGCATTTAAATATCTTGCATTTGGAATGGAAATGTGTTGGCTAGGCAAATAGCGTGGAACGTTCGTCATCTTTGCGTCAAATACTCGAATATATATAGATTTTTTTCAGATTTTTACTGGGATTCTGCCGCCAAATTTGACTGATTTTTTACTACATACATGAGTAGTTTTAAAAGCATTTTTCTTTTCAAAATAATTTGAGTATGGTCTTTAAGGAGACAATCCTTGTGGTAACAATTTTGTGTTTGATTTGGTCTTTTTTATTTCTAACTCTTCCATCATGTGACTTACAGACGAAACTAGCAGATGTAATTGTAAAAATGATGGTACTTATAATTTACATGTTATATGTTTATTTGTGATTTTTGAGTTCACTTTTGTCGCCAAACAATTTGATTTTAAGCCAAAAAGATGTAAGCGTGAATTGGGTTCAAGCGATGTTTACAAGAAAGGTGATTTTGCAAGTGTACGAACGCATTTTTTGAGTATTTTTTAAAATTCAAATGTACAATATATAAATAGCAATTAATATTTTAAAAATGGAGTCAGATATTTTAATTTTAGTATAAATGTCTCCCACACACGCACATACATACCGTAAAATAATTTAATTTTAGACATTTAAAAAATTTCTCATCGTACTTTACTGCGAAAGCATGTCGGTTTGTTTTCCCCAAATTTGTGAGTTTTATAACCTCGAAGCCAGATTAGCTAATATCGTCCATTCTTTTTTTAAATAAAAAAACATATCGCCAATTTCCCTTATACAAACGTTCAATGCTTGCAATGTTAGGTAGTAAAGATTGTTCATAAGAAAATGTAAGCAATTATGCGTTACTTCTGTCACGAAAAAAGACATTTTGCAATAAAAATGGCTTTCTGAAATGACTTTTCGATATTCCATTCCATTCGTCATTTATTTTTTTTTCATATCTTCCCTTCTTTTAGAAATGTTATAAAAAGATATTGGATGAATCCTCCATAATCAGCCACCTTACAGTTGGCGAATTTACTGTATAGTGTTGGAAGATTCGTTTATATTTGAAAGGAACCGTGGACGGTAAATCCGATTTCAGAAGATTACGCGAAATTTGTACTTTTAGGAATTAGCGATTAGTAAATTTATGATTTTTTAGTATGGAAATAAACGGACAAAAGAAGATTTACTAATAGATAGTTTTCATGTGCAGTTATTTTACTTTCATTAAAAAAGCATTAATTTGAATGCACAAAAAAAGTTTTTCAAATGCCAAAGGTGGCCAATGGAACAATATTTGTTCATTTAGCCTAGGTTTTTTTAAAAAAGGACCTCAAATTCAATTAAAATTTCAATCATTATAAAATTTTGGCTGATGCACAGCCCGAGCAGCTGATCGTAGTGACAAATTTTAGGTATATTTTACTATCACTAAAAAAGCATTACTTTGAATGTACAAAAAAAAAAAAAAAAAAAAAAAAAAAACTTTCAAATGCCAAAGGTGGCCAATGGAACAATATTTGTTCATTTACTCTAGGTTTTAAGAAAAAGTACCTCAGATTCAAATAAAATTTCAATCATTATAAAGAAATTTTGGCTGATGCACAGCCCGAGCAGTTGATCATAGTCGCAAATTAACGTTTTTAAATTTATTTAGGCAACAAACTGATGAATAATGACGTCTTGAAAAAGAAAGCTTATTTCTCCGTCTTATTACGGCCACACCAGCGGCCGAGAGGTTATGCTCTCGAAGCTGGTAGACGGGAGGTGCTGGGCTCGAACCCAATCGCGCCCGTCGGCCTAATCGTTCGGAGTTTTCGTGGTTTTCTTCGAACCATGGATTTCCATGCATAAATACGGGTTGGTTCCCTTAGAAAGACCCCCACGGAGGGCACTCACCCCTTGGGCCTATATCCCATGCGTAGATAATCGGCCGTCAAAAAAACAACCAACCGTCTTATTACGCTCATTAGAGAAATGCGAAAAAAATCTTCGGTTTGCCAAAAAGACCACTACTAAAAATTTTGCATAATTAACTTTACTTATCATTTGCAAAGAGTTTTGATAGTGAAAGATCTAAAAATCTATCAACAGCAATTTGACATTATTTAATGGAATGTAGTTTGGAGCGTATATACCATGTTTTGTAGCTAACTCTGGTACATTTTTAGCCATACCATTACGAACATTTCTAACGTTTCACATCAAACTTGGTTGTGGATCCGATTACGGATGATTGGGAAGATTTTATTGAATGAAAACTATAGGTTTAGTTTTCTATTTGAATTAGTTATCGAGGTTATTTTCCTAGGTTAATAGTTGCATGATTAAAACTGGTATGTAAAAAGAAATGGCAGTTAAAATGACATTATTTTAATTTCATTCACACAATTCCGCTTTAAATATCCACTTTTACATGATTCACATATTTTAAAATATAAAAGTTAAATACTGTTTTGATTGTATTTACTCTACTGGAAATCGAAGATAAGAATTTGTAGAGAAAACCTGCCAAAAGAAGACGCATATTACCAAATATAATGTAACGTAGAGAGAGATTGTATTTATGTTATCAGATCAGCACGAAGTACCAAGCTGAGAAGCCCGGAGTAAAAGACCTAGCAAACGAAAGTGAATAACCCGAACATTCTTTAAGTTAAATTGTCAATCTCTGCAGCCATTGTAATTCTCTCTTTTTTAGTAGTGTGGTGATATGATAGTAATGGCCGCATTTCCCTCCCAAACTCTACATGATGTACTAAAGAGTTGCTTCTGAACTACCCGTATTTCGTCTAACGCATCAGATAATATAATAGCGCAATTGCATCCGATGCGTATTCAGAAAATGCAGAAGGATCTTCCAGGTGAAGGTCCATATTAGTTTAAAATACAGGGTCGGATTTTCCATTTCGTTTGATTGAAGGTTTATTTGAAAAATGGTCCAGCGCAGCGGGCTCAGCCTGCTAGTTCGTAATAAAATAATTAGTTTTATGAAAAGAAACACTCATTTAATTTTTACTATGACGTCATTTTCACTCAGTGAAATCCTCTGAGATTAGTGTCTCAATCTATGAAAAAATATTGAAATATAAGAGCTTTAGGAGTAGAAATGCGTTTTTTAAATCGTGACGTCATTTTCTGTTTAAAAGTTTTAAAAAAAATATTTTTAATTGTTATACGAAAATGGCACCCGTAATGATATGGTAATTTTCCATTATTTCTCTCAAAACAAAGTACACGTGTTATCATTTTTTAAAATTATTGTACTGTTTTTCAGGGAGTGGCAACACGAAAGAAATGATTGAATTTGAAAGTGAAAAATGAGAGATTTCTATAATGTTAAATTATGGAAAGACAAATTCGATTTTCGCAGGGATTGTCAAATATACAAAGATGAAAAAAATATAAATTAAGTTTTATCAAGAGGATAAAATAAACCAAAAACGAAGTTAATCGCTAGCTACACTTTGTTGAACTTTGCGCCTTCTTTTTTCCTTTAAAGTTAAATAAAAAATTACAGTAAGCTACAGTAATTTTTCGAATGCTATCATTTTATTCGTCTCGTCGAGTTCTATCTTTCAGAAAAAAAAAAAAAAAAAAAAAAAATCACTGTCGTATGTCAACTGGTTCGCCAGAATTTTTAGAAAAACGTTCGAATTTTCTATTTCTTAAACATATTACAGCAAGTACCGCGTTTGCTATGATGAAACAAGAAGCTTCTCAATAAATAAATACAGAAAGTAAGAAAATATGACGTTATACTTAAAACAAAACATAAAATACATTTTACCGATACTGATTGCTAAGCTTAAATATCAATTACATATAGAACAGATTTTTCTGTCAAACATGATGTCATGGCTCATTTGAAAAGAAAATGAACATATTATTAAAGAGAGAATTTTCCGAGGAGAAAAGTGAAGTCTTGTTAATATTACAGCATAGATGATTATTATGAAAATATGAGATATGATTTTTATAGTAAAAAAAGACATTTTCAAACTTTGATTAATGAAACAAGAATATTCTAAATAAATAAATACAGAAAGTAGGAAAATATGACGTCATACTTAAAACAAAAAAATGAAATACATTTTACCGATACTGATTGTTAAGCTTAAATATCAGTTACATATAGAAATAATTTTTCTGTCAAACATGATGTCACGATTCATTTGAAAAGAAAATGAACATATAATTAAAGAAAGAATTTGCCGAGGAGAAATGTATTAATATATGATATGTTATATTAATAGCATAGATGATTATTATTAAATAGTTTATACTGATTCAACGCCAATTAATTTTGCGCTTATAACTTCCACCATGAGGAAGTAATAGTAGTAAAATTGATTTTTAATGTTCA
This sequence comes from Maratus speciosus, assembly GCA_963932465.1. NCBI lineage: Eukaryota > Metazoa > Arthropoda > Arachnida > Araneae > Salticidae > Maratus > Maratus speciosus. Next base: position 374,550,210 of record OZ010790.1, on the reverse strand, counting down.
CTGTATGATATATATCTATACAGCAGTTAAAGGTAGCTGACACATATTCAGTGCAATTTTAATAGTGGTTATAGCGTCCCGTGGCAGGAAATTGGGTAACTTAATTTAAATACAATTTATTTTTATGTTTTTTAAATAAATTGTCAGAATAAGATTCTGCTACTGTGTAATTTATGGTTTGATAATTTTTTTTTTACATAATTAGGATTTTTACGACGGTATCGCCCTTTGAGGGGAATTGTATAACTAAAACTTTTAACGTTTTCTCATATGAGAACCACACTTGAAATTAAAATGAGCCAATATAGACTCAACGTTTCTTTCTATCTTTTTTTTCTGCATTTATACTGCCCCCTGGCCGGAAACAGGATAACTAAATTTAAATAAAATTGATTTTTCTTTTAAAGTCGTCATAATAAGTCTCTGCTGCGTCAGTTTTATGTTTTGGTTAAAAAAAGATGAATAAATATAAAAAAAAAAATACATGATACGTTGCACTGCATTTCTAAAATTTTGAAATACATTTTTTAAATGTTTTTAAACATACTTCAAATTAAAATTAAGTAGGGAAATTTAAACTCAATCACTGCAGACTAACATATACGTTATTATATAACATGTACGCTACTATATGGTAGCGTATTACTTTCGCCAAAATTCGCCTAAAAAGCATAGCTGGGTTTAGCAACATCCAAACCCTATCCAAATAATCATTGAATAAGCTATTTTCTACCCAGTTTAATGGTCAGAGTTTTTGTCAAGGGTTTGCGCGATTGGTCAGAATTTCGATTGTAGTTTATGTAGGGTTAGTTAGTGACTAAATCTAAGTAAACCTGATTTTTTATGCTTTTATTATAGTTTTGTTAAACTCAATTTAGAAAATTTTATCCAAACTACAACAACCTGCATTAGTGCACTTGTGAAACATTTTGGATTAATCATAGGTAAATTACACTGGTTATCAAAATTAAATGATAATGAGAAAAAATATGCTCACTAATTTAATGTTGCAATCAATGCCCAATGCTGCAATTATTTTGTGTTAATTAAATACTATTGAATTCATAATTGCACTTCCGCGTACACGTTAGCGTCGCAAATATGCAAATTAGATGATTGACAATATGGTGCGCAATGGACGTATGTTGGAGTTCTAGTCTGTAGTGTTGTTTAAAGGGAATGTGGCGTAATGTGATCAGTATTTATTAGTTTTGGATCAAAGGCATCATTTAAGTTAAGCTCAAAAGTGGCGAATAATTGGTAGAATCGAGGAAGGTCAAACGCACATGGAGGTTGCCCAAGATTTGAATATCCCTCAAAGTGTCATATCAAGAGTTTCGAGTCGCTTTTTAAGCACTGGATCCGTTGATACACAGCCTGGTCAAGGGAGACCAAGAGCAACAACTGCATCCGAAGACCGTTTTTTGTCATTGTGGCTCGAAGAAACCGTGAAGCGACTACAAGAGATTTGGTTTGAGACATTCAGGCCGCCACAAGAACTCGAATTAGCCGTTCTACCGCTGCACGGAGGCTTAAGGAAGGTGGAATGTAAGCGAGAAAACCAATAGTTTGTGTCCCACTCCAGCTTCCAAAGGGGCCCGTTTAAACTGTTGCTGTCGTTATGTTCAATGGAGCCAAGAAGACTGGGCTCGAACGGGATATTTCACGGACAAGGGAAGGGCTAGTTGCGTCTTCCTTTATCACTCCAGATCAAAACACGTCTATAATCAGTGTTCAGACTATATCTGGACTCGTCAGCAAACAATACTTGAGCCCAGTCTTCTTGCCTCCATTGAACATGACGAGGGCAACAGTTTAAACGGCACCTTTTGAAGCTGGTGTGAGTGGGACGCAAACTATTGGTTTTCTCGCATACAGTCCACCTTTTTTAAACCTTTGTGCAGCAGTATAATGGCTAATTCGAGTTCATGAGGCAGCCTGAAGGTCTCAAACCAAATCTCTTGTAGTCGCTTTGCGGTTTCTTCGAGCCACAGTGACAAAAAACGGTCTTCGGATGCAGTTGTTGTGCTTGGTCTCTTTTGACCAGGCTGCCTAACAACGGATCCAGTGCTTAATTAGCGGCTCGAAGCTCTTAATATGACACATTAAGGGATATTAAAATCTTGGGCGACCTCCATTTGTGTTTGACCTTCCTCGATACTACCAATTATTCGCCATTTTTAACCTTAACTTAAATGAGCCTTTGATCCATAACTAATAAATACTGATCACATTCAGACACCATATTCACTTTAAACAACACTACAGACCAGAATTCCAACATACGTCCGTTGCGCAACACATTGTCAATCACATAATTTGCATATTTCCGACGCTAACATATGCGCGGAAGTGGGTATTGGTTGCAACATTAACTTAGTGGGCATACATTTTCTCATTATCCTTTAATTTTGATGACCAGTGTATTCACAAACTGTGATGCGATACCGCATGAATAAAATCCTAATGATAGTAACCTCCGTTAATTTTGAAATGAGTTCGTCTGAATGCAATAGTTATTAAAAAACTCTAGATATTAAACAAAACATAATTTGTAGAACAAATAAATAAATAAAAATAACTATTTCCTATATATTGTTTAAGCCCGAGAAGAAAGGGATATCAAGATATTCCATTCATTTAGTTAAATTTTTGTTAAATTCATTTAGTTAAATTTTTGTAACAAATAAATTAAACCAATTGAACATTAAAAATAAAAATAAAATTCAAACAATATGATATTTAAAACACCCTGAAAACTTAGATTCGTTTAAATGAAATTGAAATAAAGCTTAGAATTTTTCCATTTTTAAGTTGCGAATATTTGTATTTCAGATTTTGTATTATGTTTATAGCAGGTGTATATAAAATGATAAGATACATGCAAAATACGAACCTTTAAAAAAGTCTAAGATTTATTTCGATTTCATTTGAACGAATCTAAGTTTTTAAGGTGTTTTAAGTATCATATTGTTTGAATGATATTTTTATTTTTGATGTTTAATTGGTTTAACTTATTTGTCGCAAAAATTTATCATTAAATGTAGAACTAACTGAATGGAATATCTTAATTTCCCCACCCCCCCTTCTCGAACCTAAAAAATGTATATGAAATACAATTTTTTTTTAATTTGTTCTGCAAACTATGTTTTTGTTTATTTTAGAACTATACCATTAAAGACTGACGTTGCATTTTCGCAAAATTATATTTGTGATGTTTGCCCTTTTTTTTGATACCAGTAAAAAATAAAAGTAAAATTTGCCTTATTTAATTAGCATGATGATAATTAATATGATGGTATTAACATAACACAAGACCTTTTGCCGAGAAGACTGCGACCTATGCCCCCCCCCCCTCCCACATCCCAGGATTCTGAACACATGTGTTAGTTGACAAGGTGCGTTTCTTTGGGGAGCAGGGAAAACTGCGAGTAGGGGATTCTAAAACTTAAGTTCCTGAGTTCAACAAGCGAAAAAAAAAAGTAAAAAAAAAAAAAACAACCACAGTTCAGTGATTTATAAAGTAAAAGTAAGTGTTTAACAAAAAGTGGTGTGAACTGAATAAAATTCCTCTAAAGTATGCTGTTTCTTAATGGGTTAAATAATTTTATTTACTAGTAAAAAGTGATATCCTTTAATAAAATATCCTGCTTAACACTAGAACCGCCATAGCGGTCATTTTGACCGGCAAAAAGTGAAAATATTTCGATTCGAACCAGAAATTTTTTTCGAAAATAAGTTAAATTTGTACCACGGAGAAATATGTTAAATAAATAAGTTAATTAGTTTTAATTAAAAATTCTGGTGTAAAATAGTTTTATAGCACTTGAGTAAAATTTCCGGCGGTTCTAGTGTTAATAGACTATCTCAACTTATTTAAATGTCCATTATATTAAGCAGAATTTAATGTAACTTATATTTAAAAAAGCCAGTTATAAAGGAAAAAAACGATTTTAACAGCGAATTATGTGACACCCATTAAAATAATTACTATCAGACTATTATTCAGCTAATAAGAAGGTGATGCCTTAAAAAATGAAGTGACTACGTTTTTCTCACATTTATTCTAAACAGTTTGACCCTGAACGGACTTACTTAAGATGTGCTTTTAGTGATAGGCTTCTGTTTTGAGTCAGATATTAATTAGTGGTACCACTTCGTAGTGTCACTATTAAGCTGATTGATGTCTGTCCTTGAAAACGTTAGACAGGAAAAATTGGTGCAAACGAAGGTGTTGCATGATTTTCTGAACACGTGGAAAAGGACACGCCTATACATGTGTCTTTCTAGTTTGCATAATTCTGGGTGTTAAAATGAAAGGAAGTAAGACTTCAGGAAGATATATTTATATATTATTTTAATTCAAAAATATATTATTTTCATTTGATGTATGTTTTCTAAATATCCGCTTACATTATATTTTGAGATTTAGATTTTAACATTCCTTTGTTATATTTCACATTCAAAATTTTTAGAAATTTTTATACAGTAACAGTTTTTAACATTGCATATGTGTTCAGCTGTTTCATTTGTTTCAGTAACGTGATTACACAGGAAAACAAAATTCTGTATCATCACTCCTCTTTATTATTAACGGCATAAGTTAATAAAACAGTCTCTACTTCTATAGAGCATTATGAATAATTTTTTTAATTAGTAAACATAGTTCATACAATTTAATAAACAAACGCTTTGCAAATTATTTCTCAGTGATACGTTTTATATAGCGCAGGAGAATAAAAAAAAACATTAAATCACCTACTTTTCTTTTAAGAAGTATTTTATCTCTTAATGTACCCACTACGCTTAAACTGCCAATTTTTGGCAAATATCACTGTTTTTACTTTCTTCTATACAAGAATAAAGTATTGGATTCGTGAAAAAATTCGTCATCCGGTTTTCGACGAATTTATACGTTTTAGAAAGTTCTGAACACGAAATGACTATTTTTAGAAAATGTCTGTCTGGTAGTCTGTCAGTTTTTATGTGAGTCTGTCTGTTTGTATGATACACAAATTTTGTGGGCGCTCTATCTCAATAACTAATGCACGGAGTTAAAGAAATAGATTGAGTTAGTTTCTGATATGAATTAGTGCTGATTACGTTTTGGTTTAAATCGCCCAAAAGGTGGCGTTGCTATGCTGCATTATTCATGATTTCCACAATAGCTATATTTCAAGAACTAATGCACGAATCTTCATCAAACTTCAGATTCAGTAAGACCGTGATAAAATTGGTGCTGATTAGTTTTTGGTGTAAATCGCCCAATAGATGGCACTGCCATGCTGCATTTTTCACGATTTCCGCTATAGCTCTATCACAAAAACTAATGCACAGATTTTCATCAAACTTCAGAGTCAGTTAGACGTTGACATAAGTTGATGCTACATTTTTCAGGGTTTACACGATTTTAACGCTAGTCATACCTCAAGAACTAATATAGGGAATTTAATCTTCATATTGGGCATAGATTTTCACTCAATTTTGGCCCTGTGATAGCGAATTTCGAAGTATTAACATGTATGAGATAGAAAAAAGTTTTGGAATTGACTGACTGTTTTTGTACTATTCATGTATGTAAAACTATTGATTTGTGTGATTACAATTAGCTACGCAAAATTATTTTTGTTTTCTTCGAATGATCAGTAGAACTGTAGTAATGGCTGCATTTGTTTCAGATCTCAAACCGAAAGTGTGCATTTAATTAACCTTAAAAAGAAAATATTTTCTAATATTAAAACTAAGGAAAGTACAACATATGAGTATGGAAATTTTTAAGAACATGCGCACTGTAAAAAAATACGACCAGTTTTCCTGTAGGAATAAGAAAAATAGTTGCCCATATCGTTCCGGAAAAATTTACGATCCAGCTCGGAATAAAATCCGTAAAATACCGTTTTATTGACTATTTCCTTTTTTACGGATTTTATTCCGAGCTGGGACGGAAAAGTTTTCGGTACGATAAGGGCAACTATTTTTCCAATTCCTACAGGAAAACTGGTCGGATTTTTTTTACAGTGTGGAAAAATGTTCTAACTACAAAACTTATCCTTATATTTATGTTAGACTGGTTACCTACTTTTCATATGATGTTATGAGTTCAATGAACTGTCGCTCTAAACATCCGCGGAGCTTCTGAAATATTTAAGATATTTTTATAAATTATCGTATAGAAAATATAAGAAAACTCTCCATAATGATAATTTGAATGGACAGATCTATGAAAGATTTGATTTTGTGGCTTACATTGTAGTGCATAACATTATTAATGTATAAGAGGAAGAAGGTTAAAATCAGACATATTGTTATAAGTTGCTTCTTGAAACCAGAGTTGCCACCATAATTCAACGAGACTTTTCGCAAGTATTTCTCACTTATCCTTATACAATAATCCTTGGAAATATTAAAAAGAAGTTGCACCCAAATGATTTATTTAAGAAACGAAATTGTCTTTTATATATTAATCTACTTTTAACAACCAGTATTATAACCAATTTTGCTTCATTTAAAAATCTGTGTGCCAAGGATTGTCGAGTGCCTCAAGTGGTGACGCAAAACAGAAACTTGAAGGCTCTGTAACACAGAGGAAATACAGCTAAATATTCATATAGACACTTTATAAAAACTTTAGATTCAGTTAGTCCCTGATATAGATTGGTTCTGATTACTCTTTGGTGTAAATCGCATAAAAGGTGGCACAGCTATGCTGCATTATTTATGATTTCCTCAAAAGCCTATATCTCAAGAACCAATGCACATACTTCAGATTCGGTTTGTCCTGGTATAAATTGGTGCTGATTAATTTTTGTTGTAAATCGTCCAACATGTGGCACTGCTATGCTACATTTTTCACGATATTCGCAATAGCTATATCTCAAGAACTAATGTGCATATTTTCATCAAACTTCAGATTCAGTTTGTCCCTGATATAAATTGGTGCCGATTAGGTTTTGTTGTAAATCGTCCTACAGGTGGTGATGCTATGCTGCATTTTTCACGATAGATCCGCAGTAGCTCTATTGCAAGAACTAATGCACGAATTTTCATCTTCTTATATTTAGACTTTGGTAGTTCCTTATTTGCTTCGATGCAAATAAAGATATTAGTAAATACGTTAATTAGCGAAATACTAAGCGGTTTTACTTTTCTAAAATTTGCCACACTGTTAAAAGAAAAAAAAATTACTGCCAGTTTTCCGGTTGGAATCGGAAAAATAGTTTCCCTTATCGTACCGGAATAATTTCCGACCCAGCTCGGAATAAAATCCGTAAAAATAAGGAAATAGCCAGTAAAACGGTATTTTACGGATTTTATTCCGATTTTACGGATTTTATTCCGATCTGGGTTGGAAATTATTCCGGTACGATAAGGGCAACTATTTTTCCGATTCCTACCGGAAAACTGGCATTATTTTTTTTACAGTGCATAGTGTCTGTTTTTTATAAATAATAAAATTGAATTAACAGAACAAATTCTAAAATTTGTAATTTTTTCTTGTACGAATATCTTTTCCCTATTCAGGGATATCGCTGACGTTAGTGATCGTGGCATTTGTAATCGTAGCCACACTGTAAAAAAAATCCGACCAGTTTTCCTGTAGGAATCGGAAAAATAGTTGCCCTTATCGTACCGGAAAATTTTCCGACCCAGCTTGGACTAAAATCCGTAAAAAAAGGAAATATTAAATAAACGGTATTTTGCGGATTTTATTCCGAGCTGGGTCGGAAATTTTTCCACTACGATAAGGGCAACTTTTTTTCCGATTCCTACAGGAAAACTGGTCGTATTTTTTTACAGTGCACAAATAAGTTACGCAACTGAATTTTTGACATAGTTTGAAAATTACAAATTTGTATTTTCGTTAACATTAAACTGTTTTTGAAGTCATATGGCGTTCTGTGACTCTTAAATATTGAGACCCAGGTTAGTGCAGTCATGAATGCGGCCCTGTCGAAAATAGAATATATTAAGATTTTAATGTACTAAAATAGTAAGATTTAAATGTTGTATTTGTGAGTTCGAAACACATTTATTGAAATACTGCTTCAAGATGGTGTAAATTTACTGTTGAAAAAAAAAAAATGATGCATTTTCTGTCGTGCATTGAACAGATAAAACGTTACGCTTTCCAATTGAAAGGATCTGCCTTAAATAAGTTAAAAAATGTTTGCAAGTGACTTTGGGGATATAAATCTATCATTTCGGCGAATCAGTGTAGATCTAAAGGGAAAGATTTGTGATTTTACAATTTTCGATAAAAAACAGACTGTAGCTGTTTGCTAGTTCAGAATGACTAGGGCAGGCCTTTTGTATAGTTCTCTCTCATCCCCCCTCATCCCCCCCCCAAACGATGGTGATTATTCTGCCAAAAATTATCGTATAAAAATGTGACTGGGGCCAATCGCTTAATAAAGACATTTGTAGTAATAACAATCTACTATTTAATGCTGTACTTAAATTTTGTTTAACCCTAGAATGCTACCCTTTACCATTCGTCCCTCAGACGAAATGTGGGTATGTTTGCTTAAAATCAATTTTAAAAGCTAATTAGAATAAAAGTGTACTACCTGCACATGACTTTATCACTTTCGATCTTCCAGTAAGCAGGAAAGCATGATTTATTTATTTTCAAAGCAATCTTTACACATATTAGCGCGATGTTCACCACCATTGCTCTGGAACACAGTAGGCATAAGTTGCGCGTAATACTACGAAAATATAATGAGCAAAATACACAATATTTCCTTTTTTAACAATCAGATTGTCCGGATTGATTAATGTTCATATCCAATTTCAATAGTTCTCTTATAATTGTGCTTGTTGATCGGGGCAAAGTAAATACGTTGAGACGCTTCTTCATCTATGGAGCAAGAATATCTTCACTTGGGTTTATCGCAATTTATTTCGGAATTTTGATCGTTGCTATGCACTTATATAACATGGGCATCCACTAAACTGATATTTAGCATCCCATAAAACACACATAGCGACCATCGGCGTTTTTTTATTACTGCCGGACATGTTATTACACATACTTTTGTGGAATTATACAGTTCTATGATTTCCGGTTTTCTATTTTCTTGATTAAAGTTTTCATGGAAAGTAGACAGAATAATAACACACTTCTTTGATTTTGTATAATAAATAATAATAGGCTTCTCCTTGTCACATGACTCAAAACCTTTTAGAATATTTTCAACCCGTTTACTTTTATTTGAAACACTGCGGTTTTCAGTTTTAGCTTCAAAATTTGACTTTATATTTTCACCCTCCAGGGTTTCTTTTTCAAGAATTGCCTTTCTTCATCTTTATTTTCAAAGGATAATTCATCATTTCCATCCCTATCGCTATCTACGATTTCGTCATTTTCAAGTTCAATAAACTTCAACTTTCTTTATTTTCTGATTTATCTCCAGAAATAGAATTATTTCCCCACTTTGCAGGTTTGTCAGTTTGGCCTCAATTTTTATTGGGCAATTTCACATTCATACCAGAAATTAAAAATAGTATTTTCTGCTTTGTTTAATAATAGACATTTCGTGATTACGTAAAGTAAAAATATATCTGTCGGAACTTCCGGTATGAATTTAAATTTTCAGAATAAAAAAGGAGGTCAAACTGGCAAACCTGCCACTCCTGTTCTTTTAATAGTTCGTTTCGGGATAGCCTAAGGTCTACCCCAAAAAATTACTGGATAGAACGTTTTGACATGTCACGGCAGTACAGGAAAAAAATTAATCTGATTCTCAAATGCAAACGTTACTGCTAAGTATTCGTCTGCGAGAGGAATATTGTTCTGAAAACGCCACATGTACGAATATTTCAGGAAGAAGGAATATCCTAAAGTGTAGTAGCCAAGGTCAAATGAAGGTACTGAGTGCAGGGCTGCTAGAGGCGACTATTTTTTAATTTTACCTCTCACCGCTTTCTTTTACAGTTTCCGAAAATCAGTAGCAGAAAAGAAACTTTTGTTTTATAAATGTTTATTTAAATCACGAAAATGTATTCTGTTTTTGGGAAAATAAACAACGCGTTTCAGAACCATGGATAACTCAAAAGTGCTTTATGTATAATTTTTATTCGTGGTTATATAATATTTTTAATTATTAAGAAACATTTGACTTTTTTGTAAGTGTATTGAACGTGCAACTTAAGACAAATTTTTTCTCATGAAGTGCGGCCCAACACAATTTTTCATCCAGTATTGTATTCAGGCACCTTCCTCCGGAAGGAATTCCTGTGGCTCTGGGAAGGACATTATAGACTTCCGGGGGGGGGGGGATTGCACTTTTTGACCATTGAAAGCACAAAATCTCAAATCTTACGGGGTGGGGATCTCATTGTTCCGGGGAGGGGGAATGTCTGCCCTGTGCAACTCCCTAAATTCAACACTGTTTTCATCTCATGTCTGGCGCGAGAAAATTTAAAAGGTTCGATAACCGTGAGTTAGACTATCTTTTCGCAACAATAGGGACATTTTACGTCCCTCAAATAAGCTGCAAATGAAATAAAGTTCTGCTTTTTTTTTTAGTTTATATTTCTGAAAGTTTGTTTTTCTTTTTTAAGTACGATACATCATCCGCTATTTAATACTAACAGTTTGATGAAATATTCTCTTTAAAATTATTTAAATACTGTACAAATTCTAGTTTTCTGATTTTCTGAATTGATAAATCGATCATAATTTCTTCTTGGCAGTTTCTGTTATTTTATACGATGATTTTTGAAAAACTTTCATCACAAACAAGAGAACAACTCAAAAACTTTAAATATAAAAAAAACTTAAATATTTCAAACTTTTTTTTATGAAATTATAAAAACTGTTATTTATGTGTGTATTTCTGCTTCAGTATACTAAGTCATGTAAATTAGAACAATTAGTTTTTAAATGTTTTTTAATATTTCATTTAAATTTATCATTACATTAAATTTATTAAACAACAAAATGCTAATAGCAAAATGCTAATAACAAAAATTATCTAATAACAAAGCACTAAGCCTCCAAAGTTTCGAACCATATCGAAATGGTATCCAGTTTCATTACTTTGAAATATGGTCGTAAATTGTATAAAATAAATAGCTTACAGTTACGTCATGTTCTTATCTTAATTTTTTGCATTTTTGAAAGTTTAGCGCTATCTACATAAAATTTTTTAAATTAAATTTTTATGTACTTAGACAAAACTTTAGATCAGGGGAAGCATTTTCGTCCAAACCGTACAGTTGTACATCCCTTACTACTTTGTTCGCACTTTGTTCATACGTTCACACTTTGAAATATTGTCGTAGATTGTACAAAATAAATAGCTTATAGTTTCTTATCTTAATTTTTTGCATTTTTGAAAGTTCAGCGCTATTTACATAAAACATTAAAAATAAAAATTTTATGTTAAAGTAGCAATTAAAGCCTTTGTGCAGGAATATTAAAAAGCCGAAAACCAACGTTTAAAAATGCACAAATAATACGTGAAAAGCAGCAAATAGCTGTTTCGAATCTACTAGCGAGATTCTTCGTCAGTGCATGCCATCTGAGCCATGCCATCTCAGCCTTGCTTTTTCTAGCACGCTGTGTCTTGCTCTGTCTTGCACTGAAGAAAAATCTCGCTAGTAGATTCAAAACAGCTGTTTGCCGCTTTTCCCGTATTATTTGTGCATTTTTAAACGTTGGTTTTTGGCTTTTTAAAATTTTATGTGCATAGACAAAACTTTAGATCAAGGGAAGCATTTTCATCCAAACCGTACTGTCGTATGTCACTTACGTCATTTACTTTTATTCAGTTTTAAAATATACCAAGTTCTTATAGATGTTCATATAATTTTTTTAAGCCCGTGAACCAATAGAATAAATAAATAAATAAATAAATAAATGAAGTGATTAATATTGATTTGATACAAGTAAATATTAAGGAAAAACAATAAAATCGACTTCAAGGGTTCAAGCGTATATACGAATAGTTACTCTATGCCAGTTCGCGTAATTTAGCGAGAATATTTTGATAAAAGAGATTGTTCTTTGTTGTCGATTTACATTTTTAATAACCTTGTTGAAAATATCATCCATTTTGAAACGTAACTGACGATCATATATTATTTTTTTACAAAAGAAAACAATACGGTGATTATTTTAAAAACGTATAGTAGTAATACTGCGTAATTTAACTTATTCAACTTTCGTGCAGAAATGCTAAAGTTACAAACTATGAAAATTAAAAAGTCCATAAAAGACGAAAAAGCCACTCACACAGAAATATATAACATTTTTAGATACGATACAACTGATATAACACCAACACCAAAACAACCTCTTTCCAACAACAGATGAAGTATCAAAATCGGTGCATCCGCTCTGAACTTATGAGTAGGCGTACATTAAACAGGAAATCAAACGAATTTCATTACCTTCTTTGTTTGAATTTGATTAATAAATTCAAAATTAAAAAAAAATTAATCAAAATGAATTTTTTTTCTCTTTTAAGAAAGCCTAAAGCGTAATATAAAAAGACATACCGAGCCATGTAAAATTCAGTGATTTATTGAAAGTATATTCATTACTGCCTATTTATTTGTTACGATAAAATGTCCTTTTTAACAATTCCACAAATTCTATTTAAACATGATATAGTTTAGATTTCAAACTTCAGCAAATCTATTTTGCCTAGATAGTCAGTTGTACTCTATTTCGAAACAATCATTTGATTTAATTATATCGATTTCCTTACAAATTGTACATGTAATTTACCTGTCGGTTATTTAACAATGTAATTTATAGGTCTTGAAATAGAAATAATATGTTTTCAAAAGCAGATTTAAATATAGTTTTAATTAATGATCGTCTAAAATTCTTTACCAAATTAACTTGAAATTTTATGTTTCACGATCGATAACATGAAGAAAATTAAAATAACTGTACATTTGGAAAATTTATGGACATATAAAATACATGGTGAGTTAAAAGTTTTTGACGTATTTTTTAATTCAATAAAAAAGCGAGATATTGGTGTAAAAGAGTGTGGCTCTAAGGAAACTGCTTCTCATGATTGAAAAATCTGTTTAACGCAATCGTAAATTAAAAAAAAAATGTACATAGATGTCTCTATAGTTTCAAAGTAGAAATAAACGCCAAAAACGCAATTTAAGTGGTTACAGTCAATTTTTTTTGTACAACCTACTACCATATTTCAACGTGTGTGTTCTTTGCAGTTCAAACCATATCAAAATGGTATCCAATTTTATTTGATACGTTGAAATATGGTAGTAGATTGTACAAAATAGATGCTTTGTTTCTGTTAAATCAATTTCTTTTGTACAATCAACTACAATATTTCAACATGTGTGTTCTTTGTAGTTCGAACCACACATTGAAATATAGTAGTATATTGTACAAAATAAATGGCTTGTTTCTGTCAAAGTTATTTTCATTTGTACAATCTACATACTACAATATTTCAAAGTGTGTTGTTTGTAGCTCGAACCATATTTAACGGTATCCTATTTCATTTCAGTTATTGAAATATGTTAGTAAATTGAACAAGATAAATGGCTTTAAAGCCAATATCTTTTTCCACTATCTACTACCATATTTCAACGAGTAGCGAATGAAATTGGATACTACAGTGAAACCTCCCTGTGCGACCACTTCCATTAAGCGACCGCCTTCCTCAAAGACCATTTTTTCATAGAACGAAATTCATTCCCAAAGGCTCAATACTAATTTTACCTCCATTCAGAACAATCCCAGTTGAACTCCCTCCATGAGCGACCAATTTATTTGAAGAAAGTGAAACAAATTCCGTTTTTTTCCTGGTCGCTTGAAGAAGGCTTTATTAGAAAAATAATTCCGGAGAGCGCATTATTCATTAAACTAAATTTAGACTTTTTTTTTTTATTTCGGTAACCTTTATTATATTTAAACCCTTTTGTTCCTTTTTGGGCAATGAATTTAACTCAAAAATTGAGAAAAATTATGATCAAATTATTATTATTATAAGAGAAATATTATTATTAAAAAAATGAAAAATTAAGATTGACGGTCAATAAACTCCCCTGTCCTATTCTGTCAGGAAACTCGCAAAGAAATATATTAATGAAATCGTCATTATTTGTTCCCGTCCAAAAAAAAAAATTGCATTTATTTACTGAACATCGAAAAGACTTGGAAATAAAAGTTATAAAAGATCAAACCATAAAATCAAAGCAAACGTCAATGTATTCATTTTTTAAACTCTGCAATAATTAACTTATGTTATTAACTTTTGTTTTGATACTTAATTTTTTATATTTTTCCTAATGTGAAAAATAAATTTTAGTAACATTAATTGTTATTCTTTTTCAACAATTAAAATTAGATTTAAACATGACCTCCATTAAGAGACCACCTCACTGAGCGACCAGTTTTTATTGGAACGGAACGTGGTCGCTTTACGGAATTTTTACTGTACTTCGATATGGTTCGAACTACAAAGACCATGTTCGTTGAAATATGGTAGTAGATTGTACAAAATAAATGGCTTGCAGCTACTTATCTTAAATATTTTATGCTTTTTTCTATCTTTGAATATAGAGCGCTAACTATGCACAAAATTTAAATTATTTTTATGTGATTAAATAAAACTTTACAACATGAAAACATTTTTGTCTAAACCGCACTCTCGTATGCCAAATACTAGTTTATTTTTATTCAATTTTAAAATGTACAGGGGACTTTTAGCACAAACGGTAGATAGTACATTTTGGGAGTCCCGAGTGTCGATGTAAGCTGGAGTCACTTATCTCACTATTATTTTTTATCTAGAATAAATCTGATAGACACACTGAAATTTATTTTTTAAATAGCACCATCCAACAAAATCCGCTAGAGTGAAATACACTTTACGATGAAATTTTTAGCAAAACAAAGCGAAATCCTTCTATATATAAAAAAAATAACGCTTTGGAAATGGAGCAATGAAAATCTGCGTAGATACCGCGAAACGCATCTGATTGGTCAGAGCTTTCTGACGCTATAAGGGGCGTTACCAAAGAGGGCAGGACTCGGCTCTGTCGCCACGTTTGTCGCCAACTTGGCGCTATTTCCCGTATTTCGCCAAATTTCGACAGACTCCCATTGAAATCCAATAGGGTTTTCTTGCTTGCGGAAAATCAACAAATTGAGATATTTCAATGCAACAAAAACCAATATTAGCTTATGAATAGCGCTTAATTGAACTATTTACATTATTTTTAAGCATAAACACTGACTATTTACAAAATTCGTAACACTATATATATAATTTTATATTTAAAAATTCTTATAATTATGAAACTGTAAGCTCTATGATTATGTGCTTGGAGATAAGAAAATAAAATTGTCAGGAGTTGGGGAGGAGCACGTTTGTACCAAGTGGAATCTAAAAATTGAATGCATAGAAAATAAAGGATCTGGAAGTGATCCAGAAAGGAAACGCTAAAAAATTACGTCTGGGGTTGGCTGGAAAATAGGTACGCGGGGGGTTGTTGAGCGTAGCGAGCAGAAGGGCGGAGCCCCCTAGTCTATCTAAAAAAAAAAAAAAAAAAAACCGTAAACTATGTCTACCCACACTCAATTAAATATGCTGAAAATCATAATATAAAAATGATACCGCTACCAATTAATTGTGATGCATCTACTAAGGTTTGGGGTCATCTACGCATTAAAATTTTAACTAATTTTTTAATTTTAATTCGAAACACTCTTTTTTGGCAAAATAATGTTATTCAATGCTTCAATTTACTCCCAGATATCCAATTTCAAGTCATTTGGACCAAAACGATTAAAGTTTCCAAATTTTTGCTTTCTAATTTTAAATTAATTTTATATATTGTTTTTATATCTCCGAAAATAATGGTCATACGCTGATGTTTTTGTATGAGCATACCTCAAACACAAACGCGCACAATATAGACACAATTTAAAGGTACGCTATTTGCCGATAAATTTTAATTGCTATAGTTCTTCAAATTTATTTTACTAATTATGTTACATTATACACATTTCAACAATAATTTTCCTTTATGTAACAATAATTTTCATAAAAATTAAGCACATTAAACAACTTTCCAGTATGCAAAATTTTTACTTCCCCCCCCTTTCTATCTATTGATACTATGTTATACATACTATCATATTATAAATAGATAAAAATGGGTAAAACCTCTTGTGCACCCAATATATAATTAAAACCAAAGAGTCATAATTAACAGTAATAAATATACAACTTTAATAATAATTATTATTACTATTAGGAACTGTAAGAAGTTATTTCTAGAATTATCTTCTATATCGTGCTTTCTTATTGAATACTGATTAAAATGTAAGTGTTAAGCGAATTTTTTTCTGTGGACCAATAAAAATAAAATATAATCGTGAATGATTTACTTTTAAAATTAGAAGATAATTTTTTAATAACTTTTAGAAAGTTAATAAGGATAATTTTATAATGACTGTTTAGTAATATTTATATATTTAAACAAATAAAAATTGGAATACAATATCGAACATCATTTAATGAAATGTATATTTTAAACAATTTAACTTGACATTAATTTTATGTTCAATATCAAATGAAAATCTGTTTTTTCTTTGACAGATTTTAGTTTAGGACTAAATTGCCCTATTTTATGTTTGTTCTGCATTTTATTCTTTGAATTTGCCCTAGGTATTCAACTGCCAGTTTTAGTAACTCTGCCATTACTTATTTTACAGTATTGTAAGAAAACATTTATTGTTAAAATATGTATTTCAAAAAGTCGTTATTCTAAATTATTTAAAAAAATCATAAAAAGTCACTGAGTTTTTGAAATAAAATTCATTCGAAAGTACATTTTTCCATTGTTTGACGATGTAAAAAAAGGAATGTGATACATGGAAATTATTTATGAGTCACAAAAACACAATCCAATTTCTTTCAGCTGCCCAAAAGAGGGCTACACATTTCTGATCACGACTGAAACCATAGTGAAAAAAATAGAACTCTGTTACCAGTTAAAGATTCCCAAATTCGATCAAGCCTTCACATGTATTAAGACGGTCCTGATAATAAACATGAAATATTTAACAGTAATTTCCATATAGTCATCCTTTTTTATCACATACTAATGCAGTGATCATTTTTATCCATCATAATTTTTTTCCAATATATGGAAGAACAAATCCTAGTCTTTTAGCTAATGCCCATTTAAGTTTTACGATTCTACTGGGATCACCACCGATTTCCAATTCAGTACTCTCTTGCAGATTTAGTTTTTATCCAACATCCTGGTAGTTTCTCTTAAATCCTTTGCAATTGAAGAACTGGTAGCTCTAAGTAAAAGAAAAATGTATTAAAGGAATAATTCTGAAACATTTCATTTAGGGAAACAAAAGTTAATGGCAATCACAATCGTTTATATAATTCAAACATTTAGCAACTGGAAATTTTTGATCCCTGTAATACTTTAGATATTATAGCCATTCTAAATTATTTTAGTCTGGTGCTTTTTTACATTGTCAAATAATGGGAAAATGTACTTTTGAATGAATTTTATTTCAAAACCTCAGTGACTTTTTATGAGTTTTTTTAAATAATTTAGAATAATGACTTTTTAAAATATATATTTCAACAATAAATATTTTCTTACAGTTCTGTAAAATAATTAGCGGCAGAGCTACTAAAACTGGCAATTGAATGCCTTGAGTAAATTCAAAGAATAAACTTCAGAACAAATATAAAATAGGGAAATTTAGTCATAAACAAAAATCTGTCAAAGAAAAAAACAGATTTTCATTTGATATTGAACATAAAATTAATGACAAGTTAAATTGTTTAAAAGATGCTTTTCAATAAAAGATGTTCGATGTTGTATTCTAATTTTTAGCTGTTTAAATACATATGTATTACTCAACAGTCATTGTAAAATTATCTGTATTAACTTTCTAAAAGTTTCCAGTTGAGGAGATATATAACTACCTTATAATTTTAAAAGTAAATCATTCATGATTATATTTTATTTTTCACAATCACTATATTATTCACAATCGTTTATATAATTCAAACATTTAGCAACTGGAAAGTTTTATTCCTAGTAATACTTTAGAAATTTTAGCCATTCTAAATTATGTTAGTCTGGGTGTTTAGAACTTTTAGGTGTACTTTATGAATAATTTGGAGATTTATTTTTTAATGATTATGTTATTTAAGAAAACATGAGTATCGCCTAATCTAATATTTGAAGTTTATCTGTAAAATTTCATTTTGTTTATTTTCGAAGGTCATCCAGAAAGTAAAGTAAATTTGCGTATACCATCACGCACAGTACTTCAAAAAAACCGCTCGCATAGTCCGCGAGGCAGCATCACATTTATGCAATCGATTTTTGTGTCGGTGATTTTGGATACATGATAAATTAGTTGGTACAAATAGCGAAACTACCAGTCAGATGGCGCACCACCAAGGGATGTTTAAATAGCCGTATAGTATTCCCAGTTTCAATGTGAAATGAAAGGCAATTCGTTTACTGATGATGTATCTGAAACTGAGTGACATCAATAATCGGATTGCCATTCATGCAACACTGTACGATGTTGCTTCATCAACACTCCTCACTGGTATTCCAGCTGACTGACAGTTTCATTTTTTGTATCGTATAATATATCACATATACTAATTTTATCTATAGATGTAAATTTCCAAATGGGGAAAAATGTCCGGACCAGGATTCGAACCAGGGATCTCCTGGTTGAAGCCGCCAGAGCTCTACCATCTGAGTTATCCCGGACGAATCTGATGGAACTTTTTCACCCAACTTACCTTAATTATTATAGCATCTGGTCTGAAACCTATTTCAGCTCAATAGATTAATTCTCAGGTAATGGAACTCCAGAAATCGCTGGATACGTAATTACACTAGATTAATTTTAACAGAATTATTCTAATTGGTAAATACCAATTAGGATAATTGTGTTAAAATTAATCTAGTGTAATTTCATCTATGCTAAAATTGGTTGCAAAAATGTTACGCTGTCTTGCTGACTATTAGACTAAGCCTACGCCTGTTCTTATGCAGTAAGTTTAATGTTGCTAAAAATGTTTTGAAATGTCGATAACAATAGGTAATCCTCCCCCACCAAAAAAAAAAAAAAAAAAAAATGTTATTCAGTGACCGAGTCCTCAATATTTCTGGCATATTGAGATTTTCAGGAAAATCAAACAAATTTGTGGGGAAAAGAAACGCTTTGAAAACTATGATCTTAAAGATGTTGTATCTTTATGGTAAAAGACATCGGCAGTAGATTTGTAAAACAACGCTATTGAGAAATTTCTGCCCTATTATGATAAATGCATGCATACATATGTCAAAAAATAAATCGAATACGCAGAAACACTCAGTTATTTATGGCTAAAACCAATTTTTATTAATGTGTTTATAAACAATTCAAAGGAAGCAAATCCACAGGATTAGGTGGCATTGTATACATACATATGTTGCAAAAATAATTATAATACATGCATATTTAAAAATATAAATTATTGGATCTTGCTTATGTCGGTCTTACACAGTTCAGCAGTCAAATGACATTTCTGTATCGTATAATATATCACATACACCAGTTTCATCTATTCTAAAATTGGTTGCAAAAATGTAACACTGTTTTACTGACTATTAGACTAAGAATACGCTTGTTGTTATGAAGTAAGGTTTATGTTGCTAAAAAAGGTTTGAAATGTAGATAACAATAGATAATCCCCCCCCCCCCAAAAAAAAAAAAAAAAAAAAAAAAAAAAAAAAAAAAAAAAAAAAAAATGTTATTCAGTGTCCGAGTCCTCAATATTTCTGACATATTGAGATTTACAGGCAAATCAAACAAATTTGTGGGGAAAAGACACGCTTTGAAACCTATGATCTTAAAGATGTTGTATCTTTATGGCAAAAGACATTGGCAGTAGATTTGTAAAACAACGCTATTGAGAAATTTCTGCCCTATTATGATAAATGCATGAATACATATGTCAAAAAATAAATCGAATACGCAGAAACACTGAGTGATTTATGGCTAAAACCAATTTTTATTAATGTGTTTATAAACAATTCCAAGGAAGCAAATCCACAGGATTAGGTGGCATTGTATACATATGCTGCAAAAATAATTATAATACATGCATATTTAAAAATATAAATTATTGGATCTTGCTTATGTCGGTTTTACACAGTTCAGCAGTCAAAGGACATTTCTGTATCGTATAATATATCACATACACCAGTTTCATCTATTCTAAAATTGGTTGCAAAAATGTAACACTGTTTTACTGACTATTAGACTAAGAATACGCTTGTTGTTATGCAGTAAGGTTTATGTTGCTAAAAATGTTTTGAAACATGTCGATAACAATAGATACCCCCCCCCCCCCCAAAAAAAAAAAAAAAAAAAAAAAAAAAAAAATGTTATTCAGTGTCCGAGTCCTCAATATTTCTGGCATATTGAGATTTACAGGCAAATAAAAAAAAATTGTGGGGAAAAGAAACGCTTTGAAACCTATCTATATTATAAAGGACAAACATATCTGTGCGTAACGCATACGTCATTTTGCGAATGGCAACACTTTGAATTTTGAATAAAAATTTTGGTTTTGCAATTATATCTACGGCAAATTTTTAAACGTCTAAACATCGCACATTTTAAATTTTAACACCGTCGTGTAAGGTAAAAAATGTTATTTTAAATGCAATTTGTTTGAAATCTGTATCTCAATTTATTTTTGAGATATTAATTTTTTTGTAGTTTTTATTACAAATTTTGTAATTGTGGCAACTGAAGTACTCCATTTATATTGAAAGTAAAGGGAAATAGTCATGGTTTATTATTTTTATTGATTATATTCTTATTGATGCCATTTTTACAATACAAATAAAAGTAAATTTTTTATAATTTTTGAACAGAAAATGATGTCAGACATAAAAAAAAAACACGCATTCTTTTTCATAAACGGTTACTTCAGTTACATTTCAATATTATTACATTACGCTGATACAGAGTTTGAGACGCTAGGCAAAATGATTCAGTGAGTAAAAATGGTGTCATATTTAAAACAAAACGATCATTTATTTTGATAAAACTAAATATTTGACCAATACTAAATGGCCAATACTATGACAATTAAAGGCAAATTTCTGAATTTTTTTTTCGCGGGTATCGAGATTAGAACTTAAAGTTTGTGCGAATGTTCACATGAAAAGTTGTATCGCACAAACGTGACTTTAAGTTTAGAAATACATTCATTAATAATCTATTTGCGCGTTAAAATACATTCGAATTGTGAATTTGAGTGGTGCGTATGTAAATTATGGGAATGTGAAAATAAAATACAATTTAGATTTCATGGGGGAAAATTTTATGATTTGACAAAGCGAAATCATTTTTACTGATTTTTCATCCCATAAAAACAAACATAAAAGTCTCAATCGATAAATTCATCATAATTACTCATCTTGATTACGTATTCTAATAGAGTTTAATTTTTCAATAATTTAAGCAATTGAAGTTTGTGGAAATAATATTTTGGTAATTTTAGATTAAAAATATTATTTGTTTTAAGAGTGAGACAACCAATGTTAGATGAATATTTTATTGTAATTATTTTGTACGTTTATTATAAATTCGATCTGACAGTTCATTTCTAACATTTTAGTTCGTCGAATTTCGACGGGTTCCATCTCGTGATCTTAAAGATGTTGTATCTTTATGGCAAAAGACATTGGCAGTAGATTTGCAAAACAACGCTGTTGACAAATTTCTGCCCTATTATGATAAATGCATGAATACATATGTCAAAAAATAAATCGAATGCGCAGAACCACTGAGTGATTTATTGCTAAAACCAATTTTTATTAATGTGCGCATAAACAATTCCAAAGAAGCAAATCCACAAGATTTGGTGACATTGTATACATATGCGGCAAAAATAATTATAATACATGCATATTTAAAAATATAAATTATCGGATCTTGCTTATTCCGGCCTTACACAGTTTAGCAGTCAAAGGACATTTATGATTGTGAAAAAATAAAGTATTTTACGCAAAAAATAAAAAATAGACAAGTAAAAGAACAAAACAAAAACAATGTAGTACATACACTATATATAAAAATTTTAAAAGTACTACACACATGAAATTAAAGTTTCATTCAACTAATAATTTCGCTGACAAGAAATGATTTGACGGTGATGTATGGATTCCAAGAATTATAGGTGATTTACAAATATGGAAATGAAAATGAGATGTTAGAGCACAACATGGAATGCAATGAATGAATGTCGCTAAAGCACCACAAACGCATTTTTGAACAGAGAGTAAAAGAAGATAGAGTACAGAAGAGTATTTGTGTTAATTTTCTGACATAACGACGTATACAGCAACCGGTTGAGCATGAGTTCAAATGGGATTCCCAATGACAATTTTGTCCAAAACTAAAATTTGATCGAGTAAATAGCATTTGTGCTTGAATATCTTTTGTTTGTATTTAGTTACAGATAAAGATATTTTATTTTCGGATGACTCAGTACTTTTATACGTTTTTCACATGAGCTACATTTCCCCCCAACCATGGAATATAGATTTTTTTATGACTTTTCATTTTTTAAATTATTTAATCTTATGCAATACAAGTTTTATTGAAATTTAATTTCGGTGAAACATATTATTGTTATGTAAAATATTAATGTTAAATTTACACTGTTAAATTATAATACTTGTCGAATTTAAATTTACTTTTTATATTACTGTATCATTAAATGGTATTGGGGATTGCCAATGGGGTTTTTCTACCTTTTTGCAGAAAAACGTTGGCCACCACAAATTTCGAAAGATAATCCTTACTTTATTTTGTTGTCAAAGTTTCTGTTATTAAATAAGGCAATATTTATCATATAAAATTAGTGGTAGCTTGATAGTAAATTTAAGCACACACATTTATTTTTAATGTTGCGAAAACGCAACAATAGCAGATAATGGATTAACATATTACTGTAATATCGTTAGTTAAAAGGAACATTCACTAACAAATGTAGATAAGCTCAAAAAGGTTTTTTAAACATATTTGATCAGACAAAAAGTGTTATTGTTACATTGTGTAAGGCAAAAATATTAAAATATTTCATATAGATTGAAATTTATAGTATTTTTCTATAAAATGAAGACCGTTCATAATTTCTAAAAGAGAAAACAAAGCTACATTATTTGCTATATTTTATTTTTAACCTTTTATGTTATTTGTATTCAAGACAAGAATTCGAGTCATTCATCCTATGACATATCTAATCTGATATTAGCTAATATTATAGGTTATTTTTATTAAGCTTCCTTGATCGTTTAGTATTCTTCAAAGCCTTTTGATAGATAATTGCTTTTTTTCCTTATCATGCCGTTAACGTGTTTAAAATATTACCACATTAATCCTATATTGCATCGAAAATTTATCTTAAATTTATCAAAAATTACATGTATGCAAACGTCGCACACATGTTACTATTTGCTGCTACGCTAACGATATTGCTTACTTTTGCTCGTTTCATTATGTGGCTTTAATAAATGTGGATAAGTATTGAAGATTAAAATTGCATTTAACATAATGGATTTTTTTCTGAAAGAGCATTTTGTTAAAAAAAAAAAAAAAAAAAAAAAAAAAAAAAAAAAAAAAAATCAAGGATTACACATCTGTGTGATTTTCAAATAAATGCAAAACAATAATAAAATTTCGTTAATTAAAGGGAAAATTCACTAACGTTTATAGATAAGCTCAAAAAAGGTTTTTAAACATATTTGATCAGACAAAAAATGTTATTGTTACTTTGTGTAAGGCAAAAATATTAAAACGTTTGATATTGATTGAAATTGATATTATTTTTTTTATAAAATTAAGACCGTTCATAATTTCTAAAAGAGAAAACAAAGCTGCATTATTTGCTATATTTTATATCTAATATTTTATGTCATTTGTATTCAAGACAAGAATCGAGTCATTCACCCTATCTAATCTGATGTTAGCTTATATTTTAGGTTATTTTTATTAAGCTTTCTTGATCGTTTAGTATTCTTCGTAACCTTTTGATAGATAATTACTTTTTTCCCTTATCATGCCGTTAACGTGTTTAAAATATTACCACATTAACTCCTATATTGTATAGAAAATTAATCTTAAATTTATCAAAAAATACATGTATGCAAATGTCGCACACATTTAACTATTTGCTGCTACGCTAACGATAGTGCTTACTTTTGCTCGTTTCATTATGTGGCTTTAATAAATATGGATAAGTGTTGAAGATTAATATTGCATTTAACATAATGAATTTTTTTTTCTGAAAGAGCATTTTGTAAAAAATAAATAAATAAATAAATAAATAAAAATAAAATATGGTTACACATCTGAGTGATTTTCGAATAAATGCAAAGCAATAATAAAGTTTCAGTCAGAATGAAATAAATTTGCGTTGAAAAACTTGCAGATATTAAGACTAACAAATTACCACTTAAGAATGTATTCATTTCCTAAATTCAGTAAAAATGCTTTTAATATATATATATATATATATATATATATATATATATGTATGTATGTTGCGTTTTGCTATCGACTATTGTGACATTCCAGCGACACTCGTATCCTCCGTTATCATGAGATATATCAGAGTGCAGTCAGAGTGTCGAGTAGAAGACAGGCTCCATAAACATTGAAAATTTTCCCATGGCATAATTAATAGAGTCATCGTAACTTTAAACGTTGTTTATTTGGCAAAAAACATATCATAACAGTTCTAGTAGCTTGTCCATCAGCTCTCGAATAATCGATATCCACTTCATAAAACTTAAGATGCTAAAAGTATTAAAATCTTCACAATAAAGTCATTCACCCCAAGTTGACGTACATTTATTAAACAACCGGAAAAACGTAAAATCTCTCGCTCCATCGTTGATGCAACAGTATAAGTACTCAAAGAAACAGAGCGCGTACGAATACGTTAATAGTGGAGAACCAACTCCAGCAGAGAGAGGGGGAGGAATAAGGCAGGAGACAGGCTACGATTCGATGGAAACTGAGACGAACGCGTGATGTCGATAATGAAATCTTTATACCCGGCGTCAGATTAAAAAGAAATGAAATGCAAGGGGAAGCTTGCAAGGAATTGTGGGAAAAAGAGCATCATCGAACAAATGCAAAACATTCGAAACAAAAAAAAATTAGTTTTAGAATAAAATGAAAAAAGTAATTTAATGGGTTTTAAGACTAGACGAATGGATTAAGGTTTTTAGAATAATAAAAGAATACGCAGGTATAAATGCATGAAATAAAAGACAAAAGATATAGATTTTGTTAAAGATAGGTAAAACAGGAAAATATTAAGAATTTAGAATAGTTTTACTAAGATAAAAAAGGCGAACATTTTTATTATTACATGTATTTTCAACTATAACAAGGAATTTTTAAATAATTTCTTTAATTTTTACTATTAGGAATTTCTTTTTGCTTTAAGTTTCATTAGCGAGACTTGTTGCATGCGTACCTTAATAAAACGTCTCGCATAAAATGCTGTTATGCAAATAAATCTTTCTTCCATTTACCATAGTAATTTTTAGGTAATGTCTGAACGCAAGTTTTTACATCAAATAGTCTTGAACCATTTTTTGATATTATTATATGGGGCATTCTCACAATCATTTGACTTTCGGGAATAAAAATCTGGTGAAATTAAACTTGCTAAAATAACATTTTAGTCTGATAGACGAATGCCTTAATGATTCAAAATAAAGAAAAAATGATCAGCAGCGAACATTTTTTTATTTAACTGAGGTTTAAGTTAAACTTGCGAGTTTAATTTTCCTTACCATTTTACCGCTATAACTTTTTATTTTCTTCTAAATTTTTACTTATAATGAATTTGAATAGTACCCACAGGACATTCAAATAAGAAATAATAACAATGTAGTATTTTTAGTACAAAAATTTTGGAATAACATTGTCTTAAAAGGGCGTTAAAGGATGGACGGAAGGAAAAAAAGGGGGATGGAATAGGAAAAAAAGAGACGGTAATAGAAAAAAAAAGGGATGGTTAGGATGGGACGGTAAGGAAAATTACCACTATTTTCAGGCAAATCATATTAAGACTAAGTGATAGCCTCAATGTTCATTGATTTATAGAAAGAGTTATTTACATTAGATTAAATATATAAAAAAAATTAATTTACCTCGAAAAGTGCAGGAACAAATCTTGGGGACGGTAAATCTACCAATAAAGTCACGATGCTTGAAATTGATATTTAAATGCTGATTTAAATTCTGCAGTAAATTTACTGTCAAAGAATTTCAGACATTCTTTCTCCAGCATACTTCTGCATGAAAAAAAAAACTTGAAAAAAAATCTATGACTGCATCTGAAGTGATTTTCTGTATAAGTTTAGCAAGAAGGTTGGTAAGGAATCTAAAACCCAGGGCAGAGTTCAAAAAATAATATCAACCGTAAAAATGCGTGCAGGTTAATTTTTTACTACATATTTATATAAAACAATTGTCCCAGTTTAGGAAAAAAATTACATTGAATTACTTTTATTGAAATAGTTTTATACAGATAGCTCCAAACTTTAAAATCAGCATCAGGGACACTAGACGATATAGGAGTTTTCTGGATATTTGGACCCCCAACATCATCTAAAACTTATTTATCTCGTTAATACTGTTATGCAGTCATTCAGTAGGATGTTCCCCAGTATATGAAAATAAAACCCACAAGAATATGTACCACAATTAAAAAGTATTATTCAGGGACTTAAAAGTCAAAAGTTTGTGAGAATGCCGCATATATAAATAAGTTTTTAGATTACGACTCTTGAATTTTTTCACGTCTTCCTAAAATCTGGGGGCGTTAGACACGTGCTTACTTTTACTATGCTATAATCAAGGCCTGGTCGTGGCAGGGTACTAAATGCCAAACTTTAATGATGGTACTGGGTATCGAAACAATATTAAGCATTACACGACTTAAATTAAATGTTGTCATTTTACTTTTGCTTCAGGATGACGCTGAAAAGTGGCTTGAGGCAGCAGATAAAGCATCAAAAGAAGAAGATGAAGCGAAAAGTGAATTGAATACAACACTTGATGTCGTAAAATATTTATATGTGACCTGCTGTCCTGAAGATGCATTTCCATTAGAGCAAATATCAATAGATGAAACGAATGTCATCGGTTATTTGCAGGAAATGGAAAAACAGCTTTTGAATTATCTGATTTGCCACGAGTACATCAAAATGAAGGTAAGTGTTTCTATGACACCATATGCACTTTTACTTTCTTCTATCTTTACAAGAAGAAAGTATTGGATTCATGAAAATTTTTGAATTCCGGTATTCGACGGATTTACACGTTTTATGGGTCAGAGAACCCGAAAGATATGTTTTTACAAAATGTCTGTCTGTGAGTCTGAGAGTCTGTGTCTGTGTGTGACATAAATTTTGTGGGCGCTCTATCTCAAAAACTAATGAACAGAATTTAATAAAAATAATATTCAGTTAGTCCCTGATATAAAATGGCGCTTATTAGTGTTTGGTGTAAATCGCTCAACAGGTGGTGCTGCTATGCAGTATTTTTCACGATTTCCACAATAGATCAGTCTCCAGAACCAACGCGCGGATTTTCATGAAACTTCAGATTAAGTTAGTCCTTGACAGGAGTTGACGTTTTGTACAATATGGTGTAAATCGCTCAACAGGTGGCGCTGCTATGCTGCATTTTTCGATTTCCGCAAAAGATCTATCTCAAGAACTAATGCTTGGATTTTCAACAAACTTCAGATTCATGTATACCTTGATATAAATTACTGCTGTTTATATTTTCGTGCAAATCGCTCAACAGGTGGCGCTGCTATGCTGTATTTTTCAGAATTTCCACTATCTCTATCTCAATAACTAATGCACGGATTTTCATCAAACTTCAGATTCAGGTATACCTTGATATCAATTAGTTCTGTTTATGTTTTGGTGCAAATCGCTCAACAGGTGGCACTGCTATGCTACATTTTTCAGTATTTCCGCTATAGCTGTATCACAAGAACAAATGCAAGAATTTTCATCAATCTTCAAATTTAGCTATACTTTGATATGAATTGGTGCTAAATTGATCTAATTTCTTGTATTAGTTAAATGATTTAATTGAGGTGATTCATATAGAAGAAAGTTTTGTGATGGCCATAACATACTAGTTTATACATATATTTATATGAGGCGTTCAGAAAAAATGTAGTTTCAGCTGACAAAACATTATCCAGAAGTATTTTGATACTACTTTACTGGACACCTATAGGCATTTCATTCATAATCATAAGAGACTAACGGCATTTTTTCTTCAAAATTTCAATTTAAAACTTCGTTTGTTACGGGGCTGAACAAATTATTGTATATAGCGGGAATGTAAATAAAGTGTTACATCTAATGTTTTCAATGAAAATTTAGTCCATTATTATAAGTAGGAGACCCACAACAAATCTCTCTATTCTAAAAAAAGTAACTAACGCTGTTACCGCCGAAGCCGCCGCCGGTTTTGAACTTTTTGTGACCGGATTTCTTTCTTCGTTAATATTAAGCAAAATATTGCATACAAAAATAGGAAAATCGGTGATATTATGAGGGATGAGAGCGTTCCGACCCAAATGACCGATTACTACCACTAAATTTTAATAGTATTCTTTGATTTATTAAATCTCAGAAATTCTGTCATCAAATGATGCGAGAAATAATATTAAAATTTAGCGATAGTAATAGGTCATTTGGGTTGGAGCGCTCTCATCCCTGTATTATAGACAAAAGGTTTGATAAACACGCTGATGCAGACAATTTTCAAATCGAAGAATTATTTTAAGAGATATTTAACGCTAAAGTTGGACAAAATCGTTCCATTAAAAAAGTTTTATGAGGGCAAAAACTATACATGGGAATTTAATCATTTTTAGATCATTTTATGCGTTAGAATTTCCCGGTGCACGGACTGCATTTACTTTTTTAATTTGACTCATTTTTTGAGGTTTTCTTTATATTTTAAATTCAAATTTTCAGCATTTCGAGAGATATTTTTTACATATTTTAGAAAATGGCATTAATTTAAACTATTGCCAACTGTATAAACAGTGCAAACAATAATGTTTGCTTCAAATTAAAAATTTATTTACACGTGACTTTTATAAACCGAAAATATAAAAAGCAGGAACTCATTGAAAATTACGTCATAACAACTATATTCAAACGTAAATTTTAAAACAGAAGGAAAATTGTAAAATAATAAATTCATTAGCATGTGTTAGAAGCCTTAAATAGGAGAAATTACGTATAATTTACGTCACATTACGCTTATTACGTAAAATGAACAAAAAATAATATTGCAAAACAGTTTAAATTTAAAAATTGTGCGAGACTTTTATTTGATATTTTAAGGTCACCTTTTCAACTATTTTTATTAGGACAGCGCAAATAATATTCCATTTCTAACAAAAGCATATTCACGTGAGTATTAAAAAGTGAAAGAAAAGTTTGGTGAAAATTACGCCAGATTA
Organism: Maratus speciosus; assembly: GCA_963932465.1. Lineage (NCBI taxonomy): Eukaryota > Metazoa > Arthropoda > Arachnida > Araneae > Salticidae > Maratus > Maratus speciosus. The sequence continues at coordinate 374,520,622 of OZ010790.1, read as the reverse complement.
AAAACGACGTATTTAAAGTGTCTTATTTAAAAATCTTTCTTTTCGCTTTGCTAAAAAATACCAGGAGACAAAGACTCTGTTTATTTAACTCATTTTATATTAGTTTATTTTGAAATGTTTAACTGATTTTATTTAATCAAAGACGGAAACAGCCATTGTATCTTTTAGCAGCAGCTGATTTGGCCTTAAAATTTCCCAAACAAAGAAGAAATGAATAGAAACCCGTTTATAGGGAGATCGCCACTGTTTTTTTAACTTAGAATCCAATCTTCCGAAATCTTTTTAAAGCCGATCAAATTAGCGTGCTTTTAGAGTCTTCGGTGTCTGAATGAGGGTTGGCGAGCGTAGCTCGTAGGGGGCAGCGCCCCCCAGTAGAATAAAAAAAATACTTGATATCTGCTCGAAATGTTTTGTAAATTGACAATGGGAGATCTGGACAACGTTTTTATGCGTTTGTGTAAGAACAGCACATATATCCACGAAGAGTTAAACGTTTCTTTAATAATAATTTTAAAAAATCTGCAGGTCTATTGTTTATTGCATGCAAGATTTTCAACGAAATTTAACACCACCTTTATAAAACTGGAAGAAGTGCAGCAGAAACATTGAACTGCAATTATAAAGGAATATATTGTACATTTGATAAGACACGAGCATTAGTAGGAGATAAATTTTAATTGTTTATGCGCAATATTTAAAATTTATTTTTCATAATTTGATAGTCAACTACATAAGTAAACTTATAAAAGTGCCAGTCGAAAAATATAAAAATGCTGTGGAAAACCGTGAAAGTGTAGGAAGATACTAGTGATATATTGACCTGCATTCTTAAATTATCTGAATGATGTGAGATTTTTGATAAATTGTCATTTTTCGGAAACAAACATTTTTTTTTTTGTTTCTAATTTAACTTTTTGAAAAATCATCAGAACGATACTAATTCCACCAAATCAATAAACTCAAACTATTATAAAGTAGCGAAACAGCACCGAAAACTGGCGATATGAAGCAATTAAAATGATAAAACTTTGTAAAAAATCACCATAAAATTAAAACAAACGCGTTTCGAGCTAAAAACATAACAGCTCGTCATCAGCTAAGCATACACGTGTCCGTAAACGAACAAGTTCAAAAATGAACTGAAGATAAAGAATGTTGCGAAGAATGCGACAGATGGCGCTACCTGGTAGAGGGATATGCAAAAGGGAAATGTGTTGAATAAAGATAGAAGAGAAAATGAAATGGAAAAAATGGAAATAAAAGAAAAAATAAAAATAAAAGAAGTAAATTAAAAATATAAATAAAAATAAGAAATAAAGAACTATAAAAGGACAAGAAAAAAATCCAAATTATTAATAATAATATTATTATTATTATTATTATTATTATTATTATTATTATTATTATTATTATTATTTTTTTTTTTTTTTACAAAATAAAAAGAAAAGAAACAAGAGAAAAGGGATAAGAATTACAAAATTAATTTCCACGCTGGAGATAGGAAAGGAGATGATGGGAGATCATTGACAAGATTAGCAGAATTTTAGAAATAAAATATGCTTCATGAAAATCCAAGTGAGAGGGAGGGGCAGGGGAAGAAATAATTTTGGCCATAGAGAAATTGAAACAATGACTGGAAGACCAACAGTGAGAAGCAATCGAAGATTTAGAGATTTCTTGATTTGCAATATATCTCTGATGCTCTCCTAATCTGAATTTTAAAGCTCTCTTTGTTTGACCAATATAACCTAAATTGCAAGAGCAAGGAATGAAATAAACACCCCACCGGTTCTCAGTAGGAACAGGATCTTTTAGAGAAGAGAATTTAATTTTATTCATATGTTTGAAGATAACTTTAAAGTTAAAACGAGAAAGTATTTTAGCAATTTTGAAACACAGAAGAGAATAAAAGGGCAGAACTATTATAGAATTAAAATTAGGAGGATTATTTGAATCAGAAAAAGGACGTTTAGGCTTATTAAATTTATACAAAGCTTTATCAATTAAAGAGGGATTATAACCACGAGCAAGGGCAAGAGATTTCAGATAATTAATTTCATTATTCAGAGCAGAAGAGTCAGAACAAATACGTAACGCCCTAAAAACAAAAGTATAAAAGGACGCCACTTTTTTTTGAGGAGGATGATTTGAAAGGGCATGAGGAGGAAGGGAGACAGAGAAAGGTTTTCTATAAACGGAGGTAGAGAACCGATCTGGGAGTTTTGAAACCAAGACGTCAAGGAAAGGAAGAGAATTGTTCTCTTCGACTTCGAGAGTAAATTGAATACAAGGATCAACAGAATTAACAAGAGAAAGGAGATTAGAAAGATCAAGGTCAGATGGAATTAAAATGAAAGTGTCAGCAACATACCTAAACCAGAAAGGAAATTTATATAAACTGAAGAGTTTTTCTTCAACAAAATGCATATAAATATCACATAAAAGAGGAGACAATGGATTACCCATGGCCAGACCCTCAGTTCTTATCCCTTTTCTCTTGTTTCTTTTCTTTTTATTTTGTAAAAAAAAAAAAAAAGAAAAAAAATAGTGATAATAATAATAATAATAATATTAATAATTTGGATTTTTTTCTTGTCCTTTTATAGTTCTTTATTTATTATTTTTATTTATATTTTTAATTTACTTCTTTTATTTTTATTTTTTCTTTTATTTCCATTTTTTCCATTTCATTTTCTCTTCTATCTTTAGTCAACACATTTCCCTTTTGCATATCCCTCTACCAGGTAGCGCCATCTGTCGCATTCTTCGCAACATTCTTTATCTTCAGTTCATTTTTGAACTTGTTCGTTTACGGACACGTGTATGCTTAGCTGATGACGAGCTGTTATGTTTTTAGCTCGTCCTGTGTTTTGTTTAATTTTATGGTGATTTTTTACAAAGTTTTATCATTTTAATTATTATAAAGTATTTTACAGACATACATACAATAAATACAATAAACCCAACTGGAGTGAAAAATTAGCCAGAGCCATTTCACTTGTTTTCACTCCAGTTGGGTTTATTGTATTTATTGTATGTATGTCTGTAAAATATTTATATATACCTTTAACTGTTGAATGCAGGCGTTATTTATGTGTGAATGTGTGTTTTAATACATATTGTAGTATGTGTGTTTATTATTACAAACTATTATGTTTGTCAAAGCATTCGTTCAAATATTACGTAAGGGTTACATTAAACACGTAATCTTTTATTGCTAATCGGTTAATCAAAAGTAACAGTTTGTGGTAAGTTCCTCATCATGCACCCTCATCAATGTTCGTCAGTATCAGCCGCTCACTATATCTCCAATAAATAGTTTGTAATTTTTAAGGAAGTTCGACTGTGATTTTTATATAAGTGGCTTTATGTAGTTGACTACAATGCAATGAAAATAAATTGCTACCGTCCGTGCATATTGCAAAATGTTTCGTACAAGATATTTATACCTCAGTTATTTAATATATTCATTAGGTGCGTTCGTAATTATATAAATACGTAGCACCTATAGTCGTCGTTCAGTCCGTCTGTCTGTCCGTCCGCATATAATAGAGCAAAAACTACCCAACCGAATGGTCTGAAATTTTAAATATATGATTGTTGTAAAATTTTGTCGAGCCATTTCAAATTTTATGAAAATCGGATGTATAGTTTAATTACAGGGACAGTCAAAAGTTTTTCTTTACATTAAAGCCAATAGGAAAAATTATTGCAAGTGCATTTTAATGATGTTAAAGCTTTCCGAATGGTCTCAAATTTTAAACATATAATTATTGCGACATTTTGTCGAGCCATTTCAAATTTTATGAAAATCGGATGTATAGTTTAATTACAGGGACAGTCAAAAGTTTTTCTTTACATTAAAGCCAATAGGAAAAATTATTGCAAGTGCATTTTAATGATGTTACAGCTTTCCGAATGGGCTGAAATTTTAAATATATAATTGCTGCAAAATTTTTTCGAGCCATTTCAAATTTCATGAAAATCGGATGTATAGCTTAATTACAGGGACAGTCAAAAGTTTTCCGTTACATTAAGGGGAATGGGAAAAAATTATTGCAAGTGCATTTTAATGATGTTACAGACTATGCACTTATGAATTGCAAATAAATACACATTCAGTACAATATGGGGTGCAAAAAATAATTATAAAACTAGTTATAGTACGAACGCACCTCATTTGTCACGTTTGACGAGCAATTTCCAACTTGTTTTTTATTTGTAACATATTATTTGTATTTTGTCAAGTTTTTCGAAAGTAGCGTTAAATTTGTTTGAAAACTGTGCAATAGACAAAAAACATGCGAAAATGTAAAATTTTATAATATTTGAATGAAGATACGTGCTATTATTACACAAATGTATAAGAAACATTTCACACTACCCAAATAGTCAGTTGTTGTATAAATATGTTTATATTACAGGTAATCGTAATATTATTTGTTTTATTAGTGTGTTGTTATTCCCATATTTGCCCGTTTGTGTGGGTCTTCGCTGAAGAACATGCGATCCAAATGTTGCTAATTTCATGAAAGTTCAAGAACTCTTTCTTCAGATTTCTTTCTAGATATAAAAAAAAAAGTCAAAATGAAAAGATTCTGACTTTTAACCGAATAATGTATGCTGAATAGAACGACAAGAATAAGAAACTCATAAAACTTTCAGTATGTCTATACGGCGCTCTCAATTTCTGCGGAAAATCCATCAAACGGAAATAAAAAACTCAAAACCACCGGCATTGTAAAGAAATTGTTACTTGTCGGCAAATTCAAATTTAAAACGAAAAATGCATACGTAATAAATACAAATAAACCGTTATGGCATTATTTTATCTATCATTCAGACTAGATGCATATAATGTACTTCACAATACGTATTGTTTTTCATGGTAAAACACCTTCCCCTGGAAAACTCATAACCTCTTTTCATACTGCTGCAGTTAATCTGAGTGATGTCATAGTGCATCAACCCAACACTTTGTCAGTTTTTTGAGCTACGAGCTTTCATTCTGGTAATGCGTAAAATAAATCAAATGAACTTAAAATACTTTTAGGATAATTTTTTGAAATAAAATACTTTTAGGATAATTTTTTTAAATAAAATTATTTTAGGATAATTTTTTTTTTTTAAATTTAAAACCACATGGAATGAATATATGATTTATTTAAAAATTGTGAAAGTGAGTATCACATGTAGGACATTTAATTTCGTTTTAAAATCATTAAATAAACTAGCTGCAAACAATTCAGTTTTCTTTTAATATTAAACTTGATCGTTTGAAAAAGAAACTTAAAATTAAACAGAGCAAATAATGTTTTAAGGGATATCGTAAGTTTTTTTTATTTCAAAAACTAACTTTTTTTCCAATTTTTTAAAATTAATGCAATTCTGAATCGAAGAAAACAAACCGTATGAAAATATTCAGATCAGAACCAGGTCGATTTGAAATTGTTATTGGTAAGTTAACGCAGACTCTAATAAATTTTTAGAATATTTTATTTAACTCACTTGGTTTTTGTATCTTTTGAATTTTGTAATAGATTTTTAACTCACATTTCGATACACTAGAATTTAAAAAATTATGTTTTCAATAACAACACAACATTTTAATATTTTTAGAACTTTATTATGAAATTACAACTTACTTTTAAGCCATTTTCCCGTTAACGCAGCACGGGTGATAAGTGATCAAGTATTTCTTGTGGCTACAATTATATAAGAGTTACAACAATAATGGATTTAATTATGCGCTAAACCACGCTTTGTAAAAAAGGCCAAATGGCTATGAAACTGCAACAACGAAATATTTATATAACACAAAAAGTATATAATATAAATAAAAAATAAAGAATGTAATGTATTAAAAAATACACTATAATCAATTAATAGTTTAATATTAATTAAATTATGATTATATGTTGACACATCAATTTAAAAATCCTAAAAGATAGTTTGAATAAAGATTTTTGTCTGTCTTGTTGTACACATTTAAAAGCAAAACATAAAACTGTACTATTTTTAATAAATTCACTAGCTTGTACTTTCTAAAAAGCGCAAAAATGTAGTGAATTTTCCGAATTTGCGTTCGCTGCCTATGCCAAATTCGATTATTGTAACGGATATTTTTTGGGAAAATCATACCTTGCACTCCTAAAATTAAGCGTGATTTTCAAGATAAACATTAAATGTACATAACAACATGGATAACCATTGAAAATAGTGTATTAGAAAAAAAACTGTTTTTACTTGTATACTTTGCATCTGCTTTTCGCTACTTGGTGTTCAAAGAAAAAAAAATCAGACAAATAATTTATTTTGCACTCATATATATAAAATGATCTTACCCAGAATCTTCATTTATTGCTTTGCCATGCATTTGTTACGGATTGAATGTACTTTCTAATGTGAGCTTTTTTCAGTCTCATTAAAACATCTAATGTATTATCCTTATATAAATGTATTTTTAGTAATGAAGAGAGTGAAACTTTTGTTTTAATCTGTGCCTTTTCAACTGTTTTTCCATTAGTATTTTTTCTCATTTTGAAAAAGAAAATCACGTGATTCCATGTTTAAATAGCTGTAACATAAAAAATAAATGTAAATCTAATAAGCTGAGTATAAAGTAATTCTTTACAAAAACGGAGTAGTTGAAAGAAAAATCCTATTTAAGAAACATTTATACCCATTAGAGCTCTTAAATGAGCGGTTTCACAAAAAAGTAAATAAACGAACTAAAATGAATATAACTATCATTTATAGCAATTGGAGTTTTTAAATGAGATTTAATTAAAGAGAGTTTCTAAAAAAAGTAACAAAATACTAAATTTTCACTTTTTTAAAAAGCAAAATTCCTTTCATTATATAATTAACTTTTTCAACTTTAATCGAAATGCATTTTTTTCATGCATCATCATATATTTTCAAAACATAAAACAAAGTTCCATTATTATTATTTCTTTTTAAATTTTGATAAATTAAAATTTTCGAAATAATTTAAATAAACGCATCTCGTATATGACTGGAAATGAGCTTCGACCAGACGCAGCAGTTGTATTACTTGAACTTTATCTGAAAGGGCCTTGAAAGAAGTTGAATAGAATTATCCTTAAATGACTTGAAGTCTTTATTATTTTACCGAAATGAAATAAAAGATTTAAAAGAAAAATCCTTACAAAGAAAAGGCATTATTTCATTTACATTTCGTCATTTTTGAATGACTTAAGCTAATTTATTTTACAGTTTTATATAAGTCTCATGCCTGGTGTTATAGTGGATATCTCTATATAATTTGAACAATAGTAAGAAAGTAGTTTTAAACAGCCTAAAATAAATAGCCTAATAATAGCCATTACCATTCACTCGGATATTTATATTTTTAATTTGAAGTCATTTTATAAATTACATAAATTAAATTTCATGTCATGTTAAAGAAAAATAAATTTTACAACTCGAGAAGTTAATGTTATATTTCTACAAAAAATAAATGCGTTGTAATTTTTAACTCTATGTTCAAAAGTTAATACTATGTACGACTTTTCAGTTCTGTTTTTAATGAATGCTTGTGTTCCTTTCTGGTTCTTGATCGGAATTTTTGTACCGTCTCTTCAATGTTTTGCAAAAATTAAGAAAAACTACTGACCGTTTTAAAAAAAAAATGGATATTCGGTTGTAAAAAAAAAACAAAAAAAAAATAAAATAAAATAAAAATAAAAATAAAATAAATAAATAAAAAATCTGCATTTGCTCTGAAATTTTCTAATAGATATCTTTATTAGTTTTCTTAATTTTAGCCAATTAGTGAAAATTTTCATTATCTTTCATTTTCACTTGGAAATCAAGTTAAAAATATGAGCCCTCTTTTGCCTTATCGGGAAAAAATACTTTTTAGATGAGACTTTTAATGAGTTTTTAATAAATATCTGGATTAATTACGAGATTAATATACGATAATTGATTTTCAGAAAAAAAATATTGAAAAGAGGACAAAATTTACTATATTAGGCAAATAGGTTCAAACCGGATTATTTTTATTAATGTATAGAAAAATCTCCTCAAAACGTGAAAAAGCGGTAAAATTCGCATACAAAATTAAGTTAAAAAAAATCTAATCTAAAAAAAATCCAAGTTCGTGCGTCGAGGTGCAAAACTACATATGTAGAGATATTGCCCACCCAAATTGTGTAGCTCTACCTGCAGTGGTCTCATCAGAACACCATAACATACTTATGGACAAACTTTTTTCTGTATTATTATAGATACACGGTATCGCTTTTCAAATACATTCAAATAAATGCATTTTGAATAAGACTGACAGTGAGCAGTGACCAGAAAAAAAAATCTTTATTATTTAAGTTTTATATGAAAGAGTTTCGAAGTAAGTTAAATAGAATTCCGTTTAAAATGACTCCACATTTTCTTACTTATTGGAAAATAAATAACAGATTTAAAAGAAAAGTCATTACAGTTAAAAGGAAATTCTCACAAATGTCATCACATACTGAATGAGCTATACTAATCCCTTTTTTTTCAGTCTTAACATTTCTGAAATCATTAGAACAACAGGGTCATTTCCATGTCAAATCACCCAGAGCATGGCATCCACCATCACCAATTTTGATAAAATTCAGTGAATTTGTAGAATTTTTAATGCTCATTCCAAAAATACATTACATGGCCAAAGGTGACCGGTCACTTGCGATTTTAGACGTTTTGTTAAATATCTAGAAAGATACATGAGGAATTAAGATGAAACTGCAGATGTGTAAACAGTATAGTATAGGTCATATATTTCTGTGAAAATCTTTTCCCGAAACCCCATAGGGGACCGTCAACAAATTGCGAAAGAACGAATATCTTTTGTATAACCCTGTAAACACTAATGTAGTAAAAGCATGCAAACTCGAGATTATTAATAAGTGGCTTATTTTAATATACTGTGTTCATTTTTATGAGGATAGCAAATATACTCATAGAGAAATTAAGGTTTTTATAAAAACAGTCCCAAATTTCGCCAAGTTTTTTTGCTTATAATTTGCAGAGTTCTTAATTTAAAAAAAAGTTCTTTTCAGTTAAAGGAACAACATTGTACACAATACTCTGCAATCAGAATTAAAAAATTATAAAAATTGGATGAAAAATGAGCAGGTTTACAAAAAAGGTTTCACTGCGCATGCACGAATGCAATCAAAATATATTATGCATAATGTATTAGCTAAGTATATAGAGCAACTTTTGTGAAAGTCTCAAAAGCATAGCTTGGAAATTCTGAAAATTATCGTCGATAGAATAAGATCGAAATCCGTTGTTACTAAAAAGAAGCAAAAATATGAGGGGTTGTATCAAATATCTGTTGATTAGCACCAAGATAGCGTACGCAATATTGAACGTACTACTATATTTGGATACAACCCCTCATCTTTTTGCTTCCTTTTGAGAACAACGGATTTCGAGCTTATACTATCGACGATAATTTTCAGAATTTTCAAGTTATGATTTTGAGACTTTCATAAAAGTTGCTCTATATACTTAGCTAATACATTATGCACATTATGTTGATTGCATTCGCGAATGCGTAGATAAACATTTTTTAGTAAACCTGCTCATTTTTCATCCAATTTTTATTACTTTTTTAATTCTGATTGCAGAGTATTGTACACAATGTTGTTTTTCATATTTTCTGAAAAGAACTTTGTTTTATATTAAGAACTCTGCAAATTATAAGTAAAAAACTTGGCGCAATTTGGGACTGTTTTTACAAAAACCTTAATTTCTCTACGAGTACATATACTATCCTCATAAAAATGAACACAATATATTATAATAACCCACTTATTAATAATCTCGAGATTGAACACTTTTGCTACATTAGTTTTTACAGGGTTATCCAAAAGATATTCGTTCTTTTTCAATTTGTTGACGGTCCCCTATGGGGTTTCGGGAAAAAAATCTTCGCGGAAATATATGACTTACACTATATTGTTTACGCACCTGTAGTTTCAGGTTAATTCCTCATGTATTTTTCTAGATATTTAAGGAAACGTCTAAAATAGCAAGTGACCGGTCACCTTTGGCCATATAGTGTATCAATCATATTGAAATTGATCAAACGGTTTGTGAGTTATGTACTTTTAAATATCTTCCAAGATGGCCGCCATGCCGCCATTTTGAATAGCACACGTGACAACATAAAAGTCTATATCCCCTTTCAGGTTTAACTTAGAACTTTAAATTATTTTTTGTTTTGTTCAGAATAAAGTAAATTTTCATTTAAAGACATTTTTGTACAGCTTATTCTATTAAAATGCTATCAGAAAATGACTTAAAAATTAAAAAAAGGTGTAATTTCAATGGCTGATTTCCCCCATTGTTCCCCCTTCAATTCTCATCTAATTCAATTCGTACTATTAGTTCACACTCTCCCTATATTTATTTATTTATATATTTATTTATTTATATAATTATATATCTTGTTCAAATTTTCAATCGTTAATAAAATACTCATTATTCATCCTATCAAGTTGAAATTTTTTTTGAACTTGTACTGGATGGCAATTGATGTTAATACAGTTTTGTCAAATATTAATTAATTCAATTTTAATTAATTAATTTTAGTTTTGCATGGGAAACAAAATGGCAGCCATTGGTTATTGAAGATCAATGAAAGTATTTTCAATAAGGGGTTGCCATAGGGGGGACCCTGTTCTGTCACCAAATGCCGCCAAGTTTATCGTCAAATTGGCGATATATCGCCAAATTTGGCGGCCAAATAGAGTCGCCAAAAGTGACGCCAACTTGGCGATATCTCTAATATTTCACCAAATTCCCATAGAGTTCCATTGTAAACCTACTTGCTTGCAGAAAATCAACAAATTGAGATATTTTAATGTAACAAAAACTAATATTAGCTTAAGGGATTATATTAAATTTTTCTTTGATGACCGAAGTAGGTATTGACTTTAAAAACAAAATTTTTATATTACTTGTTTATTCAATTCCTACTATTAGTTCACACTCTCCCTATATTTATTCAATTCCTACTAATAGTTCACACTCTCCCTATATTTATTTATTTATATATTTATTTATTTATATATTTATATATCTTGTTCAAATTTTCAATCGTTAATAAAATACTCATTATTCATCCTATCAAGTTGAAATAATTTTTTTAAACTAGTCCTGGATGACAATTGATGTTAATACAGTTTTTTTTCAAATATTAATTAATTAATTAAATTTTAATTAATTAATTTTAGTTTTGCATGGGAACCAAAATGGCGGCCATTGGTTATTGAAGATCAATGAAAGTATTTTCAATAAGGGATTAGCATAGGAGGGACCTTGTTCTGTCGCCAAATACTGCCAAGTTTGTCGCCAACTTGGCGATATATCGCCAAATTTGGCGGCCAAAATGAGTTGCCAAAAGTGACGCCAACTTGGCGATATCTCTAATATTTCGTCAAATTCCCATAGAGTTCCATTGTAAACCTACTTGCTTATAGAAAATCAACAAATTGAGATATTTTAATGCAACAAAAATTAATATTAGCTTAAGGGATTATATTAAATTTTTCTTTGATGACGTAAGTAGGAATTGATTTTAAAAACGAAATTTTTATATTACTTGTTTATTTATATATATATCTTGTTCAAATTTTCAGTCGTTAATAAAATACTTATTATTCATCCTATCAAGTTGAAATAATTTTTTTTAAACTTGTACTGGATGACAATTGATGTTAATACAGTATTTTCAAATATTAATTCATTAATTAAATTTTAATTAATTAATTTTAGATTTACATGGGAGACAAAATGGCGGCCATTGGTTATTGAAGCATTTAATGCATCTTCTTATCTATAAGGGGGGTTACCATAGGGGGTACACTGTTCTGTCTCCAAATACCGCCACATTTGGCAACCAAAATGAGTCGCCAAAAGTGACGCCAACTTGGCGATATCTCTAATATTTCGCCAAATTCCCATAGACTTCCATTGTAAATCTACTTGCTTATAGAAAATCAACAAATTGAGAAATTTTAATGCAACAAAAACTAATATTAGCTTAAGGGATTATATTAAATTTTTCTTTGATGACCTAAGTAGGAATTGACTTTAAAAACAATTTTTTTATATTACTTGTTTCATAAATAGGCAGCTCAAAGTGTGTTTTGATGTCTGATAAAAAAATTTTAATGGGCATTTCACCGGTATTTTATTTAAAGAATTTTTTAAAATTTTAGTGACCTTCCAAAAGTAACGGAAAACACAATATAATGTTTGATATTTTTTTTTTTTATTAACAGAAATATCACACATCTTTACATATAAAATGTTTAAAGGTTTTATGTTAGATAAAGATTTTTTTTTTTATATAAAATGTAACTAAAAAGAAGGGGAATCCCACAAGAAAGCTAATAATGAATTACTGCAAGACAGAAATATTTTCATGACAAATTGAAATCTAAATCAAAGTTATAATAAATTTTAAGTAAAAAAGAAATGATTATAAAATTAGAACTCTTAAATAAAATATATAGTAAGTAAAAATGATCGTACTTTAAAATTATACTAAATAACAATTAGCAGATGCACTGTAAAAATATTATTAAAGACATATCTACATTCAAAGTAATTATTATAGTTTAAAAAGTAACTGTGTTGTATTTGTGTTAATATCGTAGTTCAAAGTGTATTTTGATGCCTGTAAAAAATTTTAATGGTTGATTCAAAACTTTAAAATTTAGTTTAAAAAAATTATATATTCACTTTCACTTTTTAAAATCATTTTTTAAATGTGCATAAAATTTAAACTGTAATTATTGTCAAATTATAAATCCAAATTTGCTGATGAAAACATGAAATTTCTAATTAATTGACAGCTAAAATGATTTAACTTGGTTAATTTATTACCAGAATGTTCTGGAAGACAGGATTTTAACCAATAATATCACTTTGGTTTGGCAGAAGGTTTGTTTCCAACCAATCATATAGATTTACTTACCAGAAAGAGATTTTCCACGAATTAGACTTATTTAGCAGACGAAGAATTTTTCAACCGATCAGATTAAGCAGAATTTTACAACTTGTTATGCCAATCTGTTAAAAAAGATTAGAGTTTTTCTTTTGATCTTATATCTATAAATAATACTGTTTTGTTGTATTAAGTTAGATGTTTTCTTTTTGATAAGCAAAAAAGTATTGGTTTAAATATTAATGATACAAATTGTGAGCTAAATAATATTTTAGCTATTTCTGAGTTGTCCACGCAAAGTAAGGAACTTCTTGCATTAAGATGCAATTTACAAGATACTGAAAACTCAACAATATACTTTGTTCACAGAGCATATGTATGCATATGTATGAAATTCGGCAAAAGAAATGTTGTGATTTATTTAATCTTCATCCTAACAAGACCAAGAAAGCATCTTTACTCGTGATAAGTGTGGATCAAGCTAAGAATTACAAGCATAAGCTACATAATGATGCCATTCCTGGTAAAAAACTATATTCAACTTGTAGAAGAAAAGCAACAGCTTTGCTGGAAGCACATGCAAAAGAACACAAAGACTCGTGTCAGTCTAATGATTTTTCTGAAGAATTTATATCAAACATGGATCAGAAAGAAAAAGATCACGCAAAGCTTAGTGAAATTTAAATCTCTTGTGGAGTATTGCCACTAAGGTTACATGCAATTTCTGCACACAGGAAAGTATCTGCCGGGAAAAGAAAATTAAAACAAGCAAAAATTGCCTTGCGAAAGAAGGTTGCTTGCACCCTTGATTTGGAAGAGAAAGTTCTTCAGAGTGAAAACTGTAGCTCTGATGAAGAAAATTAAATCAAAAGAAAAACTCCAGAATTTGACAGATTAATGGAGATGGTGAAAGAAAAGCTCCCACAAATTAGTCACAGAGAAAAAAATTCAATTGTTAACTTTAATTCCTGAATCATGGTCAAGAAAGAAAATAATTGAAACCTGTCATGCAACTGAGTATCAAGTTGAACTCTCAAGAAAACTGCTGCGAGAAAAAGGTTTGTTAACTTTAGCAGATATTAGAATTGAGAAGAGGTTATCTCAAGACACTATAAAATCTGTGAACAATTTTTATGAAGATGAATTTTCACGTCTCATGCCTAGTCAGAAAGATAAGGTTAGCATAAAAAAAATGTCGATGTTCAAAAAAGGCTTCTTCTTTGTAATCTGAATGAACTGTATGTCCAATTTCGATCGAAATTTCCTACCAATAATAAAATTGGGTTTTCAAAATTTGCTGACCTGCGACCTAAGCATTGTGTCTTAGTTGAAAGTTCTGGAAGACATTCTGTTTGCGTAAGTACAATCCATCAGAATGTTCAGTTGCTTATTGCAGCAGCAGGGATTGAAGAAAGTTATCAAGATTTAATCCAGAAATTGGTTTGCAATTCTAATAATAGGGATTGTATGTTACGTATATGCAGCAAATGCCCCAAGAAAGATGCTCTTGAAGATTTTTTACAGTTAAAATTTCCGGACTTTTATCCTGAAGATACAATTGAATAAAAACAGTGGGTATCAACTGACAGAGTAGATTTAACATCACATACATAGACTCTGGTCGCAGGGCCGGATTTAGCCTTTAAAACGCTCCGTGCAGAAGTAAAAATTGCGCCCCTACATAATACGCATACGCAGTAAGCATAAAAAGGGTAACTGGTCTTTTTAGCATTTTTTATCGAACGTAAAAAAACAGTGTAACTCGCACTCAGTAACTGACACAAATACTTATAATAACTTTTCACTTAAAATACTTAACCCATTAACGACAAGCCTCTTTTACACTTCTTTTAAACCTTCGACACCAGTTTTTGCGACTTTGTAATTTTGAATTAGCTAATCGCTCAAAATCTGAGATTAGATAATTTGAAAAATTCCAAACTAAAGTACTGGTACCGAAATAAAAAAAATTTGTTCGCCTTGCATGGCAAGTTTTCTTGCCAACTGGCTTTAATGAGTTAACTTCTTTTTTCTAAAAAATGTTAATAGGAGTAAAATTCGGGATTTTTTTAGAACTTTTAGTTCATAGAATTCTGTAATTAATTCAGAAACATCTAAACTGTTACTGAGTTCATACTCAATTTCTAAAATAGCTTGGTCTGACAACCCTGTTTGAAATGATGTTGTTCGTAAATAATGTTCTTGATTATTTTCAGTTTGGAAAAATTACGATCCAGTTATTGGAAGAGTTAGTAAAATTATTTTTTGTTATCAATTTCATAACTTTAGAAGGTGGTAAATCTTTTTCAGATAGAGAACACACCACTGAACACATCACAAAGTTCCAAGCTGTTTATATCCGATGATTCTCCATCTGTTAAAATGGCTTCCAAATCTTTGAAATTGGCCAAAATTATAGAAGAACAAACATCTTTTAGTTCATATATATGATATAAAAAACATAAGTAACTGTTATGATGTCACACCTGAGTAACTCTTTGTTCTAAAGAACAGATCGCAGTGTCAACAAGGTGGTAAAAAAAATCAATTTTGTATTTTCCTGTGCATGGATTATGGGTTCATCGTGATTTTCATAATCAAACTGTCTTTTTCGCCGACGAACTCTGTGGCTCGGTATTGAAGTTTGTATAAAAGAAGTTGGCTCTTTCTAATTACGATTTAGTCATACCATTTACCACCAGGTTAAGATAACGGCAACCACATGGCATAAAAAAGCAGGAGGGTTGATGTTTTTAGTCATTGTTTGCAACCCCGTACGTTTTCTTTTCATATTCGCCCCCATTATCATACCCTTGGCTCCTCATGTTTGCTAAAGGCAATCTCAGGTTTTCTTGCTCTCGAAGTAAGACATTAAAAAGTTTTCTGGAGGATCAAATTCAGCTAATAGTTGGACTAGCTTCAAAAAGATTCTATTATTATGTTTATACAAATTTTCGTTGCTACCTCTAAATGCCAAGCAACATTCTCCTAAAAGTTTGACGATCGAAAACGGCATTCCAATGCTGGATTTTTGCATTCCAAAGTCTTTGATAAATAGCATTTGTTGTTTGCGAAGCTTTTAGACGGATTTCTAAAGAGGAAGTTGTAGCCGTTGCAAAAATTCCACAGTGAAAGCAGAAAACTGAGTCTTTGACTACGGAATACACCAACCAATTTCTGTGAATTTTCTCTCCGTTGCTGTGGTCTCTTGTATGGTTGTTTGAGGTGAACCTACGTCCGCTGGTATCAGTAGGGAAATTAAAGTTGTACATTTGGGGCACTGAACTTGCTTTCGAATGACAATTCTATCTGCATCAGAAGTAGCTTCAGGCAATACTTCTTGATCATAACCCAAAAACAAACCGATGACAGGACCATTTTCACCTGTCTCTATCTGCAATCGCGATGCATTTTATACCTTTTTCGCTTTATCCTCTTCGTCTTCCTGTCGCTCAATACGGCCAGGCACTGAATCTACAGAGCAGTCTTCAGAAAACTGCTGTTGTTTCTCATTTTGTTTTGGAAAATTTGCGCCCCTCGTTTTTTTTTACTCCGTGCCGTGGCACGGACTGACGGAGTGTTCGTCCGGGCCTGCTGGTCGATTTCATTCATCTTATTCATAAAAAGATTAAAAAGCTTATATCCCATACATACATATACAAGTCCCAAAATGTTTATTTGAAAAAAAGAAAGGAACTTACTAGTCACGAAGCTCTTATACAAATGGAGTTTAGGGAAAACTTTTCTTTTATATGCTGTACTTTACATACAGTTGTATTCTATGAGAAGGAAAATGGAAGCAGATTAAAAAGTAAAAGCTTTTGCATGCTTTCAGATGATAATGGAACATGATGTATCAATGGTATATCAGACTCAAAAATTAATCATGCAGTATTTAAATTCATGCAGTATTTATCTAAATAATAAATATTCCTTAGTTACAAATGTAGAATATTTTACTGATGGCTGTGCTGCACAATATAAAAATTGCAAAACATTTTTGAACCTATGTTACCACAAACTTGATTTTGGTGGAATAAAAGCGAAATGGAGCTTTTTCGCTACAAGTCATTTAAAATCTGTTTGCGATGGGATGCGAGAGACTGTTAAAAGACTTGTGACAAAAGCAAGTCTGCAAAGGCAGCTGCATGATCAAATTACAAATGTGACTATGATGTATAAATATTGCAGACAAAACATTGAAGGTATAACATTTTTTATCATCACAAAAAGTGATATGTTAAAACTGCACAGCAACGTGGATGCAACTTGCTACAACTATTCCTGTAACACGAAATATGCATTATTTTGAATCTACAGGAAACTTATTAAAAAGCGGAAAAAGAATAAGTACTGATGAAAAATTTTCTGTTTGTTCATCTTTTGATAGAAATATTAAAGAGACTTTGGATAGTCCATCTCTTAACAGTTTGTAGCATGTATGTATGAATCAAATTGGTATATAGGCTTAGTTTCAGAAGTCCACGAAGAAGAAGGAGATGTAACTATTAAATTCATGCATCCACATGGCCCATCACCTTCGTACTATTGGCCTGAAAATCACAGTTGTATTGTGCCTTTCAATCATATCCTTTGTACATGTGACATAAATGCCCCAACTGGTAGAACATATAAACTTAGTGATACGTCCCGTGCTTTAATAAGCACCAAGTGGGCAAAACATAAAATAAGAAGGAAATAAAATTGAACGATAAAGGGAACAAATTTTAAATAAACCAATATTGTAATTTTTCATCAATATTACAAGAGTTAATTATTTTTTATTAATTATCTTTACTTTAAATTGTAATTATGTAGATATATTTTTAATAGCATTTTTACTGTCCATCTGGTATCACGAAGCGAAGCAATCCCTATTTTCTAGCCAACCCCAGCCGTAATTGATAAGCGTTTCAATTCTGGATCGCTTCGCGATCCCTTATTTTCTATGCAATTCAATTTTTAGATTCCTCTTGTTAAAAACGCGCTCCTCCCCATCTCTTGACAATTTTATTTCCTTATCTCCAAGCGCATAATCATTAGAGGTTACAGAGTTTCACAATTATAAGAATTATTAAAAATAAGATTATATATATAGTGTTACGAATATTGTAAATTTTTAGTGTTTGTGCTTAAAAATAATGTAAATAATTCAATTAAGCTCTATTTATAAGCTAATATCAGTTTTGTTCCATTGAAATATCTCAATTTGTTGATTATCTGCAAGCAAGTATTGCTGCAAGCTATTGGATTTCAACGGGAGTCTATGGAAATTTGGCGAAATACTGGAAACAGCACCAAGTTGGCATCACTTTTGGTGGCAAACTTGACGATGATTGGTGACAGAGCCATCCCCGTGGTAACCCCCTCTTAGCGTCAGAAAGCTTTGATCAATCAGATGCGTTTCGTGGTATCTACGCAGATTTTCATTGGTCCATTTCCAAATCGTTACTTTTTTTTGTATATAGAAGGAAAAAAATCTTTATGTAAGATAAAACCTTATAAAACTTTTATATGTAAAGATGTATGATATTTCTGTTAATAAAAGAAATATCAAACATTATACTGTGTTTTCAATTACTTTTGGAAGGTCAGTAAAATTGAAATTCTGCTTTAAACAAAACAACTGTGAACTGCCCATTAACATTTTTTTATCAGGCTTCAAAACACACTTTAAGCTGCCTATTTATGCAATTAGATGAAAATTGAAGGGGGAAATCAGCCATTGAAGTTACACCTTTTTTTAATTAAAAAAATGACAAAAAGTCATTTTTTGACTGCATTTTAATGGATTCAGCTACACAAAAATCTGTTTAAATAAAAGTTTACTTTATTCTGAACAAAACCGAACCCCCCCCCCCCCCCCAAAAAAAAAAAAAAAAAAAAATTGAAAGTTTTAGCTTAAGCTGAAAGGAGCTATAGACTTTAATGTTGTCACGTGTGCTATTCAAAATGGCGGCAAATCGGCCATCTTGGATAATATTTAAGGGTGTATTCCGATCCAAACTGCTTATTTTCTGATTCATTTTTAAATTCATTTTTGCTCTCAAACGCATCAAACTAAGAAATTCTCTTATTTAGAAACTACATAATGCGCCGTGCTTCTCGATTTTTTGATAAATGCAGAAAATATTGTAAAAAATGCTGTCAAAATCGGCCTTTTGAACCGAAATTTCCGGAAGCGGGAGATCTGGGGATGAAAAAGATGGTCATACTGAGAAAATAATTGCTTAAAAATCAAATTCTAATTAATTGAGCAAAAAATGAAATCACACGGCACCTTATACAACTCTTCAAAAATCACCCCCACAAAGTTTCATGTTTTACTTTTAAAAATGAGTCTGAAAATGTCTCAGAAAATTTCGAGCTGTTGAGGGTAGAAAAATATTTTTTCGAACACACCCTTAATAGCCCATAACTCACAAACCATTTGACCATTTTTAATATGATTGATATTTTTGGAATCAGCATTAAAAATTCAACAAATACACCAAATTTTATCAGAATTAAAAGTGACGGGTTTCATTTTTAGGGTTCTGTACTTAAAAAGTAAAAACGGAACCATTATAATATCACTCCCGTGTCTGTCTGTCTGTCTGTCACAGCCCATTCACTCGTAAACTATGCAACGTGGAAAGTTCAAATTCGGAGAAGTAATAAAGACTATTGACCCACATATTTACAGATTAATAAATATTCATAAATATATTTAGGAAAAATTAAGAGGGGCTAATTAAGTTACTTGAAAAAAAGTCTTTTCTTTGAATATCGTGTGGGGTATCATGTGAAAGCTTTCGTAACGCTGAAATTAAAAATATATTTCATTTAATTTTAGGTATTATATTTTCAAAGTTATGGTGGAAAATGTAGTGCAAAATTAAGTCCACCCATCTAACTCCGAATCTATTGAAACTAAAATTATGAAAAAATTAGAGGTAGTAGACATTAATTTAAACCTTGCAGGAAAATTATAGCGATTACCCTAGGTCACATAGTTTTTGAGAAAACCGCATTTTTCCGTTACACTCAAATTTCGATTTACGGGCTTCAGCAAAAGTGTTGAGCAAAGCTGGAGGCACCTATCGTAGCAGAAGTATAAAAGCATTGTTGATCATGAATTTCGGAAAAAATTGTCGGTAATTAGCCGAGATATTAACCCTTAAAGACACGGACGGTTTTGACATACATAATGACAGGGACGGTGTACTCTATGCTCCATCGGCTTTTAAAATCTAGATAACAAATTTTAAGGATATATTTATCTAATGCAATGCCCAGTAGCAGTATCAAAGCAATAAACGTCAAATTGTTAAAAACAGAATAATTTAATGAGAATTAATCACAAAAATACTATGGGATTCGCGACTAGTTTCCATTGAGTGGCTCTCTCAATGCACCTACTATGTCTTTAAAGGTTAACTAAAAACCTATATGGAATAACAAATATACAGAATAGCTATATTAGCTGTTATTTAGGTTCCATATATCTTTGAACTTTCATGGTATATCCATTTATACTTTTCTAGTATACAGGGTGCAAAGGAAAGTCCCTTTAACCTGAAAATGCTTGTGAACGGAGAGAGCTACAGCTATGCAAGTGAGGTAACGGTATAGTAAAGTGACTAAGCTCGATTTAATGAAAACGACAGCAGCGCATCCTAGTGGCGAAATTTGGAAGATAGCCACTGCAAATCCAAAACGAAAAGAGATAGAGCAAAATTTCCAGTTAGAACGTTTTAGAGCATCAATTAATTAATAGAATACGACATTTGGTTTACATGGATAAGATAAATCTTCGCCTGTTTTCCCAAAAATGTCCGAAATCGATGCACTCCATTTTGTGTAAACGTTTGAATAGAATAGTCAGAAGTACGAAGAAATACGCACAATTTATGCTATAAATATGTACTTATCTCAACACATTTTGATAACATCACACACACACAAGAAAAGACACAAACTGTTTCACAGTGATAAAAAGTTAATATTCGAAAATTTCGCCATTGCTCACGATACACGTTTGTATTCGTGAGAGTAATTCTGCATGCACATTTCTCGGCAAGGAACGTCTATTGTAAGCCTCTTCAATACGGCGACATATATTTAACCCTTTCAAAGGCGGTGGCTAGACGATCTAGCCACCTAATAATTCCAAAACTGACAAATGGCACCAAGAATATTTTAATAAAATTTTGCTTTTGTCATATAAGTGCATATTAGCGGGTTTTTATTTTCAGAGAAACTCGTTTGAATATTCTGGTGTCAGTCAATTATTTCATCAGTTTACGGACAGAATTCTTCTGTCCCTGAAAGGATTATTCTAAAATTTTAAATGCATTGGAAATTGAATCTTTACAGACATTACAGCACAGTACAACGTAACAATCTGTAATTGTGCACTGCTACATTTCCGGAATGTTAATAGGTAAAGTAGAATCTTCGCTCATCGATTTCGGACATTTTTAGGTATGCAGGCGACGATTTATCTTATCCGTGTGAACCAAATGTCGTTTCCTACTAATTAGTTGATGATCTAAAACTTTCTAATTCGAAAATTTGCTCTACCTCTTTTCGTTTTCGATTTGCAATGGCTATCTTCCAAATTTCGCCACTAGGGGTGCTGCTGTCGTTTTCATTAGGTCAGGCGTAGTCGCTTTACTGTACCGTTACCTCAGCTGTAGCTCTCTCCGTTTGCAAGTGTTTGCAGGTTAAAGGGACTTTCCTTTGCACCCTGTATACTATATAGCTATACCCTACCCTACGTTGTATAGTATTTACAAAGTCTTAGTATTCTTTTAGCAACGGTATTTTTTTTAATAATACACTTACTAATTCAAATATTATTGTACGGAACCCTCTGTGCGTGAGTAATACTCGCACTTGACCCTTTATTAGAAACATCAGGGTGATTTGACATGGAATCACCCAACAGTAAGAAAGAAATATCAAAAATATTTTATATATTTTTTTCAGTGTAATTTTCTCTAACTTTTCAAATAGGTGTCATAAAGGTCAGTAAACTAAAAAAAAAAAAAACAGAAGTAAAAGCATATTATTAAGGTTAAAATAACTGCATTGTACTTTTTAACTTTATGTACCACACTTAAATTATTATTTTAGACACTGTCCGATTACAAGTTGATCCACGTTGTAAACCCACGTAAAATTCTGGAAATTGTTAAAAATATAAATATGTTGCAGAAGTTATAATGGTACATGCTTTCTTCTGAAAATTTTAAAATTGTCAATAATATTTTTAGTTGCATTATCTATAGTTGGATACAATTTTTAAATACCAAGTAAAGTATATAGTTTATTTTAATTAAGTATTTTTTTACTGTTTTTCCATTAGACAATTTCAGACATAATTATCCAAAATATTATGCTTTCATCGCGATTAAAATTAGAAATAAGTAAAAACATCATGAATTTAAAAAAAAGTATTCCACGAAGCAGCTAGAAAAATATTCAAGCAGCAGGCATACTCGTTAGAACCTTTTGATGCGGTATCTTTGATGTGATATATCTTGAAAAAGTAACAAAATACTAAAAGTATTTCTTTTTGAAACTCGTTCTTAATGTTTAATTAAAGTTTTTTACTTTTCATCATAAAGTCATTTTTACACATTAGCAGTTAAAATCTTTTTCTATGTTCAGAGCATAAATAAAATTCAATGATTCTTTTTTCAAACTTGGAGAACTAAATGTTCTCGGACTTCACAACAATCATTCTCGTTCATCTTTTTTCTTTATGGTAAGGTTCTTAAATGACACACGATATCTCTTTTCAAAGTAATTCAAATAAATGCATTGAGTATATGACTGAAAATGAGCTTCGACCAGAGGCAGCAGTTATATTATTTGAGTTTTATCTGAAAGAATCATGAAAAAAAGTTGAATACGAATCTACTTAAACAACTTCACATCTTTATTACTTTTTCGAAGAGAAATAAAAGGTTTAAAAGAAAAGTCATTATGACTAAAAAGTTTTATTTCATTCAAATTTCATCATTCCTTGAATGAGTTTACGCTAGTCCATTTTATACATGCAATTCTTAAGTTCGACGTCATTATTTGAATAATAACCAGAAAAAATATTTAAATTATTCATTTGACAGGGGGAAATGTGGTAATCTCATTTGATAACGTCAAAAAAAAAAAAAAAAAAAAAAAAAAAAAAAAAAAAAAAAAACTCATATTGCCTGTAATTTTAAAAATTTTGCTTGAGATTAAAATACACCAAATATAAATTCATAATTTAATTTGAATCTTATTAAAAATTCCAAATATATTATCTATATTTTATGTTATTTGGCTGAATCCATTTTTACATAAACGTTTCAGTATATATTTCGTTAATTTTTTAAGATACTAAATTTATTAAATAACAGCAATGTTGTCGAAATCTATGTAAATATAAATATGTATAAAATTTGCACGAGTATGAAAAATTTCAATTTAAAAATTAAAATGAATTTAAACTTATATAAGGAGTAAATAAAATATTATAACAAATGCTGCATATAACAAATCTTACATTTAAAAATTCATTTTTTATCTTCAATATTTATATATAAATAAAATAAATTTGTTGTTTATATACATTTTCTTTACTCCATTTTTAAAAATCCAAAACATTTATTTTTAATCTTTAAAGGTTCTCAGGAATCTTAAAATTGGAAAAAATGAAAAAAAGACCATTTTCAACATTTAATATTTTAAAATGTATATAATTCTGAAACACAATTTTTATTGGGATGAAAGATATAAGTATGTTCTTTCATTTCACGTATTAAAAAAATTACAAGAGGTAGAATTAGCTTTTACAGGGGGCTCTAAACTGTCAGACATTTGACGAGCAGAAAACTGGTATAACAGCTTACGCGCAGGACTACAAAATAAATTTTGCAACTGGAACAAAAATTTTGGTACCTACTTATATTTCAAATAATAATAATTACCCTGAACCTTAATAAATTTGTATTTAAAACATTTTTATATTTTTGATACAAAGTTGTATTTAGCTAATGCAAAATTTTGAAAATTTCAACAATATAATCATCTAAAAAAATTTTTTTAACAATAAAAAGGAAATTTTAGCTTTAGTTTATAGATACTAACATTAAACATAGGTTTTGAAAATTTCATGAAAAAATATTCAGAAGTGTTTGAGATATCGTGCGCATTATGCCGACAAACGTCATTTAGAGAAAAACGACTTCGAAGTTTCGGAAAATCCGCCTCAGCTATTGGGCGGGTATAATTCTAAAAGCTATAACTTCTGTTCTAATCGGAATTTCAAGGAAACAATTATATCAAAATATTCAAAAAAGATAGGAATTTAACACACATACACACAAAAGAATTATAATTTCAAAAATTTTGAAGCTTTAAGAGTCTTGAGACCTCTTAACACACTATTTCAAACTAAAATATGAATAACGGACGTTTAAAAAGAAAAAAAAAAGGTTATCTCAGAATCTAGAGATATTTTCTTTAATTTTGTTCTTGTGACGAATAAATAGAAAAGTAAAAATGGTTTTCATTGAAACAAAGAGCCCTCTTTTATAAACATTGAATATTTCTTTTGAAAATCCCGCTTAATTTAACCTCTTCGGACCTGGAGTATCTTATAGGATACACATCTTTACAATTTTTTCCCTATATATAAACAATGATTTAAAAAATGAAAATGGTATGAATGGAATCTTAAAAGATAGCCAAACTAAAACAAAATTTCAATTTGTTTCTTATAGTGCTTTTTTCGGCCATAAAATTGTATTTGAAAATAACTTGCAGCAAAAATGATGAAAATATACAAAAACGAAAAGTAAATATTTTTTTTTATACTTTAAAATACCACATGGAGAGTCCATTAAAAATAAAAGTTTATTAAATGCATAATTATTTAATATTTTTCATTATTTCTTCCATGCAAAACGAAAGAAAATATCCAAACAAATTGTCAAAAAATGTACTTATTGAATCCCATGTGTCATGTATGATATATGAAATTTTATGTACAAAAATAAATAAATAAATATATATATTTTTTTTGCTTTTCAATCTTTCTTAGTTATTACTTTGTAAATATAAATTCATAACTGAAGTAAAAAAAAATGAAAATAAACACTGGGGTCTGAAGAGGTTAATGATTTTAATTCATGCCTTAAAAAAAATTATGTTACAATCCGTTAATTTGGCATGGGAATCGAACCCGATTACGGAAAATTCAATGCATTTTTAAGTTTCGTAGTTCTTAAATGACATTAGCTCATTCCCACACAATGGGTAAAATTAACTAAAAAAATGTTTTAAACTGTACAATTTATAGAAAGTTATTTTCTGAAAAACAATTCGCATCTTGATTTCTATACCTTTCAAATTTCTCTTTGTATTTAATAACTCCTTACTCTGCATTCAATGTTTGATAAATGGATGATGAATTAGACAATATCAGTAAAAAATGGATATGTCAAGTCTACGGAGAGAAGACGAGAACTAAGTTTTGAATTTTTAAATGCTTTGGACTTCAGGTTACTAGAATGATGCATTCCTTTTTATTAAATTCAATGTCAAAGTTATCTAAAATTTGGATTATAATTATAAATTAGCCTTTTCTTACCTTATTTATAATAACAGCAGAATACGCACTGGGAGCTTTACCGAACTCCAAACAGAACTATATATATATATAAATAATATTAAATAAATAATTTATTAATAATTTATCAATTAATAAATAATTTTAATATAATAATAATGAATTAAAAATAATTTTAAATAATTAATATACATATATAAATCATTAATTTCAGAAAAGAACATACAGGTATATTGAAAAAAAAATGTTTTTCTCTCTGCCAAACTACCGAATGATGATTAAGCGTGTGTTATTATCTACAGTGCTTTCTTTTAGTTTTTCTCAGTGTTCACGGAGAGAGATTATTTTGGCTGGTGACAAAATGTATAAGTTAATTTCTTAGCTAAAATAAAACTATCATCTTCATTAAAAATTAAAGTGAAACATTAAAATTATTTCATAAGAAACATATTTAATAGCTTACTTAATAAATATATACATGAAAACAAATATTTTGAAAGTTGCTATATTTCCTATTATTTATCCTGTTGTGTCCGTAAAAATCCTCATTTCCAGAAAATGACCTACATATGATTTAAAAGCTATTAAAATAAATTAATTTCTCATGCACATATGATTGAAATTAGCTTCAAAAAGAGGCAAAACTGATAAATCTTGGCATACACATGAAACACTCTTGAAATAATTTGAATAGATTTTTCTGATGTAACTTCGCATCTTATTTAATTTTTGGAGGATAAATAAAACATTTAAAAGAAAATTATTAAAGTTAATTTTTTCATTTTATTGAAATTTCGTCATTTCGATTTTATATGTGGAGTTTTGAAGATGTCTACCATCACATCAAAAGTAATAAGAAATATTTCAATAGTACGAACAAAATAAGAAGAAAACTATTCAAATGGCATTTTAAAAGAAATTGGAACATACATGAAAGAGCTAAATACCCTTAAAAGAGTTAAATAATTTGAAATTCCCAGGGTGTATACCTAATATGGGTATTTATTTTTGAATTAATTATAACTGTGCAAAACACCCATATAGGTATTAGTTATTGTATCCAAACTACGTTAAATGTATGAAAATGGATAGTTTGACGCAAAAAACCATTTACATAAATGTTACTCACAATTTTGAATAGCGTAACACAAAAGATTTACTAAAAAAAAAAAAAAATACATTTCAATGCATAGTATAGATTCAATGAAAGCGATATATTTAACAGGAATTGGAAAATTAAAAGTATTGTGTAGATGTAAAAATATATTTTAACCAAGTCAAAAATAATTTAAATTGAATTTTAAAACAAACCTTTTAAAGCCACATCAAGGCGTCACTTAAATTTTACATCATATCTTTTAAAACTCATATTTTGAATTTATGAGAGATATAAATGATAAAGCAACAGCGAATAAAATTTTATGTAGCTTTTCATGTTGAACATAACTTTTGCACATACGATTATAAATAGAACAAAAATAAAATGATGAAGTGAATACAAATATATTTTTTAAGAAATAGCATACACTGTAAAAAAAAAATTCCGTCAATTTACGGGAAAAGGACTGGCAGCAAAGTTGCCGGAATGTTTCCGTTTTTTTGTCCAAACTTACAATGTGCTCTCCGTAAATGTCGCGATACAGACGCGAAGGAGTTGAAGCACATGCGTGGCGACCAAAAATACCGCAATCTCATTGCATGATAGATTTTTACAATAATAATTCCGTATTTAAATCTCTGTAAACTTAAAATGGCAACAGATATACGGGAGAGATTCCATTTTTCTAACAAAACGGAAAATTTCTGATCAAAATTCACGGAAGGCAACCTGTCAATAAACGAAAATTTTTAACAGTGTAACGTCACTCAAAATTTGATATCAGTATTTTTAAGTTCCATATTTAAAATTCTTAGAGCATAAGACAAAGTGCTGCGTCAGAAACTTTTAACCCGTTAAGGGTTTTTATAGTGATATATATATATATGTAGAAGTTATTGTTTGTAAAATGTTAATATATAATTTGAATAAGTAGGCGTTTGAATCACAACACTTACACTTTAACACAATTCTATAAGGGTAACTTTACATCATTTCGCTGATACTTTTCTAAATACAGCACCTTTCTCACTTAAAACTTACAACATATTTCTTACGAATAATTTTATTAGGCTTAACAATACCTTCCTTGGCATCTCATAAGCCGATGCTTCATGTACAACATCATTTTATAGACTGATTCTTTTCTAATTTTTGAATATGTCCAAACCTTGATCTCGTGATCGTGAATTTTCATTACTCGTGCTTTTAAATTATGGATAATAAAAATACCAGAGCATCAGTTAATTTGTTAATGATGCGCGGCATAAAGAAAATAAAGTATGTTTAAATTCAAATCCTACAAATCGGTCTTCCTGACATGATGGCGTCCCGACATCATTATCTTGGCTTATTATTTTTCTTTCACATAAAATTTTGATTATTGGTTCAATACACATACACGTGTACTTATTCTATACGACTCGTCCAGGATTTTAACCCACAGACCACGGTTGACGTCTTCCCTGGACCTTCATGATCTCCTGCTTTCTTTACTTCATACCGATCATGATTCTTGGCTGCAGTTATCTCATATGGCCCCAAATATTTTTCTTTAAGTTTGATAGTATTGCCAAATTGCGTCCGCTTTATGGCGACGATATCTCCTATTTTGTATTTTAGTGGCTGTTTTCTTTTCTTATCAAACTGCACCTTGTCTTCTTCTTGTATTTTGAGTATATTTTTCTTTGCTTCTTTTCTCATGGCTTCGCGTTCTTCCATCATACATTCGGTAAATTCTTCTTCCAAAATTTTCTTGATGTTCTGCATGTCACTGTCCTTCATTTTAACTCCTGTCATTAATTCAAAAGGACTATACTTGGGGCTTCGTGTTACTGTGCTATTGACAATTCTTTGTAATTTTGGTACATAGTTATACCACTTGGATTCATCATAACTAGATAATTTTGACAAAACGGATATGATCACTCTGTGTATTCTTTCCACCTGTTCATTTCCTCTTGGCATCTCAGTTGTTATGTCTACAGGTTGAATTCCTTCCTTTGTACAATATTCCTTGAACTCGCTTCCAGTAAAAGCTTTTCATTTATCGGTTATAATTCTAGCTGGGTTCCCGAAAGTTGTTTGTTGTAGTTCCAATTTCTCTATTACTTCCTTGGCCGACTTTGATTTCACTGGGTAAAACCATGCGAACTTCGTAAATGCATCTACTACGATGAAAATATATTGATATTTTTTATTTGTGAGAGGTAATGGACCTATGTGATCGATGTGATAGGTTTCCAATGGTTTGTCTCATTTTGGTATAAGGTTTAGAAAACCTTCAGCTTTTCCCTGCTTTCTATTATATAAGATACAATCAACACAGTTCGCGATTATTGTTTCTATTTTCTTCCTTAATCCAGCTATGTAAAATTCTTGCTTCACTAGATCTTCCGTCTTTGATATAGCAAAGTGTCCTCTTTCATGAATTTTTCGTATAATTTCTCGTTGCATCTCTTCCGGCACCACCAATATTTCTTTTCCATTCTCGAATCTGTATAATACATCATCTTTTACTAAGTAATTATCGGACGGTCCACGTAGCGACTTGATGCATTGTATAGATTCATCTAGCCTTTGCGATATTGCGATTCTTTTCGTTATTTTTCCTTGCGATCTAGTTATCACTAATACTGGTTGTGTTGTCGGTACGTTTCGGCTTACTGCATCTACATGTTTCATTCTTGTTGCTGCTCTATGTTCTATCTCGTAGTCGTATTCCTCGATGAGCAATGCCCATCTTGCTACTTTAGGTGCTAAATCTCTTTTGTTTAACGTTTTCTGGAAGGCAGCGCAGTCCGTTACTATCTTGAATTTATTTCCCATTAGGTAATTTCTGAATTTCTTAAGAGCTTCTATTATGGCTAATACTTCAAGTTCATAACTTGAATATTTCTCCTGTTGTAGTGAAGTTTTCTTGCTCATGTATTGTAATGGATGAAATTTTCCATCATCTCCTTTCTGTAATAAAACTGCGCCAAATCCTTGGCTGCTTGAGTCAGTATGGAGTTCTAGTGTGGATCCTTGTTTATATAATTGAAGAACTGGTTTTGTTTATAATATTCTCTTTAACTCATTAAAAGCTTCGAGCTGCTCTCTTTCAAATTTGAAACAATTTATTTTCTTTAATAAACCACTTAGAGGCTTTTCGATTTTGGCGTAATTCGGGATAAACTTTCTGAAGTATCCTGTTAAACCTAAAAATGATTGTAATTGTTTTGTTGTAGTTGGTTTAGGGAAATTTTGCACAGCCTTTGTTTTCTCTTCGGACGGTTTTATTGTCCCATTTTCAATTATATATCCCAAAAATTCTATTTTCATTTTAAGGAATTGGCATTTTTGGAAGTTAATTTCTAAACCATACGCTGATGCTGCTTCTAATACTCGTTTCAGCTTCTTTATCCCATCTTCTTCATCGTTTGAGGGAATCACAAAATCATCCATATATACAATAATAGTTCCTTCTCGCAGTAAATATTGGAATACAGTGTTTACATACCTTTGAAATTGATTACCTGATATGCACAATCCGAACGGACAACGTAAAAATTCGTATTCCCCTTCATGCGTTACAAAAGCTGTATATTTACGACTGTTTTCATCAATTTCGACGTGGAAAAAGCCGTTTTTGAGATCTAATGTCGTAAATACTTTGTCTTTTGCAATTTATCGATAACATCCTCAATTAACGGTAGTGGATAGCGATCTTTTAATATTTTTCGATTTATTTTCCGATAATCAATACATAACCGGTGTGATCCATCTTTTATCTTACTCAGGACTACTGGGGCCGCAAAATCTGTATAACTTCGTCTAATGATCCCATCTTCCAACCACTGTTGTATTTGCTTACTGATGATTTCCTGCTCCACTAGAGGTAACCTCCTTGGTCGTTCACAGAGAGGTTTTTCATCCGCCAATAGTATTTTCATTTTTAACCCAGTATCTTTTGTTTTATTCGGTTTGTATGACTCTATATTAATGCTTGTATTTTTCCTCTGTTAGTTAAATTTGTAATGTGATTCAAATCCACCTCGGCATTTATGTAGTTGATGTTAACCATTTCTTCCCAACCTCGATTATCGTTATCTATATTTGATGTGGCTATTTTATCTGTTTTGGAAGGGATTTCATTAATTTTGATGTATCCTACTTGCACTGTAGTGTCGTCTATTATTCTAACAACATCTTCCACTACTTTTAATGTCAAGCCTTCGATTGCTTTTCTGCCTATTATTAGGTCATAGTCGGTTTCTTGCATCACGTAAAATTTATCTTGTATTTCTATACTATCTACATAAACTTTATGCAAGAAATACCCCAATGGTTTAATTTCTTTTCCACCTATGCCCGATATAGTTATATTGTCGCTGGTTGACTTTGGCGCGTTTATTGCAGTATGATATCTTGACTTGGCAATTGAAATATCACTCCCTGTATCAATTATTATGTTTGTTTTTATTCCTTGAATATCAAGAATTCTTCCTTTCTTACCATTTAACATGCCCATATTAACTACTTTTCTTTGCGTGTTTTGGCTCCAATCTTAGTATTTCGTTTCTTGCCAATTTTGATTACGTTGCGGGTTATAATTTGAATAATTTTGTTGTGTTTTACTTCCCATGGTACAATTCTTACTCACGTGATCAGGTCTGCCACAATTATAACATATTATATGTGCCTCGTTTCTTCCATGGTTCACATTGTGCCTATTGTCAACTTGGCGCCTTTTCGAATTGGCGTAGTCAGCCACTCTCGAACGTTTATCCTCAAAACTCCCACTTGCATTCCTTATAGCTTGTTTATTGCAAACCCTTCGTGCCGTTTCGTAAATATCTAATTTGTTTATTAAGTCGTCTATCTTTTTTATTACTAACAATTCCTCTGCAAAATGAGTCTTTGTTTCCGCAGGTAAATTATGCCTAATTTGATTAACTACAATTAATTCCGATAATTCCTCAAAGCTATCTATTTCAAGGCCGTTGGTCCATTGTTTGAAATATACCTTGATCTCATAAGCGAAATCGCGCCAATTTGCCGATGGCTCTTTTTTGAGTGAGAAAAATTTCAGCCTAAACTCTTCTGGCGATAGTTTGTACCGTTTTAAAAGAATATTTTTTACGTAATCATAATCATGCATTTCAGGTTCACTTTCCCTGGTTATTATATTAATCACATCTAACGGCATTAGGTTAATTAAATAGCTGACCCACTCTTTTTTATCAATGCCCGTTTGCGCCATTTGCCTTTCATACATAGCCAAGTATAAACTAATATCATTCGTACTATCATATTTTGTTAATAATCTAAGCAATTCATATTGCTTACCTGGATTTGTCCTTGTGCTCACATCGATGTGTTGTCTTGAATTTTCTTGCAGTTGCATTTTCTTAATTTCAAATTCTCTTTCGCGATCTTTTTCTTCCAATTCTATTTTCCATTTTCTTTCATCCATCTCCATCTCCATTTTTAGTTTATTGTCTTCGATCTCTGCTCGTAATTTCATTTCTTCGATCTCTGCTCGTAATTTCTTTTCTTCGATCTCTGCACGTAACTTCTTTTCTTCAAGTTCCGATTCCGCTTGTGCTTTTCTAGCTGCCCCAATTACTTCTAGGCGGTCCTTTATAAAATCTTCATCGTAATCTTCCCAGTTTTTAATTACCTTTATTAGGATATGGATTGTCGGTTTTTCTGGTGGTTGAATTCCACATTCCTCGCACAGATCTATTAGATCAATTCTTTTAGCTTTATTTAAGGATACCATGTTTTTCAAAGTCGTACTTGGATAAATATGACTACGGTTTTTACACACTTGCCTTGTTCATTCACAGTCCATTTTTTTAAACTGGTGATTGACAACAATTTCTCTTCGATTAATATTTTACTATCTATTCCACTAATAGTCGCTTAAAATCCCGGCATCGAGCCCCCAAATTTGTAGAATTTATTGTTTGTAAAATGTTAATATATAGATAATTTGAATAAGTAGACGTTTGAATCACAACACTTACACTTTAATACAATTCCATAGCTGCCAACTTGTACGGATTTTTCCTACCACTAAAATTTAATGGAAAAATTTTCCTAATTCATTCGCCGAATTGCAGTGAATGTTGATAATTAAATAAGGCAGAAATTTCTGTTATATTTTACTGGTAGCAAAAATCCGTACAAGTTGGCAGCTATGCAATTCTATAAGGGTAACTTTACATCACTTCGCTGATACTTTTCTAAATACAGCAATTTTCTCACTTAAAACTTACAACATATTTCTTACGAATAATTTTATTAGGCTTAACAATACCTTCCTTGGCATCTCATAAGCCGATGCTTCATGTACAACATTATTTTATAGACTGATTCTTTTCTAATTTTTGAATATGTCCAAACCTTGATCTCGTGATCGTGAATTTTCATTACTCGTGCTTTTAAATTATGGATAATAAAAATACCAGAGCATCAGTTAATTTGTTATGATGCACGTCATAAAGAAAATAAAGTATGATTAAATTAAAATCCTACATATATATCATCAAACTGTTCTGAAACATCAAACTGTTCCAGACATAGAAAATAGCCATTGACTGAAAATTATATCTTCCTTAAATTTACGCTAAAAAAAGCTTAAGGTTTGTCTTTATAATGAAATGGGACTAAACTCTTAATTTTTCAATTCGAAAACCTCATTTTGGCAGCATATTTAGCTTTTTCGATAATATTTACCTTAGCAATTGAGTAAAGTAGTTTATGGTTTATGAATGTTTAAATTTTGGAATTACTACTTTTAAATCCGTTTATAATGGTTGGAGTCCAGATTGAAATACGGGTAGCTATTTTTAAACATAAATCAATGACTACGTAGTGGTATGAGCTGTAATTTTGGATTCCCATATTTGAAATTTTTAAAATTCGATTTTGTTTCAACATTATCTTCATTTTTTTTTAAATGCAAATATGTTAAGTAGTTTTTACAATATATATTTTAGAGTTGCTAAGTTTATTATGTACTAAATGTATTTGATAAGTTCTACAATGCTTTAAAAACGGAGACCATTTTTTTTTTAAAATACGAGATAAAAAAGTACTATCTAAAAATATTTTTTACGATTAGCTTCTTCATTAACTGCTATATTTTGTAATTTTAACTTATCATCTATTCAGCTTTTAATTTATTGAAAAAAAATCCCTCATCTAGTTTTTCCTGGCAATTTTAAGGAAAAACTCTTCTTGCTTTCTTGATATTGAAATCGATTAAACATTGTATGTAAGCAGTTACTTCATGTGATGGTCTTCAATATATCGATTACATTTGTAGAATAAAACGCTTAATTAAGCTTCATCCTAAAATATCAGACCATTGTAATCGTAAAAGATGGACAAAGCAACTTAACTGAACAACATGCACGTATTTTTCTTAACTAAATTGAAAGCTGTTATCACATTTGAAGCATTGTCAGGTAGAAAAAGATGGGGCACACTGGACCATTTTTGAAGTTTCTACTTTTTTCTTCGGAAATTTAGAGATAAATTTACAAGAAACAGTTCTTGAATATAACTTATGTTCATTTATTAAATTTTTCAAAGTATAAATTTTGATATTTTTCAAAGAAAAAAATACTTCTTAAAGCTTAAAACATGTAACACTTTGTATGGGTTGCAATTGGACACAACACCACGCACAGTAAAATAGGAAAGGGGAAGGATAAATTACAACATTAAAATATACACAATTACGCTTAGCTATATATGTCCTAAGTTTTATAACTGTTAGATTCTTAAAAAAATAATAATAACTTTATTAATAAATTTTTCTCAGTGTAATGTGAATTCTTCAAGATGTCAAAATTGCGTAGAAATAATTGAACTATTTTACCTTTTTAAATCTAAAATAAAATAATAAAATGTACTAGAACATATTCATATCAGTAGTTAAAAGAGGAAACGTTGACCTGTTTTTAAGATTTTGTATTGAAAATTCCATTATTAAATCAGTATAAAAGGGTGGTTTACTGTAACACTTTTTGGGATGACCCACTGTACACCATGTAGGCATGGAATAAAAAAATATCCTATAATATTTTACTTTGTATAAAAAAGCATACTTTGAATAAAAATAACAAAATATGAGTACCTCATCTGTATACTTAAACTAGTTTTCCTCTCCAATTCTTACCTTTATGACAAAATCTCTAAGATTCAAAACAAAGAAGTTTTACTTTTGGTAGCTAAGAACAATTCAATGAATAAGTTTCGGTTTAGCTGTATGATTTATGGTTGAAAATAGCTTTAGTATACTGCTATAGATGGGAAAAATATGAAATTGAAACATGTAAAATAAGAGCATTTTATCGAAGTCCACTGTGTCAAATGTTATCCTGTAATTAAAAATATTTTGCAGGAGTATGCGTTTTTACAATGTAATATAAAAATACCTAGTATTTGGGTATTTACTCAGAGCTTGGGTAAATACCCAGGTATATACCTAAAAATTAAATACCTACCCGATGGATATTTATTTATCTCACATCACTGGATTCAAATAGATTTTAGAATGTTTAATTAACTCTACTTGGATTTTGTGTGTAAAGATAGAATTTTGTAATAGATTTTTAACTCACTATTGATATACCAGAATTACAAAAACTTTCCTTTAGCCCGCCACAGGTGATAAATGGACAAATATTCTTTGTGGTCACAATTGCATACGAGTTACAACAATAATGCTTTAATTATGCGCTAAACCACGCTTGCTAAAAAAGGTTAATTTGTTGTGAAGCTCCAACAGCTAAATATTTTAACCACCAAAAAGTATAAAATATCTCTCTATTCTAAAAAAAAGTAACTACCGCTGTCACCGCCGCCGCCGCCGCCGGTTTTGAATTTTTTGTGACCGGAGGTCTTTCTTCGATAATATTAAGAAAAATAATGCATACAAAAATATGAAAATCGGTGGTTTTATACAGAAATGTTTGATAAACATGCTGATGCAGACAGTTTTCAAATCGAAGAATTATTTTAAGAGATATTTAATGCTAAAGTTGGACAAAATCGTTCCACTAAAAAAGTTTTATAGCAGCAAAAACTATACATGACAGTGTAATAATTTTTAGATCATTTTATGCGTTAGAATTTGCCGGAGTGCAGATTGCATTAATTTTTTTATTTTGACTCATTTTTTCAGGTTTTATTTCTATTTTAAATTCAAATTTTCAGCATTTCTAGAGATATTTTTTACAGATTTCAGAAAATTGTACTAATTTAAACTGTTGCCAACTGTATAAAAAGCGCAAGCAATAATATTTGCTTCAAATTAAAAATTTATTTACACGTGACTATTATAAGCAGGAAAAAAACTTTCAAATTAAAATTAAATAATTACGTATAAAAAGCAGGAATTTATTAAAAATTATGTCATAAAAAGTACACACGTGAATTTTAAAAGAGAAAGGATATTGTAAAATAATAAGTTCATTAACATGCGTTAGAAGTCGTAGGAGAAATTACGTCATATTTACGTCACATTATAGTTATTACATAAAATGAACACAAAATAATATTGCAAAAAAGTTTAAATTTAGAAATTGCGCTAGACATTTATTTAATATTTTGAGAGGATCTTTTCAACTATTTTTGTTAGGAAAGCGCAAATAATATTTCATTTCTAACAAAAGTATCTTCACGTGAATATTTAAAAGAGAAAAAAATAGCTTGGTAAAAATTACGTCAGATTAAAAACGATTAATTTAAAATGTCTCATTTAAAAGAACTTTCTTTTCGCTTTGTTAAAAAATACCAGGAGACAAAGACTCTGTTTACTTAATTCCTTTTATATTAGCTTATTTTGAAATGTTGTTACACGTATCTACGTCATCAAGTTATTTTTATTCGACGTTTTATTTGTATTTTTATTAATGCCGTACGAATTTATTTGTTCTATTGTTATTTAAAATAAAAAATTATGTCAATTTGTATAATTTGGCGAGTGGTTTGGCGATTTATATAATTTGGCGAAATTGGTCGACGAGATAATCAAGCAGTACCGCAGCGGATTTGGCGTTAAAATTCCCCAATCAAAGACAAATGAATAGAAATTCGTTTATAGGGAGATCGCCACTGCTTTTTACATTACAATTCAATCTTTCGAAATCTTTTTAAAGCCGATCAAATTAACGTGCATTTAGAGTCTGCGGTGTCTGGGCGGGGGTTGGCGAGCGTAGCTCGTAGGGGGCCGAGCGCCCTAGTGAATTAAAAATAAAGAATGTAATCTCTCTATTCTAAAAAAAAAAAAAAAAAAAAAAAAAAAAAAAAAAAACTAACGCTGTCACCCCCGATGCTTTTGAATTTTTTTGACCTGAGGTATTTTTTCGTGAATATATTAAGAAAAATACTGCATAGAAAAATATGAAAATCTGTGGTATTATTTAGAAATGTTTGACAAACACGCCGATGCAGACAGTTTTAAAATTGAAGAATTATTTAAAGAGATATTTAATGTTAAAGTTGGTCAAAGTCATTCCATTAAAAAAGTTTTATAGGAACAAAAACTATGCATACGAATTTAATAATTTTTAGATCATTTTATGCATTATGAGTTCCCGGTGTGCAGACAGCATTTTTTTTAAAAATTTGATTCATTTTTTGAGATTTTATTTTCATTTTAAATTCAAATTTTCAGCATTTCGAGAGATATTTTTTACACATTTCAGAAAAGGGTGTTATTTTAAATTGTTGCCAATTTCAAAAACAGTGCAAATAACAATATTTCCTTCAAATTAGAAATTTATTTACGCGTGGAAACAGAAAAAAAACTTTAAATTAGGATAAATGATTATGTTTAAAAGCAGGCAAATATTGAAAATTACGTCATAAGAAGTATACTTACACTTGAATTTTAAAAGAGAAAGAAAATTTTAAAATACAAAATTCATTATTATGCGTTAAAATTCGTAAATGGAGGAAATTACGCCATATTTAAAATGGCAAATAATAATGCAAAACAGTTTAAATTAAAAAATATATTTGCGCGAGATATTTATTTCATATTTTGAGATAATCTTTTCAACTTAATTCTAAGACAGCGCAAACAATATTTCCTTTCTAACAACAAAAGTATTTTCACGTAAATATTAATAAGAGAATGAAAACTTTACGTCAGATTTAAAACAATACATTTAAAATGACTTAATTAAAAGAACTTTCTTATAGCGTTGTTTAAAAATAGGGGGAAACAATGACTCTGTTTACTTAATTCATTTTATATTAGCTTATTTTCTAATTTTTAAATATTGTTTTTAAGTCAAAGGCGAAAGCAGCCATTGTATCTCTTAACAGCAGTTGTTTTGATCTTAAAAATCCCCAATCAAAGAAAAACGAATCGAAACCCGTTTACAGAGAGATCGCCACTGTTTTTTTTTTTTTTTTTTTTTTTTTTTTTTTTTAATTATAATTCAATGTTTTTAAATCCGATCAAATTAGCGTGCCTTTAGAAACTGGAGTGTCTAAATGGGGGTTAGCGATCGTAGCTCGTAGGGGGCAGAGCTCCCTAGCACATTAAAAAATACGCTTTAATAAACCGATCGTTTCATATTCATTAAATAATGATATGTCGAGAAATCCATTTTGAAATCCTAAAAAGAGAGTTTGAATAATGAATGTTTTCTCTCTTGTTGCTATATCGCAAAGAAAAAAAAATACTTATTTTAATAAATTAATTAGTTTGCGCTTTATACGAACCGTGAAAAAAAGCGGAAAATTTCTCATATTAGCGTTCGGTGCCCACTTAAATTAAATTATTTTAACGGATATTTTTGTGGAAAAATTATAAATTGAAGTTCTGAAATTAGGCCAAATTTTCAAGATAAACTTTGAATCCTTCTAAATGATTGTTTTAAGAAAGCTATTTTATATTTTTACTTTTATACTTTGCATCCGTTTCTGAAAATTGCACTTTTGCTACTTGTTTTCACAGAAAAAAACATCGTTTGCAAACAAATATTTTCTCTGGCACCCATGGGTATGAAATGATCATACATATTTTCTTCATTTACAGATTTATTATTTAAACAACACAAAATGCATTTGTTATGGATTGAATGTTCTTTTTAAAGTGACATTTTTTTAGTCTCATTAAAAATAAAATGCATTATCTTTATATAAATGTATATTTTTTAAATGAATAGAGTGAAACATTTATTTTAATCTGTATTTTAAAAATGTTTTCCCATTAGTATATATTTTTCTTATTATGAAAAAGAAAATCACGTGATTTCTTGTTTAAATACTGATAGTATTTAAGATAAATATAAATCTAATGAGCTGAATATAAAGCAATTCTTTACAAAAGCGGAGTAGTTGAATGAAAAATCTTATTTACCCATTAGAGCTTTTAAACGAGCTGTTTCACAAAAAGGCCAAAAAATACTAAACTGAATTTAAGTATAATTTATATCCATTAGAATTTTTAAATGAGGTTTGCTGAAAGTGAGTTTCTAAAAAAGTAACAAAATACTAAATTTTTACATTTTTAAAAGCACAACTCGTTTTATTTTATAATTAACTTTTTAAACTCTTGTTTAAAATGCATTTTTTCATACATCAACATTTTCAGATTAAAACAAAGTTCAATCATCTTTTTTAAACTTGAGTTTTAAAAAAGTTTTATCTTTTTTAAACTTGATAAATTAAACGTTTTGGAAGTAATTCAAATAAATTCATTGCGTATATGACTGAAAATGAGCTTGAACCAGAGGTAGCAGTTATATTAATACAGCATTATCTGAAAGGGTCTTGAAACAAGTTGAATCTAACTCTTTTATTTACAAGCTTTCTTTAACAGTTTAAAATATACTATTACGAAATTAAAATAAGTATTTATATTTAATTTTAATTTTCTAAATATATAGTTCAAATATTTATAATCTAAAGAAAGCTATATTATCATTTGCATGTTTTAGATTAAACGTATTCTAATATACATTTAATGATTTTACATCTTTATTACTTCACCGAAGAGAAATAAAAGATTTTAAAGAAAAGTCATTAGAATCAAATGACATTATTTCAGTCGTTTTTTTTCAGTTTTGACTTATGCTAATTTTTAATTATTATTTTTTGATTTATGCTAATTTATTTTTTGTATGACTTCTTATATAAATCTCATGTATTTATAGTATACATTATAGCAGATGACGCTATCATGTTTTAAACAAGAGTAAGAAAGCGAATTTAAAATAGCTTTTAGAGAAATAACCATTACCATACTTCCACTCTGCTATTTATATTTTTAGTTTGAAGTTATTTTATCTATTACATAAATTAAATTTCATGTTTTGGTAAAAAAAAAAAAAAAAAAAAAAAAAAAAAAAAAAAAAAATAATAATTTTTCTACTGTAGAATTCAATATTATATTATTAGGAAGAAAACTGCATTGTAACTTTTATCTTCATGTCCAAAAGTTAAAACAATACTATGAGACCGGATTATACTACATTACGCCTTGTAAGCTTCTTAAAATTCATGAGATTTTTGCGAATTTTAAATTTGTTGATGAATCTAAAATGTATCATTTTACCTAAGGAAATGACTTTTTAAAAATTAATAATGCAAATTTGAGTTACATTATCTATATTTGAAAGTACTTTTGAATAAAAAATAACGTAAAAAACTTATTATATTTAGTACCTTTTTAACTGTTTTTACATTAGTAAGATTCAAATATAATTATCCAAAGTGGCATACTTTAATAATGATAACTTTAAAAATAAATACACACCACACAATTTAAATACAAAGTAGTATTCTATGAAAACGGGGTGGTTAAAAAAGTTGTATTAAAATTAAGTGTGTACTCATTGGAACTAGTCAATATTTTTATAACACGAGGCTGTTTTCTAATGAACCAATTTTACTAATTCTTTTTTATAATGAAAGCTGACCTTTTTTAGATGTGCACGTACTAGCTATTTTTGAATTATTAACAATTTTATATTTTATTTTCAGACTTTTTTTATGAAATTTCTTCAAAATGGTGGCAATAGGATTACTCTCATAGTTGCAAAAGATAATAGAAGTTATTGGGTATATTTATCGCTTTTGGTTATATCGTTATTGATTACAGGTTCGCATTCCAATTTAAAATAAATTTTAAAACAATTAACATAAAATGACGCCACGCTTTATAAAACACTTATTTTTGTAACAATTTCAATATTTGAATTGTATTTTAATTCCGCTGCTACTAAATTTTAGATTCTAAGCGAAATGCTGCAGTGAGTAAAAATGACGTCATATTTAAAAGAAAACGATAATTTTTTTTTTTCAGAAAACCAAATATTTTACTACGGATGTGTCTATAAGATGTAAGTTCTGGAATTTTTACTCGCCGGTGTTGAGATTAGAACTAGACAAAAGTGCGAATGTTCACACGTAAAGTTATAGCTGACAAACGTGTCTTCAAATTTTGAAATATATTTACTAACCTCTTGCACGTTAACATGTATTTCAAATGATTGAAAATGAATATGAGGGATTCGTGTGAAAGGTTTGAGATGGTGAAAATCGCGTTAGGTTTAGGTTCCATTGGGTAAATTCATCATCATCCGCAAATTCATCAAATCAATTCTATGATTGATTCAAATCACCTTTCCAGACTTTTCACTCCGTAATACCAATTATAAAATATTCAGTTGATAGCTTCATCAAAATTACTTATGTTGATTATACGAGGTAAGTCAAAAATTATCCGCAATGTAGTTATAAATTTTATTGCAAAACAAATTGGAAACTAACGTTAACGTCATTTTTCAAAACAGTCCCCTTGCTTTTCAACGCACTTGGTTCCTCGTTGCACAAGTTTCCTGATGCCCTCAGAAAAAAAAGTTTTCGACTGAGCAGCGAGCCACGCATGCAGCGACTTTATAAAACCCAAGTCTGGCGTATTCGTTTGGCGATTTCGTAGGCAGAATCATGACTAATTTACAGACGATGTGCCACTTTTTTCAATAGTCACTTGTCTGTTTAACAGTCACTTGCACGCCCAATGTTGTCATCATTTGTGACCGTGCACCACCGCCCGGCCCTTTCCTCATGCGTAACACTTAGGCGACCCTTTTTTGAATTGTTCAACCCATTCGTAGACGCTCCGTTGAGGCAAGATACTGTTCCCGTATTGTGCTGAAAGTCTTTGATGGATTGCGTCCCCTAGTACACCTTCCGACCGCAAAAATCGGATCACTACTCGTTGTTCCTGTTTGGTGCAAACCTATAATGGAACGGCCATGATCTATCTGCAATTAAAGGAAGACAAGTAAAGGAATTACTATAAAAAATTCACAGCATGACCACAACAGCAAAAAATAAAAACGAGGATAGAGGTCATTATGAACAATGTAAGTAGTGTTATGTCAAATTGCGGATAATTTTTTACTTACCTATGTTACTGATTATGTATACGTGTAAAGTAATTTTTCAATAATTTTAACACTTGAAGTTTATTGAAAAAATATTTTGGAAACTCTAGGTTAAACTAATATTTTCGTTTAGAGTTAGAATAACTAAGATGGAATTTTCATTGTAATTATTTTTGTAAATTTATTATAAATTCAATGTAACAGTTTTTTTTTTAAACACTTTCGTCGAAATTTGACGGTTTCCACTTTATTATTGTTTGCTTAATGAGATCTTTCCTAAAAAAAAAAAAAAAAAACCCACAAAATAATAAAAGTGTTTGTCTTTGAAAGCATTAGTTCATTTCTAATGTTTAATTAAACATTTGTACTTTCATTAGGAAAGTTCCTTTTATTCATCAGTATTTAAAAACCTTTTCTATATATCCAAAACATAAAATACAATTTAAAGATTTTCTTTTTAAAATTAAAGAATTAAAAATTCTTGGGCTACATAGAGGTCTGCACGGGCCGGAATTTCCAGTCCCGGCCCGTTTTCATTTTTACAGTTCTCGGCCCGGCCCGTACAAAAATCAGTGAAAACAGGCCCGGCCCGACACAATTTCTACAAAAAAAAAAAAAAAAAAAAAAAAAAAAAAATCCGTTTTTTCTCAACATACAATTACGATTCTTTTAATGAATACTACATACATATTTATGGGAACATTTTGCAGTATATTTTACATTACTATGATGTTCGCAAAACAGAAAACACACAATAGTAAACATTAACGATTACTTACAGTGTTTTAGTCGTCGTGTCTACAGACATTTCAAAATGGAAATAAGGATTCATTAAAAGATTAATGTAGTTCATCAGAATAAAGGATTAAAAACATGATAACTTTTGAAGCTGTATAATAAAAAGTAGATTTGTGAAAATATTTCTCTCATTTTTAATGCTTTTCTCAAATCCAAAGGAGCTACATTTCGACACATTTATGAATTCTTTTCTTTTCGGAAACGCGTAAGAGTGGCAGGTATTCTTATTCAGAAGCTATGTAAATGTCGTTTTTTCTCATAGATAAAAGCAATATATCTTTCTGAAAATACTGTCAAAGTTAGCGTTTTGAATCGAATTTCCGGAAGCGATGGCACAGGAAAGGAGAAAAACGTACAGTCACGTGACAGGAATCTCTGTTATCTCTGTAAGTAATTTATCAAATATGGAAAAAGCTATTCGTTTCCAAATGCCTTCAATAGGCAGGCCTGTCAATTTTATGCCTTTATAGTTAAAAATTTTGTCAGAAAATGTGTCTGAAAGCTTCGCATTGTTGAGCAGTGAATATGAGAACCTCCTTAACGTATATTTCCAAAGATACTGTTAAGAGAAGTTCATTATCACTATTAATACTACAAAACACAATGACTGCTCTACACATCCTGAGATCGATTAAGACCAGTTCCGTTCCGGCACGAGTCTGCTGAAAAAAAAATTAAACTCGGAAACAGACATCTTGCAACTGTACGATGCCGATCTCTACGATGGACATGTTACATTTCTGTATTGATGTTGTTAAATTCGCATCGGCTCGTGATGCACATTTATACTTCTCGACTCTCGAGAAAATCATATTAATTGAAAATGGCTCGTATTTTATCTGCTTCGCTTAAATTATTATATCGGGCCGATAGGCCCGATTAATTTTTTTGCCGGCCCGGCCCGTTGAAAAAATTGTCCTAATTCTGCCGGCCCGGCCCGTTTGAAAATTCGCCTTCATTCCGCCGGGCCGGGTACGGCCCTCGGGCAAAGCGTGCAGACACCCGTGCAGACCTCTAGCGCTACATAACACAGTCATTCTCATCCATCTCATTTTTTATGATAGATTTATTAAATGAGTAGCTGATCCGCCCAGTGTTGCCCGGGCCTATGATAATAGCATTAAATATAACGCAAATTCAAAATCTGCCAGTTTCACTTTCCACCGCCAGCGGGAGGTGCACTCAGGAGTTTCGGGTTAAAAATTAGGACTGGTACCTGAGGGAAGAACTTAATGAATTTGCTGAAATTGCTAATCGAAAATAGTGGTAACTATACTGCTCAAAAATAAATTTTA
This sequence comes from Maratus speciosus, assembly GCA_963932465.1. NCBI lineage: Eukaryota > Metazoa > Arthropoda > Arachnida > Araneae > Salticidae > Maratus > Maratus speciosus. The sequence continues at coordinate 374,476,446 of OZ010790.1, read as the reverse complement.
AGACTTTGAAAGGTGATAATTAAGATATTAATGTAATTTGGAATTAGTTTCGAAGATATATGAATAATAGGAGTTGAGTTATTAAGATAGGGTTCAGACAGGCAAAAATCGATTGAAAACCAAGTTGAATAAGCCAAACCTTGTTGAAATTTAACCCACAGAAACTGAGATAAGAATGCGCCCTATGGTGTGGGAAGGTTGCTCTGAAAACTGTAAGATAATCGTAAGCTAAGTTGGATGACTCAATTCCCGATGAAATCTGACCCATAGAACCCCCAGAAAAGAATGAACTGTTAATGTTTAAAAATGATGGTAACTATGAAGTCTACATTTATGAAAAAATATTTTTAAACTTAAATAGAAGGGGAGAAACCCTTATCGACAAACTCTTAAATCCTATCGGGGGTATCTTGCCAATTTTTTTTTCAATTATGTTTTTCAAATTTGGCAACGTTTAATAATTAATATCCTTCCATATCTGAAATTAGATAGGTTGGCGGCTTATCTTCTGAATCGAACCTCTTTTTAGTTCAGTTTTAAGGAATGATTCTGCTCCTCTTTAGTTCTTTCTCGAATTTTTGTACAGTCGCCTGCAGTTTTTTGTAAAAATTAAGAATAATTACTGACCGATTTTTAAAATGATGGATATTCGGATGTAAAAAAAATCTTTATTTGGTCTAAAATTTTCTAATTGATATCTTATTCAGTTTTCTTAATTTTATCCAATTGGGGAAAATTATCATTATCATTCATTTTCACATGGAAATTCTACTTTTTTATGAGTTTTTTCATGTGTTTTAAAATAATATATAGGGTGTCCGCTCTCAACGGTGTCCAATGGCTAATTCCTAAACCGTTAGTCATAGACATATAGTTCCAATTACAAAAATTTTTAAATCAGGTAAAGAAACATTTTAAAAGCGATTTGGGTCAATAAAAACATTTCTTTAAAAATTACGAAATTTAAATTTTTATACGGTCCCCCGGTCCTATGAGTTATATTTAGTAATTTTTTCCTATTACACTGACAAGTAAGAAAAAAAAAAGAAGTCCCATTCATATAGCGCTAAAATTGAGCAAGTTATGAAACTTTAAAAATGCATGACTTATGCCACTTTTCTACTCTAAAAACAAATGGGTTCGGCTTGGCTTTGAGGGATCATATGCCAAGTGTTTAAAGTATTCGAAGGTCTTACTTCATGTGTATCTGCGCTTTGAAAAAAAATCCTACAAGTATTATGATTAAGTCTCAAATTGGCTAATATAACATAGGTTTTATTTTGTCAGGATTTGAGACTGTTTCTCTTATGATTTCTTTTAACAAAAATTATGTTTTTTTATAAGTTTTTATGTTACTTCAACAATCATATGTATGTTTTTCCAGTTCAAAATTTGTACTCTAACTTTAACCCACTTTTAAATATCCGATCGAGATTACATTTTACATACTGGCGCAAATCCGATAACAATCTAGTATTATTAAGATTTTCGGTGGTTACCATTTATGCTTATTTTACAGGATAACACAAAAAATTTTAGATAAATTTCTGCCAAGGCGTTTAAGAAAAAGTTTTAGATTAGATAATACAAGACTGCGATTGTTTGGGTTTTTCACATTTATGTATTTTTTAGCACTGAATCCGAAAATAACCTGAATTTTTAACCGTCATGTCAGGATATTTCGCAAATCATAAATTTTCAAATTTAAAGATTAACAAAAATCGAATACTATAAAGTATCGGAGATGGTTGTGTTTTTTATCTTTTGATAATTGATTTTTACGCACTTTTTAGCACTGAATGTGAAAATGACCTTCATTTTTAACCATCACATTAGAATTTTTTTTGCAAATCGCAAATGTGTAAGTTAAAATATAGCTAAAATCTCATACTATAAAACATATGTAAAATATTTTTTATTTTATTTTATTTTATTTTATTTTATTAAAAAATTTATTCCATATTTTTGCTTATCCTGGGATTCTTACAGCTAAACAGCTGAGTGGTCCGATGAGATGGGGGAGGAAATTCAATTTTAACATTGAACTCCTTAACTTTGAAATTTGCAATGTGCGAAAAATCCTGATATGATAGTTAAAAATGAAGGTCAATTTCGGATTCAGCGGTACAGAGTATACAAGAATCAATTATCATTAGCTAAAAAACATGACATAACCCAACTTTTGCAGGCTTGTGCAATCTAATAATATTTTAAAATACGCATCATTTTGTAAAGAATTGAGGTTGTTAATTTAGAATCATTTTATTTAAGAAAAATTCTGTTTTTTCTTTCTTCTTAAATGTTTATTACAAATTATATATTTTCCATTAATATGCTAGAATGATTAAAGGTTTCAAATTTATATTGAATTGTTAATTTTACTCCCAGATATTTTTTATATCTGACGAAATTATATTTCGACTAAATTTGTGAATGACCTCCAATTTGCAGCAAAAAATATGCTCCAACTTTAAACAGCTATTACTCGGTCAATTTTAATCGTAGAATAACGGGACTTTTTTGTATTACTTGTCGTTGTAAAAGGAAAATTTCACTAAATATAACTTATAGGACCGGGGGACCGTATAAAAATTTAAATTTCGTAATTTTTTAATAAATGTTTTTATTGACCCAAATCGCTTTTAAAATATTTCTTTACGTGATTTAAAACATTTTTGTAATTGGAACTATATGTCTATGACTAACGGTTTAGGAATTAGCCATTGGACACCGTTGAGACCGGACACCCTGTATAGTAGAATTACAGACTGATTTTCTATAAATATACATTATTGAAAAGAGGACAAAATTTACTACATTAGGGTAAAAGATTGAAACCCGATTGTTTTTATTATTGTAGAAAAATCTCCTCGAAACGTGAGAAAGCGCTAAAAATAGCATGCGAAATTAAATAAAAAAATTATAATAAAAAAATCCAAAATAGGGCTTCGAGGGACAAAACTACATATACAGAGGTATTTTTCCACTAGCTGTACGTGTAGTGGGCTCTTCAGAACACTGTCGACACACTCACACACAAACGTCTTTCCTTATTATTATAGATACGCCGTATCGCTTTTCGAATATGACTGAAAATGAGCATGGACCAGAGACTGTAGTTAAATTATTTGAATTTTAACAGAAAGGTTCTTTAAATATGTTGAATAGAACTCCCTTTAAATGACTCAACATTTTTATTACTTCTTCGAATGTAAATAAATGTTTTAAAAGAAAAGTTATTACAGTTAAAAGAATTATTTCTCTCAAATTTAATCACTTATTGAATGAGTTATGCTAATCCCTTTTACATAAATCATAGGATTTCTACGATCATCAGAGCAATATTAGGAAAAAAATATTTAAATATTTTATAGGAAAAGAAGCCATTAGTATTTATTGTTTTAATTATTTATACTTTTAATGTAATGTCCTCTGACATTTTCAATTTAGTGTCTTAAAAGTTAGTAAGAAAAAACAAATTTTACAAAAGTGAAAATATCACATTATTAAGGATAAAATAACTGTATTGTAATATTTAACTTTATGCACAACAGTTAAATTTTTATTACAGCACTGTAAAAAAAAAAAAAAAAAAAATCTGATTTTTCAAGCACAGATGCTGTTAAATCGAATTCAAGCACCGATGCTTTTAAAGAGAATTCAAGCGACATGTGAAGTAAAAATAGAATTCTTTCTGTCACGTGTTCACCACGCAGCCACTAGCAACGCAACTTTCCCAGACTTGAGAAATTTTGCAGCACTCTTAAAGACAGAACATGTAAAATTTATAGTACTGTGCTGACAGCCGTGATGGCAGCACCTTTTGTTGTAACATACAGTGATTTTTCCTGCACCTTATGTTGTAATTGTTTAAGCACTGATGCTGTGAAAGCGAGTTCTAGCAACAAGTGTAGTAAAATTCGAATTCATTCTGCAACGTGCACTACGCAACCAATAGCAACACCACTTTCCACAGACATGAGGAATTTTACGGCAGTCTTAAAGATATCAGCTTGTAAATTGTAGAGCAACTGTGTTTACAGCCGGGGTGCGGGCATCTTTTTTGTAAAGAGCAGATTTTCTTTTGTACAGTGAGATACTGTCCAATTATAAGTCAATCCGCTTTGCTAACCTATTTAAAAATGATTTAATTATTAAGAAACGTAAATATGTTCGTTATGTTATAATGGTACTTGCTTTCTTATGAAGTTTCGATTTTTTTTAAATTCTCAATAATATTTTTAGCGGCATTATCTATAATTGGATACAATTTTTGAACAACAAATAAAGTATATTTTTACTGTTTTTCCATTGGTATAATTCAGACTTGATTATCCAAAATATTACGTTTTAATTGCGATAGAATTAGAAAAAACATCATGAATTAAAATATAACAATATTTCTCGATAGAGGTAGAAAAATATTTAAGCAGCAAATCTCATATTCATTCATTATATGATTTTCGAGCAAAAAAAAAAAAAAAAAAATCGGCTTAAGCGGGATTTTGCGAAATTCTATTTTGTGTTAAACGAATTAATTTACATTGGTTTTCAGACTTATCTGACGGTACCCAGTATTATTTTGTGTTAAGCGAAATTTTGCGTTAAGCGATTTTGTGTTAACGAGGTTCGACTGTAATAAGTTTAACTACGGTAAAGTCACTGTGATAAAGTGCTTTAGAGCCAAGTTTTTTTCTTAATGTTTTTCATATGTCCCTTTGTTCTTTTTAGCAATATCTCAGCTCTGCCACAAACTGCACATTTGTTTAGGAACTTTGAGCAGTTTTTATATAACCAACAGTTTCACTGAATGCACTTGATTCTATCACAATTTCCCGAGTTTTTACTACACTCTGCTAGGCACTCTGAACAACCATTCTCATTCACTTAAAAAAAAATCTCGTGTTCTGAATCATGGGAGGTTTAATCATCATCCATATCACCATCAGTTGAAGAGTCTGTCTTTCTACCCTTTGACTTCTTAACTAATTCCTTTTTAGAAAGGCTTTGAGACACCTGGAAATTCGCAGCTGCTATTGTGATACCGATTTAGCTTGGCTTTTATAGCCTTTAAAATTATTTTTATTTGAATATTAAAATGAGAAAAAAAAAAAAAAACTTTGGTGAATATTACGTCATATTTAAAACAAAACATTTAAAACGTCTAATTTAGAATAAATTTCTTATAGCGTCTGTGTAAAATTGGTTACTTAGCCATCTTATACAAGCTACTTTTAAATTGTTGGGTTGATCTTATTTAATCAATCACGAAAGTAGCAGTTAGCTGTCTCGACAGCAATTCATTCTGTCTTAAAATTCCTCAGCCAAAAGGAAATGAATAGAAACCTGATCACAGGAGATCGCCACTAGTCGTTTAATTACGATTTAATCTTCCGTAATCTTTTCAAAGTAGATCAAATTAACGTGTTTTTAGACTCTGTGGTTTCTGGATGGAGGTTGGCGAGCATAGCTCATAGGGGCAGAAACCCCTAGTTATCTAAAACTGTATTATATACCACCGATATTTACATTTATTAAAATTATTTATAACTGCATTTAACATAATTTTTTTAACAATGATTAAAATTAATAGCTATTAAACAATTATTTATAAGGCCAATAAAGTTTATTTATAAAGCAGAATACATATAGAAACCTCTGAATTATATCCACCTTAGGTTTTTATATGTCATTTTGAAATTTAGAAAATTTTATAATTTTAATCAATGATTTTTTTAAAATCAGTTGTTTCAAATCACGATTTAATCACTGATTTATCTTATCAAATTAAAATTGTTGACAAGTTAGTTAATAGCCAAGAGTAATTTAAACAATGAAGAAACAACGAGGCATTTGACCGCGACGGAAAACAACCAGCATCATACCCAAAGAGAAAACAACCGGCATCTTACGCCCAAAAATTTTCGTCGACTCACCCCAAAGTATTGGACAAGACGCCGGTGTCCCCCACTGACGTGAAGAAGCGAGAACCGGCCACTATTTACGCTTTGCAGAAAGGCCAGGTACTAGTACTTTCTCAAAACATCAGATTTATTCCTCTGGTGTTTAAACTAAGACTTATATAGGTAAATAATGAAGTCACGTAAAAGATTTTGGACACTTACCAGACGTGTTAAGACGAATTAGCCCCCCCCCCCCCCAAAAAAAAAAAAATGTACCGCTTAAAAATTTTAAAAAAGAATGCAAATGGAAATTAAAGTATCACTAGAGGACCCTCTTCCTTACAACTGAGAGCGTTTCCCTATATCGACAGGGCATATGAAAACTATTTGATACGGCATATTGTACAACACGGCATCTCACCTCAAGTTACCCTATATGTTTTGTCTATCTTTATATAAAATAAACGTTTAAATTGTATATTATTTGCTATAATTTGTATTTATATGAATTACTAAAAGAAAATAGATATGTCTTTAGAGAGACTAATAAAATTGTAAGAATTAGTAATAATAAACTAAGAATAATCGTATTTGAAGTTTAAAATCAATTTGTTTCATAATTATCTTGAAAAGGACTTTACATAAATAACTGTCCCCTAGATGGCTAATAAAAATATGTACCCATTCGTCCCAAGTGCCCTATATTTTGTATGTTAAAAAATAGGCTTTAACACATAATTTCACAATTTAAAGAAATGTGTATTTTAAAGAAAGCTACTATTATGACTCATTTATTTGGATAATTGGTAGAAAAAAATAAACTTAATTTTTACATCTTGAAAATGAAAAATCTATAAACTCCGAAAAAACCCCTTAATTTTAAGCAAATAAATATCCATCTTATTTCACCATCTTTCGGTAACAGATAAACAAAATTCAAAGATAAAAAAACACTCATGCTACAATACATATTAAAACACACATACACACATAAATAACGCCTGCATTCAACAGTTAAAGGTATATATAAATATTATACAGACATACAAACAATAAATACAATAAACCCAACTGGAGTGAAAAAATAGCCAGAGCCAGGAATCGAACCCGGGACCACAGTATACAAGACTGCTGCTACAACCACTGAGCTACTCCGGCCGATGCCTGAGTCTGCAATTTCTCACTAATAAACCATGTTGGGGAAGTCACCAGCCATCTATACTACAGCCTTGGATTACCGGACAACGATGAATAGATTTTACTATTACATTGATCTACGATAATTAGCCGGGTTCGATTCCTGGCTCTGGCTAATTTTTCACCCCAGTTGAGTTCATTGTATTTATTGTTTGTATGTCTGTATAATATTTATATATACCTTTAACTGTTGAATGCAGGCGTTATTTATGTGTGTATGTGTGTTTTAATATATATTGTAGTATGAGTGTTTTATTATAATTATCGTAGATCGATGTAAAAGTAAAATCTATTCATCGTTGTCCGGTCATCCAAGGCTGTCGTATAGATGGCTGGTGACTTCCCCAACATGGTTTATTAGTGAGAAATTGCAGACTCAGGCATCGGCCGGAGAGCTCAGTGGTTAGAGCAGAAGTCTTCTATACTGTGGTCCCGGGTTCGATTCCTGGCTCTGGCTAATTTTTCACTCCAGTTGGGTTTATTGTATTTATTGTTTGTATGTCTGTATAATATTTATATATACCTTAAAAAATTCAAAGACTTTGTTTTTAATATTAAAGAATTAAAAATTCTTGGACTACATAACACAGTCATTTTCATTCATTTCCTTTTTAATGATAGACTTCTTAAATGAAACAAAATATTGCTTTCGAAATAAATCCAAATAAATGCATTTCGAATACGACTGCAAATAAGCACTGACCAGAGGCAGTAGTTATATTATTTGACTTTTATGTGAAAGGTTCTTGATATAAGTTGAAAAACTACCCTTAAATAATTCCACACTTTTTATGACTTCTTCGAAAATAAATAAAAGGTTTTAAAGAAAAGTCATTATAGTTAAAAGGATTATTTCTCACAAATTTCATCCCATACTCAGTGAGTTATGCTAATCCCTTTTATATTCAGTCTTAATATTTCTGTAATCAGAAAAACTATAATCAGAAAAAATATTTAAAATACTTTGTAGGAAAAAAAGCCATTAGTACTTATTATCTTTGTTATTTAAATTTTCAGTGTAATGTTCCATAACTTTTTCAATATGTTATCTTAAAGGTAAAGCCCAGTGGTGTAGTGGTCAGGGCATCTGACTGCCGCACCTCAGGTCGAGAGTTCGACTCCCGACTGGGCGCTCTTCACTCAGCCCTTTATCCATTTGGTATCGATAAAATGAGTACCAAGCTTGCTTGGGAACTAAACACCAAGGGTCTCGCTTTAGGCTGACCACCTGGACGAGACGCATGCTGTATAGCACCTCGGGGGCCCAGGGTCAAGAAAACAGAGATGGGCACTGTCGGCCCTGATCCTTCTTGGATTGTATAGCCACAGAGTTTAGTTTTAGTTTATCTTAAAGGTAAGTGAAAAAAAATTGTATCCAAGATGAAAAGTATCATATTATTAGGTTGAGCAAAAAGTTCTGGGAAATTTTTAATCTAATGGTTACCAGAATTTGTATCGTATATAGGAGTACTAGTGGTATATCTATATGAATTCAGGAATTTCGGCTCAAATGCCTATTGAAAAGTGTGATTTGCGTGTGTTGATCCGGCATTATCGGAGAAAAGGTCTAACGATACTAAAAGCAGTCGGTGAGATTAATGAGGGTGAAGGTGCTGGTAGGGCGACAAAATCAACTGTGGGCAGATGGTTTAAGCGATTCGAAGAAGGTAACTTTAATCTCAAAGACATGCCTCATTCTGGCCGGCCATCTGTTTTGGATGAAAGTGATTTAGTAGCCGCTGTAGAAAAAGCATGTCAAGAGTTTTTCGATTCCAAGGAGCCGCCATGGTACTTCCACCAAATCCGGAATCTGGCAGAAAGTCGTGGACTATGATGGTCTCTACTTTGAAGAATAGTCCTTGTTGCTTTTGATGTTAATTTGCGCATATCTATGTAACTTTCACAATTTTCCCAGAACATTTTCTCAACCTAGTATAAAAGATAAAATAACTGCATTGTAATTTTTAACTTTATATACAACAGTTAAATTAATATTATAGGCACTATCCGATTACAAGTCGATATACATTATAAACCCACGTAAAATTGAGGCAATGGTTTAAAAATGTTAATATGTTGGTAAGTTTATAATGGTACATTCATAATAAATTATGATTTTTCTTTTTTTTTTTTTTTAATTAGGTGAATGCAATTTTAGAATAAGAAGTAAAGTATATATTTATTTTTGTTAAGTATATTTTGCTGTTTTTCCATTAGTAAAACTTAGTCCTGATTATCAAAAGTATTATGCTTGAATAGACATAGAACTAAAAATAAATATAAAAATATGGAATGTACTAGACAAAGTATATATACGAAATAAGAATTTTTTTTTATTTATTTAAGTAGAATGCAATACCCGCATATCCGTTGGAACCTTTTGATGCGGCTTGTTTGATGTGATAAATCCTGAAAAAGTTGAAAAATTCTAAAAGTATTAAAAGTAGCACTAACTTGGTCTTTATGTTTAATTAAATTTTTCTACATTTACTTAGAAAGACTTTTATATTCATTAGAAGTTAAAACCATTTTCTATGTTCAGAGCATAAATAAAATTCAGCATTTCTTTTTTCAAAGCTGGAGAACTAAAACTTCTCGGACTTCATAACACAGTTATTCTCGTTCACTTTTTTTGTTATTGTAAAACTGTTAAATGCCATACGATATCTCTTTTCAAAGTAATTCAAATAAATGCATTGCGTATATGACTGAAAATGAGCTTCGACCAGAAGCAGAAGTTATATTTGGGTTTTATCAGAAATAATCATGAAAAAAATGTTGAATAGGGCTTTACTTAAACAACTTCACGTCTTTATTACTTTTACGAAGAGAAATAAAATATTTAATAGAAAAGTCATTATAACTAAAAGGTTTTATTTCATTTAATTTTTTTGAAGAAGTTTATGCTAGTACATTTTATATATGCAATTCCTAAGATATCTATCATCATTTGAATAATAACCAGAAAAAAAATTAAAATATTCGTTTGACATTAAAAATATGTGTCAATCTCTTTTGATAAAGTAAAATAAACTTGTATTTTCCTCCAGTTTAAATATTTTGGGTCAGGTTAAAGTGCATCATGCCCTGTGTTTAAACAACATAAATTAAAGAAAGTAATTTGAGTCTGATTAAAAATTTCGGATACATTATCTACACATATTACTGATGGAAAAACAGAAAAATATACTTAATAAAAATAAACTTACTTGTTATTCAAAAATTGCATTAAACTAATTTAAAAAAAAATCATAATTTTTTATGAATGTACCATTATAAACTTACCAACATATTAACATTTTTTAACCATTGCCACCATTTTACGTGGTTTTACAGCGTGTATCGACTTGTAATAGAATAGTGCCTATAATATTAACTGTTGTACATAAAGTTAAAAATTACAATGCAATTATTTTATCTTTTATAATATGATACTTTTACTTTCGTATAGGATTTTTTTACTTACTTTTAAGACATCATATTGAAAAAAATATTGAACATTAAACTGAAAATTTAAATAGCGAAGATAATTTTACACGAACGTTTCAAGATATTTTTCGTCATTTTTGTAAGACACATATTATACTCAATAATAGAAATATTGTTAAAATATAAGTTAAAAGTGTATAAAATTTGCACCAGCATAAAAAAAATTCAATTTAAAAGTTTAAATGCTTTTAAACCTATATAAAGAATAAAAAATACAAAATATTGTAGAAAATATTGGATATAACAAAGCTTACATTTAAAAATTAAATTTTATATTCGAAGATTCTATTTTTTATCTCCTATATTTATACTCTAATAAAATAAATTTGTTGACTATTTTCAGTTTTTTTACATATTTTTTAAAATCTGAAACAATTTTAAAAAAAATTTAAAACAGTATTTTAAAGCAAAATTCAATTAACGGACTTTTTAAAAATATATGGTTATCTCAGAACCCAGCGTTATTGCTTTTAATTGTACACTTGTGACAAATAAATAGAAAAGTCAAAATAGTTTTCCTTGAAAAAGAAAATGGATAATTAAAAATAAAACCCCATTTTTGTGAGCATTGAATGTCCCTATTGAAAGTTACACCTAATTTAATGACTGCAATGTATGATGTTTAAAGAAAAAAATCCGTTATAATCCGTTAATTTGGCATAGTTACCGAACCCGATAAATGAATTCACCGCATTTTTTTTTTAAATTTTTGCTTTGTTTCGTTTTAAAGATATGTAGACAGGCAATTAAAGAAAAAAAAAAAAAAAAAAAAAAACATTATTTAAAATATTTTTTGACGTTTTCTTAATTTAAGTATTGCGCGGCAGCACAATACTTATTTATTTCCAGTGTCACTTCTCAATGTTAATTTAACATGGAAAAGCCTATGGAGATCATAACTTTTTCATTTTTTCTTTCCACCTTTTTGTCCCTGATGCCACTCATTTTTTATTTTTTACTAATTCTAATGATATTATAAATTTGAAGTGTAAAAACGTTTGCCTGACCTCAGGGTCAAAACCAGTGGTAAAATGATTTTGCATATGGGTGAATTATAAAAAAAAGTGAAACATTGGCCAATTTTTTTTTACATGATTCAAATATTTTTCTTAATAATTCCAAATTTCGTTTTTTTCATTGAGAATCAACGGATATTTTTCATAGAAAATGTAACATTTTTTCTTCATTGTTGCCAAAAATTTCAAAAGCCGTATAAATAATTTATTTCTTTTTAGTTGAAATATTTTCGCGTGAAATATTAAATTGAATTAGTTTATTTTTCAAGAATTAAAAAGGTGAATATGGCATCATAGTGGAAAAAAAGATATTTTTAGAATAGGTTTTTGCTTTGGTCAAGTTTATGTTTTAGTAAAAAGTTTCAAAAGATAGCTATTTTTACGCAGGTAGCGAATTTAATGAGGAATTACATAACTTAAATTCTAAAATGTATTTTTTTTTCCGAGATGAGAACTATTTATACCCCACGTTAAACTTAAGTAATAATTTTCTGATGTGTTTACATCACCCTTTGGGAGGATTAAGGTAACAAAATTTAACTAAAACTTTTATTTTTTATTTTTTACTGTATGACAGCTATAATATTGTTAAATACTAAAAGTAAGGATTCAACATAAGTTATTTTTGCATTCATAGCGTTCCTGAGCGGGAAATAGGGTATTTAAATTTTAATGAAGTTAATTTTTTGTTTTGATTACATATTTTTACGTTCAGTTTGTAAGTTTTTGTCCAAACTACAGGAACCTGCATTACTACAATGGTGAAATATTTTGACTTATACATTGGCAAACTGCATCGCACATTGTAATGCAATACTGCATACATCAAAGCCTGGTGATGATACCCTCTATTAATTTTGAAATGAGTTCGTGTGAATGCACTAGTTATTAAAAAACTTAACATATTAAACAAAAACATAATTTGAATAACAAATTAAAAAAACCAAAATTTATTTCCTACATTGTTTAAGCCCGAGAAGGGACAGATATTAATATATTTCATTCAATTAATTCTACAGTTAATGTTAAATTTTTGTAACAAATCAGTTAAGCCAATTGAAGATTAAAAAACAAAAATAAAATTCATACAATATGATACTTAAAACACCCTAAAAATTATATTTCGTTCAAATGAAATCGAAATAAATCTTAGACATTTTTTTGAGTTTTGTATTTTGCATGCATCTTACCATTTTATGCACAATTGTCATAAACATAACACAAAATCTGCAATACAAATATTTTCAATTAAAAATAAGAAGATGTCTAAGATTTATTTCGATTTCATTTGAACGGAATCTAATTTTATAGGGTTTTTTTAAGTATCACATTGTACGAATTTTATTTTTATTTTTTAATCTTCAATTGGCTTAACTTATTTGTTACAAAAATTTAACATTAAATGTAGAACTAATTGAATGAAATATCTTAACATCTGTCCCTTCTCGGGCTTAAACAATGTAGGAGATAAATTTTGTTTTTTTTTTAAATTTGTTCTTCAAATTATGTTTTTGTTTAATTGATTTCTCAACGTATAATCATATTTTATTAAAATGAAACTTTTTCTTGATTAAAGCGTATTTAATATATATATATATATATATATATATATATATATATACTACTTTTTAGTGATTAAAATATTTTGGTGTTTAAGTTTCACAACTAGTTGGCTTATTTTGGAAACTTGGTTTCGAGCATAATTAAATCCCTGTTGTTAGAACTCGTATACAATTGCAATCTCAAAGAAAAATGGATGACTTATAATTGGTGATTTGTGATTGGCTAATGGGAGGACCCCTTAAAATTTATTTATTCATTTACAATTAAGTTTTAAAAATATTAAAATTTAAGAATTTCAAAGACTATTGTATATAAAACATGGAAATATCAGTTTTAATGAAAAATGTTTGATAAATAGCTTAACAGTTTGTACTACGTTAACAGTATGTAAGTCGACAGTTTTGAAAGCGAAGGCATTTTTTAAGTGGGTCTGGGCGTCAAAACTCTCAAAAAATCCATTATATATATATTTTTACTAATAAAATACTACAAATTGTAATAAAATAAACAAAGCAAAAGGCGTTTTTCTACAATCAGTAGATATCAGTAGATATACTATCATCAGTAGATATATTACGTTGTGTATTGTACAATCAATTCTGTCGAGAGTTTTGATAAATAGCTTAACAGTTTGTACTACGTTAACAGTATGTAAGTCGACAGTTTTGAAAGCGAAGGCATTTTTTAAGTGGGTCTGGGGGTCAAAATTCTCAAAAAAGTCATTTTATATCTTTTTTTACTAATAAAATACTAAAAATTTTAATAAATTAAACAAAGCAAACCGCGTATTTCTATGATGATAGCGACCGCAGATATAACACATTGTGTGTTGTACAACCAATCCTGCCCCCCAACCCCCTTAATTAAAACTTTAAAGTTATTCATCTCAGGACGGTGTTTTTAACAGTTGCTAAAAACGGCTATATCAAACTATGAATTAAATATTTGTTCAGGCAATAAAATTTTAAATAAAAAACTGGAAAAAACGCCTAAAAAATTAGAAAAAATAAAAATTAATTAAACACTACATACCTTAATCTAGTCGAATATAAGCCCCCAAAAGGTGGTTAATTTTCTGTCTGTAGTCTTTGATGCCATAAAACCTATTTAACAAAAGAATCGTGACCTATTTCAACATTAAATAACGCTTAAAATTATTCTTGAATTTAAAAGCGGTCTTCACCAACTTTTTTTTGTCTCTCTTTATATAGAAAACTACCGGTTTCACGTTTTTGTTGCAGATAGTTGTTGCAGGATAAATAAATTAAAATGAAAGAATCACAAAAAAATCAGTTACAGAAACAGCAGCGTTAGTTACTCTTTTTTAGAATAGAGATTTTCTGTTCAGTTCCTTATAGGGGAAAATATTCTGTTTCACACATTCAGTGAAATGCAGCACTACTGTATGTAAAGATTTCTGCATTTTTTAGATAAACCACTGTTTGAGAAAAGAACGGAGAATCCTTTTCGATATTTCCCCCAAAGTAAAAAAAAAATTCAGATGGTACTGCATGACATATGTCATAAAAAAATAATAATTTCATGTTTATATCCATACAGCATTAAAGATATGCATACATCTCATTAATGAAACAGAAAGAATTTTTACAAAGATTTGAAGAATAATATTATTTAATTAGCATTTATACCTATAAAAACTGTCTTCGGCGGTTTTCTTAATGACAATTTTCGTAAAAAAGTCCCACAAAAGTCTAAAAGTATTTGTTTTTCAAAATAATTATGCATTTTTTAAATTTTTATTTAAACTTATATCATTTTATTCTCTATTGTACATAAATTAAAAGTTATAAACTTTTTCTATACATTAAGTAAAATTTAATGATTTATTTAGATGTGATAATTTAAATGTCCTAGATAACATATCACCGTCATTCTTACTTATAACTTTCTTTATAGTGCAATTCTTAAACGTAAAACAATATCGGTTTAAAAAATAATTCAAACTAATGTGCTGCGTATTTGAGTGAAAATGAAGGAGATACAAAATTTACAATAACAACAACAACAACAAAAAATCATTTTTGTTAGGAAAAAAGAGAGAATAGGGAAAACGAAAGAGATTATTAGATTTCCTTTTGTCGTCATTTTAAAATTTAAATTGAACAGTGCAATTATTTAAAAAAAGAAAGAAAATTTTAAAATAAGAACTAAATGATCACCTGTCAAAAGCAGAAAATATGGAAAATTACGTCAAAATATTAACACGTAAATTTAAAAAATATACGAAAACTCTAAAATAATAAAATTAATTATATGCGAAACGCATTTACAGGTGATAATTACGTTATATGTAAAATTCTCAAACATTAAATATCATCATTTCTCAAGTGCCTAAAATAATTAAATTATTATGCGTGAAAAACTTTTAATAATGAATATTAGGTCACATTTAAAATGCTCAAATAATATTTCCAGACACTTTTAAATTAAATAATATGTATACCCGTGAATCTTAAAAGAGAAAAACATTAAAATAAATAAATTATTACACGAGAAAGGCTTTTTATAGTGAAAATCACGTCATATATTAAAAAGATACATTTAAAACTATATTCATATTGGATAATTTTAAAAGTAACTTTACGTGGTATAAAAGTAATGCGGCTAGGAAATTTATTTATATATTACACCACTTGAGGCAACATAAATACGGGTAAAATGTATGCGCAAAATAACTTTCGACTTATTTTATACGATTACTATTCTATAAATAAATATGAGAAAATTCGGATATCCGATTGATTAATATAAATAATATACATTGTAAGAATGACATGAAAATATGCATGATGGTGTATTAAAATCGAGGAAAGAATTCATTCATAAGCTATACCTGTTTTTGAAAATATCCAAAACTCGAACAAAACATAATATATAAGGGTAAAATTTCAAAACACAAGGCTTTTCAATACCGTGATCCTGAAGCTATTCCCAAGCAGCGTAAGTTTTTTAACCTGGAACCTATAGGAAGAATACTGTCCATAGCGTCGTTATAAAAGACAGACAGTGGTAACAGAAGTGATAGCAGAAAAATTCCTCATTAGAACGGAAATGCATGGCAATATGATTACAGAAGATAGCTGCTGTTATAGTGATGATATCATTTAATCTTCCGTAACATGGCAATATTTTTTAAACAGCGCACATTTCTATTTTTTTAGAGGCTGCAAAGCCTGAACGGGGTTTGGCGGGCATAGCTCGCGGTAGGCTGAGCGCCTTAGTAATGACATACAAGTTTCTTTAAAAAATTCAAAAAGGATCCACATATTTTTTATTTTATAACATGCGAAATTTAAAATATAATTTAACACCATCTTCAAATAAATAGGTAAATTGCAAATGAAATATTTTACTTCTGTTGGAAATGACTGTGCTGAATAATTAAAAAAATATGAGAAAATGTATGAAATAATTTTTAGCGGCGCATGTGGAAATAATAGAATATTTTTTTTTTTCGCAATTCAGATATAAATCAGGCAATAGAAAATCATAAAAAAATCAGAAAGTTATCGGCTATGTAATGAGCTGCCCCAGTATAAAAGAACAGTCCTATAAAGAAAAGTGAATATAAATTCATAAAAAAATATATATTTAAGTCATTTGTTTTAACACGTTCACGCCGGCGCGGTGGGTCACACTCGACTGTCTCAGAATTGTCAAGTCTCCGGCTTTTTGTACACCACTGTTATTTTAGAGAAAATGTTGTCTCTTTAAATCGCCCAATTGTTCTAATTAAATAAAACAACATTTTCTGTATTAAAATTCTGGTATCCAAAAAGACGGAGACTTGGCAGCTCCGAGACAGTCGAGTGTGACCCACCACGCCTTCGTGAACGTGTTAAACCTTCACAAAAAATTGATTTTTTGTTTCTCATATCTTTAACAATTTATGCAATTCTGAATCGAACAAAACAAACCGCATAAAATATTTAAATTAGAAACAGGTCAATTTGCAATTAATATGGGTAAATTAGACCCCAAAGGATTTTCAGAATATTTAATTTATGCTACTTTGTGTTTGCATGTAAAGGCTGAATTTTGTAATAGATTTCTAACTAATTTTTGATACACTAGTATTACAAAAACTATTTTTATGATAACAGTATACAGCATTTAAAAATTTTTAGAACCTTATTATAGATTAACAAAATAATTTTAAGGCATTTTCCCGTTAGTCTTCAACAGGTGATATAGGGACGAATATTATTTGTGGTTACAATTATATACGAGTTACAACTATAATGGATTAAATTATGCGCTATACCAAGCTTTCTATGAAAGGCTAACTAACCGTGAAGCTACAACAATGAAATATTTTATACACAAAAAAGTAGGAAGAAAATAAGGAATGCTATGCATTAAAAACTACACTTTAATCAATTATGAATTTCAAATAAATTAAATTATGATTAGATTGTAAAGTCATGGATCTAATCAACAACATTATGTCATCAGATGCAGATGTTATACCTAAATATTCCCCCTCTAATACAACACCGATACATTTGTGTATCATAAAAATCTTTAACTTGCCAATTAAACTTGAAATAAATTCCTCTTCAGAACTCTCCATCTGATAGTATGGAAAACATATTTTAGGACAAGATCTCAAATTTGACAGTTCCTTAGACAGCTGGGATATACTAAATTTTACGGTACTTGAGTTGCTTCCTCAAGACCAGCTTTAACAACAATAATAATAATAATTAAAAAAAAAAAAAATCCCTGATATACACAAGTACATCTGGGCCCATTTAGGTACTGTTTTGATTTCACCCTGCGATGAGCAGATATTTTTTTGTGTCCTCAACTGGGACAGTGCGACCCCGTATCAGTGAAATCCGTAAGCGACGAGAGGACATTTCTGCCGAACAATCTCAAAGGAGATTAACGCTTCAAGGAAATACACAGATGTACTTTGCCCGAACATACACGCATTATTAAAAATTCTGTGGATTGAGCTGAAGTTAATTTTTCAATTGTGATCTTACTTCTAAATTTTCTAATCTTCTTCTGATGTGGTTGTATGTAGCTGTGTCTCTGTAAAAATAAAGCTTCTGTGGCTAATGATCATCCTGAAATTAATTCTCATGACGGTACAATATGTTTAGAAATGAATTTAAAAAGCCTAAAAATATAGTTTGAATAATGCTTTTTTTTTCTCTCTTGCTGCTATAGCTTAAAAAAATAGCTTAAATTAACTAGCTTCTGCTTTTTGCTGAGGGTAAAGAAAGCGAGAATTTCCCATATTCGCATTCGGTGCCCAAGTCAAATTAAATTATTATAATGGATATTTTTTGTAAAATCATAGATTGCAGACCTGAAATCAGGCGTAATTTTCAAGATAAAAATTGAAAGCTTATAAAAGCGTGTATTAAAAAACATATTTTTACTTTTTATACTTTGTATCTGCTTTTCCTAAAACTGTGCTTTTGTTACTTGAAAATCGTTTGTAGACAAATAATTTCATTTGAACGCATATATATATATATATATATATAATGATCATACCTACTGTCTTCATCTACTGTTCTATCATTTAAACAGATCAAAATGTATTTGTAACGGATTGCATGTGCTTTTTAAAGTCAGATTTTTTTCAGTATCATTAAAAAATTGAATGTATTATCTTTATATAAATGTATTTTTTAATAATGAATAGAGTGAAACTTTTAGGTAGCTTTCATTACAAAAAGCTACCTATTGCAGCCGTTCGGAGGAAAGCGATTTCAAAACATTTTGGTATATTTTCATCGATCATGATCCCCAGACCCCGAAACCACCCTCCGTTCAAAAGTTGATATATATATATATATATATATATATATATATGTATATATATATATCCATATATATGTATATATATCTGATCTTTGTCACACTGTAACTCTCGTATTTATGAACCGATTTGAATAACACTCGGTGTGTAAATAGTACATACAAATGTCTCGACCAAGTTCGTTGGCCAGCTTCATCCGCCAGCTTCATTCGCCATCTTGTTTCAAAATGGCGGCCTTTTAATTTTTTTTAAAAAATTTAAAATTTGAAATGTGGTACCAAAAAATTTAAAATTGAAAAATACTTTTTTCTTATGTGTTTGAACATGATACAAAGATTTCGGAGTATTTTTTGTTTTGTCTATATCTGAAAAAATGGCTGAGTTATAGCACTTTGAATTTCTAGCTTGGCTGACATTTTGAAACGACCTGATATTTGTCACACGATAACAGGCGTATTTATGAATCGATTTGGATGTACCTTGGTGTATACATAATACGTACCAATGTCTCGACCGAGTTCGTTGGCCAGCTTCATCCGCCATCTTGTTTCAAAATGGCGGCCATTTAAATTTTTTTTAAAAAAATTTAAATTTCAAATGTGGTACCGAAAAATTGAAAATTGAAAAATATTTTTTTCTTTTGTGTTTGATCTTGATACAAAGATTCCGGAGCAGTTTTTGTTTCGTCTATATCTTAAAAAATGGCTGAGGTATAGCACTTTGAATTTCTAGCTGGGCTGACATTTTGAAACGACCTGATTTTTGTCATGCGATAACAGGCGTAATTATGAACCGATTTGGATGTACCTTGATGTATACATAATACGTACCAATTTCTCGACCGAGTTCGTTCGCCAGCTTTATCCGCCATCTTGTTTCAAAATGGCGGCCATTTAAATTTTTTAAAAAAAAAATTTAATTTGAAATGTGGTACCGAAAAATTGAAAATTGAAAAATATTTTTTTTCTTTTGTGTTTGATCTTGATACAAAGATTCCGGAGCAGTTTTTGTTTCGTCTATATCTTAAAAAATGGCTGACGTATAGCACTTTGAATTTCTAGCTGGGCTGACATTTTGAAACGACCTGATTTTTGTCATGCAATAACAGGCGTAATTATGAACCGATTTGGATGTACCTTGATGTATACATAATATGTACCAATTTCTCGACCGAGTTCGTTCGCCAGCTTCATCCGCCATCTTGTTTCAAAATGGCGGCCATTAAAAATTTTTTTTAAAATTTAAAATTTAAAATGAGGTAACAAAAAAATTGGAAAAAGAAAAAGATTTTTTTGTATGTGTTTGACCTTAATACAAAGATTCCGGAACAGTTTTTGTTTCTTCTATATCTAAAAAAATGGCTGAGTTATAGCATTTTGAATTTCTATTGTGGCTGACATTTTGAAACAACCTGATTTTTGTCACGCGATAACAAGCGTATTTATGAACTGATTTGGATGTAACTTGGTGTGTACATTGTACATACCAATGTCTCGACCGAGTTCGTTGGTCAGCTTCATTCGACATCTTGTTTCAAAAGGGCTGCCATTAAAAAAAAAATTAAATTTTGAATTTTAAATGAGTTATCAAAAAATTGAAAAATGGAAAAGATTTTTTTTTATGTGTTTGACCTTGATACAAAGATTCCGGAGCAGTTTCTGTTTCGTATATATCTTAAAAAATGGTTGAATTATAGCACTTTGAATTTCTAGCATGGCTGAAATTTTGAAACGATCTGATATTTATCACGTGATAACACGCGTATTTATTAACCTATTTCGATGTAAGAAGGTATGTGGATAGTATATCGCAATGTTTTGACCAAGTTCGCTGGCCAGCTCCATCAGCCACCTTGTTTCAAAATGGAGGCCATTAAATTAAATAAAAAATTATATTTAAAGCGAGGTGCAAAAGAATTAGAAATTGGAAAAGGTTTCTTTCTTAAGTATTTGACCATGATATAAGGATTCCGGAGCATTTTTTGTTTTGTCTTTATCTTAGAAAATGGCTCGGATATAGCAGTTTGAATTTCTAATGTGGGTGACATTTTGAAAAATCTGATTTTTTTCCTGCGACAGAACTCATATATATCAACCGATTCCGATGTGAGTGAGCATGTGCACAGGAATCACTAAGGTCTCGACAAAGTTCACTCGTTAGCCTCATCCACCATGTTGTCTTAAAATGGCAGGAACTTCAAGATATCGCCGAATTTGGCAACCAAATATAAGTTACTTTAAATGAAAGCAGCTTGGATAAAGCTGACTAATTTCGCGAAATTCCCATTCATAATGATTTAGTATTGATAAAGATTATGATTAAATCTCCTATAATCGGTTTCCACTAAATTGAGCTTCGTGTGTTTGAATAATATAAGCTTGCTTTTTAAAAATAAGGAATATGAAAGCTACCTCTTCCTCCCAGCACTGGCCGGAAGGACTTTTATTTTAATCTGTTCCTTTTCAATTGTTTTTCCATTATTTCTTTTCTAATTATGAAAAAAGAAATCATGTGATTTCATGTTTAAATAGTGATAGCATTAAAAATAATCATACCTCTAAAGAGCTGAATATAAAGTAAATCTTTACAATAGCAGAGTAGTTAAAAGAATAATCTTATTTAAGTAACATTTATACCCATTAGAGCTTTTAAATGAGCTGTTTAAAAAAAAAAAAGTAAAAAAATACTGAACTGAATTTAAGTATCATTTATACCTATTAGATTTTAAATGACGTTTGCTTAAAGTGAGTTTCTTAAAAAGTAATAAAATTCTAAAATTTTACATGTTTTAAAAGCATAACTCGTTTTACTATCCAATTAGCTTTTACGCTTTTGTTGAAAATGCATTTTTTCATACATCAACGCTTATTTTTAGAGTATAAAACAAACTTCATTTATTACTATTTTTTTTTTAAACTTGATAAAATAAAGTTTTTGGAAATAATTCAAATAAATGCATTGCGTATATGACTAAAAATAATCTTCCACCAGATGCAGCAGTTATATTACTTGAGCGTTATCCGAAAGGGTTTTGAAACAAGTTGAATAGAACTCTCCTTAAATGACTTTACATCTCTATTACTTCACCGAAGAGAAATAAAAGATTTAAAAGAAAAGTCATTACAGCCAAATGGCATTATTTCTTTCACATTTCGTCATTTTTGAATGACTTATTTTTCGTATGTTTTGTTACACAAATCTCGTATATGTTGTCATAGTAGATATCTCTATCATGATTTGAAAAATAGTAAGATAGGACATTTAAAATATTCTTTAGATATAAATATTACCATTTATTCACTCCATTATTTATATTTCTTGTTTCGAGTTATTTTAGAGATTATTCAAATTAATATCCATGTCTTGGTAAAGAAATATAAATTTTATTACTGCAGAATTTATTGTCATATTATTAAGAATGAAATAGCTGCATTGAACTTTTATCTTTATGTAAGAATGTTTAAACAATAGTGTGGGACTCCCCGATTAAACCTCATTACATCTTGTAAACTTCGTAAAATTTATCAGATTTTTACGAATTTTAAATATGTTGATGAAGCTAAAATGTAGAAATCTTAGGATATATTGAAAATATTTAAATTCACCATTACTTTTATATATTGTATCCACTTTTCTGAAAATTACACTTTTGCTACTTGTGTTCAAATAAAAAAAAATCGTTTTGAGGCAAATAATTTCTTTTGAACGCATATGTATTAATTGATCATACCTAGATTCTTCGTCTACTGTTTTGTCATTTAAACAACACAAAATACATTTGTTATAGATTGAATGGGCTTTTAAAGTGAAATTTTTTTCAGTCTCATAAAAAAATCAAATATATCATTTTTATATAAATATGTTTTTAATAATGAATAGAGTAAAACTTTTGTTTTAATCTGTGCCTTTTAAACTGTTTTTTCATTAGTAATTTTTTTCTCATTATGAAAAAGAAAATCACGCTATTACATGATTAAACCTTTAAAGGCCTGATATTTCAAAAATAATTTTAATAATGCTTTTTGGCTTTTATTTTTTAAATAAATCAGGGAAAAAATATTTTAAAAAATCAAATTTTGTTTTAAGTATGGTTTACAGCTAAAAAACGGTTTGTTACTAATCGGCAATACCGGTCTTTACTTGAAAAAATAATTTTCCTTGATAAAATTCTATAATATTAAACACACAAGAATTTTAGGAACTATAATAAGAAATAAATTTTACTTGCTGACTGCAGAACAAAATAGGGCATTTCGCAAGCTTCCAAACAAAACAAAAAGAGCAAGTAGCAGCAATTGAAAAAATAAATCTATCTTTATTCTTAAACAGAACACGTGTTGCTATCATCAATTGAAAAAATAAATCTATCTTTATTCTTAAACAGCACAAGTGTTGCCATCTACATGTTGAAAATCGATTTAATAATATTTTCAGAATGTATTTTATTGGCAACATTAGGCATTATAGTTTCAATATTATTCTAATGGTATTTTAGAGCCTAAATTGGGTATGTTGCCGAGAAGCAACACCCGGCATTTAAGGGTTATATAGCGATAGCATTAAAAATAAATATAAATCTAATGAGCTGAATATAAAATAATTCTTTATAAAAGCGAAGTAGTTGAAAGAAAAATTCTATTTGGGTAACATTAATACCCATTAGAACTTTTAAATGAGCGATTTCACAAATAAGTAAAAAATGCTGAACTGAATTTATATATCATTTATACCCATTAGAGCTTTTGAATGACGCTCGCTTTGAATTTCTAAAAAAGTAGCAAAATACTAAAATTTTACATTTTAGGTAGATTTCGTATGAAACACTACCTATTACATTCTTCCCTATGTTGGAATTTCGGAGAAAGATTTGCAGATCTACGTCGATCATGACCCCTAGAACCAAAAACCACCCCAGTAAAAAACTTTATCTATCTATCTATTTATCTGTATTACTTTTTCATGGATATGATAACTTCTGTAATTCTGCATAAATCTTTTCCAAATTGATACATAAAATAAATTAGCATAAAATCTCAGTAAAGTTCGTTAATGGGCAAAATCGGACCAAGGGGCTGGAGATAAGGAGGGGTTTTGTGAAAATCGAAAAACCCCCATAACTTCTTAATCATAATACATGTCGACTCAGTTTAAAGTTTTTATTACTTCTAAAAAAAGTGTCAAAAATTTATGTATGACAGACTTTTGATAAAATTAACAAGTTGGAAATTGCTCGTCAAACGTGGCAAATGAGGTGCGTTCGTACTATAACTAGTTTTATAATTATTTTTTGCACCCCATATTGTACTGAATGTATACTTTTTTGCACTTCATAAAGCGCATAGTCTGATACATCATTAAAATGCACTTCCAATAATTTTTTCCCATTCCCCGTAATGTAACGGAACACTTTTGACTGTCCCTGTAATTAAACTATACATCCGATTTTCCTAAAATTTGAAATAGCTCAACAAAACTTTGCAACAATTATATCTTTAAAATTTCAGACCATTCGGAAGGCTGTAATATCATTAAAATGCACTTGCAATAATTTTTCCCATTGGCCGTAATGTAAAGAAAAACTTTTGACTGTCCCTGTAATTAAACTCTACATCCGATTTTCCTAAAATTTGAAATGGTTCGACAAAATTTTGCAACAATTATATCTTTAAAATTTCAGACCATTCGGAAGGCTGTAATATCATTAAAATGCACTTGCAATAATTTTTCCCATTGGCCGTAATGTAAAGAAAAACTTTTGACTGTCCCTGTAATTAAACTATACATCCGATTTTCCTAAAATTTGAAATGGCTCGACAAAATTTTGCAACAGTTATATCTTTAAAATTTCAGACCATTCGGAAGGCTGTAATATCATTAAAATGCACTTGCAATAATTTTTCCCATTGGCCGTAATGTAAAGAAAAACTTTTGACTGTCCCTGCAATTAAACTATACATCCGATTTTCCATAAAATTTGAAATGGCTCGACAAAATTTTGCAACAGTTATATCTTTAAAATTTCAGATCATTCGGAAGGCTCTAATATCATTAAAATGCACTTGCAATAATTTTTTCCATTGGCCGTAATGTAAAGAAAAACTTTTGACTGTCCCTGTAATTAAACTATACATCCGATTTTCATAAAATTTGAAATGGCTCGACAAAATTTCGCAACAATCATATATTTGAAATTTCAGACCATTCGGTTGGGTAGTTTTTGCTCTGTTACATGCGGACAGACAGACGGACGGACAGACGGACAGACGGACAGACGGACGGACTGAACGACGACTATAGGTGCTACGTATTTATATAATTACGAACGCACCTAAAAATGGGCTCAATAGGCGAGAAAAAAAGGAGGGTTTTGGGGAGAAAAAAATGCATAACTTCATCAATTCTCAAGATATCAAATCTAATTAAATTTATTATAAATTGTCTACAATTTTTATATTGACAAGTTTTTGATAGGACCAGTTCTTACAAAAAATTAAAAACTAAAAAAAAAAAAGGGGGGGGGGTATTGAAGAGGAAAAAATCCATAACTTCGTCATGTCGCAAGATATTCAATGCGCTTAAATTTATTATACATCTTATGAATATTATCTACAACTTTTATATTGACAAGTTTTTGATAGGACCAATTCGTACAGTAAAAACAAATTAAAAATGCATAGAGATTGAAGAAAAAAATATCGCATTACTCAAATCCAAACTGCCTTTTTTCTGACTCATTTATAATTTCATTTTTTCTTTCAAACGCATCCAATTGGTAGATTCTCTTATTCAGAAACTATATAATGTGCCATTATGGTCCATTTTTTGATAGCAACAGAACATATTAAAAAAAAAAATGATGTCAAAGTGAGCATTTTGAATCGAATTTCTCGAAGCTATTGTGTGGGAAACGAAAAATATTGTCCTACTGAGAAAATAATTATTTATAAATCAAATTCTAATTAATTCAACGAAAAATAAAAACATAGATTTTTTATGAAACTCTTCAAAAATTACGTCAGCAAGTTTCATGTTTTTCCTTTGAAAAATGAATCTGAAAATGTGTCAGAACATTTCTAGTTGTTGAGTATGAGAAAATATTTTTTGAATACTGCCTTAACATGGTTCTGATAAAACTAGCTTTTATATAAAAAAGAAATTAAAAACTCGTCAAAAACGGTCAGATAAAATTGTTAAAGTGGGTTTATTTCTAATTATGATTTAGTTTTTGTTGGTGAAATTAGTACTTAACTTCGAAATCTACCTCCGCCTGTAGGCCGAGCCTACAGGATTTTTTAAAAAAAAGAACTCGTTTTATTATTTAATTATCTTTTTCGACTACTGTTGAAAATACATTTTTTCCTACATAAACACTTATTTTCATAGCATAAAACAAAGTTCAGATATTATTATTTCTTTTTTAAACGTTATAGGTTAAAGGCTTTGGACGTAATTCAAATAACTGCATTGCGCATAGACTGAAAATAAGCTTCGACCAGAGGCAGCAGTTATATTTACTTGAGGTTTATCTGAAAGGATCTTAAAATAAGTTGAATAGAACTCTCCTTAAATGACTTCACATCTTTATTACGTCACCGAAGAGAAATGAAAGATTTAAAAGAAAAATCATTACAGTCAAATGGCATTATTTCATTCACATTACGTCCTTTTTGAATGACTTATGCTAATTTATTTTATGTATACACTATTATAGAAATCTCGTGTACGCCATCATATTAGATATCTCTATCAAGATTTGAACAATAATAGAAAAGGCTATTTACAATATCTTTTAGAAAAATTGGCCATTACTATTTATTCGCTTCACTGTTTATACATTTAGTTTGAAGTTATTTTATAAATTATATAAATTAAATTTTATGTCTTGGCAAAGAAAAGTAAATTTTACTACTGTAAAATTTAGTATCATATTATTAATAAAAAATAACTGCTTTATAATCTTTAACTTTATGTCCCAAGATTAATACAGTAATAAGGATATCCCCTATTATAGCCCATTATTCTTAATAAGCTTTGTAAAACTTATCGGATTTTTGCTAATTTTGTATGAGTTGCTGAGGCTAAAATGAAGTATTTTAGATTAGGAAATGACCTTTAAAAAATGCAAGTTGCACTGTTATATAACTTTTTAGGAATGGTTTTAGTATATAACATTTCATTATATGATGTTTAGTTATAGAGCTATTGGGAAAGTGATGGAGAAAGGTGAACGCAATTATGAAAGCTATACCTAATATAATTATATAAAATTCACATTTGTATTTAATTCCAGTCGTTTATAATTTGAGTTCCGCTGGATGTATTTTGATGGGACTTACACTGTTAGTCAGATGAATTTTTTGTGGATGGTTGGTACTTCTCTGTAGCGGAGTTTTCTTCTGGGTTGTTTTTGCTGAAGCAAAAGCTTGACAACAAATCAGATTACAAAAAATCTAATCATCATCTACTATAAATATAAAACGCAAATTCGTATTTCATTTCTTTTGTATTTAATTCAGAAAACTAACCTTCTATTTAAAAGATTTTTGTAGAACTTACGGTATCAGTTAGGTAATTTGTTTTAGAAATGTTTCATCATAGAACGCATCTTTTACGTTGCGTAGTTATAGAGATACAAGAGAAAGTTCCAAATTTGGGTATGTATGTTATGACTATGGAGGGTGTGCATAGTTTCTAAAAAGATTCTAAAAGATTCTGAAGGCATACGGTGTATAGCCGACACTACATCCTTGAAAATTTTATAATTAGGTTAACGCTATTATGAAAGATATATTTATCTATCTACTACGTGTATAAATTACAAAGAGAAATTTCTGACCGCCCACTTATAACTTGAGTTGTTCTGCATGGATTTTGAGAGGACTTACATTGTTAGTTAGATAAATTTTCAAGAAAGCTTTAGTATGTAACGCATATCATTCAATGTCGCTTAGTTATCGAATTAATTGCGAAAGTTTTTTAATCAGTGAATCCTATTATGAAAGATTAGCCTTTTTAAAAGGTTCTACAGAGTTGAATTCGATGGATTTAGCACTGTCTGTTAGATGCTTTTTCAGGAAATATACGTAAAACACATCGTTCTACATTACTTTGCTGCAGAATTATTGTGAAAAACTTCTATAATCACGTGAACCCCATTAGGAAAGATTATCCTTATTAAAAGGTTCTACTGGACGTAATTTGATGATCCTTTTTTGTTAAATTTTGTGGGATGGTTTTAATGTACTACATATTGTTCTACTCTTCTTTTCCATATTCTGTTGTAAATGATCAACTAAAAGATTTGCTTCTTAACAGTCCAAACTTTGTCTGACACACTACAAGAAATAAAATCGCAATGGCGTTTATATTGTTTTCAGGAATGCGGAAGAACTTTGGGGGTATATGTATATATTGCTATAAAACACAAAATCAAATACACCGATATATTTTGTTTGATTAAAGTTTCCTTTGGAGAAACCGAATGACGTAGCGGGCGAAGGTTGCTAGTATCCTATAAAAAGAGACATTAGTATTTATTTTCTTCTTTATTTATATTTTACTGTAATGTTCTATAATTTCTTTAATTTAGTTTCCTAAAGGTTAGTAAGAATTTTTCATTATTATTACGGTAAATATATCTTAATATTGAGGATAAAATAATTGCAATGTATTTTTTAACTTTGTGTACAGCAGTGAAATCAGTATTACAGACTCAATCAGATTATAAATCGATCCGCGATGTAAAGCCCTGTAAAAATAGTCAAAAAATATAAATGTGTTTGTGTTGTTTTAAGGATACATCTTTCTTATGAAATTATGATTTTTTTCTAAAATTATCACCAATATTTTTAGTTGCATTATCTAGCCATGAATGCAACTTTTGATTAAGAATTTAAGTATACAATTTATTTTAATTAAATATATTTTTACTGTTTTTTCATTACTAAAACTCAGACCTAATAATTTAAAATATTACTTTTTAATAGCGATAGCATTAAAAAAAAGTAAATATATCAGAAATGTATTGAAATTAATATCTTGCGAAAGAAGCAGAAAAAATGCTATTTAAGTAGCATGCATACTCTTTAAAACCTTCTAATGTCGTTTTTTTATGTGATAAATCATGAAAAAGTCACAAAATACTAAAAATATTCCCTTTTCATATCATTAACTCGTTCTTAAGGATTAATTAAACTTTTCCAATTTAATTCACAAAGCCATTCTTATACATTAGCATTAGATTTAGCAATCATTTTCTGTGCTCAGAGCATAAATAAAATTCAATGATTCTTTTCTCAAACTTAGAGAGCTAAATGTTCTACTGGACATCATAACACAGTCATTCTGGTTCATCTGTTTCTTTATGTTAAGGGTCTTAAATGACACACGATATCTCTTTTCAAAGTAATTCAAATAAATATATTGCGCATATGACTGAAAATGAGCTTCAACCAGACGCAGCAGTTATATTATTTGAGTCTTATCTTAAAGAACCTTGAAAGAAAGTTGAATAGGGCTTTACTTAAACAACTTCATGTCTTTATTACTTTTCCGAAGAGAAATAAAAGATTTAAAGAAAAAGTCATTATAACTAAAAGGTTTTATTTCATTCAAATTTCGTCATTTCGTGAATGAGTTTATGCCAGTCCATTTTAAACATGCAATTCTTAAGTTATCTATCATCATTTGAATAATAATCAGAAAAAATATTTAAATTATTCTTTTGACAGGGAAAAAAATGTGGTAATATCATTTGATAATAGAAAAAAAAATTCATATTATCCTTAACTTTAAATATTTTGGTTCAGATTAAAATGCATCATGTTCTGTGTTTAAACAACATAAATTGCAGAATGTAATTTGAATCTAATTAAAAATTTCCGACACATTATCGATATTTTATTTTATATGACTGAAGCCAGTTTTACATGAACGTTTCAACATATATTTTATCATTTTTTTTATGATACGTTGATATATATCTTAATATCTAGATATTTTAATAGTTGAAATATATCTTAAATATATATAAAATTTGCACTAGTATGAGGTATTTGTACCCAATATGGACAGTGCTCTCAATATGGACACCCCTAATATCTTTAAAAGTAACGATTTTGATCGAGAGATGGCGCTACATGTCCGTGAAGAAAAGCATTTGAAAAAATAATTAAGCCTGGAAAGTGTAAAAAATCGCGCTGTTCGCCATTTAGAAGGAAACTTGTTGTTTAGCGGTGTGGTGATCGTAATTACAGGTAAGTTTAAATTCTTATTAGATATGGTAAAATTACTTTAAACATTGAAAAGTGTAGTGTTTTAGAAAGCTGATAAAACATATTTTCGATTGCTATTCCATATATTACTTTAAAATGTTTTCTTTGTTTATTTATTACAAGATTTAGTAAAACTATTGTAAATTATGTGTAAATTATGTGTATGTGTGTATTAAGTAAAACTATCCCTTCGAAGAGTGGCTCTTCCCATACACTCTGTGTAGTAGGTCAATAAGGAGCCACCTGTCCCTAATATGGACATGCATGTCCATAATAGGGAAAGGTAGTTCCTTATATGGACACTTGTAAACATTTTTTGTTTTTATCATTAAAATTAAATCAGAATAATTACAAGATAGCTAATTTTAATAACGATAGTCAATAGTCCAGGGATAGTGGTCATATATTTTTGGAGTCCTATGACGTGTACACATGGGTGAAAAAAATCAATTTTCCTTAGGGTGTCCATATTGGATACAGGTACCTTAGTTAAACTTATATAAAGACTAAAAAAGAAAATATTGTAGCGAATGCTGCATACGGCAGATGTTACATTTTAAAAATTTACATTTAAAGATTCATGTTTTATATTCAGTATTTGTATATAAATAAAATAAATATATCGTTTATATACATTTTCTTTACTCCATTTTTTAAAATCCGAAATGGAGTGAACTCCTTTAAAATCTTTAACACAGTATTTAAAACTGAAATAGGAATAACGGACCTTTAAAAAAATGGTTATCTCAAAACCTAGAGACATTGACTTTAATTGTACACTTCTGATGAAAAGTAAAAATAGTTTTCTCTGAAAAAAACCCCACTAGAAATCACTTTTTTTTTTATCAGCATTGAATATTTCTCTTGAAAATCACGCTCAATTTAATATTTGCAAGTCATGATATTTTTAAAAATTCCGTTATAATCCTTTAATTTGGCATGGGCAGCGAAACCGATAATGGAAAATTCAAAGCTTTTTTTAGTTGTGTAGAATTCTTAAATCACACATGATTTGGGCCATTCTCGCAAAATGGGCACAATTGCTTAAAAAAGTTTTAAACTGTACAATTTATAGAAAGTTCTTTTCTGCAAATCAATTCGCGTCAGGATTTCATTACTTTTCATATTTTTCTTTGTGTCTAATAACTCCTTATTCTGAACGCAATATTTGATAAATGAATGAAGAATCAGAGAATATCAGTAAAAATGGTTATGTTGAGTCCACGGAGAAGACAAAGATTTTGAATTTCTAAATGCTTTGGATTTAAGTTTACTAAAATGGCTCTTACCTTTTAAAAAAACCTTTAAAAAAACTTAAAAACACCTTTTACCTTAAAAAAACCTTTTATTAATTTCAATGTCGATGCTGTCTATTTAAAAGAAAAAAGGTCTTTCTCTAGTCATTTGGCCTGAGCTTTCTATTGAACCGATTTTGATAACTGTTTTTGTAAACGAAAGCATTTTATTTCTGGAAGTGTCTGCACTCACTATTTTTTTTTAAAAATAATCCCATTTTAAAATTTAAATTTTAATTTTAAAAGTCCTTTATGACATTTCTGCACATTGGTGGCAGTCGGTTCAGCTGCATTGTTGAGAAGAGAAGTAACACAATGGGAATGACTATTATCATTACGGATGCCATTTTTGTATTACAATTAAAAATAACTTTTTAAAACTTTTGAGCAGAAAATGACGTCCCGATCTAAAATAAGGCATTGTTACTCATAAAGCTGTTACATTTCAATATTTTTTTCATTCCACTGACACTGAAATTGAGACGCTAATGTCTGAATGCTTCAGTGGGTGAATATGATGTCATAGTAAAAAGGAAATTAGTATTTTCATTGATAAAACTAAATATTTTACAATGAATGCATCAAAAAATAAATATCTGTATTCCGCCGACACTCAGTTTAGAATCTCAAGTCAAGAGTGCAGATTTTTATATGACAAATTGTGACTGGCAAACGTGATATCAAGTTTTGGGAATAAATTTATTAAATATTGATGCATTATTATAATTACTAATGTAAAAGTTTTATAAATTCAGTCATTTGGTTTTTTAAGCATTTTCGTTTGTCGAATTCGACGGATTTCGACTCGTTTGTATTATAATTATAAATTAGATTTTCTTACTTTATTTATAATAACCACAGAGTGTACACTGAGAAATTCGATGAACTCCAAACGGAACTAATAAATTGAAAAAAAAAAAAATCAATAATTTCACAAAACAACAAAGAGATATATCGGAAAAAACAAAGTGACTTTCTTTCTTCCTACTACCTAATGACAATTTAGTGCATATTATCATCTAGAAGTACTTTTATAAGTGTTTTTCAGTGTCCACGGAGAGCGATTGTTTAGGCTAGAGACAAAGTTTATGAGATAATTCCTTAGTAAAAACAAAACTATTATTTTCATTAAAAGATTAAAGTTAAATAGTAAAATTATTTTGTAGGAAATGTATATAATAGCTTGCTTAAAACTGAAATATACATATGAATAAAAATATTGGTAAATTTGCTACATTTCCTAATATTTATCCCTTTGTGATCGTAAAGAGCATCCTTCGTGAGAATAACCTATAATTGAAAGTCATTCAAATAAATTGATTGTGCACATGATTAAAAATTAGCTTCGACTAGAGGAAAAATGATATTATTTGGTATACAGTGTGGTTCAAAAGGTCATGTCCAAACGGCGTTTGGGGGTCTTAGGTCATGTGGAGCAAGAATTACATAAGAACTGGGGGTCGGAAACGCTCTCGTGACGGTGCAATTATATCGTGATCGTGACGCAAAGAAAAGATAACAAACGACGTAAAAAGACTTTATTTTACAAAGAGCATATTGAAGTACAAAATACAATTGAAAAGTGTTACAACTCATAACAAGCGTTCAAAATGTGCCCCATTAGCCGTGATGCATGCTTTACATCGGCACCGCATGGAATCGCGAACACGTTCCAATCGGCCCTGTACCGTAGTTACCGCGATCCCGTACCCAAACCCCCCAGATTTCTTGCTCTTTGGATATCTTGTCTCCGTTGTTCAAAACACCCGTTCCATCGGCCATGGAGCTCATGACACGGATCGCCGAAGCGGCAGCACGTGTCAGGGAGACTCCTGGATAATTGGAACGTGTTTGCTATTCCATGCGGCACTGATGTGAAGCATGTATCACGGCTGATGGGCACATATTGAGCGCTTGTTATGAGTTGTAACATTTTTCATTTGTATTTCGTACTTCGATTAAGTTTTTTTGTAAAATGAACGTCTTTTTACACCGTTTGTTATATTTTCTTTGCGTCACGGTCATGGTGCGATTGCACCGTCACGATTGCGTTTCCGACCACCAGTTCCTATGTAATTCTTACTCCTCATGACCTGACACACCACACGTGCCTTTTGGACATGACCTTTTGAACCACCCTGTTTAGGTGGGGAAATCTTAAAATGATTTGAATAGGATTTTTCTTTATTGACTCGCATCTTTTGCCCTTTTCCTAAAATAAATAAAATATTTAAAAGAAAATTATTACAGTTAAATGTTTTCGGTTTATTTAAAATTCGTCATTTCCCAAATGACTTATGCTAGTCTATTTTCTAAGCACACGTTTTAAGATATTTATCACCATATGGAAAACAATAAGAAAAATACTTCAATAAAAATAAGAAAAAAAATAAGAAAACTACTTTAATAAAAAGAATAAAATAGCAAGAAAAATATTCCAATGACAGTAAAAAGAAAATTTTAACCCACTTGGAAGTGTTTTTGCGCTTCATTAATCTTATTTTCAATTTGAATTCTAACATATTCTAGTTCAATTATCCTCTTCAGTTCTATCATCAACTAAAGAAATTCTATTTAACGTCTTAAAATTTAGAAAACGATATATAGAGATTTTTACAATTCTGAAATTTAATCGAATATCATTAAAGAAAAAAATAGCTTTAGTTTAATTTTTAGCAAATAAAACAGAAAATAACACGCTATATGAAAATGTTAAAATTTTTCGTCTTAAAATCCTCTATATTTACAAGTGGGCTTTGCCAATGCTCGCTTACCTTCGTCCAGACCCAGCAGGTTCTAAAAACACTCTAATTTAATTTGCTTAAAAAATATTACTCAATTACGGAAGATTAGATTATATAACCAGACCAGTGGAAATCTTCTGTAATCGGGTTGCCATTCATTTCCGTTTGACAGAGGATTTTTCAGTTCCCTAGGCTCTTGTGAAATCTGGTGGATGTTTTCCTGATTGATTAAGTAAGATCGTTGAAATCAGCTAGTATAAAATGGTTAAGTTTAAAATGACGCTCCCTCCCTAACTTTTAAATACTCTAAGAAAATCGTTTTAAATATTATGTTTCAAATATATTGGCTATAAATAAGACGCGATCTTCCCCGTGAAATGCTTTTTACGTGCGATAAGTTAATTATTTCAAAGTTTACTTTACATTTTAGTTTTCAGTTTATTTATATATGTATTACAATTTAAAAGCGTTTGGAAATATTATTATTTCGACTTTGTAAAGTCTGACAACTATAGAAAAAAAACAGCTATTTCAAACTATGAATTAAATCAGCGTTCAGGCAATGAAATTCTGAAGAAAAAATTGTCTAAAGTAGACAGATTGTAAAAAGTAGACAAATTTAAAAACTGGTTAAACACTGCACACCTCAGTCTAGTCAAGTATAAGCTTCCAAAAGATGGTTAATAAGCTAAGTACAGTTTTTGATGCTATAAAACCTACTTAACTAAACACTCTTGACCAATTTCTAAATTAAATAGCGCTTAAACTTATTACTCGATTTTGGAGCTGCCTGCTTCAACGTCTTTATCGTACATTTATTTATAAAAATACCAGTTTTCATGTTTTCAGATTCAATAGTTTTTGCAGGATAAGCCGATTAAACTGAAAAATTCGTAAAAAATCAATTATGGCAGCAGCAGAGTTAATTACGTTTTAGTAGAACAGAGAAATTCTGTTCAATTCCTTATGGAGAAAAAATATTCTGCTTCATATAGTCGGTAAAATGCAGCACTACCGGATGCAAAAAAAAGCTGCATTTTTTTAAGCAAAAGACTTAGAAAATAGAGAGGAAAATCATTTTCGATATATTTCCCAAAGTTATTTAAGTACATTCAGATGGTACTGCATGTCATATCTTGGCATGAAAAAAAAGTGACTTGATTTTTAAATAGAGATAGCAATAAAAAAGTCTGATAAATTAAATAGAAAGAAGTTTTTTACAGATGCGAAGAGTAATGTTATTTAAATAACATTTATACCAATTGAAGTTTTCTTACTAAGTTTGCTTAGTGACAATTTTCGTATAACAAATAGAGAGAAAAATCATTTTCGATGTATTTCCCAAAGTTATTTAAGTACTTTCAGATGGTACTGCATGTCATATCTCACCATGAAAAAAAGTGACTTGATTTTTAAATGGAGATAGCAATAAAAAAGTCTCATAAATTAAATAGAAATAATCTTTTTACAGATGAGAAGAGTAATATTATTTAATTATCATTTATACCCATTGAAACTTTCTTACTAAGTTTGCATAGTGACAATTTTCGTAAAAAAAATAGACAGAAAAATCCTTTTCGATATAGTTCCCAAAGTTATTTAAGTACTTTTAGATGGTACTGCAGTCATATCTTATCATGAAAAAAAAGTGACTTCAATTTTTAATATGAGATAATAATAAAAAATATTTCATATATTAAATAGAAAGAAATGTTTTACAGATGCGAAGAGTAATGTTATTTAAATATCATTTATACCAATTGAAACATTCTTATGAACTTTACATACTGACAATTTCCGCAAAAAAAAAAAAAAGGGTCTTCGTTTTTTAAAATAATTAAGCTTTTTAAAATTTTCGAATAAACTTTTTCCCCATGTCATTTTCTCGTATTAAAATATTTAATTTTTTATTTACACCCACTTCATTTATAACTATTTCATTTATACACATTGCAACTTTCTTTCTAAGTTTGCTTAGTTACAATTTTCTTAAACAAAACAGGGAGAAAAATCATTTTCGATATTTCCCAATGTTATTTAATTACTTTCAGATGGTACTGCATATCATATCTCATCATGAAAAAAAAGTGACTTAAATTTTTAATATGAGATAACTATAAAAAAAAAGTCTCATAAATTAAATGGAAAGAAATGTTTTACAGATGCGAAGAGTAAGGTTATATAAATAACATTTATACCAACTGAAAAACTTTCTTAATAAGTTTGTTTAGTGTCAATTTTCGTAAAACAATAGAGAGATAAATCATTTTCGATATATTTCTCAAAGTTATTTAAGTACTTTTAGATGGTACTGTATGTCATATCTCATCACGAAAAAAAGTGACTTGATTTTTAAATAGAAATTGCAATAAAAAAGTCTCATAAATTAAATAGAAAGAATTGTTTTACAGATGCGAAGAGTAATATTATTTAAATACCATTTATACCCATTGAAACTTTCTTACTATATTTGCTTAGTTATAATTTTCGTAAAAAAAAATGAGAGAGAGAAAATTCCTTTTCGATATACTATTTCCCAAAGTTGTTTAAGTTATTTCAGATGGTACTGCATGTCGTAACTCATCATAAAAAAAGTGATTTAATTTTTTTATGTGAGATAACAATAAAAAAGTCTCACAAATTATATAGAAAGATTTTTTTAAGATGCGAAGAGCAATGTTATTTAAATAACATTTATACCAATTGAAACTTTCTTACGAAGTTTGCATAGTGACAATTTTCGTAAAAAACTCAACAGAAAGATAAAACTCTTCGTTTCATAAAAATAATTAAGCTTTTTAAAAATTTTAAATAAACTTTTTCCCTTTTATTCCCTATGTCATTTTTTTGCGATTAAAAGTTGTGAATTTTTTCTAAAAATAAAATGAAATTCAATGATTTATTAAAATCTGAGGAATTGGAGATTTTTAAACTACATATTACAATCATTCTTATTCATCTCAATCTTTATAGTAACATTCTTAAATGCAACATGGTATCGCTTTCAAAAATAATTCAAATTAATGAACTGCGAATATGGCTGACAGTGAACTTGAATGAGAGGCAAAAGTAACATTCTTTGAGTTTTAATATGAAAGGGTTTGAAATAGATAGAATAGAACACTTTTTATATTTAGTTTTTAATACTTTTCCGAAAAGAAGAGAGAGATTAAAAAAAGGTCTTTATAACATTCTAATGAATGCATGCAGCGAAATTTTTATTATAGTTTCTGCGTTTTCAGCAGTTATTCTATTAGCAAGATTCAATCACCATAATGAAAAAAAAATATATAAATATAAATATCATGAACTAAATAGAAGGTAATTTTATCTTCAAAAGAAGAGTATTTCAAAGGAAAGTGTTATTTAAGTATAAAGTTTAGGCACAGTAAGGCTTTTTAATGAGCTTTGCTTACTGAGAAGTTTCACAATAAGTCAGAAAATATACAAAACTTTATTTATATACATTGAAAATTTTTAATGAGATTTACTTAGAGAGGTTTCGTAAAAAAGTCACAAAATGCTAGAAGTATTCTTTTTAAAATTATCAACTCGCTTTAAATTTTTAACTGTTTTCTATTTTTATTTGAAATAACTTTTTTTATTACTTTATTATTTATTTTCAGAGCATAAACCAAGATTCAATGATTTAGTATTTTTTATTTGTTATTATTTTTTTAACATCAAAAATTAAGAGTTTTAAGATTAATGACCCTCGATATTTTTTTCAATAGTAATTCAAATAAATGCATTGCGTATACAACTGAAAATGAGCTTCGACCAGAAGCAGCTTCTTTTGAAAGAATGTTTATAGAATTTAATTATTCGTAATGACTTCACATCTTTGTTTTTCTTTTTTTAAGAGAATTAATGGACTTAAAATAAAAGTCATTAAATTTAACAGGTTTTGTTTCTTTGAATTTTCATCATTTTATAAATCTGTTATGCAAGGTTATTTTATGTAGAGTCACCCGGGATATTTCCTGGTCAGAAATCAACAACATACAATTATTATAAAAAATATTGAAGGTATTGTTCTCAATTTTGGTATAAAATATATCATACCCTCTAATGGGTATTTAATAAAATACTTACTTAATTATATGCATTTATATTATTATTATACTTATATAATATATTATATAATATATTATATATACTTATATATATATTATTATAAGCACTTATATTATATAAATTATAAGCAATTATAAGCACTTATAATTGAAATTATTATAATTTTTAAGTGACCAGAAATTACCCAGGAATCGGGATAATTCTTGGCCACTTCTGGGGTAATTATTGGTAAGCATCCTTCTTGATGTAAGTAATAAAGTTAATTTTTTAAAGAATAATTGTTGAAATATGAAGAATGAATATAGTAAAATTTTGTTCATCTCATAATTGTGAAAAAATAATACTTAGACTTTCTTTTGGGGTATAAATACAAATTTATTTGATGTGTTAAAGACTCTGTACGTTTTACAAAACATTAATTAGCCAAATTTTTTGTAACATTTATAAGCAGTGTTTTACTTTTGCATCTGCTGCAAATGGATTAATTAACACCTTTTAAATTTAATGGTTCGTAAAATATATACTGAATGTTTATGTTTTTGATTCTATCTTGCTTAGGCCAATTTAAGTTTCCCGCTCCTTTTTTAAGAAATTCTACACTTCATTACGGACCTTTATCATAATACACATCATGCTAATTATGTTCCTCTATTGTATTATGTATATTTTTAAGAGCCATTTTTTCTGCTTAATTGTTCAGTCAACTAGTGTGTCTTTACCCTCAGAACATTTAATATTTTCCTCCTTTATAGTTACATTTATGGATGCTACTTTACACTTATGGTTAAAAATGTTGTAAGACAATAGTTTTTAGGGTGCACAGTTATAATAGATAAAATACCAAGTATGGATATTGTAAAATTATATTATTAAACACTGACCAGGAATTACTCCACACTGTTAAAAATTTGCAGCTTTCTGGCAGGTCATTTGACCGTTTTATCCAAAAACGGTTACACAACCGTAATTTTAACACTATTCTGTCCATATTATTGGCCATTTTATGGTCAGAATATAGTTAAATTATGGTTATGAAACCGTTTTTTCAAAAAACGGTCGAATGACCTGCCAGAATGCTGCAAAATTTTTAACAGTGCAGTGATCACACTGTAAAAAAAAAAAAAAAAAAAAAAAAAAAAACGACATTTTTACTGTTCATCTCGCGCACAAACTCAATTACAGTGAATGCGCTGTATCTTTCTTTGGTTTCCGCACTATATTAAAATGGAAAAACAGTAGTTGCGTAAAATTAACAGCACAATGTGCAGGCAATTTGGACGCCAGCAGTGCATTTTCCATGTTAATATAGTCAGGAAACTAAAGAAAGATACAGAAGATTCACTGTGATCGAGTTTGTTCTGCCAAATTTACAGTGGATTTTTTACAGTGCAGGAATTACTCTACAAATGTGTGCTTAGTTTGGTTTTCTCATATAAAATATTTAATGTAGTAGACAAAAATTTATCACCACTTTTAAAAACTGTGATATGTCATAGTTGAAATAAAAATAAAAATAAAATAATTAAAACTTTAAGAATGGCGCAGACCTTTGTAAAATGTGTAAAAATTACATGTCAATGTTGTTTTTCAGAAATCTGAGTAGCAGTTTTGAATATATATATATTTTAATATTCAATTTCAACTAAATGAATAATTAAAGCACACATTGCAAAGCAATCGCAATATTGTTCAAAGTATAGTCCAAATTTTTAACATTTTGATAAATTTTTATTTTGATAATGAAAATGGAAATGATCAAGAAATACCCCAGAAACTCAGTAACCAAGAATTACTCCGACTGACTCTATGCAATTCTTATCTTCCTTCCAACCATAGCAAGAAAAAATATTTAAATTACTTCTATGATGGTGAAAATGAAAATAGAAGTACTTATTACCCTCATTTTTACTTTCTTCTATCTTTACTAGAAGAAAGTATTGGATTCGCGAAAAATTTCGACTTCCAGTTTTCCATGAATTTATACGTTTTAGAAGGTCCTGAACACGATTTGATGGTTTTTAGAAAATGTCTGTCTGTGAGTCTGTCTCTCTGTATGTGACAAAAATTTTGTAGGCGTTCTATCTCAAGAACTAATGCAAATTTCACAAAACTTTAGATTCAGTTAGACCTTGATATAAAGTAGCGCTTATTAGTTGTTGGTGTATATCGCCCTACAAGTTTCGCTACTATGCTGCATTATTCACGATTTATGCAATTGTTCTATCTCGATAACTAATGCACTGACTTTCATAAAACTTCAGATTCAGTTAGTCCTTGATATGAATTGATGCGGACTACATTTTGGTGTAAATCGCTCATCAGGTGGCGCTGTTATGCTACATTATTTTACGATTTTCGCAATAGCTCTAACTCAATAACTACTGAACGTCTTTTCATCAAACTTCAGATTCAGGTATACCTTGATAAATACTAATGCTGGTTATGTTTTGTGTAACTCGCCCAACAGGTGGCGTTGCTGTGGTGCATTTTCCAGGATATCCGCAATCTCAAGAACTGAAGCACGAATTTTTATCTATTTTCAGATTCAGTTAGTCGTTGACACATGTTGTTGCTGATTAGGCTTTGGTCTCAACCACCAAAAGGTGGCGCTGCTATGTGGATTTTTCACGATTTTTGCAATAGCTCTATCTCAAAAACTAGTGCGCGGATTTACATCAAACTTCATTTTCCATTAGACGTTAACATAAGTTGTTGCTGAGTAGGTTTTGGTCTCAACCAACAACAGGTGGCGGTGCAATGCTACATTTTCTGTGATTTACACGATTTTAGCGATAGGGATACTGCAAGAAATAATTTAAGGAATTTCATATCTTTGGAACGGGAAATGCTACTCGGCTGCAAACACTGTTGTTTTTGGCCACAGGACGAAGGGTGTCCAGCCAAACAGTCAAAAATAGGCTTCATCAAGATGGTTTCTATGCACGTAAGCCAATGCTCTGTATTCCGTTGACCTCAAGCCACTGTGCGGTCCAAAGAAGGTTGGGAACTGAACATCGAGTTTGGAGGCAACGTTGTTGGAGTCAAATTCTGTTTACAGACGAGTCTGATTAAGTCTATATGTGACATGTGATGTGTTTTGGCATAGAGAAAAAGAGGCACTTAAAATAATCCCACATTCGCTCGTGAAAGATCACATTACAGACGAGGTGGGTTGATGCTATTGGCTGGAATCAGCATAGGTGGACGTACGGGCCTGCATATCATTCGGAATGGCACTTTGACTGTCCGAAGTTATACAGACGAGATACTGAGACCCCATGTCGTATTTTATGCTACAGCAATTAGTGATTTCTTTTTTACATGCATGATAATGCCAGGCTTCATGCAGTTCGTCTTGTCTAAAACATGCTTGAAGCTAAAACAATATAGCGTATGGAATGACCAGCATGCTTTCCTGACCTAAATCCTATCGATCATGTTTGGGACATACTCAGACGACGCATTGCTGCGAGAGCTAGGCCTTCTTTTACTGTCCGGGACTTGGAGATTGCAATTCTTGAGCAGTAGAACAGTATTTCCTTAATTCTTATCGATAATCTCATCGCATCCATGAAAAACAGGTGTACAGCAGTCTTAGCTGTTCGAGGAGACCACACGCCATATTAAAAAACTTGCATCATTTCTAAACAATACTTTTTTTTATCATTTACATGAAACCAAATTGTTGCCCTGAACCATCTTTTCATCTTTTCAATGAATTAAAGCTCCCTTACAATATTTTTTGCGTCTTTTTTTCTGCATTGCGCTTGCTACACGTGTACTATCCATTTTATGCCCATACATGGCTGTCTTGCACTGTTCTCTTCACTTTTTCGCTTGCTCCCATAATTTTTTTGAGCAGTGTACATTTGTATGGAAAATTAATGACACTCCAAATGTTAGTTTTAACTATTAACAAGAACCAGAACCTGTAAAAGGATTTGTATTTTAGTTTAAAACGGGTTTTTGAAACTCACTTTTAACTTACTTTTTAATACTTTCGATCAAAGTCGAAAAGTGTTTATGACTTCGGTTTGTCTGTCCGTCTGGCCGTCTGTCCACGCGGTAACTCTCGTAAATATGCTCGGATCATTTTGAAATTTTTGGATGTTAGTGACCTCTACCATAGCACGTTCCCTATTTTAAATGAAGTTTGCAGCATGTTTAGTTCATTTACATGTACAGTCAAAAGTTTTCCGTTACATTACGGCCACAGGAAAAAATCGTTTCAAATGATTTTTAATGGTGTTACACTCTTTCAAACATATTAAAATTGATATTCATTTATCATGTCCACTAAAATATGCATTCTGTTGAATATGCGGTGCAAAGAATAGTTATTGTTCATTTACAGGGCCACACAGAAGAATTCCGTTCGATCATAACGGTAATACTGGGAATTGTTTGTGGTATATTTGAAAAGATTTCAGATACTATACTGTATCCGAATTGCTGTACATTAGTAATAATTGCTCGAAATGCATTTTTAATTATGATATTCGCTTTTTTCACTATATTTATGCATACTATAAAGTGCGTATAAATGCTATAGTTCATATACAGGGCTATACAAATGAATTCATAAAGGTTTCTGAGTAAAAGTTAAATTGCTTAAAGGTGGATTTTAAAGGAGTTGTTATGCATTCGTACGCTGAGCTGAATTTAGTTTACTAAGAAATATTTGTAGATTATAGATAAATTGATATAGAGGGTCACGCAAATAGTTGGATACATGGCTACATATATACATACAGTTCGATACATACAGTAGTTTTAAGAGTGTTTTAATTTGAATTAAATTTTAGCTAAATAGGAGCATGTAATAAAGGTATTATCCATCTATTAGTATAAACTGCTAAAAGATGAATTTCAACCTGTTATGCATTTTCTAGCTAAACTAAATTTTCCCATTATATAGTATATATATCAACCTACAGATAAAATACAGGGCTGTTCAAAAGAATTGGAATGCATATTTGGCTAAGGGCGGTAACTACTGAAATCAGTTTTTCAAATGCTTTATGCGTTTTATAAAATGTTTACTTAGTTATCTTATTTACCTTATTTCCCTAAATAACGAAGTTTTTTTAAAGCATTCAGTAAATGTAGGAAAGTGTTTCATAATCTATACTTAAAGCATGATTTTTCTTTGTTGTTTTTAATTTTATCTTTAATACTTATGATTATGTATAAACTTTAACTTATCTTACTCTCGAATTACCCATTCCAGAAATTTCAGCCTTTGTCATATTTTCATTTTTTATTTTCTTCCCTTACATTTTAGCACATGTATGTGCTATGGCTAGACTTCATGGCTCCTTGATGATTTGGTAAACATGTAGTACTCATATACAAGAATTGGAGTTTCAGTGTTACTAGGTATACCATAAAAATATTACCTGGTATACTGTCCAACGATGCACAAAATTCTCTTGTTCTGTAATTCTGCATTTTAGCGAAAACAAACAAAATGATTTACCTTTATTTTTTTTCAGTAAAGAAAAAAAAAACTGGCGTCTCATATTGTTTTTGACATGCATAATTATCAATTTCCTCAATTAATTGCTTAACATGGAATTCCTAAATGATGAAGCAATATTTGATCGTATTTGAATTCTCTAATAGAGTGTGTGTCAAAAGTAACGGTTTTTAGAACATGAAATACGTGAAAAGTTTCAC
The DNA here is from genome assembly GCA_963932465.1 of Maratus speciosus. Taxonomy (NCBI): domain Eukaryota; kingdom Metazoa; phylum Arthropoda; class Arachnida; order Araneae; family Salticidae; genus Maratus; species Maratus speciosus. The sequence continues at coordinate 374,432,410 of OZ010790.1, read as the reverse complement.
ATCGCTAACTACAACGCACGCATTGCAAAGTGACTGAGGATATTAAAACTGAGTAAATATGATAACTAAGTATTAAATATATACATTTTTTATAGTACATTCATGCATTTCACCTGCATCTAAATCTTTTCTTCTTTTACGATGTTCTTTGTTTACGGAGACGCTGCGCTGGAGACTCTGCTGGTCAGTATAAAAGCGAATCCAAAGCTGTAGTCTTGAACATATCCTGCATGCGTGGACCTGTCTACTTGGCGCGGTTCTAATGGCAGGTTGCATGTATGTCTTTCTTGGCTATCAGTGGTGTTGACTTTTATTTTGAGACTTGCTATATTTTTTGGTCGTCTTTACAGCTTATGTGTCATTGCCTGCAGTGCGCAATATGACTTTTTTTGGAGATATTGGAGACCCTCTGGCCTCTGCTAATGTGTATGAAAACGAAGCCAAAATTGAAGTTTCGGAATTCCGATGTCCTTTGCGACTGGTGCATGATGCTTGAATGCATGTCAGTGTTGTGATTTAAAGAAAAACATTTATAAAATCATGTTTTGATACAGTTGTTTGAATTTTATCATGGAATTAACTAGTTGGATATTTATTGTCTCAACAGAAACCAGCTGCTGAGTTCGGTGTAAGTTTAATTTAGCGTTGGAATTTACGGCTAATCATAGTAAGAACATTTTTATACATAATTATTTGAACTGAAAAACTGAAATTAATTTTAGACTAGTTGTGGTCTGACTGACAATAATAACCTAGATGGAAAATTGTAGTATTTGTATTCTATATATTTATTCTCTCAAATAATCGTATTACTTAAGCATTTTACGTTCATTTCAGTTATTGTATGACTAAAATCTTTGCTTACTTGAAACACTTAATACTAAACAAAACGTAATTTCTCTTGTAATAAACTTTAAATTAAAGATATATTATCGTTAAAATTGTACTTATTTTGAGTGATTTTGAGTGATATTCTGAATTTTATAATAATTTTAAAGGAGTTTCTGCAGTTTAAGTTTAAAGAAATTGAATTCATAATAAATACCTAACGTATTAGTAAGTATATGATTAATAATCATGAGATTAAAAGTTTTGAGTATTTATCGAATTAAAAAAATGTATTTAAATGGTTCTGATCCGATCTGAAACCGAATCTCTAAAAATTAATTCTTAAAAGGTAATCTTGTATTGTAACTAAAAAAAGTATTTGAAGTATTAAAAGTATTTAAAAAAATGTATTTAAATGGTTCTGATTATTAAATTGAATCTCTAAAAATTAATTCTTAAAAGGTGATCTTGTACCGTAACTATAAAAAGTATTTGAAGTATTGAAAGTATTTAAATACTATAAATGCAGGAGATAGAAATTTAGTCCCTAAATAAATCATAGTAGTAATAGAATTTAAAAATTAAACTAAATAATTAATTAATAGTTATAAACAAAATTAATTACATACTATATTTATGTCTGAAAATAAAAGGAATATAATTCAAAAAGAAACTAAACACAAAATCATTTAATAAAAACATTTTAATAATACACTTGTTTATATATGTTAAAAAAACATAAACATAATGTATATATATATGTATTATTGAAAAATATTGCTTGAAGGAATTTTTATACAGAAGTGAATTATTGGCGTTATTATAAGGAATAAAATTCTTACCAAAATACTTTCTGGTTTAAGCTTATTTGGGTTTTTTTATATCCACTTTTATCTTATTATTAAAGTAAACCTTTAGGAAAGCCAATTTCTGAAATCCAAACTGTTTCCCAACAGCTGCGATCAACTGAGAAAGACAGAATTATAAAATTTAGTATAAAGTTTGTCAATCAATATTTTCTTTCGTTTAAACATATTGATTGAAGAATTTTCCACGAAAGTCCAGAACTGAAAGAAGTTTGATTTGAAAGAACAAAATTGCTTTTGTTAAAACCCTTATGAAGGAAAAACTTTAAGATTTAATGAGTAAAATGACAGTTAAAAATTGAAAAGGAAAAAAGTATTTTTTTAAGTATCATAACATAAAAGGTATAAAATTTAAAACCCCGAATTTTTGCTATAAAATGCTTTATAAATATCAGGGGGATCACACCCGGCCTACCTCTGTGACAAAACATATTGTAGGTAACAGAGGTGAACAGAATGGAAAACAGAATGTAGGTAAAAATAGATTTTAGTGTAATATTTTAATACATAGATATTTTTTGACATTTAATGTATATTTTTTAGATACCAAAAGAGACTTTTCTTATGAAATATATCAATTTTGTATTCAAATAAAATATAATTTGTGAAATTCATTAAAACTGTACATTTTAAAGGTATCCTGTGCAGAAATCACGTTCATAATGTACATATAAAAAAATCTATAAAATATTTAAGCTACTTTCCATTTTATGAAAATCCTTTTTGGGTAATGTGAAGAGGTTTAAAAAAGAATCTCTTGACAAGCTCGTCCATTCCATTTTACTTTCTTCTGTCTTTAAAAGAAGTAAGTACTGGATTCGTGAAACTTTTCAAATTCCGTTTTTCGATGAATTGATAGATTTTAGAAGGTTCTGAACACGTTTGATGGTTTTTAGAAAATGTCTGTCTGTCACTTTGTCTGTGCGTCCGTCTGTGAGTTTGTCTGTACGTGCCAAAAATTTTGTGAGCGCTCTATCTCAAGAACTAATCCACAGCATTTCAAAAAACTTTGGATCCTGTTAGACCTTGATATAAACTGGCACTGATTATTTTTTTGTGTATATCGCCTAAAAGGTGGCGCTGCTATGCTGCATTTTTCAGAATTTCTACAATAGCTCTATCTCAAGAACTAATGCTTGGATAGTCATAAAACTTCACATTCAGTTAGACCTTGATATGGATAAATGATTACGTTTTGGTGTAAATCGCGCAACAGGAGGCGCTTCTATGCTGCCTTTTTTACTATTTTCGCAATAGCTCTATCTCAAAAACCAATGCACGGATTTTCATCAAACTTCAGATTCCGTTAGACGTTAACATAAGTTGTTGCTGATTAGGTTTTGGTCTGAACACCAACAGGTGGCGCTGATATGCTACATTTTGCATGATTTACGCGATAACAATAGTGATATTGCAAAAACTAATGCAAGGAATTTCATATCTTTAGAATCCTCATGATGGGCATAGATTGCCATTTCCAGTTTGAAGTTTATCAGCACCTATCCAGATCTAATTTAAGATCCTTAATGTCCGTAAACACCAGTTAATTTTACAACTCTGAAATTTAATAATACATTTGTATGGATAATTAATGACACCCCAAATGTTAGTTTTAACTATTAACAAGAACCAGAACCTGGAAAAGGATTTTGTATTTTAGTTTAAACGGCTTTTTGAAACTCACTTTTAACTTTTTTTTTAAATTTTATCTTTGATACTTATGATTATTTATTAAACTTTAACTTATCTTACTCTCAGATTACCCATTCAAAAAATTTCAGCCTTTTTCTTATTTTTATTCTTTATTTTCTTTCCTTATCTTTTAGCACATGTATGTGCTATGGCTAGACTTATCTTCATGGCTCCTCTATGATATGATAAACATGTACTCATATACAGGGAGTGGAGTAGCACTGCTACAGGGTATTCCATCAAAATGTCATGTTTTCACCTGTTCAGCAAAGCACAAAAATTTCCTGTTCGGTAATTCTACATTTTAGTGACAATTCTTTAGAAAATGATTTACCTTTATTAACCATTTAGAAAAATGGTTATTGTACTTGTCAGGTAGGAAATCAAAAGCATATCTGAAGCTTTTTATTGGTTTAATCCGCATTTTATTCGTTTTCTGATAGGTCTATACAGTAAACTGTACTTTCCCTTTACTTTCAACGGAGATGGATATTTCTGTTGCCACTATGACAAAAAAGTAATAAAAACTAAAAAAAAATTAATAAGAAACAAATTGAGATATAGCTTTCAAACAAATTGCATTTAAAAGCACATTTTTTTTTCTCTATTCGACGGTGGGAAAAGTAATAGTGTGGGATGTTTAGAAGTTTAAGAATGAAATTTCTTTTAAAATTGGTCGTCAGACTTCTAAATGGAAAAGCCTTTTCCCGAACAGCCAATGAAATGTTTAGATAATACGTAAGTTTCAGGTGGATAATACGTAAGTTTCAGGAAATTTGTTTTGTCGCTTGCAATTTTTAAGTGTAATAACACTATTAATGCTTAATTCATGGCGTACGTAATGTATGATGAACTCCGTGCGGTTTTTTATGTCTTAAATTTTAGTCTTTGAAAAAGTCATTTTTCAAATGGCCGTTGTAATTTGTTAAATTGCTTTTTTTTTTTTTTGATTAAAGAGAAAAAAAAACTCACGTTTCATATTGTTTCTGACAAGCAGAATTATCAATTACATCAATTAATTACTGTACATGGAATTCTTAAGTGATGAAGCAGTACTTGGTCGCATTTGAATTCTATAATAGAGTGTGTGGCATAAGTAACGGTGTTTAGAACTTCAAATACGTGAAATTTTTCACATTTGTAACAAAGAGTAAACCAGCAGGGTGAAAAATGGCCAAGCCGGGAATCTAGCCTGGATCCTTGGAATACAGTCCAACGCTCTAAGGGGACTTATCTGGTGGGAAAGAAAAAAAAAATAGCGGAATCCCATGTTATTCTATTAGGAAAAAAAAATATTTATGCTTCTTGTTCATTCAAATTTTGAAATTTCAACAATATTTTTTTTCAGCACGTAGATAGGAAGGTTCCTTATCACTCTGTAAGCTTAAAATATTTTAAAGAAACTTATGAGTATTTTAAAATTTGTGTTAAAGTAAAAAAAAATCCCGAAAAGCATAAAAAAATATTCTTTACCGCTTCGTAACTTAACGACTGGAAAAATATAGAAAAATTTGGAGCTTACAATGGGATAAAGAACTTTCTTGTCTACGTGCTGGAAAAAAAATATATTGTTGAAATTTCCAAATTTGAATGAACAAGAAGGATAAACATTTTCCCCATAGAATAACATGGGATTCCATTTTTTCCTTCCCCATCATATAAGTCCCATTAAGCTACAAGGACAATACCCAGCTTGGCATCTCTCACTCTTAAATGTCTGTAAGGCCGCAACTACAGCACATGATGTAATAGTCTTCATGAGCACACAAGCCTGGGGGCAAAAATGAGACGAAATAAAGCCCAGCATAAGTGAACACATATTTATATAATAATAGCTTTAGTCATGTGATTGTATCAACAGTTCCGGGTTGACCACTTCACTTTTTATATGCTAGGCAGCCAATTTGGTAATTTAATGTTTGCCGGACGCAGGTGATAAATCGCCAAATATTGTTACTAGTGTCGTGAAGGAAATTTTCACCTTGTTATTAATAAACATTACGACATACTTATAACTATATAAAAGCTGACACAAACATATAAAAATAATATTTAATGCAACCCTGAGATCTTTCGAACACACACGCGTTCATTTTCAAAGGAAAATAATTATTGACTGAATATAAAATAAATTTTTAAAACAAAAACAAAATAGTACGCATGCGCAAGCGAAGTTCAGTCCATTTCTCTGCAGAGGGGTGAAAAGATCAGTTCGCATTATCCGGAGTTCTTGAAATACTTAGGATATTATACCAAATCACGGGAATATTATAAGAAAGGACATCGTTACAAACAGTATCACTTCTAAGTAATATGTCTATGGATTCACGGATTATTGAAGAGTAATGGTTAGATATTGAAATGATCATTTTAGCTTTCTCGAAGTTTATCTTAATATTTTCTTTTTGATGCAAAAAACCAGGAGTTTACATAATCCCCTTCAGCACAGAACAACATGAGAGTTTATTTTATACTGGTATGACATCTCGAAAATTTAAAGAAAGATTAAAAGAGCACTTTTCTGATATTAACAAACCAAGTACAGTTTTATCCATATTGCATCTACAAGAAAATAATAAGATAGACTTCGAAAAATCTAAACTGATGATTTCAACATCTAACCATTACTCTTCAATAATCTGTGAATCCATAGAAATTTTACTTAGAAGTAATACTGTTTGTAACGATGTCCTTTCTTATAATATTCCCGCGATTTGGTATAATATCCTAAATATTTCAAGAACTCCTGATAATAATATAATCTGATCTTTTCACCCCTCTGCAGAGAAATGGACTGAACTCCGCTTGCGTATGCGTACTATTTTGTTTTTGTTTTTTAAATTTATTTTCTATTCAGTCTTTTCACTTTGAAAATGAACGCGTGTGTGTTCGAAGGATCTCAGGGTTGCATTAAATACTATTTTTATAAGTTTGTGTCACATTTTATGTAGTTATAAGTATGGTGTGAAATTAATTATATGCAAAAAAAAAAAAAAAAAAAAAAAATACGACGGGAACAATGTTTGGCGATTTATCATCAGCGCCCGGCTAACGTAAAAATACCGAATTCGTTATTTCTGTGTAAGAATCTTCCGATTTGGTGAAGGATTGATCAAGTAAATTAAATGATGAATAAAAGTAACATGACACAATGCTTAGTATATATTTAAGGGAGACCAAACTGTTCGCCAAAGCGGCTAGTATAAGTATAATTTTTATAAAATTATATAACTTTTTAAAGTAAAACTTATAATTTTACTGTTCAAATGACTGCGATAAAGCAAATATTTCCCCTCTAATGTTCTCTCGAGAAACACCAACTAGAGGCATGCGATGACGTTTCCGGTCATGGGTTGCTATGCAATTCTCATTTCTTTTGATGTGCCTTACCACCCGTTAAATTTTGTCTCAATATTTATGGGACACCCTATATACACAGAATATCTACTTTGTCACTGTCTGCCTGAATATGAAGTTCCGTTCCATAAATTCCGAAGTATAGCTACGAAAAAAATCGTGTAAAGTAATGCACGACAGCGTGACCTGTTGGGCGATATACACTAAAACTTAATAAGCATCTATTCATGTCATTTAAAAGAATATACAGTTTTATGAAAGTCTGCGCATTAGTTCTTGCGATTTAGCTATCACGGACATCTTAAAAGATACAGTATAGCAGCGCTACCTGTTGGTTCGCATATATCTGGTCTTTTCACATATCATGGCCTCCGAATCAGAATCGACATCTAACATTTTTTGGTTGATCCAAATTAATAATATTTGTCCGACATCTTCAACAGTTTGCAATTTCTGTTTCTTTAGCACGTTCACGCTTTTCTCTACATTAGCCTTCTCAATTGATTTCATTTAGCCATAATGGAACTTATCGTGCATGGTGATTTCCTGTACATGCGGCTGATTTCAACAATCTTAATGCCGTTCTCCTGCTTTGAGTATTTCCCTTCATCAACTCGATCGTGTTACTGGACTTCTTCTTTGAAGGGCTGCTGGCTCTGGAAACTTTCTTTAGTCCCATCATGGAGTACTCGCAAAAAATAAAAATACACAAAAATACACTGGAAATAAACGAAATTGTTTACCTAGACGCGCGGGGTAATAAACACACGACGAGAAATGACGCCACACTGAGCAGGAGAACGTGTGGGCAATGCTGCGAAGTCACGTTGCTATGCCGACGAAATCCGAAACAAATTTTTCACTGAAAAAAATCGGCTAAAACCTAAACCGACGATAGTAGAAGTCGATGAAAATCAAGGTATTACTGCATAATCAAAATCCGTCCAATAGAACTTTTAAAGAAGGTTTATCTTTCATAATCGGGTTCATCTGATTATCCTGTTTCAGACCTGACCTACACAATTGTGTAGGTGATCCTAAAGAAAAAGAAAAAAAAAAAACATTTTCCTTTTTTTATGCCATTTAAAGTCGAGTCTGCACCCAATTGCATGGATTCTCCCTTGGCATAACCTGACATCGGGTATTTTTAAAAATATTTTTTTTCAACATAATATGATCCTATTAATTAGGGGAAACCACCAAAATTTTTCGTTTCTACTTAAAATATCCCTGTAAGGACTAGGGTTAAGGACCTTTTTCTCTGCAATTTCACAGCTGAGTACTACACTGTAAAAAAAAATTTGTAAGGTTACTAAGAATTTTGTAGGAAACTGGGATGCCTAGAACTTTTTATGTAATCACAACATAAGATAATTAAGTAAAATTACAGAAGTTTCTTCAGTAACTGTTACTAAATATTGCTTAGTAAGCGTACTAGTGATTTTTTAGGGAGTTTCCCCAAAAAACTATTGTAAATTTACTAAATATTGTTTAGTGAGGTTACTAATGCTTGTTTAGGGAGTTTACTAAATAAGTTTTAGTAAATTTATCGGTGAATATGTTGTAAACGTACTATCCATTTTTAGGGCGTTTTCTAAAAATTTCTTTGTAAATTTACTAAATATTGTTCTGTAAATTTCTAACGGTTTTTCAAGGGAGTTTCTCTAATTAGTTTTTGTAAATTTACTAAATATTTCTTAGTAAACTTACTAGCGATTTTTTAGGGAGTTTACTAAAGAATTTGTGGTAATTTTTCCAAAGATAGTTTAGTAAACGTACTAAGGATTTTTTAGAGAGTTTTCCAAAGAATTCCTTGTAAGTTTACTAAATATTGTTCAGTAAACTTACTAACAATTTTTTAGGGAGTTTACTAAATAATTTTTCGTAAATTTACTTAGGATTATTTAGTCAAGGTACTAACGATTTTTTAGGTAGTTTCCTAAAAAATACTTTGTGAATTTTCTAATGATTTTTTAGTACACTTACAAAGGAATTTTTAGTACATTGACTGTGAAATTTTTTTGTAAATTTGCGAAGGATTTCATAGTACATTTACTATGAATTTTTTTAGTATTGCACCCAAAACTTTACATATACTTTAGCAAAAAATGTTTGGTAACTTTATTACAGTATCGTCAGAAAAATTACCAATGATTTTTTAGTGTTGTATCTAAAACAGTTTTTGTATTCTCGCCAGAAAGTTTTTTGTAACCGTGCAAGAGATTTGCAGTAAAGTCAAAATTCTTCGATCAAAATAAGTAATATGGCCTGACGTGTTTTTCAGTAATACCACAGCAATTGCCAGAAATATTTGTATGTTATGCATTAAAAAACTGACTGAAGCTTCACTGTAGATATTCAAATAAATACAAAATCATTTCCATATTAAATTAGCATTATAACAACAGCAGTAAATAAGCAGATAAGCAGAATCAGATCTTACGGTTATTTGTTAAATTAAAAAAGCGAATAGAAACAATAATGAATGTAAAGTATCATTACTAAGTTTATAAAGTATGCCTAAATTTTTTTTTTTAAATGTTATCGATACACTGTTAAAAATAAAGTGTGATGTTTCACCAAGAAAATGGTGAAAAGTCGCTGAAATTTAGCTGCAACCATGATATTGGCAATAAGTTTTACCAGTTTATTGGTGCTTTCTCAAATACCATTATATTAGTGAAATATTAAACAATGATTCGGGTTTTTTATAAATCCAATTTTCTGGTGAAAGGTTGAACCATAAATCAGGATTTTTTTTTAATCCAATTTTCTGATAAAAGGTTTAACCATAAATCAGGTTTTTTTTTTAAAATCCAATTTTCTGGTAACAGTTTGAACCATAATTTAGTTTTTTTTAATCAATTTTTCTGGTAAAAGGTTGGACCACGAATCAGGATTGTTTTTAAATCCAATTTTCTGGTGAAAGGTTAAATCATAATTCAAGGTTTTCTCTATTCCAATTTTTTGCTAAATGTTTGAATCACGATTCAGGATTTTCTCTCATCTTTATGTGGAATGGTTACACCGGATTGTAGCTTTCTTTTTTCCCCTCACTTTGGTTTTAAATTTACCATTTTATGGTGTAATAAACCAAATTTCAGATTATGCGAGATTATCTTGCAGTAGGAAAGCTTTTTTTTAATTTTCATTAAACCGAAAATTATTTAAGTTTTAATTATTGATTCTATTGCCTTTGAAATATATTTAAAAAACAAATGTAAACCAATTTGATCTAATTTCACAAAATAATTGCATTTTTTTCACCACAAATATTACCATTCTGTCCTTTTACATTTTCGAATATTTCTTCGCACTCAGTTACACTTATAGTCCATTTAGTGTTTGCTTATTCACAAAGAAAAAAAAATTCTTTAGATTTAAATACATACCCTGTTTTTATTATTGTTTTAATTTAAACAATGGCTGAATAAATTTCTTCAACCAATATTAATTTTTGCACGAGTTTGAAAAGGTTTTTTGCATAATGCACTTAGCTGCTACTTTCATGATGTTTTTTTTCTTTAATTGTTGTGAATCTATAGATGCTGAAATTTTCATATTATACAGTTTTCAAATTTTTACCTTCTTTTCACAAAACAAAAAATAAAATAGAAATATTTTTAAAATTTATATTGCAACACAGCTCAATTATGCAAAATTAATTGATTTGAATATAAAACAACAACAAAAAAAAGTTTAGTATTTGTTTCTGTTTAACATTCAATAATGAATATAACACATTTGAATAAATAAAGCACAAACATAACGAATACATAATCAAAGTATATGCGTAAATACTGAAATAATCAGCATTAAAAAGGCAGCTATAAGTAGCAGAATCCATTTAACCTCTAATATCAGCTAATACAAAATATAACTTTAAACTTTAAAGCTTTTTTAAAATACACAATGAATTTCTATAGTATATTAAATGTTTACTTTGAAGGGTTAATTTAATAACAGCAGTGTCGCCACCAAGCGACTAATTATTCTTACATATATAAGTATTTTTTCAGTATTCCTAAATGATAATCTATGACGACGATTTATTTATTTTTTAACAGTACTCGTAGAAAAGGAAAATATTCACCAGCAGCAGCCTTGCAATAGCTGAAAAGAAATGGTTACAAACACTATTAAATAGCAACACATTTAAGTTGGTTTGCGGTATGCCGCTCCATTTATTGAAAATACAAATTATATAATCATTAAATTATATGTATAGTATGTCAGACTAATATTTACTGTAATATAATATCATTTTACATAGAGTTTCTCTCAGACAGTTTTAGGAGGGTGCTGCACCCTCTCTGACTATTCAGGTCATCAAATATAAAGAATTCTTGAAGCTTAGTATGTTCTGAATCAGGATTTCAAGTCAGGAATAGATCCAAGCATCAGGTTAAGTTATCCACCTATTTTAAATGAAAGAGTAAATATTTTAAGACATAAAATATTTCTTGTGCAGACATAACAATAATCAAATTTCACACAGGGGAATTAATCAAAAAATTAAACAGTATATCAATTCAAATCTCTTTTACAAGGAAATCTTCAGCATTTAAAAAATCAATCAGTGTTCGAAATCATTGGATTGGTGGTCCGCTGGTCCGAGAACACCAAAAATTATTCGGACCACTAATTTGAAAATTTTAGTGGTCAGCAGGAACAGTAACCCCCCCCCCCCCCCCCTCTCTGTTACAGGGTCACAGGTAAACTTAAATTTTACCGTCTCAGAGAAAACGGCAACCAAACACAAATCACAGAATTTTATTTTAAAAAATAAATAAAACTGCATTAAACCTTAGTCAATTGAAATATTGGAATTAAAATATCTAAATTAATAATTTTATAGTTTTTCTTTATGAGCTGTTTATTTAATTTTTAGTTATAATTTTATATTTTATTAGGCTGAAAATTTTGGATAACTGCAAAGAAAGTTTGTAAGAAAAAGCTGCAAAATTCTCCATTTGTTAAGTAGAAGGAAAATATTGTGAAATTCTTAAATCAAATGTGGAAAAATATTGCAAAAAGCGTCAGTTGGTTGAGGAAAAAAAATTGTCAATCAATCGTGATTAACAAAAACTAATGCTTGCCATTTGGCTGCAATAGGGTGTTAACGATTTTAATCAACGATTAAATCATTTTAATCAACTGATTTTTTTTTAGAAAAATTATGATTTTCATCAATGATTTTTTATGATCTATTTCAATGGTCTGTAGGGAAAAATCATTTGTAGTATATTGGAATGATATTACACTATTTAAAACATATAGAAATTGATACACATCACTGAAATGTACAAAAAGATGCTTACTATAGAACATGATGAGCATAGCATTAATTTATCGTTTATTTATGGGTTTACATTATCGTTTATTTATGGGTAAACAAAAGGATTCGTTTATAGTACTGTATAAATAAGCAATAATTGCTGGAAGTTCGTTATGCTGTTGTGGTACGAATTTTTTAATTTAACTAATTTAGTTACTTCGTATGTATAAAATCTCTAAATCATATACAGGGCAAGAAAATGATGTATACATTTCCGTTTATTGACGAAATATGTTGAAGGGGAATTTGCAACTGTGAAAATGCGTTTCTTAAATGAACTAATGTTTAGCATACTATTTGGTATATATTCAAATCTATAGATCATATATAGCGTTGCACAAAGGAATTCGGATATTTTTCTGATGACTGATAATAATTGCTGAACTTTAATTTTCAAATGTGTTACGTGTTTTGTAATTTGCTTACTTAGCCATCATATTTAACTTTATTAAACGTTGATTTTTTTTTACGTAATTCTGAATGTGTTGGAAAATTATAATCTGTCGTTGAAGCTTGATTATTTTACGTTCTTGTTTAAAAAAATATTTTTATTTTGTATGTATATATATATATATGGGCGAGTTGTAAAAAACAGGGTAGGTGGGTTAAGCCGGGTAGCGCAGATCCCTCCTTCAGTTGTACTTCTGTCTATCAGCCAACACGAGGAATTACTTGTCGGTAACCATTATGGCATTTATAGCTGATTGAAACGTTACTGTGTGCGTTTTTGTTTTAGTGTGAAGGAATTAGATTCAATTACTCTTAAAAAATTGTTTTATTTGATTCTAGATTTTACGCGTATAACCACTATTTTTCAGCATATTAAATATTCCTGAGTACTACATCTAATTTTTTCCTTTCCTGATAATATTTAAAAATTTTTACTGATCTTTTGCTTATAGGATTAAGAGTAGTGACGCCATATTTTAAACTCTGTCATGTTGGGGTAAAACCGGGTACTTAAGAGTGGGTCAAAACTGGGTATTCCCGATTTTGTCCGACACTCATAGAATGTTTTTTAGTATAGTTAATAAATTAGCATGAAATTTTAAATTGCATTCTTAATGCTGTTAAGTTATAATATAATTCTAAATCTAGTTATAATGAAAAAAACTAATTTTGATTTTGTTTTATATTAAAAAGTGGGTCTAATTTTTAACTTACATTTATGAAATTAAATAATTTGCAATTATTAATGAACAAAATAATGGTACTAATTAAGGCATAATTTTATATTATGCTTATTACATTTTAATAACTTTCTAATCTGAGGTGTAATAACTTGCGTTATAGGTCCACTTAAAATGCAAATATATTTCGTGACTTGTTTCTCTAAATAAAATAATCTGCCCAAATTGACAAATAATCCATAAAATCTCAATCCTATATAACTAGGCTATATAATCTATAACAGGATTTTTTTTATCAAATATTAAACAGGCAAGAAAAAAACCTCTTGATGAATGAAACTTTCCCAGACTCATTTGCTGTATATAATAGGAGTGGATGGATTACGAAATTAGGTCTTTATTTTATTTGGTTTAAAAATGTATAGATTTTTCCAATCCTTGTCCTGAAAAGCCCGTTCTTTAAATCCTTAACAGGTGTTCAATTCATATAAAAGAATCCTGTTAATCTAGTAAGGGAAAGCAATGTATTTATATACGATTCTTTCCTTACGCAACGCATCGATTTCAACCCCTTGATGTGTCATTCATGCATCTCTAAGCTCATACTAAGAACAAGAGGTGAAGAAGTGGTTATTTTCCAACTCTACGCGATCTGTAACAATTTACCAAATTGAAAAATTATTTAAAACTGCATTTTCGAGAGCAGCAATTGTAAATACTGCAATCAGAAGGTTCGAGAAAACAGGGAGTTTTCCCTACAACAATGTTTTTCCAGACCATCTTTTCGCTCCTTCGGAAGCGAGAGAGAAACTCATGAAAGTCATGATAACACACCTAGGTCTATGCAGCCACAGGTTTACATAGCTGCAGAAATAAATATTTCTGAAACATCACAGGATAATGGAGCTCAACCTTCCGAACATAAACGAGTTGACAACATCCAGCGTCTTTCACGTCGAGCTGCTTCCAGATGCAGCAGTTAACATCACAGTCACAGACGTCATCACTCATTCAAAATTTTACAACTACAAAATACATTAGTGAAATTATCCATTCGACATCTTCAGACTATATAGCCCAGCAATCTGTATTTCCAATTTCGCATAAAATGTTATTATCCCCCTCTAAGGAAGGCTTTAGAATTGAGAAAAGAAAGGGAAAAACTTATTTTGATTTTTTCTCCCTATAAATTACAGGTCGAAACAGATATTAAGGAGAAAAAAGCCAAACTGCAAGACGAAAAAGGAGTTTCTTTAAAAAAAAAAAAAAAATAAAGAATAAAAAAATAAAAAAAGATTGCGGAAACATCTTCAGAAGAAGAGGATAATGAAACCTGTATGTTTTGCTATGAATAACTTTACTCAAATTCTAAATCCAAATACGATGTTTGAAATGCCACGGATAGGCACACGAAGCATGTAGTATTGCAGAAGAATATGATGACAAATTCATCTGTGATTTTTGAAGCTAAAAGAAAACTCTTAAACGTACAGTGTAAAGTAAGCAGGCCTATACAAGGTAGAAAATTTTCCAACGAATTATTTTTTTTACACATGGAAGAACACCTGTGCAATTTCGTTTTGTTAAATATAATAAAAATGTATTTTTTACTATATTAAGCAAGACCTTTTAGACCAAAATGATTTTTCCAGTAGTTTTAAGTGGATACCCAGTTTTACCCAACCAGCGAGGTAAAATCGGATTTTTGCATACGTTTGAAAAAAGCTACTTTTTTAAATAAACAATTATATATATTGTTTGAAAAGAATGTTTTATTATAGCCAAGGATTCATTTTACATTAAAAACAGTGTTCAAAGTTTGTTTCCCCATTTCACAGCATTTGAGACTAACAAACTTATATGGTACCCAATTTTGCCCCACCTTCCCTATATATATATTTATTTAAAGGATGCTGTAGAAGAAAATAACATGAAACATTTATTAGCTCCTTTCTACATCAGTTTCTACTAAAATTTTTGGTAACATGCCATTCATCTTTTAAAATAAGAAATTTTTCTATTCGCATACACATTACGGTAGTTATCGTGATATATCACCAATATTAACACGTTGATACATTCCGATATTAAATTTACGATATTCTCCCCACCTAGCAGTTAAACTTTCGAAAAAAAGATGAAAAAAGGTTTTCCGAAAACTTGTAGCAATTTATTCCAGGATGATATTTTAGAAGTATCGGCAAATATATATATATGCTCTAAAAGTTAAAATCTAACTGATGATGCAATCGATTTTTAAAAACATGAGTTTTAACTCTTTGAAATACATTGGTGAGCGTAGGTCACTTCGCCCCTCACAAAGACTATTTTTTCTACCATAAAACTAACTAAACGTCCGTATTTTAACACAATCTTTTTTAGAGCAACTCAACAGGCCATATTTACATTTAATTACGAAAATTTTGAAACATTCGGACAAATATAAATATTTTTTACTAAATAAAATGTGTAAAAACTTCGTCAAAATTAGGAAAAACTCCAGTTACATCGTGGTAAAAATCTTACCAGCCTTTTTCCCACTAAATATTTTTTTTTCACTCGGGCTACGAAAACATTATGTTTTTAACATCTAAAAATTTCAAAGAGTTTGGATGATAACGGCAAACTTTAAGAATTTAAAATACTGGAAGAACCTTGTCCCTCCCCCACTCCCTTTCCAGGTATATTTCAAAATTACACATGACTCCAAAAATCAAATTATGCAGAATATTAATACCAAATAATAATAACAATACCAAAAAGCATATACTTTCAATTCTGTTTGAAATACTGCAATACATTTAAAAAAATACAAAATTAATCTTTAAAAAAATTCATTGTCCGAAGTCACTTTTCTGTTTTTCTGCAAATTTTACTGTACGACTCACATTACGTATATATTATTTTAAAATACACGATGTTATACAGTAGCTTTGAAATTATCGAGTATTCATTTGATTCAGATATAAATGGATTTAAGGGTGAAAAAAATTAGTTTGAAAAGAAAAAAACCCACCAAGATTTTGATATGAAAATAAAATCTATATCTATCTATATTATAAAAAACAAATATATCTGTGCGTAACGCTGACGTCATTTTGCAAATGGCAGCACTTTGAAATCTGGAATGAAATTTAGGTTTTGCAATTTCCGTGTTCAGCTCGTCGTCAGCTTAAAATTCAGAGTAAAATGAGAACTACATTTAACATTTTTGTTGAACATTGTCACAATTCTATTTCAAAGACCCGTGATCGGGGGATGTAACTCACAATTATGTGGGTGGGAAACTGGAAATTGTTTTAATCCCTTCCGTTTAGGTCAAAAATGAAAGTACTAAGTTTTATCCCACGTACTAGGTGAACATTAGAAAATATGTACATATTTATAGTCGAAAAACACTTTTTTAAAATTATCTTAACAATATCTCAGAACAATTCTTTCAAAAACATTGTCAATACAAATGACGTAGAACTTGAAATTCTGAATAAAATGAGTACCCATATTAATATTTTTGCTGAACATTAAGGTCGCAATTCTATTTCTAAATTTTGTCTTAACCGCTAATCAAGAGAGAGACAGAGTTAACAATCCGCCCTGCCTCCGTTTATTACATACATGCATTTTCTTTAAGTTGTTGAGGCCCTCGCGATGTTTCTGTTATTATGTTAATGCTTTATTTTGTATATTTTGAGGATTATAATTTAGTAGTTATCGAGAAAGAGGTACATAATTGACAGCCGTTTTACATGCCATTTCTCAACTGATATCGTGAACCTTAAACCTTAGTTTAAAAAAAAAAAACCCGTAAAGCTTATAATACTTTTTTTTTTTCAATATTCCGAAGGTTTTAAAATTTTATGAATTTAACTTAACATGCTCGTATACTAGTCGAAAGTAATTTTTATTAAAACCATCTTAGTTCTTTTCGTTAAATATCGAAGTTTAAAATCGTGCTATTGGTTGACCTATAATTCCTCTTGCGACAAGAATCCTGCACACTCATTTGTTCCCTCGCTCCTCCCCACTATTTTCGACCTCCTTAAATGTGTTTCATACGCACAGTTATTCGCTATATATGTCAAATTAAATACGACGCATAATTCAAATACAATATCAGAGATCATAAACAATATTTCCCATCATTTACAAATCATTTTTGAAATATGCTAAAAATCATGAAATAATGCACTTTTTAAGTTATCTATTTGTTCGTAGCGACAAAGCCCCACCTAATAGGGCGGGAAAACTTAGTACGTTTATTTCTGACCTATGTCGAAGGGATTAAAACAATTTCCAGCTTTCCCGTATTTAATTCCGAATTCGGCCTTTTTTTCATTTCCTACCACTGGGCTATAATCCGTAATCAAGAGTTTAAGCCATAACTCTGAAAATATCCAAAATAAAGCCTAAAATAATTAAAATCCTCAAATAGTACCTCAATAAATTAAAATATATATAGGGGAGATGGGGGCACATGTGAACAGTTCGCATAAATATAGGTTTTTCTCATGACTGGACTAATTTCTATAAACAAAACCTACTCAATATAGTAAATAGAACTTTATTTTATACATGGTAATTTTTTAAAAATCATCTGTATAGTTCTTACATTTTTTAATAGTTTTATAAATTCGAAAAATTGTTCACATGTGCCCCATCAGCGGGGTAGTTGTGAACACACGTGGGGCACATGTGAACTTAAGGAAAAATATCCTTTGACATGCTTTTTATTCTGTTATTCATTTGTCATCGTAATGATCAGTTAATTACCTGTGAAATTCGCCATAAAAAAGTATACATATATATATATATATATATATTTCTCTAGTTTCTGTGTGATATGTTTAAGCAAAAGATTATAAAATGAAAATAAGTAGATTTTGGGGGTGGAGGCTTAGATGATTCATTTAGTCTTGCTGAAATAAAATAAAAAAATAAAGAAGCAATTTTAAAAAAGAAATTAAAACTTAAATTTTGCTTAGGGGTTTTTGTTTGGGGAAATTTTGGGGGAGGGGACGTTTACATACTATTTATCTCAAATCTGCCGAAATACGAAAGATTCCCACTGCTTTATTTGCCTTATTTACTTGTAAATTATAGATAAAGAAGGGGTTTTTAATGATTTAAAAAAAAAAAAAACTCGACTATAACCCCCCCCCCCTCCCCTAACTTCTTTTCCTTTTGAAAGAGGGAGGGGTTACAATAGGGATTTTACGGTAGTTATCAGTTTAAAAATTTTACTTTCTTAAAATATTACTCATATGTATCTCCATTCAAAGCGTCATATACATAACTGTTTTAGATATGGAAGTAAGCCATCATTGCAAGTTTAGAACAAATGCAATACAAAAATTTGCAAAGTTGTTCAGGGTAATACTTTTGTATTAACAATGCATAAAAAATATTGTTGTAAACTGTTTAGTAAAATAATATATAACACTTATTGGATTTTAGAAAACATTGAATATATTTAAAGTACAATTGAATGTAAACGAGCTTGTTGCTCTTTATGTATTTGCTGAAAGATGTGTTTGATGAAGTTTCAATGCAAAATTAACTTTGTGTGAGGAAAATATCTTCTATTTCAGGAAAATTATAGGTAATGGAACTGGCATTATTTATCATTAAGTTAATTGAAAGGAACAGAATCGCAGAATGATTATTGTGGCACTTAAGTACTGTTCATATCTGCCCCAACTTGTCTGTTCACAAGTGCCCCACATTGCTGCTTCTGTTAAATTGATAAATTATTAACATTTCTCAAATTTAGAAGAAAAAGAACTGTATTAAAAATATTTATTAGTATTCATAGTGCATGTTAAAACACTCAAATTCAAATAAATGAATAAATAAATAAAGTTAAACGCTTATGAACTCGGAACAAAGATTTTACTTTTGAGATCTAAAAACAGTGGGCTACAGAGGACAAATAAGAGGTCAAAAAGCTTCAAAAAAATTTTACCGTATGTCTACAGGTGTTGTCATCTTTAGTAATTTTTTTCAAATAAAAAAAAACTTACAATAACCATTGAAAAATTGCGATGTTCACATCTAACCCTGTACACATGTGCCCCCATCTCCCCTATAAATTAGAAACAGAGTGAACTGATAACCTCGTCTTGTCTGGCTTCAATCACTTGATTAACGAATTAGGCAAAACTTTGCAATATAATTGTAAAAATTCAACAAAAATATTAAGTACACATTTCAATCAGAATTTTAAACTCTACAACATCTGTATTGACAATGTTTTTAATAGAGTTAGTTTTTTTTTAGATATTGTTATGGTAATTAATAAAAATGTGTTTTTTGACTATAAATCTGTACATATCTTCAACCACTCACCTAGTAAGAGGGGGAAAACTTAGTACATTCATTCTAGACTTAAATTAAAGGGATTAAAACAATTTCCAGCTTCCCCTAATTAATTCCAAATGCGGCCCTTTTTTCCTCCCCTACCACTGGTCTATAAAGAGTTTTAAAGACTTTAAAATTGTATGCGCTCTAAGTCTTTTTTTTCGGGGGGGGGATGCCAATTTCGAGTGGGAAGAAAAATCTTGATTATTGATTGTGACAATAAAATGACACAGAACATATATATATATATATATATATATATATATATATATATTTAATTTAAGCAGTTTTAAAGAGTTTTGAAACTTTAAGTATTATTACTGTGAGAGGTGAAGAAAATGGGGAAACGAAATTTTGAAGGTGAAATTCAGATAAAATTTTAATGAAATGGATATGATGGAATGAATAGTTAATGAAATTTTGGACTAATTATATATTCACTTAAAGCAACAAATACAGTAGAGCAATTTTTTTAAAGCATGTAACTTATGTCAAAGAAATTGTCACATAACTAGTGTGAAGCGGTCTGTGAGACCGCTCCAACGAAAGATGAATAAAAGCCGCGATAAACTCATAGGATGTTGTTTTTGTACTAAACTTTATGTACAGGAGTGTTATAATTAAATTTCATCTATTCAAAAGTCTCTGGTGTTAGTACTAAAGTTTCAAACGAAACAAAATTTCAGTAGTGTTTGTAGAGAAACTGAAATTTGCAAGTTAAACTGTGAAAATTGAAAAAAAGCAGTGGTCTGTGAGACCGGTAACATCAGTTAAAGGATAAAAAAAAAGTTTTAAACAGTTTAAACTTTGGTATTGTGGAGAAGGGAGTAAAAAGGGGAGGTGAAATTTCAGAAGAAAGGTTAGCAATGGAGGTTTTATCTTTATTTTTTAAATAAGAAATGAAAAGAAATGCAGAAGAGTTCCACCACCGATTAAGAAATAATATGACAGTAAAGCACTTTTAAAGACTTAAAAAATTTTGTATGAAAATAAGCACTTTCAAGCACAAAAAAAATCCTTTTTGAAAAATGCAAGTACTTTTAAGGACCGTACGAATCCTGATATATTGAAAATTTCCCGACTACAGAGTAGTCCTGCACGGGTCAAGTTGCAAAAGACACAAAACCGAATATACTTAAGTCAACCCGCAACTCGACCCGAACCCTTCAAAAATATTTCCTCGATCCGCAACCTGACCAGAATCAGCCAAAATAATTTTCGGCAACCTGCAACTCAACCTAGACTTATTTCAACCCGAACCCGAAATAAAAGGAAAGGAAATCGTGTTTTATTGATATTATGAAATGTAATCTACAATTACATCTCTAATAACAATTTATGTTTTATGTAGGAAAATGGACAAATGTATATACTTTAATATCCAAACATATGTGGGTATCATGCCCACAAGTATTTGAAGTGAGGACAGCTTGTTAAAAAGCGCCATCGATATTCGCCATCATGGTTGATCTCAATGGCGCTTGGTGACAAGTTGTCCACATGGCTCACAACAATCACATGACACACCTAAGGGATGTACGATAGGTGGGGGCTAAAGTTACGCACTTATCATTAATTTTGATTTTTAATGAACACATTGATCTAAACTTATATGACGACTGATTAAAATGTTGTATTAAAACCTTAGGCACGTTCCACTATGTAACGACATTCTGTCAAGTTATAATTCCGTGAGAAATTGTAATTAAAAAAAAAAAAAACATTGCTGTGCGTATCTTTGCCCCAATGGTTGGACTAAAAGTACGCAGTGATGAGGCAAAGATACGCAGTGCGCATTTTTGCCCCATTATGGCCGGATTTTGCCTCATTTTCACTAAAATGAATGAGTAATGTAAAAGTATTAGTAAATTTCGATAGTATTTAAACTGAAAATTCTAAACTAGACCATGAAAAAAACAGCGGTCTGCGAGATCGCAAATAGCAGTTAACCTCTAACTGTTGTGATAAAAATTGTGTCATAAATACTGTAAACGGTCTCCGAGACCGCTTAATCGTTGATTGAATAAAATGGTTGACTGACTCATAAGAGGCGGTTTCTGCGCTAAACTTTATGCAAAGGGCTATTATAGTAAAATTTACCGCATTCAGAAATCTTCAGCTATACTTCTAATTTACCAAACGAATCAAAATTAAACTAACATAACTACTTAAATTGAAAGTTACAAGTTAAACTGTGAAAACTGAATATTGCAGCGGTCGGTGAGACCGTTAACAGGAGTTAAGGATTAATGTTTAAAACAAAAGCGATTCATGAAACAATATTGATTTTTAAAAGTAGGTAGGTAGATACCTACGTTCTATATTTAAAAAAAAAAAAAAAAAACTAGAAAAAGGAAAATGTAGTTTACTAACTTATATTAGTTAAGTAGCTATTATATTTTATATAATACAAATTTAGAAATTGTGGAAAGCTTTGCATCTAGCTAAAACGATAGGGCAAAGTCCCGTATCTTAAACATGTGCGTATCTTTGTCCCAAGAAGGATGCGTACTTTTACCCTATTCTGCAGTATTTTGCTTAACCGGCTACGCATAAGTATAAACAAATGTGATCGAGGTAAACTGCGGCATTTAGAAGCTAAAAATCTTTCGATCTCCACTAAAATTTTGGATTTGTAAAAATTCCAGGTACTGTTAGCTAAAGAATAAAGTGAAATTTAAAAAATATTAGATCAAAATTCGAAAATTTAAACTTACCTCATTTTCTTAGCACAAATTGCTACTTTTATCAAAGGTTTAAACAAATGACTAGTACACTTGAAACAAAACTGCCACCTATTGGCCAAGAGAGCCGAAATGTAACTTCATATAAAATCAGCCGGTGCGTATTTTTGCCCCGCTCGTATCTTTACCCCTACCTACCCTATATCTCTCTCTTTGCATGAGAAAGTAAAAACTCGGCATTTTATCGCTCAGAAACTCACGTAAAATTAAAATGCAAATGTTTATATTTAGGTTTTTTCCAAGTTTAAGAATTTCACAAAAAGTTTGAGCAGAACAATTTTTCAGATAAAATAAATACATATTTCAATATGAATGAGTTATTATTAAATTTACTCCTTAACCTTTAACTGATGTCACAGAAATTGTCACCACTAGTGTGAAGTCAACTAGTGTGAAGTTGTCTGTGAGACCGCTTTATTGAAAGATGAATAAAAGGCACGATTAACTGATAGGATGGTGTTTTTGTACTAAACTTTTTGTACAGGACTGTTATAATTAAAATTCACCTATTCAAAAGTGTCTGGTGATGGTACTAAAGTTCACAACGGAACAAAATTTCGGTAGTGTTTGTAGTTAAACTGAAAATTGCAAGTATATAAAAAATTGCAAAACTATAAAAATTAAAAAAAAGCAGCGGTTTGAGAGACCGGTAACATCAGTTAAAGGTTAAGAAATAAAAAGTATATAAAAAATGTGATAAATTCTTTTTATTTAAGGCACAGTTAAGAACGATTTTTTCTTCTCTAGGAATAGGAAAAATATTACCAACATTTCATTTTTCATATACACGCAAACACATGTATAATATTTCTGATAGTTTTAAAACACATACCCAAACCCATGATACGTTTGTATAGATAGAGAAGTGCCCAATATTCAGAGTTAAAAGCATAGGAGAGAGTATGGAGGAATGGGACACCTTTTACAAAAATAAGAAAAAGAACTTTGTTTGACACAAAAACAATATTTCAGTTTACAGAATACAAAATGAAATACTTTCTATTGTCCTTGAACAATGTAGAAACATAATTTTCAGAAACAATTTTATAATTAAAGGAATGGAAATATAACAAAATTTAACTCATAAAGTAGAAATATTTACTTGCATCCTAATTTGAAATCATAATCAAGATGGATGCCTTGAACACCTCTGTGGCTGCGTGAACAGTCATTACGTCATCATTGAAGTCCTTTCTCATTGGCTGACAGGTGCGACTAAGATATTTCATGTATTTGTACTATGCGAGTGGTAAATATTTTACCAGGTTACAGATACAATTATAGTAAACATACAGATTTCTGTAGTTTTACAAAAACTAGTTTTGTAAGATTACAGATTTTTTTTTTACAGTGTATAGAACGAAAAGTTACACACTAAAAGCTAAACAAATATCTATCTAACAGTGGAACTTCCATCGAAGTCCATTCAGAAGAATCTTTAAAAAAGACTGATCTTTCATAATTGGATTTAACTAATTATAGACTTCTTCCCATAATTCTATAATCAAAGAACGTAGAACGATATGTTATCTACTACAACTTTTCCTGAAACATTATCTAACTAATAGCGCTATTTACATCAATATCCATTCAGTAGAACTCAAGTTATAAGCAGTCGGAACAAAATTTCTATTTGTATTTTATACAAATAGTAGCTATATGAAATTTGTATTTATTAAAGAATTCGCAATATAAGTATGTGTTTTATGTTTCTAATATTCTTCTTCTCTTACAAAGTGTTACTCGCAATAAATTGTTTTATTCACTGAGTTACATTTACAGGCAGCAGCCAAGGAAACTAAACCAGTAATATTAGAGACAGATAAAGATGAAGATATTGAAGATGAAGTCCATGAAGTTGAACACGAAGATATTCTTATACCAAGAGACCTTGTGTAAGTAGAAATAATAATCAATATATGTGAATTGGATAAACCGAAAACATCTATATTGCAAAATAAATACATATCCGTGATTAAAGCTGAAGTCACAGCGTTACGTCATTAGACAAAGACGAAATAAATTAAAGCAGTCAAACTGGAGAAATGCGACAATTTGTTGCGGTGTCTAGTTACCAACACCAACGCCTGCGTGTATATAGGCATATATGTACACACAATCAGAAAAAAACACATTTTTGAAATCAAACATATGGACAAGTTGCGGCATCTATGATCAAAATCTGTAACTAATTATTTTCATTCGCTTGAAGAAACTTTTCATCCTGAGAAGCATTTTAGTCTAAACCGCACTCCTGTACAACAATTACTTCATTTTATATTGAATTTTAAACCGTTTAAGGATTTTTCGGACACCCTGTATATATATATATATATATGTTATTAAAAAATATTAATTAAAGAAATTTTGATACAGTGGAAAAGAATTGGCATTATTATAAGGAATAAAATTGTTACTAAATTAAGGAACATTCTGGTTTAAGCTTTCTGGTTTATTTGTTTTTTTTTTATATCCACTTTGATCTTATTATTAAACTAAACCTTTAGAAAAGCCAATTTCTAAAATCCAAACTGTTTTCCTACAGCTGCGATCAACCGCGAAAAATAGAATAATAAAATTTAGTATAAAGTTTGTCAATCGATATTTTCTTTCGTTTAAACATATCGATTGAAGAATTCTCTCTGAAAGTCTAGAATTGAAAGAAGCTTAATTTGGAAGAATAAAATTACTTTTCTTAAACCTTTATGAATGAAAACTTTCAGATTTAAAGCGTCAAACGGCTGTTAAAAATTTAAAAGGTATATAAAAGACTAATTTTTGAGTCATAACTAGAAAACATAAAATTTAAACTTCCAATTTTTTGTAATAAAATCTCTTATAAATATTGTGTGGGATCCACCTGTGTTACAGAACATACTGCGCGGTAAACAGAATATAGGGGAAAATAGTTTTTTATTTAATATTCTAATATATAGATGTTTTTTTCATTTAATGTATATTTTTTAGATTTTACACCAACTACACCATAAAAGATATTTCATGTGAAATATATAAATTATGTACTAAAATAACAAAGTTGTAAAATTTATTAAAAATTACACATTTAAACGGCAACCAGTGCAGAAATCACGTTCATAATCTAGGTATAAACAAAAGTTTCAAAAGAAATATTTAAGCTTTTTTCCATTTTATGAAAATGAGCCCCATTTTTCTGATAATGTGGAAAGATTTGAAGACGTAATTCTCAACAAGCTTGGGTAATCCATTTGAAATTTTGGTAATTCTGGTACTTTTTCCTATAAATAAGATAATAACGTATTTAAATATGTTAATAATAACATATTAATATGATAATATATATATGATAATAACAACATACTTATTTATATTACTGTAATTGTTTTTATGTATATTAATGTAGTAAACAAATGTTTATTATTGAGATGGCGAGATTTATTATGGTGACACGCTTGAATTTTCTTTTAAACACCAGTACATAAAGTTACAGTTTTAAAAGACCTCTTATTTAAAATTTTGTTTTTGTTCAGCTGTGTAATAATTTAAATTATACGGCAATTGAAATGCAATATATATGCGATAAAAGCGAAATTGTAAAATCTGGTAGTCGGAAATATTTTGACGTCATTTGTTAAGGTTTCTGCTTTATAATATAGTTACAGCTTTATTCAATTTAAACTATAAAAATATTCTGATACTTTAAAATAACCAGCATATTTTTCTTGAAAAAACTGATATGGAAGCATGCATGCATGAATGATTATTCAAAACATCCTACATTTTTCCTTAAGTATGATTTATCAACATACAGGATGTCCTAAAAAATCGCTAGAGGGAATTTAAAAAATCCATACGCTAGTAAAATAAACCAAAGAAACGTTTAAAAACGGCCAGGTGCAACACTGGAATCTGCTATGTTAGTGAC
Source organism: Maratus speciosus (assembly GCA_963932465.1). Lineage (NCBI taxonomy): Eukaryota > Metazoa > Arthropoda > Arachnida > Araneae > Salticidae > Maratus > Maratus speciosus. The sequence goes on along the minus strand of OZ010790.1, from coordinate 374,406,194 downwards.
TAAATCAGTGTACTGAACAAAGTTATTATTAATGTCGAGAAACCCACACGCGTGTGATACATCAATATGGTGTTTTTCGCGGAAGCGGAACATTATTCAAAGCTTATTTTCCCAACAGGACATCTTTCAAAGAAATGAAAAGATTATGTTGTGATAAGTCTGGTGAACATAATGTTCTATCCGACTCAACAATTAGCCGAATAATGAAGAAATTTTGTAATAATCATATGATAACCTGATATACTGAAAGAAAACTTCGTGATCAGGAATGAAGGGGGCACTTCACTCACTTGAAACACCCGCTCTCTAATGCTGAACCTATGGGCAGGTTGTTTTCAAATTTCTCGACTAAATTCGAATATTTTTAAACGATTTTTTTTTTTTTTTTTTTTTTTCTTTTGCATAAGGTAGCTGAAGTCGATCTCTAATATGGCTATTTTTTACTTTTTCGATTTCGGTTACAGATTTATTTAATAAATAACCGAATTTTTTCTTTCGGTACCGGTTACGAAAGGGAAATTATCTTTATTTTAAAATATCTGTTAAAAGTATTCAAATTTAAACGAGAAATTCGAAAATAACCTGCCCGTAGGTTTAGCATTAGCGAGCGGGTGTTTTCAAGTCAGTGAAGAGTTAACACGTGAAGGTTTTTCTAAAAATTGAAAAAAAAAAGTCAATTTGAATGTTTATTGTAGTTTGAAACAAATACATACTTTCTACCAGTAACTTTTTTTAGCTAGCGACTTTTTTATGATATCCTCTACTTCTCAAGCTGTAATGTTTTTTGCGGATAAACTGATATATATATTTGAAAATTTTCTTTAAAAAAATTAAACCTTTGCATTTTTTCCTAAAGCAATTTACAGTTTACCTGTACATATTTTGTATGTAAAGTAATAAGCAAATTCAGATTCATTAAAAATATAGATTATACTCTATAATGTCCAAACATTCCATGCGAAAATAATAAGCAGTTATAGCGATAACTGGCACGCAAAAAACTCCACTTTGGAATAAATTATTTGAATGGAAAAGAAAAGGTTTGAAGATAAAAAAATATTATTTTTATTAATAATATTTTTATACTTTTTTAACATTTAAGGATGTTGTACACTTGGTCTGATATCACAATTCTTAAAATTATGGTCATTGCGAGCCTTAAACATTGATAGTTGCAGATCAGCAATACCTACAAAGGCAAAACTCTAGAGTCATGCATCTCGGAACACTGTTTTTCAGTGGTTTAGCAATGCAAAATTTTGAACAAGTTATTAAATTTACATACAGTGAAACCTCGCTGAAAGACCACCTCTCATAAAGGCCGTTTATTTATGGTCTATAATTTTTGGCTATAGGATCAATGTTAATTTTCCTCTATTAATGGACCACTATTTCCCGTCTCCCTCTCTGAAAGACCACTTTTCAACTTTTCAGTCGAAGAGTAGGATTACTTTCCTTTGAATGGGGAAATCTTAAAATTTCACATCTCTCCAGAAAATACGTTCAGCTAAGTCTGCTTCCTTAGACCTGGCGAATCAAGGTCATCTCTTTGCCCCCCCCCCCTTTTAGGAGGAAAAAGCTGGTTCTCGTGCATTACCGCGCTTAATGTCACTATGGTTACGGAGGGATAGAAGTGTTGGTGGGAGAAGGGTTATTGTCCCCTTTCCTGGAATTGGCTGAGTAACAGACACCTGTAAAGTGTAGGAGTCTTTTTCAAGAGGGAGAATGGAGATTGGTCAAGATTCTAGTTTATCTCAATTCTGTTGATTTTCTTGAAAAGATTGCCACTTGTTGTTATCACCTCAGTTTTGTTTAACAGTGGAAGTTATAACACAGTGCATATTCGCATCGAGTACACGAGAATGAAACACCAGGAAGGAAATTAGCGAACAGTTTAATTGTAGCATAACTCAAATAAACAATACGCTGAAAAACAAATGTTTTCTGTTAAAAGAGTATGAGGGATTCAAATCTTGCGGAATTGAAAAAAAAAAAATGAAGGTAAATTTTAGCGATTTTAAAGAAGCTATATTGTAGTGATTTAAGTTTGAAGGTGAAAAAATATTGCATTGAGTGGAACTTTGCTAAAAGAGAAGGCCATTAAAATTGCAGAAGGTATAGAGGGAAAAGATTTTTGTGCAAGCAATGGATGGCTGGAGTCGTTTTGTGACAGAAACAATTGTGTCTTCAAATCTATTTCTGGAGAATCAGACGATGTAGATGAAGAAGTGTTAATAAAGTGGAAATCTTGTCTTCCATTGATTCTCGCAGGATATTCAGATCGTGACACTTACAATCTTGATAAGACTGGATTATTCGTCCATGCCTTTCCCACTAAAACTCTTATGGAGAAAACAGATGAAGCAAAATGAGGGAAACAGGCCAAACAGCGACTTACTGTGGCCCTTTATGGGAATGCCGCTGCATTGAAAGAAAAACTAATCATAATATGGAAGACTCAAAAGTCTCATTGCTTTAAAAATGTTGATGTGAAAAAAATAGGAGTGATTTGAAATCTAATAGAAAGGCGTGGATGACATCCACCATTTTTGAAAATTGTTTGCATGACTTTGACAAAAATGTGATCAAACATGGAGAAACATTATCCTTATTTTGGATAATGCTTCATGCCACTTGTATGATGCATAGCTGGAACGTGTGAAATTTCAATTTCTCCCTTCCAACACTACAACCAAAATTCAGCCGTTTGATCAGAGGATTATTCATTGTTTCAAGCAGGAATACAGACGTTTTGTTTTACGAAAGCTCATTTCGTTAATACATGAGACCAAAAATGCGTCCGACATTGTAAAATCCATGAATGTATTTTAGGCTATTCTTTGGATAAATGTGCATGTGATAACGTAGACACAAAAAATTGTCAATTGCTTCATTTCTTGTGGACTAAGCAATGTATCCACAGAAAATTCTTTGATAATAGCAATGCCATAGAAGATGAGGTGATTCAGCTATCAAACGCAACTAAAGTTGATTATCACCCCCAAATCACATGAATATGTGTAAGCTCTTGAGTGTTACAATGATTTATCTGAAGACTAGGAAAATCGTAGTACAGGAAATTACGACCAGGGTAAGATTTTAAAATTTTTATACTAAAAAAATAAATTCTACGATCATTTATAAAAATAAATGATACTACAATCGAGATTTTTTAAAATCTATTTTAGGAACACATTCTGATTCTGACGACGAGCTTCTGCCAGTTAAAGCTTCTATTTCATATCAAGAAACATTTTTTGAAATCAATAGATTGATAGAAAGTTCGATACCTATTAGAGATGATACAAAAATAAATAATTTGTTTAAAGAGATCAAAGAATGTTTAGAAACAAAAATTGTTAATGAGAAATTGTTAAAATCAAATCAAACTACAACTAATTCCTTCTATAAAGCTGTATAGTGATAAAAAATAATAAACGAATTCAATTTTTTTTTTTTTTTTTTTTTTTTTTTTTTGTAGTATGTATTTCATGAAACTTTGCATTACCCATCATCCCTATTCAGAGACCACCTCTCTGAAAGACCAATTTTTATGGTCTAATGGGTGGTCTCCTTAGAGAGGTTTCACTGTATTTCTTTTCTTAATTAAATAAATAATAAACAAATAAAGGTAAATATTTTCTTTACAAACTGTACGTGCAAAAAAAAAAAAAAAAAAAAAAAAAAAAATCAAGTTATAACAAAAATTTGTTAATTTTTATATTGACATATTTATTTTATTTTATTTTTAAATTTTTATTTGTTCCTTCAGGTATAATCGAGAAACAGCGTAGTAAACGGTATTAAAAACGAGTGACGACTGATTAATATGGAACCTGGATTTCAAAATCTTGACAAAACTTGATTCGCCAGATTTTTTTTTAATACACTTAAAACTTTTGCTATAGGTTAAAAAAATTTCTTTCTATATAAACTAAATAAATAAATCAAAAATAATTAATTATCTAAATTAATTATAGGGTTCCTGATTCACGATACTTCAGTCAATTTTTGTCTTTTCAAGCTATTTTGGTCCCCTTAAGGTATTTTTAAATCACTGTTTGCATAAGAAAAACACTTGATGCACTTTTAATTGTAAATAGAATAAATATAAGAAATTTGTACGTGTGTTTTTTTAGTGATCAGATAATGTTATTTTTTCATACGTTATCTAGTTATATTATAAATAAAAAATATGTCTGTCTGTGACGCTGACGTCATAAAGTTGGTGGCAACGATTTGTAAATAATTGTAGCAGAGCTACAGAAAAAATGTAAATTATAACGCACAAAAACTATATCCCATTTCCATGAACTCGCTTTAAATGTCACCTAATTTCATTTTTTACATTGTCGAATAGTACAAAAAATGCACCTTTTATTAAAATTTGTTTGTAAGCGGTAACTTATTTTACTATTTTTTAAGATTAAAAAAATGATTTTCAATCACGAATTGTTTAAATTTATTAAAAAAATGTGATTCAACAGTGTACATTTGTTTGCTACAATAATGAAAAGTAGTATATTTACAGTAATATAAATAAATATGTAAGCGTGGCGCGAAATTCTTTTTATTTAATAAGAGAAGAACTAATTTAAATGGGAAATTTGGTAAATGGAACTTTGTATGTAAATACTTTACAAACAGAAAGTTTGTTTATAACACAGGCTGCTTATTTACTTACGTTTTTATTCATAAGTAATATAATTATAATTTTAATAAATTTTATTCCTCAAATGTTCATTACCTCCAAACATTACTGATAAAATTTAGATTAAAATACCTTTTACGTAGTTAATGGCCAACTAAATATGTATATTAAATGTAAAAATTCTGTTTCAGTTTGTAATTAAAAACGATTTTCACTGATGTTTTGTAATTGGTAAAAGCGCTGGTTGGATCCTACTTTTTTATACGACATTTGTAAAGATCTAACAGTCCTATGCCAACTTAAGTTTATCTGAATTTTCAAATGAACTCTCATATCATAATATGTCACAATATTTAACATTAAATTGTCATTCACAGGAGCGAAACAGACCTTCAGGAACTTGAACCTAGAAACTTTTTCCTGCAATATGAAGAGTTACAAGACCAAGCTATGGATGCTGTGTATGGAAGAGAATCTGAAACTAGTGGTGATGAAACAAACGAGTATTTTTGAAAACGAAAAATTGAACTATAAAATATCAATTAAATTTATAAAATATGTAAAACGGCATTTTAAGTATTAACTTTATATTTAATTTTCTTTTTGAGTGCCTTATGAAATTTATTTTGAATTTTGGCTATTTACAAAATTAGAGTTTGTGTTCTGAATGAGATGTGTTTTAAACTTATACTATATTCTTGTATTTAGGAATTAACTAGAGAATTACCTATGTTTAAAAAATTCGAGTTTGTGATCTCAGTAGAATATGTTTTATAAGCAAGTTTGTATTTTTGAATGAACGTGAAAAAGCCTATAACTACAAATTTAGAGCTTATTATCTAAATTAAATATATTTTAGAAACATATACTGTATTTCTGTATTTATGAATTAACTAAAAAATACCAATGCAAATAAAGAAGTATGTGATATTATTTGAACTTCTAAACATTTTCCCAATTTTAGAATAGACGAAAAAGAATGAACATTTAATCATTGATTCACAATTTATATAAAACTTTCGTTAGGCAAAGATTGGTCATTTCAGCATAAGATAGAATATATGCAATATAAATTGTGCACGAACTTTTTTCTACAAATTATGGACTCCATTCTTTCCGGGACATGTCATGCTGATTTTATTTCGAGGGTGGGGATTGATAATTTGAGCCCGTGTACATGAATGCGCAGATGAAATTGATAGAATTGAATATTTTAATTAAATTCTTTACCCGAAATCACTGATGCAGCGCCTTTATTTTCGAGCATCAGAATGTTTTTCGCTTGTTACACATTTTGCGGTGGGTAGAACGAGCTATTGATGCTGCAGCTGCTGCAAACATATGATGGTTAAATCTCATTCCAATATTTGGAGATCCAGTTCAGTGAAAAATGTTGGTATGAAAATTATGTTGGAATGAAATTACACCATTTTATGCGATACCAAATGTCGATTCAATTCATCACAAGATTTTTAACAGTGTACCTTTCGATTTTCTAGCACAGTTGAATTGCAAATTCGCATAAAACAAACATGTGGGAATATCCAGTGCACAGCTATTTTAAAAATAAATTAAATAGTATAATATATCATTTTTTGTATTATAATCTTTATAAAAAATACAAACAGTCGGTCGAACTTTATGGAAAAGTTTTCTTAGTTTATTTTATGCATGAATTTCGTATTTCTTTTGACTTTTTTACTCTTTGTGTCGCTTTGACACATGACTATAGTTCAAGCTAAAAACTCCAACTAAAAACTCCCACTCGCATTTTTTTGTAGTATAGCCAAGTCAATCCCTCCCCCTTCCTCATACGCATGTACCTCTTGAGGTGTTTTCCGACTCTTTTCTTGAGCGGAATTTTATTTTCAATGTTCGTTGGTAGAATCTACCTAACGCTCATTTCAACAAGTCAAATGCAGAAAATTCCAGGTGTGCGACGTCAAGTGAATTTAGAGGTACTTCAAATAAGGCATATTTTGCTGCCGTTTGGAATTTCTCTGAATATGCGCAATGGATTTAGAAGTGTGACTGGGGATTTTGCTTATGCGAAGTTCGATTTTATTGATGCCTTTTCCATGTAAATATGGAATTTTTCTTAGAAAATTGGTTCTAAATTACTTTTCTGATAGCAAAAGTGGATTTACTTCAGCTTTAATAAAAACATTTTTGAGGATTAATTTACCTCGATAAAAAAATCCTGCAATACTCATAAATCTATTCAGTAACTTTTCTTTACACAAACGTATATATTTCGTTAGTTTTTTAACATTTATAAATAAAGCACTGTTTAAATTGTAGTCGCTTAAATATAGCCATGCTTCATCCAGTGGTACCCCTAATTTACATTTTGAATAAGTTAGGTGTTTGTTAAAGCGAATTTCGTGTTATCAAGCCTTCTGCAAACATTGAAAATATTAAAGAAAGCCCTCCAAAGAGTTGTGAAAGAAAACTGATATACCTATAAACTGTTAAAAATTTGTTGCTTTTGCTGCATAGTCACCCCATCGCTTTCATAGAAAACGATTACTTAGCTATACTATGGAGCATTCTCATTGGTCAGAATAGAGATATTCTATAAAAACGATGTAGTGTCTATGCAGCTATAGCTGCAATTTTTTAACAGTGTACTAAGAAAAATTCAGCTAATATGGGAATGATATACAAGAGCTATAATGCTATCTAACAGAGACAAGTTGGAAGAAATACAGGATTTATGCGTAGATATGTATTGTAAAAATTGTTTCCATAAAGTGCGATCGACCTTCTGTATATAGCATTACCTTTGCTTACCTTTATGTTTCATTAATGGTTTTATTACAAAATTAGAAAAAAAACCCGTAAATTATGACGTGTGTAAAAACATTTAAAACGTAAATAGTTGAATATCAGTTCCTTTTCCATTACGCTTATTGAAAACAGAATACTTTGAAAGCCTTAAAGGGACAAGAGATCTTGAAATACATTTTTTTTTTTTAATTTCACTTTAAATACTGTTCAAGGGCACACTATATGCGTTATGGAATATATTTATCATACATGAAAAAAATGGAGGGGATTAAAATAAGGAATTTTATTGATTGTTTTAGTGTTATAAAGAACTTTTCAAAATTCCCCATTCGCTTAAAATATTCTAGAAAATTCTTTATTTTTCTCCCCAATTTTTTTTTTGTCGTTTCATGTGTGATAAAAATATCCATAATGCATATAGAATAATATTTAATAATATTCAATAATGTTTAAAGAATAATAATATATATATATATAATTAATTTGATGGACCCTTATCTCCTTAAATTGACATAATAAAAGAAAAATGCAAAGAAATGTATTTTTAAAACTGTAAATAAAAACATTATTAATAAGTACTAGCAAAACTTTTGAATTATAATAATATTTAAATGCTATTACCATATTTAAATAACATACATCTAGGTGACGTATAAAACTTACAAGCAGTTAAATTTTGTTTCTGTGCAAAGCATATGCGTACTTAACCGAAAGAAATCATTGTAACTGAATAAGTATCATATGACTCTCGAAAATAAATTGCAATCAATAAACATGTTGCTATTATTCAAAACTGATGTATTATTTATTCAAGAGATATTGAAATAAATAATTAAAAAAACCACGAAAAAATGTTATATATATTTTATATTATTGGAATATTTATAGGAAACTTGAAACTTCTAGTAGTTTTATTTACGGAGTTTCTGCCCTGTAACATCTTTGGTTAAAAAATATTAAATCTCGAGTCAAGATTTAAAAAAAAATGTACTAGTATGTTACAGTAAAAAAATAGAGAAAGCAAAAGAGACCATTATTCAAAGTTGTTTAAAAAAAATTCAAAAGATAGGTTTTTGTGAGGTGAAACTTAGTTTTCTCCCCACGCACAAATATATTTTTTCCTACTGCAAATATGTTTGCTTCACTGATGCAAATAAAGTAGAAAGCATGTTTTCAAAGATATGCCATGTTAAAAAATATATATAAAAGGAAAAAAAAGAACATTAAATGACTAAAATGTTTTCATAAAATAAATCTAAAACAGAATACTTTTCTGTATGCACATGCATTAAAAGTAGGATAATTCATGTTAAGAATAATTTAATCAAACAAAACATATTTTGAAGAACAAATTAAAAAAACAAAATTTATTTCCTACATTGTTCAAGCCCGAGAAGGGACAGATATTAAGTTATTTCATTCAATTAGTTCTACATTTAATGTTAAATTTTTGTAACAAATTAGTTAAGCCAATTGAAGATTAAAAAATAAAAATAAAATTCATACAATATGATACTTAAAACACCCTAAAAAATTAGATTCCGTTCAAATCAAATCGAAATAAATCTTAGACTGTTTTTTAAGTTTTGTATTTTGCATGCATCTATCATTTTATGCACAAATGTCATAAACATAATACAAAATATGCAATACAAATGTTTTCAATTAAAAATGGAAGAAGTCTAAGATTTATTTCGATTTGATTTGAATGGAATCTAATTTTTTAGTGTGTTTTAAGTATCATATTATGTATGAATTTTATTTTTATTTTTTAATCTTCAATTGGCTTAACTAATTTGTTACAAAAATTTAACATTAAATGTAGAACTAATTGAATGAAATAACTTAATATCTGTCCCTTCTCGGGCTTAAACAATGTAGGAAATAAATTTTGTTTTTTTAATTTGTTCTTCAAATTATGTTTTTGTTTGATATGTCAAGTGTTTTAACAACTACAGCACTCAGACGAACGCATTTCAAAATTAATAGAGAGTATCATCACCAGGCTTTGATGTATGCGGTATTGCATCACAATGTGGGATGCAGTTTATCAATGTGTAATTCAAAATGTTTCGCCACTGCAGTAATGCAGGTTGCGGTAGTTTGGACAAAAACTTCCAATCTGAACGTAAAAAATCTATAATCAAAACATAAAAAAATAACTTCACTTAAATTTAAGTACCCTATTTCGCACTCAGGAATACTGTGAATGTAAATGTAAATTGTGTTGAATCCTTACTGCTAATATTTAACAATATTTATAGCAGTGATACGGTAAAAAATAAAAAATAAAAGTTTTAATTAAATTTTTAAACTCTATTCTCTCCCAAGGGGTGATGTAAACACATCAGAAAATTATTACCTAAGTTTAACTTAGGGTATAAATAGTTCTCTTCGCGGAAAAAAAAATGCATTTTAAAATTTAAGTTATGTAATTCCCCACGAAGTTCGCTACCTGCGTAAAAATAGCTATCCATTAGAAACTTTTTACTAAAATATAAACTTGACCAAACAAAAACTTATTCTGAAAATACCCTTTTTATTTCCACTATGATGCCATATTCACCTTTTTAATTTTTGAAAAAAAAAAAAAAAAAAAAAAAAAAAAGAAAGAAAAAAGAAAGAAAGAAAAAAAAACTAGTTTAATTTAATATTTCACGTGAAAATCTTTCAACTAAAAAAAAATAAATTATTATTACGGCTTTTGAAATTTTTGCAACAATGAAGTAAAAATGTTACATTTTCTATGGAAAATGTCCGTTGATTTTCAATGAAAAAAGCGAAAATTGGAATTATTAAGAAAAATATTTGAATAATGCAAAAAAAAAAAAATAAATAAATTGGCCCATTTTTCTCTCTGGTTTATAATTCACCCATATGAAAAGGCATTTTACCATTCGTTTTGACCCTGACGTTAGGCAAACGTTTTTATACTTTAAATTTATAATATCATAAGAATTAGTAAAGAATAAAAAATGAGTGGCATCAGGGACAAAAAGGTGGGAAGAAAAAAATGAAAAAGTTATGATCTCTATAGGCTTTTCCATGTTAAATTATCATTGAGAAGTGACACTGGAAATAAATAAGTATTGCGCTGCCGCGCAATACTTAAATATATTTTTTAATTATTGTTAATATAAGTATGATTATGTGAACTATTTCTGATTTAAAAGTGTCTATAAAATTACCGTAGTTATAGCTTATATTGATTAATATTAAATACAATCTATTAAGAAAATATAGGATCCATTTAATTTTCAAAATTTAAATGTAAATAGAATTGTCTAGTTAAATTTCATGATTAATATCAAGAACAATACATACCTGTACTGTTTATAGTAAACTATACATAAATAATATAATTAAATATGACAACTAAAATTAATTATAAATCATCATAAAATCATTATTGAAACATTCTGTTATTAAATTATAAGACCACATAATAAGTATATTATGTAAATAAATATGTATTCAGCCCGCTTTTTTTTAATAACAGCCTTTTTATTATTTTTTATTTGAAATTTTGTCTTTAAAATACAGAAGAACCTCAATTATCCGAAGTAATTGGGACCGACCATCTTTCGGAAAATCGAAATTTTCGGACAATCGAGAATGCTTCAATTTTAAGATTAAGGAGAAATAAATGCCATATTTTTTATTATGGTAACAAGTGCTTAATAAAAATAAAGCATTAGCAAAATAAAACCAGAATAAATTACCTGAATTATAATTTTGAAATTAAGTACCTTTTACATATATAATAAGTGTTTGAAAAAATCTTTCGTTTATACGCAGTTTCGATTGCTTTTGCTTTGAAGCTTTATCATGGAGTGTTTAAATATTATTAGCTCACCGGTATCACAGTCTTTCTGCTGCTCCAGTCATGCCAAATCTTTTGCAAAACATTCAAAATCTTTATAATTGCTAATTTGTTCGTTTTTTTCATTCCACTCCGCAGTTTACGGTAGCTCAAGTTAAATTCAAAGGAACTCTAAGAAAGGGGATCGAAAATATTTATATGTACTAGTAGTTTCGAAAGGACCTCCTGCACGCAAGAATTATGACAGTTTGGGGAAAATCTTTTCAAAATGATTTTGCACAGAAGGAATGTGATATTAAAGAAATAAAAAAAAAATGGATTTCGATTAACAAAGTGTTTCGGATAAAAGAGGTCCTACTGTACTAACAAATTCGTTGACAACAGCAAATCTTGTCCATTCACAGAATAAAAACCGTTTATTGAACGGATGAATTCGACGAATAAAACTACTCAAAACGCTTTCTATTGTGATCAATTCATGACATCGAACTCACTTTTAGGTAGATTTTGTAAGAAATACTACCTATTACATTCGCCCCTATGTTGGAATTTCTGAAAAACTTTTTCAGTTCTTCGCCGATCATGACCCCTAGAACCCAAAAGGGGTTCTTTTATTGACATGCTCGGTTCAATTCACGTTTTACATCTACATTAAAAAGTAAATCAGAGAAACAAAAATAAAGGGTTTTCGCAGCAATCGATTGACAGATTTGGCTAGTATCGCCAGGGAGGCATTCTTAACACATGTGAAAGAATTTGCATGCTATTTTAAAAAGTTTTATACTATATATTATAAATTAATGTATGCTATATGCAATTAAAAAAAATATTTTTATTAGTCGAATATTCCAGTTAGAGACGTTTGGCCCCACTGAATTATTTGCCAAGGCCCCGCGCGACATTGCGCCGGCAGTGATTATCAGGTAGGCGTTCTTTGCTAGGTACTTTAATTAATTTCATAAAAATAGCATATTTTTTCGAAGCTATGACACACTTTTCTCCTCCAAAATCGAATTTATTTAATTGGGTGTGTTTTGCAATCGACTGCAACTCATAACACTCTAAAACGAGATGTGTATGTTTTTTATTAGAAAGTTAATTTAATAATTCCACTCCCCTTGCACAGACATATGCGATGGATGTAATTAAAGATGATGCTTCCTACGAACAACCCAACAATGAAGCCACATTCGAAAGAAGAGGTAAAGATTCATGAAGTCAAATGTATCTAATCTCTTAGACGGAGTTAAATAGGGTATGCGGATGATAGATAAATATACAGAATGTATCTGAAATGCTTCAACAAACTTAGGGAGATGATAGCACCCATCAAGATCAACAAAAAATGCAATAGAACATGGGGTCGCAAAGGACGTTTAAAGGGCGAAAATCGCAAAACTAATAAAAATATCTTACTCTCGCATTGTGCTTTTCTGCAGAACTGGCTAGTAGCACGAAGCTGGTTTTCCTTTCACTTTGTGCATATCGGTCAGAAAGAGATAACAAAAACTTGGAAGAAAGCCAAACAAATCTGTGAGCAGGGATCCACGTATGCAAATTTTCCATCTTCTTAGAAAAAGACCAATAAACGCAACTTTGCAGCAAGCATGCGTTGTAAGTACATGAACCGCCAACGACGATAGGTAGTACCATTGCGAAAACATTTTGTCTGTGCTTTTAGTAGGAATGGCTACCTATTCCAATAACGAAATGGCTGATATACATATGGTGTACGGCGAAGCTGCAGGAAATGCCCACTTATCGCAGAGGTTATATAAAGAACGATTTCCGATTTTCATCCTTTAAACGTCATTTGCGACCACATGTTCCATTGAATTTTTTGTTCGTCTTCATAAGTACTATCATCCCTCTAAGTTTGTTGATGCATTTCAGATACACCCTGTATATTAATGTCTGTGAGAGATGGATATTAACCTTTAACCGTTGTCACAATAACTGTCGCATAGCTACTGTGAGCATTCTCTATCCGATGATTCAGCGGTTACTGATTGCTGGATTCAAAGGGCAATAAAAGGTTCAATTAACTCATTGGATAATGTTTCTGTAATAAACTTTTCGTACAGAAATATTATATTAAAAATTCTGTTATTCAGAAATCTGTATCGATTTACTAAGGCTCTACAAGGAAAAAAAATAGCTGAAAATTACAATTTGAATTGTAAAAATGGAAAAAAAAACCCAGCAGTCTATGAGCGAGCTAACTGTAGTTAACGGCTAAGTTAGTATGATGTAGAAAATGAGTATAAATAAGAGTTACCATATTTAAAAAAATTTCCAATCTTTTTTCTTCTTTCAAATTTTCTTAAATCTTATAACCAATTTTATAGAAAAATCCATAATTTTGCAGCTAAAATTTAAGGAGCGTCTTAGATTCTAGTAAATACAGTATGTAATTTCACTCTGGAATTTTTAAGTATGTCTTTATTTTGAATATTAACACCCTGAAGTAAAGTCAAGCAAGATCTTGATAGATTTATGGTATTTATTTTAGTAGATAATAGATAGCATCACACAATATAACTACAATGTAGTTTTATCCAAAATTAGATCTAAACGAATGTTGAAAAAAACAAAAAAAAAGATGTGAAGTTTTAACAGGGAATTAAATAGCACTCGATTGTAACAATCTGTGATATAGGAGGAGGGATTTGTCCAAACAGAAATAAATGCTTGACGTAATTAGTGAATGACCCCCCCCCCCTTCCCTTATATAGTTAGTAATTTGTCACAGCACGTTTTGTTTCTTTTAAATTTATTTTGAATATCAACACCCTGAAGGAAAGTCAAGTAAGATCTTGATGGATTTATGGTATTCATTTTAGTAGATAATAGAAAACATCCCACAATATAACTACAATATAGTTTTACCCAAAATAAAATCTAAACGAATGTTGCAAAAAAAAAAAAAAAAAAAGAAAAAAAAGAAAAAAAAAAGTGAGGTTTAAACAGAGAATTAAATAGCACTCGATTGTAACAACCTGTGATATAGGAGGAGGGATTTGTCCAAACAGAAATAAATGCTTGACGTAATTAGTGAATGACCCCCCTTCCCTTATTTAGTTAGTAATTTGTCACAGCACGTTTTGTTTCTTTTGAATTTATTTTGAATATCAACAGCCTGAAGTAAAGTCAAGTAAGATCTTGATGGATTTATGGTATTCATTTTAGTAGATAATAGATAAAATCCCACAATATAACTACAATATAATTTTACCCAAAATTAGGTCTAAACGAATTTTGCAAAAAAAAAAAAAAAAAAAAAAAAAAAAAAAAAGTGACGTTTAACCCCTTAACGGTCGCTTAATATTCAGAAAAAACATAAAAAAGTACCTATTTTTTTTATTACAGAAATTGAATAATTATAAGGTTTCTATATAAAATATGCAATTAGTTTTTTTTTTTTTTTTAAGGCGAAAAAAAAAGATGTTATAGAAAAAATTCACATTTGTGGAAAAGCCATCATGCGAGAATTCTGTGTTTTAACGTTTGTTTTACACCATACAAATTAATGCGAATAAGACCTTTATTTTTCACATCTTAGATCTTTATTTATAATCATTAAACAAATTTTTACAAATAATATTTCAAATAATATGATATACATTAGAGCGAAACAGCACCGAAAACTGGCGATATGAAGACTACCGCCAACGATCAGAACGATCAGAAATCTGCTCTCAGTGAACTTAATTCCGTTCCTAACCTTCTTATTACTAAGGCTGATAAAGGCGGTCAAACAGTTCTTCTCAATAAATCTGATTATATTTCCCACGTTGAATCTATGTTAAACTCTGGTCCATATTCCAAATTAAAAAAAGGATCCTTCTACTAAGCATTTATCTGACATCAAGCATGTCATTAAAAATTCTGTCTTTCTTAATGATAACACTAAACGTTTGGTCACCCCTACTATCGCTAATTGTGCTCGTTTCTATGCTCTTCCTAAGGTCCATAAACCTACTCTTTCCTTTCGCCCTATCGTTTCCAATATTGGTACTGCTTCTTATAAACTTGCCAAGTTCCTTTCTAAGTTACTCGCTCCTTTATCTTCCACTAACTTTCATACCGTGAAAAACTCTTTTGACTTTGTTGATAAAATTAAACGCCTTTCTCCTTGCAATTATATAATGGTTTCCTTAGATGTTAAATCCCTTTTCACTAACGTGCCTGTTCAAGGGGCAATTGATTGTTTGGAAAGAAGGTTGCGCGAATTTCATTACTCTTCCATTGAGATTGATGAAATCCTGCATTTAGTTAGTATTTGTGTCAGGCAAACTGCTTTTCAGTTTAACAATTCTTTCTATTCTCAAACTGAGGGTCTGGCCATGGGTAATCCATTGTCTCCTCTTTTATGTGATATTTATATGCATTTTGTTGAAGAAAAACTCTTCAGTTTATTTAAATTTCCTTTCTGGTTTAGGTATGTTGATGACACTTTCATTTTAATTCCATCTGACCTTGATCTTTCTAATCTCCTTTCTCTTGTTAATTCTGTTGATCCTTGTATTCAATTTACTCTCGAAGTCGAAGAGAACAATTCTCTTCCTTTCCTTGACGTCTTGGTTTCAAAACTCCCAGATCGGTTCTCTACCTCCGTTTATAGAAAACCTTTCGCTGTCTCCCTTCCTCCTCATGCCCTTTCAAATCATCCTCCTCAACAAAAAGTGGCGTCCTTTTATACTTTTGTTTTTAGGGCGTTACGCATTTGTTCTGACTCTTCTGCTCTGAATAATGAAATTAATTATCTGAAATCTCTTGCCCTTGCTCGTGGTTATAATCCCTCTTTAATTGATAAAGCTTTGTATAAATTTAATAAGCCTAAACGTCCTTTTTCTGATTCAAATAATCCTCCTAATTTTAATTCTATAATAGTTCTGCCCTTTTATTCTCTTCTGTGTTTCAAAATTGCTAAAATACTTTCTCGTTTTAACTTTAAAGTTATCTTCAAACCTATGAATAAAATTAAATTCTCTTCTCTAAAAGATCCTGTTCCTACTGAGAACCGGTGGGGTGTTTATTTCATTCCTTGCTCTTGCAATTTAGGTTATATTGGTCAAACAAAGAGAGCTTTAAAATTCAGATTAGGCGAGCATCAGAGACATATTGCAAATCAAGAAATCTCTAAATCTTCGATTGCTTCTCACTGTTGGTCTTCCAGTCATTGTTTCAATTTCTCCATGGCCAAAATTATTTCTTCCCCTGCCTCTCCCTCTCACTTGGATTTTCATGAAGCATATTTTATTTCTAAAAATTCTGCTCATCTTGTCAATGATCTCCCATCATCTCCTTTCCTATCTCCAGCGTGAAATTAATTTTGTAATTCTTTTCACTTTTCTCTTGTTTCTTTTCTTTTTATTTTGTAAAAAAAAAAAAAAAAAAAAAAAAAAAAAATAACAATAATTTGGATTTTTTTCTTGTTCTTTTATAGTTCTTTATTTATTATTTTTATTTATATTTTTAATTTACTTCTTTTATTTTTATTTTTTCTTTTATTTCCATTTTTTCCATTTCATTTTCTCTTCTATCTTTTTTCAACACATTTCCCTTTTGCATATCCCTCTATCAGGTAGCGCCATCTGTCGCATTCTTCGCAACATTCTTTTTCTTCAGTTCATTTTTGAACTTGTTCGTTTTCGGACACGTGTATGCTTAGCTGATGACGAGCTGTTATGTTTTTAGCTGAAAACGCGTCCTGTGTTTTGTTTTAATTTTATGGTGATTTTTTACAATGATATACATTACATTTTGATTATTAATAATTTTTTTTGAGTGTGATATATTTCGAAACAAGCAGTACAAAGTACACCATCACAATCAGCGCCAAAAACCAAACCCAGACGCTAATATTCAAAGACTTAAAACCGAAATGCCAGTTAAATTTTTCTGGTTTCAGAAGTTTTTTCCAGCAATAAATCTCCAGCCTGGAAATATGACGGGCACGAGAAATAATGAACGACACCTCAGCCCGTGATATTGACGGGAGCGAGAATTAAGGGGTTAAACAGAGAATTAAATAGTACTCGATTGTAACACCTGTGATATAGGAGGAGGGATTTGTCCAAACAGAAATAAATGCTTGACATAATTAGTGAATGACCCCCCCCCTTCCCTTATATAGTTAGTAATTTGTCACAGGCACGTTTTGTTTCTTCAGGAAGCCTTCACCATTCAATAATACATATTCTACTTATTTGTTGACCGAAATCTTCTTCTGATTGTTAACTCAAATAATGCTAGTTGTATTCCAGACTGTAAAAACTAGCTGTTTACTCCTTGCGCAAAATAAAAAAATTCTCTTTATCCCATGACATGAAATTTTCTTTAGTTTCGATTATCAGTGTTCCTACATTTCAGGGAAATTTTCAAATAAATACCAGTATTTTCTTATAAAAAAATTCGTCTAATTTAATAGCGCATATCTTATTAAAGATGCGATTTTTTCATGACAGTGTTGGTTCCATCGAAATCTCTGCTCTGGATTTTCCCTGACATGTGGGAATCCCGATGATGTTTGCAGAAATTTTGTTTCGTTATCAATTTTTTTCTGTTTGACATAGTAATTGAAGTAATTTGATTAACCCTTTATAACCTGAATTTTGAATAAATAAATTGCTTCACCTGAATAATTATTTACGTTAATGTCTAATAATTATTTACTTTAAGATATCCAGAACAATATGTATAAAAAAGAAAAAAGCAATTTAACAAATTACAACGACCATTTGGAAAATGATTTTTTCAAAGATTAAAATTTAAGACATAAAAAATCGCACGGAGTTGATCATACATTACGTACGCCATGAATTAAACATTAATAGTGTTATTACATGTAAAAATTGCAAGCGACAAAAACCGCCAGCGACTCGACAGATTTCCTGAAACTTACGTATTATCCACCTGAAACTTACGTATTATCCAAGCATTTCATTGACTGTTCGGGAAAAGGCTTTTCCATCGTCCAAGAAATTTGACGACCAATATTAAATGAAATTTTATTCTTAAACTTCTAAACATCCCACAATATTACTTTTTATACAGTCGTATAGAGAAAAAAAAATGTATTTTTAAATGCAATTTGTTTGAAAGCTGTATCTCAATTTGTTTCTGAGTTATTAATTTTTTTTGTAGTTTTTATTACTTTTTTGTCATAGTGGCAACAGAAGTATCCATCTCTGTTGAAAGTAAAGGGAAATACAGATTACTGTATAGACCAATCAGAAAACGAATAAAATGCGGATTCAACCAATAAAACTCTTCACATATGGTTTTGATTTCCTACCCTGACAGAGAACAATAACCATTTTTCCAAATGGTTAATAATAATTTGATTTTAAGATAATTATTTTAATTAAAACTGATTTAATAAATATGTAGTCATAGTTCTTTTTACCCGACTGCCAAGAAGGGTTATGCACTGTAAATAAAAATGTCTGAAATTCAAACACTTAAGTGTCTGAAACGGAGTGTTCAATTTTCAGACATTTTAAAATGTCTGAATTTTTCAGACACTTTTTGCGTCTGAATTTCAGACACTTCAAACGTCTGAAACGCATCCATTTTTTTTTTTTTTTTTTTTTTTTTTTGTAAGCATAATAAGTAGCCATGTTTGACCACGTTGAATCCTGGAAAAATATTTGGCTGTGGTCCTGCCCCTTCCACCCCCATACAGCCTATTTTTTTTTTTTTTTTTTTTTTGTGCTCCCAATTTTGGTATACAATTTTCGTTAAACTAATAATTTAAATCTTTTACGACATTGTGCTGATTTTAATCAATATCTTGAACTTCAGGAGTAGAACAAGATTAATGACAAAAAATATTTATCTAATTATTAGTTTTTTTTATTTTTTTTATTTTTTTGTAATCTTATTTTACTTTAAAAGTTCAAAATATTGATTATAATCAGTACAATTTTGAAACAGATTTAAAATATAAGCTTCACAAATATTGCACATCAAATTTGGGGGCTCTACAATCGTAGAGGGACGGGCACTGCCCAGTATACTCATGCTTTAATCAAGAAGGTTTTTTTTTTTTGCAAAAAAGGCAACCCTGCATTATGGTTATCTAAATTGAGATGCCCGGTATTCGGGAGTATCCGTTGTGGAGGACATTCCCGAATAGCGGACACCTCTATTTAACGAATACTTTTTAATTCGCAAGACATACATATTTGTATATTTTTACCTCACAAAAGCAGATATCTCTGTTTATCGGACAAATTCCGCGGTCCCGAAGCGTGCGCTATTAAGGGCTTTTAAGGTACATGGATAAATATATTTTTTTTATAATCTTGTTCTACTCTAAAAGTTCAAAATATTTATTATACTCGGTTGAATGTCGAAAAAGATTTAAAATATCATATGTGCAGAATTTTCTAAAATCCCCCCCCCCCCCCCAAAAAAAAAAAAAATGAAAATTCATATAATTTAAAAATTAGATTAAAAAAAATTATATTTCCACATAGGCATTTTTACATATACTATATCAGGTGATACAGCTATTTAACTATGAGTAAAATAAATAAATAAATAAATATTCTACTTTAATAACATTGAGAAAAAAAATTCTTCGGTATTTTGTTAAATATATTTGCATTTTTAATTTTGTCTTACTCTAAAAGTTCAAAACTTTCATTAATCAGTGTAAGATTTAAAATATCAGCTTTACGAAAATTTCATACAAAATCCCCCCCCCCCCCCCCGAAAAAAATGAAAATCCTTATAATTTAAAATTAGATTTTTTAAAAATTTATATATTGCCACATAGGCAACTTTTTTATGTAGATCAGAGGGTAATCATAAAAGCTATTCAACTATCAATAAAAATAAATAAATACATATTCTATATTAATAACATGAAGAAAAAATGACTTATAGTTTCCAAACTTCTTTCGTCTTAAATATATATAGTAACATCTAAACTGTCGTTTTTTCTATTTTTCGTATTAGTGCATATAAATAAAGTTATTTTAAGTTCAAAATCTAGTTATAGCTTTTACTTTCTCCCATTATAAATTTCAAATTACCTTTTTTTATTAAAAATAATAAAAAAATCAATATTAGAGTGTATTGCAAATCAAATACAGTTGTATATTTTCACTGGCAGCTTCACATAATAGACGAGTCTCATGTACTTTATTTATCATTTTTTAATCTGCGGTTCTATGCCAGGAAGTAAGAAAGCATTTGGTGATCTTTCAAAGCTTTTTTTTTTCTTTATTGCCTTGTGGTTGTCGTTTACTGTGAGATAAGAATTAGCTATTGAAACTAAAACCTGCCATTGAATATATAATTTGTAATAAAAGACAGCATCATAAGTTTAAAAATATATACTTCTAGAATTAGTGGGGTTTTTTTGCGAACAGATTCAAAACTAATTGAATTTCAGGGAAGATTTTGTACAATAAATAAAATCATAAAAGACACTAATTTTAGTACTATAAGGAAATTATGGCACTTACTTCAAACGCTGTTTGCAAGAGGAAACAAAAATTCCTCGATTTGGAATTTTAAAAACTACCACCATGCGGGAGAAAGACTTGTATCGTTTTAGAAGAAAATTCCATAATGTATCCGACTAGCCATATTTAAAGAATGAATTGTTTCACCCTCAAAATAGGACCCGCCAGACAAAAGTTTTTTTTTTCTTGCCAGCTTTGACAGGATGACGACGGATAACACAATATTATTGATACAATACAAATTAGCACTAAGTCCATTGCACACGCTTTGTAGAGTTCCCGGGTGTAATCTTCAAGTTGTTGTTTACTCTATCACGTCCTTATATCGACGACAGCTTATAAGAGACATTTGGTGTCAAGCTCACACGTTAGATGTATGTATTCAATTTATAAATAAACTAAGTGAATACGAATTAAAATCACAGTACTTCACATTCCGCAAAAAAACGAATTAAAATACACGCGTACATAAAAACAAACTTTCCGTTTGAATTACAACGTATACTAATTCGAACGAAAGACATCTAAAACGCATGCGCAACTGAGAGTGGCCCCTAGTGGTTATTGCGTTGGAAGAATCAAAACGTCTTAAATTAAGACACGTTTGAAGCAACGAAGTGTCTTAAAATAAGACGTTTGCGAATATTTTAGACACTATTCTCAGTTCGTTTACACCATGATCATAGTAAGACACTTATGTATCTTAAATTAAGATATCTGTAATGTCTTAATTTTCAGATTAAGACACTTAAGTGTCTAAAATTCTTTTTCAGTCACATATGTGTCTAAAATTAAGACGCCTCTATTTGCAGTGTGTGTTCCACGCGTATCTGGGTATGTATATTTCTTTATACCCTCGAAACATCCCAACGACTGGATGAATTTTAATGAATGAGATCTCTATCAATTCGTCTTAACCGTCCGATGGTTATAAGATAGAGACGAAAAAAAAAAACGTTTTACAAACTATATTGAGTGCCATATCATTAGATAGGTCTTTCAAAATGAAGACGATGTTTTATTGACTATTTTACAATGAGAAGCATCGTTTAAATATTACATAACCTGGAAGTTGTGTAGGTAGGATCTCTAGCTTTACAGCAACTCTAACCTTCATAGATATCTATAAGCCTCATCAAAATAGTGTTTATAGATAGGAACTAATAATTAAACGCAACTTAAAAGTCATGAATACAAGTAAATAAAAAAAATAGGTAAGTAATATAAAAAGTAGTTTCACATTGATGAGAAATAATTAATTAGTTCGCTGTTTACGCAGTCGAGTTTTTTGATTTTTTTAATTTAATTTTTACTTGTTGCATAATATTTACAAGAATTATATTAATTAACAAAAGCTACTATTATGGAAAACTCACAATTCTTATAAGAACATTGTAAATAAATGTATTGTGATCCTATCTGTAACAGAGAAGTGTTTTGTAGTTGGAGATTTTTCGAATAAGATTTTGTAATAGGATAAAATTTACACCTATATAAATGTTTGATAAAATGACCCCTTTAAAATATATTTAGCTTCGACTGCTTCCCTGTGCTTTCAAAATATGAAAGCAAATTATTTTGTATGAAAAGTGCTATCTACTTTTGTTAGTAGAGGAATTAAATAACTTTTACATTGAATTTTATTTAAGGGGACTGGTCACTCAGCTTCCGATTTCAGCTCACTAATATAAAGTTTATGGGCATTTCATGCACTCGTATATTTAAAATATCTCCTCGGGAAATTAATATTTTTGACTTCTATTTTTTGTGTGCATTTTCCGAAAGATGTCTCTTTTTACTTAGTTTTCAAAATATTTCTAAAGTAGTATAGACTTAATTTTATACGAAGTGTTAAAATGTTACTCACAGTTCGCCTGCTTTCAACACATAAAATATTAAATTCAGCATAGATTTTAGAAATATTTTGAAAACTAAGAAAAAAATAGACACCCTTTAAGAAGCGCACACAGAAAAAAGATGTAAAAATATGAATTTCCCGAGAAGATATTTTAAATATACGAATGCATTAAAAGTCCACAGACTTTACATTAGTGAGGGGAAATCGGAAGCTGGGTGACCATCCTCTTAATGATACTTAAAAGTACCATCGGAATATAAAGTGTTAATATATTTCCCTATATTGATATGGTACACTCGCATATTAAATTTCTTAGAAATCCGGAAACGAATTACTTCCTGTGATCGTCATAAAATCCGTAGTTAAATAAATATAAATAAACATGTAACATAAGGAGAAATATTTAACTAAAAGAGCATAGGAAACGTAATATTTTTAAATCTCGTTTTTCAGAGAAGATTGTGCTTTTCATATATTTTAGAAACTATATGTTATTGTTTACTGCCTTATTTTTAAAATATACAAGTTATTAATTTTATACACGTTATACAAGTTATTAATTTTAGATACTTAACACTATTTCTGCCGGTGTCAAATGACAGGCTTTTAAAATTTTGATTTATGTTTATTTATGCTCGTAGTTTTTGAATGTAATAAGCATAAAGAAGTTTTCAATATATTAAAAATGATTTGTAATTGTTTCAATCTGAAAATTACAAATAAAAAACTATACATCGAAATCTTTTAAAAGGTGTCATTTGATATCGGTCGAAATAGTGTTAATTTCTAAAGAACAGGTTTTTTTTTTTTTTTTTTTTTTTCACGGCAGCTTAAATCCACTCTATCCATTAACTGTAATAAAGAAATTAAAAAGAAAAAAATTATACCCTCAAAATGTTGTCCAAACAGGTGGTCTGTTTTAAATTAGAATACAATTCACAAATAATGTGTTATACATGAAATTATTTCCGGTTTTTGTTTTATTATTTATTTTATCTTATTTTATTTCTGTAACTTGTAAAACACAACAAAGTGTCAAACAATCTTTCAAAAATATATACTTACTTAACAAAAAAAGCCAGTTATTGAAATAATGTCGCAGCTGCTTCATGATAATTTCAACATGCATAATTTTTAAAGAATGCCCAGTTTTTCATTTTTTCATGGCAACGTAATCCTGCTCCCCGTCAATTTAATGAAGAAATTTAATACACTCAAGCGGTATTAAAAATGGTCAATGTTAAATTAGAATAGAATTTATAAATGGCTTGTTAGACAGCACAAAATTAATTATGATTTTAATGTAAAAAGCATGTGAAATCCAACAAATTGTGAAAGAAATTTGTTAAAGTGTATGTACTTCATTGTGATTTAAAAAAGAGTTATTAAAATAATGTTGCAGTTGCTTGAACATTTAAATTTTTTCTAACAATGTAATCTGCGTTAGTTGGCACATCAGAGTAATTAAATAGCAATCCATTTCATTCTTGTGACCAATTAAGTACTTCTACAACTGACAGAATAAAAAATATATTTCTTTAAAAAAAAAGATAGCAACAAAATAATTTTCGCATCTATCAAACATGTTGCTGAGCCGCAAAAACAACATCTCGCTTATTACGTCATCGAATAAAAAATCACGTGTTCTCAGACGTCAAATGACTTAAAAGGCGGTTTCATCTGGCGAAAACTCCATTTGTTTTGTTTCTGGCACGTTCTCTCTCCTTCTAATTGATAGATCTGAACAAGTATACATGACAGGAATTTTTAATATCTTACACAGAGGCTCTGGCATATTTATTTTAAGAAAATTGTATTAACAACTGGATAGATTTGTATTTCTCTACAGCTTGTTCTGAAAGCTCATGTTTAATGTAACAGAATACGCTTTGGAAGTGTTAAAGTTCGATTTGCTCACTTGTAAAGGAGGAAGAAGTTTTGACAGGTGCGTGTTTTCGTCTGAAAAAGAAAAAAAAATGTTATCAAAGATTGAGAATAAAACATGTGCACGCCAGAGATGTTTGGTTTAATCCCATTTGCACTTAATCAAAACACCGTGTCATTATTTTTTTAGATTAGCATGTATCTGTTGACAACAGCATTAATTAATTATATCTTTCAATATTCATATAAGTGAAGGAAGTATAAAGCAAATATAAACAGACTTTTAAAAAAATATAATGGCATGTAGCAGCAATATAACAACAGCTGAGTTTCAATTAAATTGCCTATTTTTTTTTCTCTTCTGTGTTTATCATAAATGCGCGTAAAAGATAGTGCTTTTATTAAGGGAGGTGGGAGATGCAAAATGTACAAAGCTTGCTAATATTGATTTTCGGTTTTGTAGTATTCAGAAAATTTTTGCTTCTACTATATTATACAAAAGAGTTTTTGTTCGACATGTGGGAGCAATTACAAAACTTGAATGGGTTTTCATAATTGCTTAATTTCATTTACACAAATAATAAAAGAAGCAAACAAACTGTGAGATCATTTATGACTCCCCGTCTATTTTTATTTTCCTGTCAAAGTTAGACCTACTCATGGTTAAAAAAATTGTTCAAAAAACGAAACTTTTTCTCGCTGAATTATTTGGTGAATTTCCCGCTATTATTTGCGCATTAGAAATTACATTTTGTTGCGAAATTTTCTGTTTTTGCTGTGATAAATATTTCAAAATCCATAAAAAATCAATAAATTGGGATGCAGTTTTCAAAGATTATTTTTGTGTATTATTGTATTCAATTTGAAATTGTGCTATGCTCAGAAGTTTAAAAGATTACAATAAAGCGAAATTTATTGTTCAGATAGTTTCTACCGTCAATATGATGTCAGGATCCGCGAGACTTGCACCTTGATACTTTGGCCAACGAATATAATTATTCCAAAACCTAATTTATTAGCCAAAGTCTTTGTAAAGCGAAACACTGTTTTTCACCCAACGTGGCCAAACAACCGTGTTTGGACGCAGTGCACCTGGCAGGCGCTTGTTAGGAAATGGGTATAAGCATTTAATTAACGCGTTTCTAACACTCTTAAAGTGATCAGTGACCTTAATTAAGGCATATAAAGAAAGAATATTCGAAATCGGATTCAAAAACCTCATTTATTAACCTAAAAGCAAAGAAAGAAAATGAAACTTAAGCAGGCCGATCAGATCCAGTTGCGCCTGATTGAGGAACAAACAAAACATTTATTAGCTTAATTCCTATTTTTTTCCCAGTCAGAAAAACTGTAAAAAAAAAATCTCGTTAGTTTTGAAAGATAAAAAATGATCACCCCGCTAAATTCCGTGTGTGCCCTCTAAGTCGGTTGTCACCCCGATAATTTCTGAACGGCAAGAGCTATAGTCACAAAAGTGGTGTCAGGTATAGTAAAGTACACTAGAATAATTTTAACACAATTATTCTAATTGGTAAACAAATCATATTAGATGTAAAATATTTCTAGTGTAATTTCGTATCCAGCGATTTCTGGAGTTCCATTACCTGAGATTTATTCTGTTGAGCTGAACCAGGTTTCAGACCAGATGCTGTAATCATCAAGGTTAGCTGGGTGAAAAAGTTCGACCAGAATCGTCCGGGATAGCTCAGATGGCAGAGCACTGGCGGCTTCAGCCAGGAGGTCCCGGGTTCGAATCCTGGTCCGGACATTTTTCGCCCAGTTGGAAATTTACATCTAATATAATATAGTAAAATAGTCATAAGCTACTGAATGAAACCGCCTGCAGCACCATCTGGTGGAAAACGAATGAGTAAGCATTCCTATCTCGAAAACGGAACAAGATAGAGCAAAAAGTGAACTACATAGTCATACAGCTGGGATTCCCAAACTTTTAGACCGAAGTACCACTAAATAGAAGCTCATACTTCCGCGTTCCACCAGGTAACAAACTCAAAGCTAATACAGAAAAACCTGTGTAAACGAAATATGTCGAAAACGAAATATTTTTCCAATCTTTTGTGCTCCTGTCTGAGGAGATTTCAGTGATTTACATGATAACATTATTAAATTGATGCTTATATTGACTTTAATATATTTTAGTGTATATAAAGTGTATCATTTTTGGGTGAGAAATAAAGATGTATTTAAATGTATAAAACTACTGCATAGCTTTGTTAAACATGGAAAAAGACACACATTTAAAGTTGCCTTGATCGCCAATTTTTTGTTATATAAATACTATGTTTATATAAGTCGTAAAATACACAGAAGAAAATTTAATAATTGAATAAACTACATATGAATTTTACATACCTTCTGAAAGTAAACTGCTTATTAAAGCGTGATCGAAGTTCGTTGAAATAAGTAATATACACGCATACAATATCGTAATAGAAGAAAACTTTTTTTCGGGGTGTATGAAAGATGAACTCAACATGAAACGAATATTAGTTCCATTTATCTGCAAAACGTTGTCAAAGCAGTAACAGAGAGTGAAGGTGGGATTGAGCTGGTTTTTGATTTCACATGCTGTAATTTTTATTTCATTTCACGTACCAGTATCAGATTTTCGCGTACCAGTGAACAGAGCTTCACGTACCAGTACTGGTACGCGTACCATAGTTTGAGAACCCCTGTTATAGAGCATCATCGATATAGTGCGAAAAGACACCTGACACATTAATGCGAAGAATAGAACGGTTAAAACGCGCAGTAGTTTTTTCGTGATTTCCTACACTGTGACGTGACTAAACGATCTTAGAAAGAAAAAAAACTAAATTTTATCTTCCGATACCAAACTGAAAGTCATTTGGTCAAATAGTTTAGGAATTATGCAGTTTTAAAATATGAACTCTTAATGTTAAATTCATTATTAGCGGTTCGAAACAGATTGCAATGCGGGTAGTTTTTAAGCATAACCCAAAAATTATTTGGCTTAATGAGCTGTAATTTTGAATTTATTTAAAAATTTATATATTTTTTTTAATTAAATTTTAAAAAAGGGTTAATTGTAACGCATATTTATATACAGAAATCGATTTTTTAGATTTGTGAAATATGCGAATCTAAGATTTCAACTCATTCTACCTACTAATTTTTGAGTTATACTTAAAAACTACCTGCATTGCAATCTTCTTTGTTACGATTAAAAATGAATTTAAAATTAAGAGTTCCAAACTCTAAGCATACATAATTTTTAAACTACTGGATCGAATAACTTCCGGTTTTTTATACTAATTAAAATTTATCGATGAATGCAAATGTGTCAAAATTATGTGTTAGAATTGAAAAATTCAATGTTTGATCAAATTTCTATATGTAGACTACCCTATAAGCATTATTTAAGTATAGCATTAATCAGTAGACGTAATTATTAAATGATTAGTATTAGTCACATCTTATTGGATGATTGTCAGCAGAGAAAGTAGAGGTAATCGCTCTTTTTTCAGAGATGTACCGCTTTCAACAGGAGTGGGACAACAGATTCCACACATTTTTATTTTCTTTTGTTATTTGTGATTCGTTGCAGTTGTTGGTAGTGGTTAATATATTGCACCTTTTATTACGTTTGTCAATTTTATTTTTCTCCACCTATCAGATAATTTATCGTTTGTCAGTTTAATTGGAAGTGAAAAAAGCAAACTTACGCAAATTTATGCTTAATTAGATTTTATTCGTCGAAAAGAACTCCTAACCGTAAATGTGATAAGTTATTTAGCTCTAGATTTCCAGAAAAATCCGGATCAGCAAAAAGAACCGTTTAGACCACCTTTACTTCTAAAGTCATTAGCTTTTAATTGCTTTGCTTTACTTAATTATAACTGAAACTGCAAGAAA
Source organism: Maratus speciosus (assembly GCA_963932465.1). Classification (NCBI taxonomy): domain Eukaryota; kingdom Metazoa; phylum Arthropoda; class Arachnida; order Araneae; family Salticidae; genus Maratus; species Maratus speciosus. The sequence continues at coordinate 374,377,809 of OZ010790.1, read as the reverse complement.
ATTCTGGTTTCAACTGGTACATTAAGGATTTTTCCGTAGTGAAATTGAGCTTCGCAGATAAATCAGAAGTGCCATTTGGATGGAAGTAATTTTCATAAATAAATTTACGACTTTTCTTTACGAATAAAAATATTTACAACTTACGTTTTTGAGACTCTTTTTATGAAGCTACTAAATGATCGCCTTGAACAAAATATCCTTGAAAATTCGCATTGAAATTAACAATGAATATTTGAAATTTTTGATTTTAAGTAACCTGAGTAGTGTATTTAAATTTTTGCCGTTAGAGGAATTTTTTAGCAATATAACGAAATATATTTTTAAAAATACAAATTGGCTTAGAAAAAATCATATTGTGTTATGAGCGGGCTCGAAGCGGTTTCGCTCAGATCGTATGTATTAAATTTTCCAACTCTCTCGACTGCTATTTGGTGTACACTTTCGGTGATGTCCTTCGTGCAAAGGATACACTACACACATCACCCCCTCCGCAGTAGTTGGGGTACGTCACTTAGAGGTCTGCACGGGCCGACATTCCAGGCCCGGGCCCGGCCCGACATTTCCAGGTCCGGGCCCAGCCCGACTCATAGAGAAAAAAAATCGGCCCGGTCCGGCCGGGCCGATATAAAAATTAAAAGTTCGGCCCGGCCCCGGCCCGGCCCGATAAAAAAATTTAAAGTTCGGCCGAGCCCGGCCCGGCCCGAAAAAAAATTAAAATCTCGGCCCGGGCCCGGCCCGAGTGAACTTCTACAAGACATTGATTTTTACGTCGAATTGGTTAAAAATTTGTCTCGTACGAGGAGTTCTGACCAAAAATATTTATCTTAACTTATTTTCATGTTTATAATCTTTATTTTTATAGAAGTGCAGCAGGCTGCGATATTTATTTTTTTAATGAATCTCTATTTTATGAATGTAAATGTTTCAGTCATCATTAATACTGTTAATCCATATCCTATGTATAGAAATTTTAAAAATGTTAAAATGCTATACAGTAAAATCTTCTAAGATGATATTGCATAGAAAAGTTTAAAAAAAAATGCGTTATAGATAAGATCCCTTCTTAGCAAGTGTAAATGTATTATATATTCTTTTCTTACTTATTAGTATATTAATTTTGCATGGATCAACACGTTTTTCAGTTTAAAAGAGGGTTCCGTCATAGGCAGGTTCCTTTTCACACATTTTACTGTATTTTAATTTAGTTATATTTTAATATGCGTAGAAATCTACTATTCTTTAAAAATAATAAATTTTAATGTTTAAGTGTAGAATAATGGCGATTCAAAAATGTATGCATTTTTTGCAAAAACTTTTGGGCCAGGCTTAATTTAACTGACCTTTAAATGGACCAGGCCACGCTGAGACAATGATTTTCATACGGGCTGGCTCAAAACTAGGACTGAAAATTTTGGGTCGTGAAGACTAGGAATGAAACCAGGCCCGGCTCTGTACAGAAAAACTAAGTTAGGCCCGGCCCGAGCCTTTAGAAAAAAGTACGGCCCGGGCCCGGCCCGAGTGCCGTGAATGAAAATCGGCCCGTGCAGATCTCTAACGTCACTATTGGCTTCGCTCGGTATATATTTAATCTAACAGAAGAGACAACATTTTCCAATAAAGACTTCTAATACCGTTAGAACTTTTCTGATCTCTAAAGATTTCTCCTCTTTTCAGACGAAAATACAAACAATGTGTTTGATTACATTAATATTTTGCGATTCTTTACTGCCAATGTTGCAATGTTGTGAAATTTCTAATGCATCCACTGGTGTTACTGCAGTTAAGCAAATGCTACTAAGCTTTTATTTTTTTATATATTTTTAAATACAATTAAAAGAAAATAAAATACTTTATAAGTACTACTGCTATTTCTTTTTATAAACAAAATCATTTTTATTTATATAATTTTATTGTAAAATATGCTATGCACAAATACAGGGTGAGCAAAAAATGTCGATATATGAGTACAGCATATAGAGACCATACCAGTTCGAGGAAATAGAATGTCATTTACGACATTTCTATTTTAAAGTACAGGTTCGTGAATGAGGTGAAATAAAATAATCGAGCTCTCAAATCTACGGTTAAAGGGACAAAATTTCGAAAATTTCAATAAGCAACGCGCAATGTTAATTATTGCAAAATGCCACAGTGGAAAATTATAAATGCCGTTGAAAAGATGCATATACAGGTTGAGTCATAAGACTTCATAAAAATGGAGAAAGCGATAACTAATGTTTATTTTACTCGTACAAATTGTATCATGGCATGTATGTTGCCACTTGTTAGCTCGTAAAATGCGCATGACACTGTTTTGGCTGATACTCATTTGCGCAGACAGAGGTTGGGTCCATTCAGTCGGACTCCTAGCTATCGCTGCTAGCAGTTGTGCAGACGTATCTTCATATGTTGCCATCTAGTCTTCTAGATCTGCTTGCATCGGCGACAGGCATTTTCTTTTGAATTTTTTATAAGTTTTGCCACTGCCAAAAGAATAATGTCAATCCGGTCTTCCTTCGTTAGTAGCATCTCTTTTCGATCGGTTTACCTTCCTCAAAACGAAAAAAAATAAGTCACCGCTTTAAACATTTCTATGGAGAGTTATGAATCACCATGTACAATATTCCTCATAATACTGAAATTGCTTTAACACTTTATGTACTGAATTATGAATTCATAAAAATTTTATCTTCAAAAGTATTTTTCGTGAATTTTTGAAACTACATTGGAAGATTTACATAATCATTTAATGAATTTTAGAAGGATTAATTAAATTTGAAGTTATAGGTATTTTGTGCAATATTTATAACCCCACTCAAATCTTTTATTTTAAACATTTTTCTTAGTATATTCTAGAATTAGGAAATGTACAAATATAATGTTCTTACAACAGAAATATAGAAATATTGCCGAATTGAACAATCGCCCCCCCCCCCCTCTTTCCAACGTCAAGAAAGCTGAAAAGATGCAAAGGCAAAAGAAATCACCCTTTTAAAAATACTTTTGTTTTGTGTAACCAATAATGCTTTTGGAACAAGATAAAGTAATGCATCTATAACTCATTCTAAACTATATCACTACTAATCGATGTATTAAATGAATTTTATAACAAGTTATTTTAATGGTACTTATAAGTATCGTCAGTAGATAAAAGTTTAAAGGATGCTGTGTATGTTATATGACAGTACTGTCCTTCAGAGGTGGAGAGATATTATTACTTTTCGATGATAAATCAAATATTTTTGAACAGATTAATGTTCAAACACTATTTATTATCATGAACACCAATTATTTCTTTAATTTTTTTTAACCTTTGAATTTTAGTACAATATTAAAGAAAGTGAAATATGTTGTCAAAAAACAGCAGGAATTACGAAAAAACTCTGAAAATCACAATAAACTATAGCGAAAAAATTTTTAATCGCTTCTCAAATTCTGAAAAGAGAAAAAATATATATATATTATGTTCGAAGATTGCAAGTTGATTCCTTTCACTAATGTGGAAAAATAGTAGCAAATCGCTAAAATACGCTAAAAATCAAATACAAAATTCCCGAAAAATTCGAAAATTTCTATACGAAATCCAAATAAACTTTATTGAAATGAGGGCAGAATGTACTTTAGGTCAAAAATGGAATGTCAAAAAATTGCAGCAGATCGCGAAGAAACTTAAAAATCGCATTAAAAATCACAAAAAGCTCAAGAATAACGAAAGTCAAAATTTACTATAATTAGATAAAAGTTTCAAATCTAATTCCTTTGACCTGTGGGCTCTCTTAAAATTTATGTTTTGGAAATAATGCTAAGCATTAGATCATGTTACTTTTATTCATAATTAACTCACTTGGACTCCCTTAAATATAATTAACATAATCCCTTAAGTTAATATTTGTTTTTGTTGCATTAAAATATCTCAATTTGTTGATTTTCTGTAAGCAAGTAAACCCTATTGTTTTACAGTGGAAGTCTATCGGAATTTGGCGAAATATTAGAGATATCGCCAAGTTGGCGTCACTTTTGGCGACTCATTTTGGTCGCCAAATTTGGCGATATATCGCCAAGTTGGCGACAAACTTGGCGTTATTTGGCGATAAAACTGGATCCCCCCCTACGGTAACCCCCTTATATGTATGGACATGCATTACATGCTGTTCAATAATCGCATAAAAAATTCGCTAAAAATTCCAAAATCGCTGCACGAATTCCGAATAAACTTTTATGAAAAGAGAACAAAATTTACTATATTGGGTTTTCTTCCCTTATACAAACCGCATTCTTTGGTTTGAACAAACCGCATTCTTTTTCCTAATGTCGAAAAATCAAATTAATATAATCCCTTAAGTTAATATTAGTTTTTGGTCCCGGGTTCGATTCCTGGCTCTGGCTAATTTTTCACTCCTGTTGGGTTTATTGTATTTATTGTTTGTATGCCTGTATAATATTTATATATACCTTTAACTGTTGAATGCAGGCGTTATTTATGTGTGTATGTGTGTTATAATATATATTGTAGTATGAGTGTTTTATTATAAATATTAGTTTTTGTTGCATTAAAATATCTCAATTTGTTGATTTTCTGTAAGCAAGTAATCCATATTGGTTTACAATGGAAGTCTATGGGAATTTGGCGAAATGTTAGAGATATCGCCAAGATGGCGTCACTTTTGGCGACTCATTTCGGTCGCTAAATTTGGCGATATACCGCCAAGTTGGCGACAAACTTGGCGGCATTTGGCGACAGAACTGTGTCCCTGTACAGTAGCCTCCATATAGGTATGAAAATGCATTAAATGCTGTTCAATAATTGCATAAAAAATTCGCTAAAAATTCAAAAATCGCTGCACGAATTCCAAATAAACTTTTTTGAAAAGGGAGCAAAATTTACTATATTGGGTTAAAACAAAGAAACCATATTCTTCTCACTTATATGGAAAAAATCGCCTCGAAACTTAAAAAAGTGCTAAAAATCGCATAAAAAAAATAAAAAAAATCTAATCAAAAAATCGAATATCGGGCTTCGAGGTGCAAAACTTCATATATTGACGTACCTTTTCCCCAAATTTTGTAGCTCTACGTGCAGCGGCCTCTTCAGAACACCGCTGACACACTCACTCACTCACTCACTCACACACAAACTTCTTTCTTTATTATTATAGATTAACAAATAAAGAGTAAAAAACGTAAGATATAAAGATTTTGAATCAAAAGACTTTAATTGAAAGTCAAATTGATTAACAACTTAAAAAATATATTACTTTATCAGCTTTATTTGTAGAAGTGAAACAAAACTATTTTTTAATTAAAATGGATACAATTTATTTCCCGTCTATAATGAAATAAAATATAATTATTCAAGTTATTTCATTTTAAAAATAAAGTATTTTAACTGCCATCAACGAATTTATGTATATATAATCTTATAAATGGACCCTAGAAATCGAGGGGTGTAGCAGGTTGATTACCTGTATTTCCGATAAGCTATCAAAAACTAACTTAATCACAGAATTCGTAAAATATTCTTCGATTAAGTAAGGCGTGTATAACTTTTAAGAAATACTGGTATTGTGCATGCTGTTACTCTCGAATATGGTGAAAGGGGCGACGTATGCGCGAGTACATTGCAGTACTTAAATAATTCCTAAAAAGAATATATTGCCGATACTCTTTAACATAGAATAAATGTTCCTATTAGGCTTCCTGTGATTATATTTTTTAATTTTGAAAAGAACCACTGTATTGATAATTACATGTGAAGTAAAAGAAAATGCCTCTCCTTTATTTAGTTTGCTAAATTCGTCAATGTTTTTGCTCGTGTAGGTAAATACCCATGACTTCCTACATGTCTTTTTGCAGTACTGCTTTATAACCGGTATAATAACCTTTTAATCTAAACTAAGTTTGAACATGTGTTGATAAAATTAATCTTATTATGTTATTCTAAAATTCCTCGAAATATAAAAAAGTATATTTCTTTCCACACTAGCATTAAATAATTAAACAGTTACGTATAAGTATTAAAATTCGAATATTCCATTTACAAATTATGATAACCTTTTAATTATTTATTGATTTGAAGTTTTCAATCTACTTTTTTTAAAGAGGGATCTCAATAGCATTTTCCTGAAAAGAAAAATAATGCAACAGCTATTTGAGATTACAATAAAAATTAAATTATTGAAAACTTTATTTATCAGTTGTTTTAGATTAAATATATACTAATAGGGGGGCGGCGAACTCGTTTCGAATCCCAACCAATGAGCGCCCTCTTAAAAAATACGGCATATTCTATTTAATGCATTTAAGCATTTTGCTCAAAGTAGAATAAATAAAAAAAAAATTATAAAAAATGCATCTCTATGTCACTATTAAGGAGAAGACCGAACTTCATGTGAAAACACAAATTCATTTTTTTTTTGTCGTCACAGTAGTTTTAAATCGCCGCGTCGAACTATTAACAATACGTTTCTTTTATTTGATAATAGATTTGTTAAAACGTTAAGTCCTCTTTCGGTTAAATATGATGATTGAAATGTAATGAGAATTTCTTTGCTATAGCTCTTTCTCTGGTATATGCTGGATATAATATTCAGATTTCCTTTTGGATAATTTTTTTTTCATTTGCTGATAATTTTATCAACTTTACCATAAGGGATAATATTTCTGTATAGCTCGGTTCTAGCCAATATGGAACAGCCATATAAAAATCGTTCCGATATCAATGTATGAAGTCGTCGGTAAATAATTCCAAACTTTGGATGCATGCCTGATTTTTGTCATCCATTGTTTCCACTGAAGAAAAAATTAAAAAAAATGTCTTTGTTTAATATTTTGACTATACAAGGAAAGTTTCAATAGGAGTGCAGAATTGATGAAATTTAAATCATCTCCCTGTAAATGTAGACGTGATTCATTATATTTACTAAACAAATCTATCGTAAGCTACATCAGTATTAAATGTGGTTGAATTTCATGTTATCTCTCTTTTCTAAATCTATAAAACAGATTCAAAAAAGTTAAAAATTTGCTTTACACAGATCCTGTTGGATAGCTAATAAGCATCTGAGTGCTGTAGCAAACGACTGTAACCATCGTAATTTTCTTAACAAAAGTTTTCCAAATAATCTGTTATTGAGAGTTTTTTGCTTCTTATACTGTTGACTGCTGTATTTACATATTTTAGAGAGCAATGAAAACAGTCACACACGCTTTTCTATTGAATGATGTCGTTGCATTACGACCCATTTAGTATTGCCTTTTTAAAATATGATAGAAATCTGGGGTAGCATTTAATTATTACAGAAACATCAACAGCAACTAACAATATATTTTACAAAGGCAAATCTTATTTTGTGTGATATAACATTCCTATACATCCAATATAGACTTTCCATTTGTACGCATTTTTAGATGTCTTTCTAATAAATTATTGTCCGTGGTATATTTTACATATTTTTAAAATCAAACGTATCATACAGAAAAAATAAATATTTATCCTAATTTTAAATCACAGCTGTTAACATTCAAAACATTCATATTTCGCTGATATGTTTTCAGTGGAAGCGAAACGAGATAATGATAGATTATGTGCCTCTAATTTTTTTATCGTACTCTACTGATTGATAATTGATACTACACAGCTGTGAGCGAGGTTCTGCGTATTGTACTGCACAAACCAGTATTAGATAGTTAAAAAAAATCCACTGAGCAAAAATATAGCTTATTAGATGAAATTCCAAAGGATGTAATAATCGTTAAAAGAATCCACAAAAACGACCGAGTTTTCTTTGCAATTAGATGAATCAGTATTACAGAATAAATAGTCTTAACTTATAGCTTCCGAATCCGGTATTATAAGATGAAACTATTGGTTGGGGGCCACCGTAATACTTACCCATCATGGATATACATAATATAAAATATGAAAACAAGTAATATAAAAATTTTGCTTTTAAAGTCAATTCCTACTTAGGTCATCAAAGAAAAATTTAATAATAATCCATTAAGCTAATATTAGTTTTTGTTACATTAAAATATCTCAATTTGTTGATTTTCTATAAGCAACTAGGTTTACAATGGAAATCTATGGGAATTTGGTGAAATATTAGAGATATCGCGAAGTTGGCGTTACTTTTGGTGACTAATTTTAGTCGCCAAATTTGGCGATATATCGACAAGTTGGCGACAAACTTGGCAGTATTTGGCGACAAAACAGGGTGCCCCTATGGTAATCCCCCTTATAGATATGAAGAAAGATTAAATGCTGTTCAATAACCAATGGCCACCATTTTGCCTCCCATATAAAACTAAAATTAATTAATTAAAATTTAATTAATGAATTAATATTTGAAAAATCTGTATTAACATCAATTGTCATCCAGTACAAGTTGAAAAAAATATTTCAACTTGATAGGATGAATAATAAGTATTTTATTAACGATTGAAAATTTGAACAAGATATATAAATATAGGGAGAGTGGGAATTAATAGTAGGAATTGAAGAATAAAACATGTGATACATGCTAAGCATTGTATTATGTTACTTTTATTCATAATTTAATTTACTTGGACTCCCTTAAATATAATAATTATAATCCCTTAAGCTAATATTACTTTTTGTTGCACTAAAATATCTCAATTTGTTGATTTTCTATAAGCAAGTAAACACAATTGGTTTACAAGGGAAGTCTATGGGAATTTGGCGAAATATTAGAGATACCGCCAATTTCGCGTCACTTTTGGCGACTAATTTTGGTCGCCAAATTTAACGATATACCGCCAAGTTGGCGACAAACTTGGCGGCATTTGGCGACAGAACAGGGTCCCTTTATGGTAACCCCCCTTATTGTATGGAGATGCATTAAATGCTTGATATTTACGATAAGACATTATTAGCATTTAATCTTATAGTTTGGCGATAGTTTTTTGGTCGGCGGGATAATCGAGCAGTGCTGAATTGCGTAAAAGAAACATCCTTATAACTCGACAAATTATAATCATATTAAATATATATTTGAATTGAAATTTGAATGAAATACAGGGTCATGAAAAATCGAAGAGTGTGAAAAATAGGATTACAAATATCACGGCAACTAATTATCCAATCGATTTCATTCATGAGGCAAAATTTATGTTTTTTATTGTTTTTTATATTCACTCCTTTAACTAAACAATTTAGAAAATTTTTTATATACCTTTTAGCATAATGAATATTTCGAGAGTCCGAAAACAATAGTTCCGGATAATCGAGGTTACTGATATTCAATAGGCTTCTTCCCATTATTACTCCCTAAATACACTCCAAATTTCAAGTCTCTATCTCAATTTGCTCGGGAGATAGAGCGGTTACAGACACACACACCGACGCACATACAGTCGGACACCATTTTTTTTTCTCCAAAAAATATGTTTTTCGTAATCTCCAGAGTCTGAAACGTGTAAATCCGTCAAGTTTTTTTTTCGATTTCTAAACTGATTACAAGACTTACCTTATACTACGTATGATGGGTAAGTAATAATTAACAAGAACTATTTTTAGTAAAGCAAGAAATTGATATTTATTGGAGGATGAAATGAAGGTTTTTAGATATGGAGAGAAATGGACATAAAATGGAAGTTTATATATTGATTCCTTTAAATGCTATTTGATCAAAAAAGGTACCAGACCCGGAAGCGGCTGCGCAGACCATCATCTCATAGAGTTAACGGCTGAAATTCCAGGATCAGACAGACCTCGATTAGCACATTAAAATACAACTGGTCTGCAAATTCATATCTTGGTGGGAACCACCTACAGACACGATTTTAATGGTTGATCGGTAGGTTTACTATTGTGTTTTTTTTTAAGCCAAAGGCATGTAAGCATGGAGGGCTGGAAGCAGGAAAACACAATTGCACACCTACCAATCACCCAATAAAATAGGTATTGCAGGTGTTTTCTACTAAGATATGACTTGGCAAACCGGTTGAATTTCAATGAGCGAATCGAGTTTTAACTAATGATTATTGGATGCTATTGCGAGTTTCATTCCTATCTGAAATAGATTATTTTGAAATGAGATTTGTTTCAGTGGATGCTTCTGAAAGTTCCCATTCTTATTTTGTCTGGGAGCAGAAACAGCCATTAGATATTTTCACGCAAATCTAGTTGGTGGTACTGCTCCCCTGTTGGGAGCCTTTAGTTTAGAAGAATACGTTTACCTGTATTTGCTTGAAATTTGTAGGCACCTCTACCTTAAGTATTGGGGCTGAAATAAGAATAATTAAGTTTTGTACGTAAATCTCTGGTATCGCTTTTTCTGCTTCTGTGCCAACATAAGCAATATACCATACGATTTTCAAATATTATAAAATGGGAAATGATATTATTAAAAGTAATTTGATTAGAGACGAATTTATATTTTACAAGAGTTCCGTGCTCCTAAAAATTTGGAAACAATCCTTTAACCGCTTGAGGGGCTGTGGGATATATTATATCCCACCAATGATTAATGAATTATTGCGCCAGAAAAACGTTGTTAAATTTTACTTTTCTAACTTTTGTGGAAAAAAAAGGCCGTAAAATTGCTTTTCCTTATTTTGCAATAAAATTTTTTGAAGATTCCGGTGCGAATGCGACATCACAGAAACGCAATTACTTGCGCTTGAAAAGGTTAAGCTACGCATAAGTTCCCTTTATTTTTTTTTTATTTGAGGAAATTTTTTCATTTAACGATATTTTCTTACTCATATATTGTTGATCTGACAGCAATTACCCACTCCTCTTCTTTAACTCTTCTTTAATAACTGATTTAAGAAGATAAAGATTTTTTTTTTTAATAAACATTGCTTCTATAAGGAAGAAAAATGCATATTATTACTTTTAAACAAAATGTCATGGATGATAAAATTACAAACATTTAAAATTTAGAGCTCATGTCAAAAAATATTAATGGAGCTTCCAGAATCTGAAAAATCACGTACAAAGTTTAAGAAGACATACTTTGAAATCTTATAAAAACTGAAGTTTAAAACGCTGAGGTTTTTTGTTCTTGACATACACGTTATAACATAAACGTTGAAAATAAAAAGGGATATTTTGTAGAACATTATTCACAAAGTTTAAAGTGAAAGAAAATATTTAAAACACAGTAAAAAGTAAATTCGTTCTTCTTAAAACGATAATAATAGTTAAAATATTTAACTAAAAGCAAGTTTAGTAATGTGAAAGCTATTGATTAATTATTTAAAACATGATGTGAAATATTTATACTAGTTATTAGGTTGGTTGGTTGGTTGTATTCATGACGGCCAATTATCTGCACTAGGGATATAGGCCCAGGGGGGAGTGCCCTTCGTGGGGGTCTTTCTAAGGGAACCTAACCCGTATTAACTCTTGGAAATCCAAGGTTCCAAGAAAACCTCGAAAACACCGAACGATTAGGCCGACGGGCGCGATTGGGTTCGAACCCAGCACCTCTCGTCTACCAGCTTCGAGAGCAGAACCTCTCAGCCACAGGTGGGGCGCTAGTTATTAGGATGAGCGAAGCGAATCCTGTACTAGGCTACACAAATTACATTTTGTCGTATACTTTACAAAAAAACTATTCAGTATTTTGACTTGAAATTAAATATAAAAATAAATTATGATCTGTAGATTTGCACAATATTATTATTTTTTTTTTTACGGAATAACCTTAAAAAGTTTATTATTTTATTTAATTTATTTTACATGTTTTTCCATTACGGACGCATTTTTGCAAATAAAAAATGAAAACGTATATTTTTAGAAGAAAAAATAAATCATGGAGTTAGTCTTTATATATAGAATCATGATTAATTAAATAGTTTCACGATTTCTTTTATGAAATTTTTAAAATAACCTTTTTTATAAAAATTATAGCATATTTTTAATGAATTAAAATTTGTGAAAATTCAGTTATTTACATTCAAGTATTATTTTCAATTATATTCAAGTATTGTATTCAATTACTTCAAGTATTATATTCAATTATTTCAAGTATTTTTCAGTGTTAAGAATTCCAATACACAATTTATTCTTATTATGTGAAATCATTTACGCAGACGATACTTACGCATTTTAAAAGAATTATATTATGATTTTTTTTGTAAAGTGGCAACCAAAGAATTGTAAACAAATAAAATTAGTCGTTAAATTCGTTATATCATAAATAAAAAATTCCGAGGAAATTCTTAGTTATTTGGCTGAATTTACATTTCTAAAATTAGAATGCGCCAAAACATAAAATAACGTTTTTGCTTAATAAAGATGCAAAAATAATATAAAAAATAATGTTACTTTCAAATATTTATCTTATTAAATAATGCTTCGCGAATCCAAACTTAGCATGGCTTTTGCTAGTGTTTAAGAGATATTTTGTTTATGTTACAATTTTTACTTTACTTAAAATTCAATTGAATTTAACCAATTGAGATTGCTTGTTCGTTTAACCCTTTCACAACTGTTAGAGTCCTAGTACGTCCTAGATACGTCCTAGTGAACTATTTTTTTTTATTCCAAACATTTTTTCAATAGTAATATCTTCCATAAACTTTTTCTGTTAGAGGAATTTTGGGATTTATACCGCACATTTTTTTGAATTTGTGTATAAAGTCCAATGGTGGACATAAAATAAAAAAAATCTTGCTGTGCTATTTAATGTTAAATATACAACGCGTGTACTGCGACAAAAAAATTCAAAACAAATAATTAATATTTTTTAAAAAAATTTTTCTAAAACATTACACTGCGGTGCGTCACCCGTACATTCAGGCTGAGACGCCGCACTTGTAATAAGAAAGAATGAAATTAATTGTTGTAATTTCAACTAATTGTAATAAGAAAGAATGAAAAAAATATTCATATCTCGACTATAATTAACGATGTAATAACAAAATGAAACTAAATGAGTACAATGAAACGTATTAGTAGATTCAAATTAATAATTGTTTGCCTACTTTCACTATTAATATTATCGACTTATTTTTTTACATTAAATTTTAATTGTTATTTCAGCAACAACGTAACATCAGTGTATTTGAGAGGGAAAAGAAAAAAAAGCAAAACTGTGTTTACATAATTTATTTGTTAGCCCTTTTTGGACCGGTGGCTTTTACACAAATGTTTATTCGGTTGGCACCACATTTATAAAAGAAGTTACCTTTACTTATATAATCATGAAAATGATCTAATTAAAGGAAGAAAATATTACTTTTCTTTTTTACTGGTGCCAGAAAAAATTTTTGTATGCTCTTTATGAAGGTGCTTATATGCGCATATAGTCCCGAATTGGTTAAGAGACCTGCTTTTTCGACTACAATCTACAGAAAAAGTACAGTCTTTATGTAATTACATTTGACACATGAAGCAACGAAGCTAATTGCACTTCCTCTCTTTTGGAGTAGTTTTTCAAACAATGTCTGCGTTACGCGTAATCCCATTTTTCATTATTATCATCTTGACTTGCATCATTCTTGCCCTTCTTACATTTAATTTTTCCCTTTTTCTCCTTTGGCTTTAGTAAACTTGATAACATGCCTAACATGGTTAGTTTGTGCAAAAAGAAAAGGAAAAGTTGATAACACTTAATCATCCCGTACAAAAAGAAACTGCGGCATGTATACCGGAATTGCAGTGCGGCATGTATCCCATTTTGCATGGTACAGACGTCGGTCAACACAGTTACCTGCCATCGCTAAGGGGGATGGCGTAACCATACGCACAGTACTCTATATAAAACCTACACTTTGTTTTGACTTCGAAATCATGCATGCATTTAGTAATTGGTGTATGAAAAGTATTTAAACATAACGTGTTTAAAAGTTTTTACAGTGAAATCATGCACTTACGTCAGAATAAGGACTGTACTTCTACAAGTACACGTCAAGATGGGACTCACGCTATACACTGTTTAAAATAATCTCATTGCGCACCTATACTGTGCGTTTGGCGACCATCTATCGATAATTACAAGAAATACAAGGAGTGCGCATCTATCCTGGATGCGGCGACTCTCCCGGTGTTACCCTATATTTTCAAGAGAAATCGACCACAAAGAAAAATATTTGTTAATTGTGATAAAATTTAATTTAAAAATAATCGCCAGTCCTGGGCCGTATTCAAAAAGTTAATTTTCATATGAGTATATTTAAATTCATATAGTATCGAAATAAACAAAGAAATATTTAAAAAGCTTTTCAGCGCTAATTTTACTCTCAGTCTAATGCATTTTTTAATCACATTTTGAGCGGAGATCTGAATAAGCGAGTTTCACCATTGACTGACTGTCCCGATGTTACCGCAGGCATCACTAATAATTGCCGTAACTGTCCGTATGCATCTTTGCTCCTGCTATTGATTATATTTACGCCAGTTCTGGGTCGTATTCGAAAGGTTAATTTTCATATAATTTCATTTAAATTCATATAATATCGAAATAAACAAAGGAATATTTTAAAAGCTTCTCAACGCTAATTTTACCCCTAATCTAACCCATTTTCAGTGACATTTTTTATGAGCAGGTGTTGCATCTGTAAAAGAGAGTTTATTCATTCACTGACTCTGTCTATGGCAGAGCGAGCAGAGCATCACTGATAAATGCCACGTCTGTCGGAATCCATCTTTACTCCGGCTGCTGATTATGTTCACGATACGTGAATTGTTATGCTCTATAGCTCGGATGTTATATGTATACAGGGCGTTTGAAAAGTTCGGGGCGAAAGTAAAATGCGATTATTGCCGAAACGTCAGTGAAGGCTTACTGTGGAGACACGAAAAGTTTTGGTTTCTGTTAGTCTGTCTGTCTGTTCCGCGATAACTGCCGTAAAAAGCATCCGATTATCTTAAAATTAAGGATGCATGTTGGTGAAATCCCCGGATTTAGCTGTATAGTTTTTGGTTAAATTTGGTTCATTCGTTCGGAATATATAGAACATTTTATTTTGCGACTTAATGCTTTCCTATAGCAATTCAGACGATTTCTCCATTTTTATTTGTTGAAAAGAAATGGCTCATATGATTGAAGGATTTAAATTCTAAATTAAGGATGATGAAATTTCCTAATTATAACCATACATTATTCATATTAGTTTGAAATTTTGTGTATACATTTGTCAGAGTTTTTAAATTCGGTGTATAACTTTTATGGAGGGATTTTATATATCTGTTTCATAATATAAAATATTTTTTTTAATATAAATTTTCTTTTTAAGCACATATTTAATTGTTTTTATTGTCTTTTAACTGTTACCTAGCAGCGAACTACACCTAAAACTAGTAAATCTGCAGATCAGGAGCCTCAACGTCATCTTTGCAAGTCATTGTTTTTTAACACTCATTGCATAATATTCAACTTCCTACAAATCGCTTTTTAAAGTTTTCAAATTACATAAATATTTATGAGCATACAAGATACTTCGTAAAGTTTCAGAAATTTAAAGTGTTAAACAAGTGGTTGTACATTGATGTTCTGAAATTCTGATGAGCTACTTATTCTGGTAACTTTTTAAATCAAAAATTGCATTTCTTCAGTGGGGCTCTGCCCCCCTGAACCCCACGTAGTCTATTTAAATTTACATTCGTATATTTTTATTGATTGTGCGGATCTAGTATATCTTAGGTTTTTTTTTACGCTGTGATTTATAAGGATAAGCATAAGTTTTTTTTTTATAAATTAATAAAATTTAAATTTAAAATAAAATATTCATGTTAACCGTACACAGACAATAAATCTTGAAGTGACGCCAAAAATGTAACACTAAAATCCGCTACATTCGGCACAACACAACGACGTGCTTAAAAAGAAGAAAAAAAAAAACGGATGAAATCAAAGAATTTGGTCCCTGTTCCACTTGCTTGTTTTGTTTGGGCCGAATGAGGGCATTTAAATCTGAGCGATAACGCACATCGTATTGCAAACTGTTTTTACGGCATACTACATCTCCATCTATCTCTTTCCTCCGTGAATAATAGTTAATTCTATTTTACCCAAGATCTTTTTATTCCAGCATCTTTGTTTTCGATAAATGACGTCTAATTCACCTGCTATGTGTACTTACTCAAAACTTTTCATCTTGTTATATTAAGAAATACTCGAGAGTTTTCTTTTTATTTCCAATATGCCGCCATATTAATTTTTCTATTCTTAATTTTATTTTTCATTTTCCTGTTTCACGACAAAACATTTCAATTGAAAATTGTTTAAAAGAAATTATTATTCCGGGTTTTGATTTTCTTGGCAACAATTAAAGAAATATTGGTAAATGTTATGGGAAAATGTTACGTTATTCTCTATGAAAATAATGAACTTTTGTATTTTTAAGCAAAATATTTCAATAAAATAAATAAAATAAATGAAAGATTGCCTATTTTTATTTCTGGGCTAAAATCCTTCTATATGCAAAGATACAAATGCATTAATTCATCTGTTTTGACGTTGGCTTTACTCAAGCATTATACACGCAATTATACTAATATTATTAGGACCAAATACATTGCTAGGCAACAGAGAAAGAAAAGGAAAAAAATAAAATATGCATTACGTCAAATTGATAAAACAAAATCCTTTATGTTATTGGAAAACATGCATAAAATTCCCCCCAATATTATAAACCTAATTAAAAAAATCTCGCAAATATATTGACATATTTTATTGGAATAATTTAATAATGTTATTTAAAAATTTCAGCATCAAAAATTTACCATTTAAATCCATTTTTCATGTGAGCCATTTCTTTCAACAAATGAAAATCTGAAAATCGTCTGACTTGCCATAGAAAAGCTTTATAGAGCAAAATAAAATGTTCCATATTTCCCGAACGAATGAACCAAATTTAACCAAAAACTATACAGCTAAGTCCGGGTACCTCATCAACATGCCCAGTGAATTTCAAGCCGATCGGATGTTTTTTGCGGCAGTTATCGCGGAACAGACAGACAGACTAGCAGAAAACAAAACTTTTCGTGTCTCCACAGTAAGCCTTCACTGACGTTTCGGCAAATATCGTAAATGTGAAAGTATGTGTAATTGTTTGAAATTAAATCAAAGTCAAAAGGGACGAATTAATGCCTTTGTGTCTTTACATATAGATGGAATTTACCACAGAAATAAAGAAAGACTATGTTCTATTTATTTTGTTCAAATATTTTTCTTTTAAATTAAAAAGTTCATTATTTTCATAAGGGATAAATCGACATTTTGCTATAAAATTTAACAATCTTTTTTTTTTTTTTTTTTTTTTTTTTTTTTTTTTTTTTTTTTTGCCGTTACCACAAACATTCAATCCCGGAATAAAAATTTATCCTAAACAGTTAATTTTGATTTGAAACATTTTTATGTGCGAGAGGAAAATGAAATGAAAAATAGACATGAATACGCCTTCATATTAGAAATAAAGTGAAAATACGAAAAGAAGGTGAATTTGATCTCATATATCAAAAATAAAACGAAAACGCTTTGAGGTTGAAATAAAAGGGGCTTGTGTTATGATATTAATTCTTATTATTAAAAAAAATGTTACTAATATCTCGTGGTTTATCGTCTGCACACAGCTAACAGAAATGTTAATTCTTAATCGAAAATTCCAATGAGAAAAAAAAAAAAAACTTTTGAAAAGCAAATATATAGTAAATATGAAAATTATGCACCGCAAAATTATCGCTGTCGAAAATGACGTCATTGTAACGGGAAATAAATATTTTCATCCTTAAAAACCAAGCATTAACTATACCTAAGGAAGACCTAAGTTGTCAATGGTGATTATACTAGAGAGGAGTGTAAGTCCGCGACAATAAATAGCTCTGTACTGAATATGAAAGAAATGGCATATTAAATCTCTTTTTTTTCTTCATTTTCACAGGAAAAATGATTGACTCATTAATCGAAATCGATTGAGCTTAGCATATATTCATTTTTATGATAAATATCTAACAATAATCAAGGAAATGTATTTATTCGCAAGAAAGGTTTTTGGCAAGTACTTGGCGCGGTGCTCGCAAATCACTAGCAACCTTAGACCCCCAACAGAGCTGTGCGGGGTGATGGTCAATAGATATTGCCTCTTCTTATTATCAGAGAATGTAGATTTTTGATGTCCAATCAAAAGTTTCCTTTTTTAAGCTATTACGTTTAGAGAAAAATTTTCGGTGGATTCGAATTTTTCGAAAAATTTAACCCCAAGTACATACCCAACATATGGATGAAACATTTAAAATAACAAAGAAAATTTTCTTTTGCAAATTAAAACGAATAAAAGAAGCTCTTTATTGTAAGGCTGTTCTCAAAAAAATTATCTTTCCCCACTCAAGAACAGGAAACTTTATATTTTAAGGCTCTTTTTTAAATGTAAAAACAGGATACTTGCAGGCATGATATTTGAAGGGATTTGAAATCTAACAGTTTTTCTTAGTTTCCGGTAAATTAATTACAAGCAATTGTTCCTTGTTGTCTAAGAATGGATTTTTATTTATTTATCTAATTTACTGGACAATCGCGTTGGATAGAAAATTTTGGTGGATTAGACAATTTCACCTCAAATAAATATGAAGCATATGGAAAGAATATGTAAAATAACAAGAACTTTCCTTTTGTGTGAATTAAAACAAACCTCTCTTTTTTTTTTTTTTTTTTTTTTTTTTTTTTTTTAATGCGGACAGGAGTTTAAACTATTCTTATTTTACTTAGAATTGATCAGAAGTTAAATTAATTTGTCTTTTAAACAATGATATAAATTCAATATTTTAACAGTATTTTAGACACAAAAACAAGAAAAAATTCACCAGTTATTCATAATGCATACTATATTTTTATACATAAATGTAAGTTAATTTGATTGTAAGTTAAATTATAATTTAATTTGACATAAATCAATTAACTGGAAACGAAATTGAAAAATATCTAAATATATTGGATTAGTTTAAAACAATTTCTTCAATGCTACTAAAAATGTGCATTTGTTTGTAAACACTGTGAGAAAAATATTGTGAGTAAAGTGTTGTACGAACACTGTGAGAGGGTGTGTATGTGTGTTTCCTTCTATTTTAATAGATAAGTTTGAAAAAAGTGATATTATAATAATTTTTAGGATGAAATTTATATTGAATATGAAATTGGAATAAAATTTGTAAGGATATAATTAGATTATTTTCAAATTTTTCTTTTGTTTTAAACATAAAAATTGAATGCTAAATAATAAGAATTTTATCTTTATTTAAAATGTTAACATATATATCAATAAAATTTTTATTCGGCTTCATAATAAAACACTGCACAGCTTTTGAATTTTAGCATTCATTACTATGAGTTTATTACACCGGTAGATTTATTTATTGTTATTATTGTAATGAAAGCTTTCAAATCTGGGACTAAATAATAATTGATTTAGAAAAGGAAAGCTAAAAATATTAATTCCTGTTTTCTTTTATGATTTCTCGAAGAAGATTTCTATTACAAACAAATCAGCGAAGACCATTTATTTTTATTATAAAAATAAGGGGGAAAACAATTTTTATTTTATACACGTTTCATGTGATTTACAATAAATTCTATATTGAATGTATTAAAGAAAACTGTTTAATTTAATATGATATAGCTTCTTGCTAGCTAATTTTATATGATATGATTTTTGTTCGCGCACTTTTAAAATAAAATGTCCTGTCCTTTTTTTTCTGGTTGGGTGGGAGGGTGTCTGAACTAAAACACAATTTTCTCTTATAAATTAGTTCTTTCTGAATATTTTTGTACATTAAATCATCGTTAATTTTATATCTTCGCGAAAAAAAGCTGAAAATAGCATTATAAATGACTAAAACTTCAAAAATTGCAGGATAAAAAAATTTCTATATTGGAAAAAAATAGGATTCCAGGGGTCGATGCAGGTTTTTATTCTTGGGGCCCATTTTGTGAAAAGTAAAATTTATTTTTGCGAATTTTATAATATTTTTGTGAAAAATACCATTTTGTAATGAAAGTTGAAATCCAGTTACTCAAATTCGAACCAAGAATTTATTAACAAAAACTTCTTTAAATCCCCTTGCTAAAGTTTTTGTTTTCGTGACCCGGTTTTATTTACAAATAACATAATTTAAAACAGTTTTTATGAAAAAGATAGTTACGAAAGGGGCCTGGCCTATTTTATTAAAAGGAATTTTGTGAAGGGGCCTGTTTTATTAAATTCATTTTTGTGAAGAGGCCCATTTTATTAAATTCATTTTTGTGAAGAGGCCCAGTTTATTAAATTTATTTTTGTGAAGGGGCCCATTTTATTAAATTTATTTTTGTGAAGGGGCCCATTTTATTAAATAGATTTTTGTGAAAGGTCCCTAAATTGGCCCCAAATTTTGCCTGGATCGAACCCTAGGCTCAATTTGCGAATGTTGAGAAATCGTCGCGCAACACCCCCCCCCCCCCCCCAAAAAAAAAAAAAAAAAAAAAAAAAACACCACAAAAATTGCTGTACGCGAATTCCAAATAAACTTCATTGAAAAAAGGATAAAATTTATTGTATTGGACTAAAAGTTAACAATTGGATGTATTTTTAATAATGTAGAAAATCGCCGCGAAAAACAAAAACAAAAAAGAAACATTAAATCGCATAAGAATCGCTAAAAATTCAGAAATCACCGATGACAAAATTTAGTACATTAGGCTAAAACAATGGAACCGAAATTCTTTTAGGAATACGGAACAATCTGCGTGGAACATGAAAAAACAAAAGAATTGGTAACATGACCTCGCTCAAATTTATTCCCCCAAACAACGATAAACAGCCAAATCCGGCGATCCTACAACGCCAAAGTTAGTAAAAAGGCTGGCGTAGCATAGTACCCATTGACTAGTTAAACGTGCCCCAACTTTAGATTGCCTGAAAAAATGTTTTTTGACGGGTGTTACTTCTTAATGCCGCCTCATTTCAGAAAATATGAATTAAAATTATTTTATTTTTAAAGGAAATTACATTTTTATTCATAAAACCTAAACGTTTAATATAATTGCGTCAATGTAAATCATTTTCTGTGTTACCAGTATTGAAAAATAAGGCTCGGAAGTGTAAAAAGAAATCTAAGATTTGCGCTAACCATTAGCGCAATCAATAAAAAGTTACGTATGTAAATTAATAAGACCACGAGGGGTTCAGGGAACGGAGCCCCCCTGAAGAAATCTACTTTATTATTTAAAAAATATACCAGAATTAACAGCTCATGAAAAATTCGAAATATCCTTCCATAACGTTTTTAATTTAATGCTTCTAATGTCTGAAAACTTCGTATTTATTATTCTTATAAATAATTGCCGAAACGTTAGTGAAGGCTTACTGTGGAGACACGAAAAGTTTTGGTTTCCGTTAGTCTGTCTGTCTTTTCCGCGATAACTGCCGTAAAAAGCATCCGATTATCTTAAAATTAAGAATGCATGTTGGTGAAATCCCCGGAATTAGCTGTATAGTTTTTGGTTAAATTTGGTTCATTCGTTCGGAATATATAGAACATTTTATTTTGCGACTTAATGCTTTCCTATAGCAATTCAGACGATTTTTCCATTTTTATTTGTTGAAAAGAAATGGCTCATATGATTAAAGGATGTAAATGCTAAATTAAGGATGATGAAATTTCCTAATTAGAACCATACATTATTCATAGCAGTTTGAAATTTTGTGAATACATTTGTCAGAGTTTTTAAATTCGGTGTATAATTTTTATGGAGGTATTTCATATATGTGTTTCAATAATATAAAATATTTTTTTTAATATAAATTTTCTTTTTAAGCACATATTTAATTGTTTTTATTATCTTTTAACTGTTACCTAGCAGCGAACTACACCTAAAAATATCGTAAATGTGAAAGTATGTGTAATTGTTTGAAGTTAAATCAAAGTCAAAAGGGACGAATTAATGCCTTTGTGTCTTTACATATAGATGGAATTTACCACAGAAATAAAGAAAGACTATGTTCTATTTATTTTGTTCAAATATTTTTCTTTTAAATTAAAAAGTTCATTATTTTCATAAGGAATAAATCGACATTTTGCTATGAAATTTAACAATCATTTTACTTTTTTTTGCCGTTGCCACGAAAATTCAATCCCGGAATAAAAATGTATCCTAAACAGTTAATTTTGATTTGAAAGATTTTTATGTGCGAGAGGAAAATGAAATAAAAAATAGACATGAATACGCCTTCATATTAGAAATAAAGTGAAAATACGAAAAGAAGGTGAATTTGATCTCATATATCAAAAATAAAACGAATACGCTTTGAGGTTGAAATAAAAGGGGCTTGTGTTATGATATTAATTCTTATTATTAAAAAAAAAATGTTACTAATATCTCATGGTTTATCGTCTGCACACAGCTAACAGAAATGTTAATTCTTAATCGAAAATTCCAATGAGGAAAAAAAAAACTTTTGAAGAGCAAATATATAGTAAATATCAAAATTATGCACCGCAAAATTATCGCTGTCGAAAATGACGTCATTGTATCGGGAAATAGATATTTTCATCCTTAAAACCAAGCATTAACTAGATTGCCTGAAAAAATGTTTTTTGACGGGTGTTACTTCTTAATGCCGCCTCATTTCAGAAAATATGAATGAAAATTATTTTATTTTTAAAGGAAATTACATTTTCATTCATAAAACCTAAGCGTTTAATATAATTGCGTCAATGTAAATCATTTTCTGTGTTAGCAGTATTGAAAAATAAGGCTCGTGAGTGTAAAAAGAAATCTAAGATTTGCGCCAACCATTAGCGCAATCAATAAAAAGTTACGTATGTAAATTAATAAGACCACGGGGGGTTCAGGGGGCGGAGCCCCCCTGACGAAATCTACTTTATTATTTAAAAAATATACCAGAATTAACAGCTCATGAAAATTTCGAAATATCCTTCTATAACGTTTTTAATTTAATGCTTCTAATGTCTGAAAACTTCGTATTTTTTATTCTTATAAATAATTACATAATTTGAAAACTTTAAATTGCGGTTTGCAGGAAACTGAATATTACCAAAGTGAGTCTAAAAACAATGACTTGCAGAGCTGACGTTGAGGCTCCTGATCTGCAGATTTACTAGTATATTTATATATGGGTCGGAAATACATGCGGTTTGCAGATAAATGTTCAGCATAGTGCGGGATTTTGTATGACAGAAGAAAAAGTTCAAAATCTCAGCAATAGAGCTACTGCTGGTAATTCCATGGGATAATTCCATATTACTCACACAACGCAAGATTTGGATACAAAAGAGTGTACATGCAGTATTCCCCAAAAATTTTCTTTTGTGGCTCAGAACAAGAGAGACCAGCGATTACATATTAGGGTGGGCCGAAAAATATTTTTTTCGATTTTCGATGATGGGTAGTGCGGAAAAGATGCCACTGGTGGCACTAAGTTCACACAAAAAATTTGAGATTTTTCGAATAATTCCTTCATTTGCCGCAAATGGCTTGAAGTTTTGCTCAAATACTGATTTTTGAACATTTTAGCAAAAAATTTAAATAACGTTAAATTTAAGTTATTTTACTTGAATTCACTTGGAATGTCATGTTTAGTGTACGAAATGTTTAAATAAGCTCTGATTATGTATTATTTAGTAGTTATGTGCATTTTGAATTACGTGACTTTTACGGCTTTTTCGCGTATAAGTGAGCAAAAATTGGAGGAATTGCGACAGCAGGGATATGGATCTCGTCATCGATAAAGACTTGGGTAAGGAGGCAGAAGAAGAACCTTGAAAAGAAGATACAGAAGGAAGAAGATATTGGAGGAAGAAAAATTACAAGCATCTTTTTGATAGTAGAAAAAATGAAGCGATCATCAAGAGAAAAAAAAGGGGACTAGCAGCACCGTCGACAGAAGGACGAAACAAATATCATCATGCTGTCTGAACGTGGTTCGAAATATTTGCGTCACTTTACACCACCTTCTGGTCACTGCGGAGAAATAGCAAAATCATTGTATTATTTTCTTAGCCAGAATAAAGTTTGCTTTGGAAAAAATCAAGGAGAGAACTGAAACATTTGATATGTATTCTTCATACGAACGAGCTTCCTCTCTCACAGCGACATCAACTGTCGTATTATAAACTACATGGTAGAACCACATGACGTAAGATCTTTTCCAACTGAAACGGAGCTAGATTAATCGAGTACTCAAATGTTCAGCATTTTGCATTTCTGATGTCCATGAAACAGGAATATGCTCGTACATTTCGTGGACAGGTACATTTTCGCATGCCATTAGTGATATGTGCTTCATATTTCTCCCGACGGTGCCGCTTCAGTGGCGTAGCCAAGGGGGGGGGGACAGGGGGTCTCGACCCCCCCCCCCCCCGAAAGTAGACCTGGTTTACTGAATCATGGATACCTGCTAAGACAGAATCACAAAGGATGTATAAAAATTCCGCTTTAGAGAGGTGTTCGTCTTAGAAGGTATAATTCAAAGATATGTCTTTCTTCGGGACTATGAACTTTTCCGTTTTAGGAAGGTTTCCGTTATAAATACTTTCCGTTTTCACAGTATCCCTTAAAACTGCTAAAACGTACGCACTTCCCAAACTTTTTTCTTTCAAGTACCCCTTTCTTAGGTTTTTCATTTCGGAGTACCCCCCTTTCTCATAAACACGCCCCCTCCCCCCTTTACTCAAGGAGATAACGTAAACATGCTTATTTTCATTAGTAATCTTCTTATCACAACCATATAATAAATCGATGCAAATTACATTGATATTCCTAACATTTTTGCGACTTCCGCCATTACCGATAATATTTTCACATACACCCAGCAGACCCGTCACGTACCCCCAGGGGTACGCTACCCCAGGTTGGAAATCGCTGCTATAACACAACCTCTGAAGAGCATAAATCTATGTGAAGATCACCTATCTCAAAGGAAAACAATTCAAGGTTCGACGAAAACAACACTATGTATTTGTGCTTGCTAACGTTTGAAACCTATCTGAAATGAAACTTGTTCCAATTATGAATCCTTCTTGGCAGGTTTTCTAAAAACACGGAATCCTCTCATAAACAAAAATATTTTATTGTCCCGAGACGAAAGGATAACTATGCAAGTATACCTGCTATTCCGTTTACACAAATTTACTGTAACTAGATTAAACGTAAAACTTCCTTATCTTGGACTTCGATGGGGTTCTGTTGTCGACACTTTTGGGAAAGAACGAGTTTATACGAACGCAATAACGGTACATTGGTTGAGTTTCGTGACCCTTGCCTTTGTTCACTTTATAGCGGACAATATTAACAATTACTTTAAATCTGCTGCCTGCAATTAATAAAAGTAACTTTAATTTTTGGACTGGTTATTTGTTACCACTTTCAAAATATACTGGCGAGAAAAATTAATATAATAACCATAAAAAGGTGCTTTATGTTAATTCTATTAAGGGAACTTCCAGAAAGGTAACTCAATGTCAACGTTATCACGAAGTCCAATGGGATTAACATTCGCTACAGAAATATATGCAAATTTTTTCAGCCTCAGCCCGTTCTTTCGGTTCACGTGTGAAAAGGAGCGCACGTGGGTAATTTGAAGTCTATTTTTAAGGATTGTACGTGTAATTAGGTAAAACTTTAACTTCTAGTAAGTGGAATATGTTGTCCAGAAGATATTTGACCGATTTTGAGAAAATGCGTGCGATAGGAAGAATGGAAGCAGGACAGACACTCTTAGGGTTCTGTAAAGACTTAAAAATAGCCAAAAGCGTCATGTCAAGAATCCGGAAACGGTTTAAAGACACTTGTATAATGTCCACAAACAACCAGGTCAAGGTAGAAAACGCACCACAATAGGCTCTCAGGACTATAATTTGCCAACGATTGCTAAAAGAAATAGGCAATTGACGTCAATTCAGATTGTAGGGATTTTGCTGCAGCAACAAGAACTCGACTATCCTGGTTTACTGTGAGTGACAGGCTGCATGCAAGGAAACCCATGATTTGTGTCTCACTAACTCCGGTAGCGAAATGCGCCCGGTTAAAGTGGTGCAGAGATCATCGTCATTGGAGTACCATGGACTGGAGCCGAGTTCTCTTTACCGATGAATCCCGATTTTGTTGAGAGAGTTACAGCAGATGTGTTACCATATGGAGGGAGAAAATCACACGCAATAAGGCTGAAACATCCGTGAAAGGCATCGATACAAAGGTCGTGGAATCATGGTATGGAGGGACATCATTTTGAATGGCCGCAGTGACCGACATATTTTTACCAGTGCAACTGTGAATGCTGAAATATACAGAGATGAAGTTCTTGATCATCCTGTCAAGTTGTTTAAGGGTGCAATCGGAATATTCGGAATTTTATGATTATTAATGGTTTAGAATGAAGCTACCACCTTCCACGGAACTCCTAAGTGTCCCTCCCAGAGCTGCATAAATCCGACTCGTCCGAAGCTTGCTGCTGAACTTGGAGAAAGTTCTAAAACAGTTTCGAACCATCTAAAATAAAATGGCTGAGAAGTACAAAAACAGAAATCACCATGAGCCATTTTTACACATTCTAATACTTCCAAAAAAGTGCTAATCTATCACAAATAAACTTATTACAAAAATTTAACTTCCTTAAAGACGACCAGATATCGGAAGCAACTATTAGATCGAATATGGTGTCAAAAGGGGCGAGACATGAAACATGGAAACCCAAAAGATTATGGCTGAATAAGACAATTGTAACAAAACTGCTTTTTCCAGCCCGAACTATATTTGATGTGTTTGCTTCTTAAATTACTAGTTTCTGTAGCTGAAAATGCAAGATATTTTTCTTAAAGTTAAAACCTTCCCACATAGAATTTTTAGTTTGCAGAAAATTTGCAACAGTCTTGCTTTGAAAACCTGCGAAGTTGCAGTAAGCTCAGCATGTAAAGACTGAAAGTTCATAACAAGACTGCAGCAAGATAACACAAACGCCGAAGTCACCACACTTTGAACTTGCAGCTAACTTGTCGTGCAAGTTAAATTCATAACTGTATCAAATTTATTGCAAACTAACGACAAAGAAGTAGTCAAAAATATTGCAAACTTACTGCAAAGTAGTAATCTTTCCATGTCCACTATAAGTTTAATCCCTTCGAAGGGGTCCATAGAGCTGATGAAGTCTATTGATGCGAAAGCGCCGTCAGAAGGTGCATGCAACGGTTTTATCACCGTAAACAAATTTAGGTAATATTTGTACTTTTCATTTCGAGCATTTTTTGGTATTTAATAAGTATAGCGTTTAGAAAAAGGGGTGCCTACGGAATAAAATTTCTGCGTATGTGATGATTGTCTATTATCCCAACAGATTAATTTTTTGCTTTTGTCACTTTCGTTCGTAAAGACAGTCTTGCATCAGTTTCAGAACAAACTACTCATGCAAGTGGGTGATGGTATACCTTGCGGGAGATTTGCTGCGAATTTCTCAATTCAAATTTGTCACGGCAAGATAATATCAGAAAAAATCAAACTTGCTGCTAATGGATTAAGTAAAATAATGCTATAAAAAGTGATAAAATATCTTTATTAAGATTGACAATCGTTTCGTCGCACCAACGGCGACATTTTCAAAATCATTCACGATAGAAAATATTTTCACATAATTTAAGAACAATAAATATAGTAAACAATGTCACGAGACATGATGCATAATGAAAAACATTGCAAGCATAAAATTAAATTAGTTATTTGTGAGCGTGGATTAATTTTTATATAATTTAACAAAACAATAACATGGTAAACAATATCACGAGACAACATGCATAATGGAAAACATTGTAAAACATAAAATAAAAATAAAATTATCTTGGCTATTTGCGAGAGTGGATTAATTTTTACTATTGTTATTAAAATTACATAGCATCTCTTTCCAAATTTTAGGTAAAATTTTTTGCTGCTAATGTTCATGCTATCTGGGTTATCTCAAAAACTCCCATAGGCAGCGCGGCGTATCGCTTGAACGGCTCATGCATATGACACTTATGTGAAATCATTATCGAATATCTATTACAGCAAAAGTTCTTAATTCAATGGCAAGAAATTAAACATGGAAATTGCTGTTTTAAACTTAACCACTTGATCCTAACTTTATTGTAGGCAAATGTTATGTAATATGAAACTTGATTTAACCCATTCGCTGCCAAAACTATAAAGTAAGACTTTTCAAATTTTTTGTTAAAAGTCATTTGCTACCACAAATTCAGAAAGGTAAATTTCGCTTTACTAATACAGTGCCAATTCTGCCAATAAATGAGGCAAGTTTTTTAATTCTAAAATTGTGGTGACAAAGTAATTAATAAATTAAAGCCACGAGTATACTCGTAGATGACAGCTAATGGGTTAATTAAATTTAACTCTTCAGAATGCGCTCAGCTTTTTACATCATAGTGAATATTTTTCATTGGTAAATATTAATGTAACTTCAATGTATTATTAGTTGCAGTTATAGAGATTGGCCTTACATTTCTTATCCATGCTTTTTTTTTTAAATTAAGAAATTAAATAAGGATATACCTAAATTCTTAAAGTTACTCGAAATACTTCTATTATACATACACAGTCAAGACAAGATTGCAAGGGACTGGTAAAAAGCTCCATTTTAGACAGGCTTCCATAGAAAGAAGTGTGATTAATTATACTTCTAAGGTACACTACTTCAATAAGATCTATTGTTCGTTTCGCAGGGATTCTGAAACTCTTCCGTTCGAGACAGGATTCCGTTATAGAAAGATTCCGCTTTCACAGGCTTCACTATGTTTCACTAAAGAACGATGAAAATCCCCTTTCAGACAGGTTTTCAGCAAATTTAAATGTATCGCAATTCATATTAAGACCATGTAACGCTTCGGTTAAAGACAGGATTCTGTTATAGACAATTACTATTTTGACACGTTTTATTCTATTCATATGACATAAATATGTATATTTATATAAGTACACAAAACTTGTAAAAGTGGAACCTGCCTATAACGGAATTCTGTCTTAAACAGAAATGTTCCATAGTGCTACGGAAAAGAATACTATACAAATACACTTGATAACACGAAAACCTGTCTAATACGGAATTTTCCAGCAATATTTACGATTTCATCTTGACAGGTTTTATTATATATATAACCTGAAGGAAAAATTTTGGACCGCCACCGAAACGAAATCCTGGCTACGCCACTGTGCCGCTTGTTCCCTTTTTCTATGAAGATCGCGTTATTATTTCTACCATCAAAAGATATGGTTGTAACTTTTCATCCTCCAAGATATTGCTCTTCCTGTATCTTCTTTTCAAGTTTCTTTTTCTAACTCCTGACCAAGTCTTTATCGATGACGAGATCCTTATTCCTGGTTATCACAATTCCTGCATCCTGAAGCACAGATGAAGCTCTTAACGCAGTTTACCTGTATGATATACCAGCTGTAAATCCAGCGATATATCCTGTATATCCTGTTCAATAATCACATAAAAAATTCGCTAAAAATTCAAAAATCGCCGTACGAATTCCGAATAAACATTTTTGAAAAGAAAACAAAATTTACTATATTGGGTTAAAAGAAAGAACCCGTATTCTTTTCACTAATGTGGAAAAATTCCCTCAAAACTTAAAAAAGCGCTAAAAATTGCATAAAAAATTCAATAAATAAAATGTAATCAAAAAATCGAAAATCGGGCTTCGAGCTGAAAAACTTCATATATAAACGTACCTTTTTCCAAATTTTGTAGCTCTTACGTGCAGCGGTCTCTTCGGAACACCGTCGACACACTCACACATAAACTTCTTTCCTTATTATTATAGATTTAGCGCTGTATAGAGCTTTTGTAGACCCCACTCGCTTCCAGATGCCGAAATACTCATTGTTTACTGTGCGTATTTTTGCTTATGATTTTTTCTGCATCATCCTATGTGTTATTTTTCATGTCTACGTAAATTTAAAATAAAACACATAGTAACAAAGTGTGAACAGTAGATTTTTCTTCTACTAAAATAACAATTTTTGTCCAGTTAAAATATTTCATCTGATCTCGGATTATTAACTATCCAAATATTGCTTTTAAGACGGTCAACGGCACTACAGTCTACACAAAATATCTTTAGTATATTTCTTTTTATTGGCGAAATTGGATGAAGGAGAATTTTCATCTGTTACATCTGTTTACTAAATGATGTATATTTTAGAAATCTATGTAGTATATGTACAAATCTTTAGATTTTACACAGGGCTGCACATAAGAAATTTTATTATTTTCAGAATTTCAACCGTAATTGCTGTCATTGAGTTTTGAAATGTGTTATGCGTTTTCGAAAATCATCTTTAACCATATTTTATTGTGAAATTTTTTGCAGTATTCTGAATGTGTTGGAAAGAGTTTTATCATGCTTGACGCATGATTTTTCGTTCTTGTTTTTAATTCAACTTGGTTTTTGTACGTAAAGATGTAATTTCGTAACTGGATTTTCACACAGTTCCGATTAGTCTACAATCATAAAAAGTATGTACACAGGTGAATTTTTGATGGCAATAAAACATTTTGATACTTTTAGGACCTAAGTATAATTTAATAAATTAATTTTAGGGTATATATATTCATTAGTCGGTGACAGGTGATAAATAGCAAAATATTCTGTAACCTTATAACTGTTTACAACACAAACAAGTTGGAAATTGCTCGTCAAACGTGGCAAATGAGGTGCGTTCGTACTATAACTAGTTTTATAATTATTTTTTGCACCCCATATTGTACTGAATGTATATTTTTTTGCGCTTCATAAGTGCATAGTCTGTAACATCATTAAAATGCACTTACAATAATTTTTTCCCCATTCCCCGTAATGTAACGGAAAACTTTTGACTGTCCCTGTAATTAAACTATACATTCGATTTTAATAAAATTTGAAATGGCTCGACAAAATTTTGCAGCAATTATACATTTAAAATTTCAGACCATTCGGAAGGCTGTAAAATCATTAAAATGCATTTGCAATAATTTTTTCCCATTGGCCATAATGTAACGGAAAACTTTTGGGTGTCCCTGTAATTAAACTATAGATCCGATTTTCATAAAATTGGAAATGGCTCGACAAAATTTTGCAGCAATTATATATTAAAAATTTCAGACCATTCGGAAGTCTGTAACATCATTAAAATTCACTTGCAATAATTTTTCCCATTGGCCGTAATGTAAAGAAAAACTTTTGACTGTCCCTGTAATTAAACTATACATCCGATTTTCATAAAATTGGAAATGGCTCGACAAAATTTTGCAGCAATTATATATTAAAAATTTCAGATCATTCGGTCGGGTAGTTTTTGCTCTGTTATATGCGGACGGACAGACAGACGGACTGAACGACGACTATAGGTGCTACGTATTTATATAATTACGAACGCACCTAAAAATCACTGGAGTTAATTATGTGCCAAGCCCATCTCGTCGAAAGGCCAACTGGGGCAAAACTGCAGCAACGAAATATTTTAATCGCTAAAAAGTAAAACATGCAAATAAAAAATAAACAGTATAATAATAAAAGAAATGTTCTTTTATCATTTAATAGTTTTAATATTAATTTAATTATTTTAATTAAATGCAAATAAAAAATAAACAGTATAATAATAAGAGAAATGTTCTTTTATCATTTAATAGTTTTAATATTAATTAAATTATCAATAAACGTTCAGAAGACTCTTTAGAAATCTTAAATAGATAGTTTGAATAATACGTTTTTCTTCATTGTCTGTTTATCTTTTTTGGTGTTTTATATTTTTTAATAAATACGTAAAATCGCGTTTTGAATCAAACTTAAATGAAAGCAGTGAATTTTCCATAATTGGGGCTTACGCCAAATTAATATAGTTTAAAGTAAATAATTTGTAATTTTATGAATTGCATCAACGAAGTTCGGATTGTCTTTTAAAGTGAACAATGAAAGCTCATCAAAGACATTTTTTTTTACATGACAAAAGTTTTTTTTAAAGAATTTCGCCTCTTCGGTTTAAAAACAAATTAATTTTTTTCACTTTTTCATTTGTATTAAGATATCGACGCTCTAAATTACGACAAAAAATTACTCAATAACATATTATTAGAATTTTTTGTTGTGATAAACAGTGTATCAGGTTCAATATTTAATTTAGTAATGTATATTAGATGGAACGATTTGGAAATTGTATTTCAAACGTGGCAAATGAGGTGCGTTTGTACTATATCTAGTTTTATAAATATTGAAATCTTGGTGCAATAGCTGTTGCACTCTTATGCAAAAATGCATGAATACAAAAATTTATTACAATTATACATATTAAATTCAGTAATACGGAAATATTATTACTCCATGTTAAATAGGACGTAATCACGATCGCAACCTAGAATCATTACCTATCATGGGATATGATTGATTTCCTTACAAATGATAGGGTTTAATAGAATGAAGAAAACGTTTATTAATATCTTTTTAAATTTTGATTCGATTTTCATAAAATTTTAAATGAATCGACAAAATTTTGCAACAATTATACATTTAAAATTCCAGACAATTCGGTTGTGTAGTTTTAGCGCAGTTATATGCGGACAGACGGACCAGACAACGACTACACTGTAAAAAAAAAAATAATGCCAGTTTTCCGGTAGGAATAGGAAAAATAGTTGCCCTTAACGTACCGGAATAATTTCCAACCCAGCTCGGAATAAAATCCGTAAAATCGGAATAAAATCCGTAAAATACCGTTTTATTGACTATTTCCTTATTTTTACGGATTTTATTCCGAGCTGCGTAGGAAATTATTCCGATACGATAAGGGCAACTATTTTTCCGATTCTTACTGGAAAACTGGCAGTATTTTTTTACAGTGTATAGTTGCTACGTACACGATTACGAACGCACTTAAAAACAAACACCATAAGCCTTTAAGTCCTGAAGAATT
The DNA here is from genome assembly GCA_963932465.1 of Maratus speciosus. NCBI lineage: Eukaryota > Metazoa > Arthropoda > Arachnida > Araneae > Salticidae > Maratus > Maratus speciosus. The sequence goes on along the minus strand of OZ010790.1, from coordinate 374,344,915 downwards.
TTGGTATAAATTAAAAGTCTCGGTGTTTAACCCTAATTCATATCATGTTTGACTGAAAAAAAAACATATTTAAAAAAATTTCCGATGTCAAGTTACGTCAAGGGAGGATTCACACAATTGTGTGTTGCTTGTTCGGGTTTAAAGCACACACACATACACACACACACACACAAATAAAATAAATAAAAGATGAAAATGTATTTTCTTTTTTCATAGGATCCCCTACACAAATGTGTAAGTCAGGTCTTAAAGGGTCTCTCAGGGTTATGTGTTCTTAATAAACTTAATGTATATATTTTTAGTGCAAAATATTTTTTTACCCATTTAAAATAATTTATGCATGAGAAGGTTAATTGCTAGTTTCTGTGATTAAATAAATGTTAACATTTATTGAATCCACTCTTTTCCTTCATATTTATGCATAATTGTGAACCTTAATTTTATATAAGTACAATCCATCAAGTCTAATCAATGTTGCATTGAAAAGAAGAAAAAAAAAGATATAGCATTTTTTTCATGTCTAAGTTTTTCTTCTCACTTAGAAAAATAGGTCATTAATTTTAATAAACAAAATTAATTATCAATGATTCTAAGTAAGTTTGTCGAAAGTCTTAAGTAGTATCATTCTTCACTGTGAGCTTTAAGTTGATTTAGTAAATTTCTCTAAAATTAATGATATTCATAGTAATTAATGATCACTGAACAGTAAATTACTTAAAGTTCGTTTTTCATTGTTTTGAACAGTGTTTAAAAAAGAAAAAAAGACTTTTGTTTATAAAATTTTAATCTCTGATTCTTAAAAAAATAAAACAAAACAAAAACAGAAAGAAATGAGAAGAAAAGATTTCGTGAATTTGCAAGGATAAATATTTTTTTAAGTTAATTTATTATATCTATGCTTAAAATTTTGGTAGTTTTAATAGCTGCTTTTTTTAATTAGTATTATAACTAGTTTTATAAATATTGAGATATTGGTGCAATAACTGTTGCACTTTTAAGCAAAAATGTAAAATTGCAATATATATTTCGATTCTTTTTATTAAATTCAGTTATACGGAAATAATATAACTCCATCTTATATATGACGCAACCACCTTGGCATCCTAGAATCATAGCTATCATGGATTTCATTGAATTAATTACGTAAGATAGGATTTAATAGAATAATCACCATGACAACCTAGAATCATTACCTATCATGGAATCATTACTTATCATTGAATTATTTACTAATGATAGTGTTTAATAGAATGAAGAAAACTTTTATTAATGTATTTTTAAGTTTTGATTCGATTTCCATATACTTTGAGCTGACTCAACAAAATTTTGCAACGATTATATATATTAAATTTCAAATCATTCGGCTGGGTAGTTTTTGCGCTTATATGCGGACAGGCGGACGAATCAGACAACGACTATAGGTGTTACGTATTTATATAATTATGAACGCACTTAAAAACAATCGCCTTATGTGTTCTTAATAAACTAAATGTATATATTTTGAGTGCAAACTATTTTTTTTTCATTTAAAATAATTTATGCATGAGAAGGTTAAATAGTAGTTTCTGTGATTAAACGAATGTTAACATTTATACGAAATCTACCATTTCCTTCATATTTATTGCATAAATGTGAATCTTAATTTTCTATAAGTACAATCCATCAAATCTAATCAATGTTGCATTGCAAAAAAAAAAAAAAAAAAAAAAAAAAAAAAAAATATATATATATATATATATATATATTAATAGCATTTATTTATATCTATTTTATTTATATCTATTTTCTTCTCACTTAGGAAAGTAAGCTATTAATTTTAATAAATAAAATTAATTATCAAGGATTCCAGTGAATTTGTCGAAAGTATTAAGTAGTATCATTATTCATTGTGATTTAGCATATTTTTCTAAAATTATATACTAAATTAATGATTACTGAATAGTAAGATAATTATAGTTTATTTTTTCATTGTTTTGTAATCTTCGATCTTTGAACTGTATTTAAAAAAAAAAAGACTTTAGTTTATAAAGTTTTAATCTCTGATTCTTAAAAAAAGAAAAGAAAAGAAAAAAAAACCAGAAAAAAAAAACAGAAAGAAAGGGGAAGAAAAGATTTCGTGAATTTGTAAATAACATGTTTTTCAAAGTTAATTTATCCATACTTAAAATTTTGGTAGTTTTACTAGAAGTTTTTAAAACTAGTTCAAAAACTTATTTATAAATATGGATATATTGGTCCAATAACTTTTGCACTTTTATGCAAAAATGCATGAATACAAAATTTATTTCGATTATATATATTAAATTCAGTAATACGGAAATAATATGACTCCATCTTATCTATGACACACCACAACAACCTATAGTTTTTACCTATCATGGAACATCAGTAAATTATTACGTATGATAGGATTTAATAGATTGAAGAAAACTTTTATTAATATCTTTTTAAGTTTTGATTCGATTTTCATAAAATTTGAAATGTCTCGACAAAATTCTGCAGAGATTATATATATTAAAATTTAAACCATTATGTTGTGTAGTTTTTGCTCTGTTATATGCGGAAAGACGACAGACAGACAGACGGACGGACCCGGCAACGATTATAGGTGCTGCGTATTTTTTATAATTACGAAAGCACCTTAAAACAATCGCTTTATGTGTTCTTAATAAACTTAATGTATATATTTTGAGTGAAAAATATTTTTTCACCCATTTAAAATAATTTAAGCATGCCAAGGTTAATTGGAAGTTTCTGTGATTAAATAAAGGTTAACATTTACTGAATCTGGCATTTCCTTCATATTTATACATATTTGTGAATCTTAATTTTCCACAAGTACAATCCATCAGGTCTAATCAATGTTGCATTGCAAAAGAAAAAAAAATGACAGCATTTTTTTCCATGATTAATTTTTTCTTCTCACTCAAAAAAGTAAGCCTTTAATTTTAATAAACAAAATTAATTATAAATGATTCCAGAAAGTTTGGCGTAATCCTCAAGTAGTATCATTATTCACTGTAAGATTTAAGTTGATTTAGTTAATTTTTCTAAAATTAATGACATTCATACTAATTAGTGATCACTGAATAGTAAAATCCTTATAGTCGTTTTTTCATTGTTTTGCAAACTTCCGACTTTGAGCAGTATTAAAAAAAATCTTTTCTTTATAAACTTTTAATCTCTGAATATATATATATATAAGAAAAGAAAACAGAAAGGGAAGAAAAGATTTCGTGATTTTGCAAGGATAAATATTTTTCAAAGTTAATTCATTATATCGATGCTTAAAATTTTGGTAGTTTTAGTTGATGTCTTTTTTAAAACTTAGTACTATAACTAGTTTTTATAAATATTGAGATCTTGGTGAAATAGCTGTTGCACTTTTATGCAAAAATGCACGATTACAATATATATTTCGATTATATTTATTAAATTCAGTTATACGGAAATAGTATAACTCCATCTTATATATGACGCAACTACCATGGCAACCTAGAATCATACCTATCATGGATATCATTGAATTAATTAGTAGAGATAGGACTTAATAGAGTAATCACCATGACAACCTAGAATCATTACCTATCATGGAATCATTACCTATCATTGAATTATTTACGAATGATAGGGTTTAATATAATGAAGAAAACTTTTATTAATATCTTTTTAAGTTTTCATTCGATTTCCATAAAATTTGAACTGACTCGACAAAATTTTGCAACGATTATATATATTAAATTTCAAATCATTCGGTTGGGTAGATTTTGCTCTTATATACGGACAGACGGACGAACCAGACAACGGCTATATGTGTTACGTATTTATATAATTATGAACGCACTTAAAAACAATCGCCTTATGTGTTCTTAGTAAACTAAATGTATATATTTTGAGTGCAAAATATTTTTTTCATTTAAAATAATTTATGCATGAGAAGGCTAATTGGTAGTTTCTGTGATTAAATAAATGTTAACATTTACGAAATCTACCATTTCCTCCATACTTATTGCATAATTGAGAATCTTAATTTTCTTTAAGTACAATCCATCAAATCTAATCAATGTTGCATTGCAAAAAAAAGTAATATCATTATTCATCGTTTTTTAGCTTATTTTGCTAAAATTACATACTAATTAATGATTATTGAATAGTAAAATAATTATTTTTTTTTCAGTGTTTTGTAATCTTCGATCTTTGAACTGTATTAAAAAAAAATACTTTAGTTTATAAAGTTTTAATCTCTGATTCTTAAAAAAAAAAAAAAAAAAAAAAAAAAAAAACAGTGGCACTCCGGGAGTGCCAATAGAAGTGAAAACTTCAACAATTACGTGTGTGTTTTTTTAATCGTCAGGAAATGTTTTATTGTGCAGGAAATACTTTTAAATGCAGTGTTTTTTTATTCATTATTATAAACTATTACTACCAAAATTATATTGCAATTTTCATAGTAATATAATTTAACTATAAATTACATATAAATAAACATTAATAATTTGTAATATATATTATTACATTAAATTATATTATTAAATTATACATGTACATATAAATAAACAAATTTTCGTACAAAAATTCTCGTATTGCACTTAAAGATTTATCCGGTGAAATATAAACGGCAACCATTACAATTCAATACTATCCAAATATTGAAATCCACACTCCAATTCAATACTATCCAAAAGTATTTTTATTAATGAATATAACACCCCAATTATATTACGCTTGGCGCGCTAGTGTCTATGTGCCAAAATGCTAGCATGTCGGTTACGTAACAGTGTCTCCAAATCAGTGGTTTTTCTCCATCTCAAAAAAAGCTCAACGCGCCTAAAGAAGTTTTCGAAAACTGATAATGTGTGTGTGTGTGTGTGTTCCTGTGTGAACGCCGGGAGAAAAAGTGAGTTTTAGCTTTGTTCTTCTTTTGTGGATTGAGCTGAAGAGAGAAAAGTTCTTGTCATTCACCGCTTGGCGCGCTAGTGTCTATGTGCCAAAATTATAGCATGTCGGTTACGTAACAGTGTCTCCAAATCAGTAGTATTTCTCCATCTCAAAAAAAGCTCAAATCGCCTAAAGAAGTTTTCACTTCAAAAAGAAAAAAAAAACACAAAAACCAGAAAGATTTCGTGAAGAAGAAAGGTTTCGGAAGAAAAGATTTCGTGAATTTGTAAATAACATGTTTTTCAAAGTTAATTTATCCATACTTAAAATTTTGGTAGTTTTACTAGCTGTTTTTAAAACTAGTTCAAAAACTTATTTATAAATATGGATATATTGGTCCAATAACTTTTGCACTTTTATGCAAAAATGCATGAATACAAAATTTATTTCGATTATATATATTAAATTCAGTAATACAGAAAGTAATATGACTCCATCTTATGTACGACACACCACAACAACCTATAGGTTTTACCTATCATGAACATCAGTAAATTATTACGTATGAAAGGATTTAATAGAACGAAGAACACTTTTATTAATATCTTTTTAAGTTTTGATTCGATTATCATTAAATTTGAAATGTCTCGACAAAATTCTGGAACGACTATATATATTAAAATTTAAACCATAAGGTTGTGTAGTTTTTGCGATGCTATATGCGGACAGACGGACGGATTAGACAAAGACTATAGGTGCTACGCATTTTTTATAATTTCGAACGAATAGTTTTTTGTGTTCTTAATAAACTTATGTATATGTTTTGAGTGCAAAAAATATTTTTACATCCTTTTAAAATAATTTATGCATAAGAAGATTAATTGGTTGTTTCTGTCATCAAATAAATGTTAACATTTACTGCACCTACTCTTTTCTTCATATTTATGCATAATTCTGAATCTTAATATTCTATAAGTACATTGCATCAAGTCTAATCAATGTTTCATTGCAAAAGAAAAAAAAACAAACAGGTGGTAGTATTTTTTTTTTTTTTTTTTTTTTTTTTACCATATATAACTTTTTCTTCTCACTCAGAAAAATAAGCCATTAATTTTAATAAAGAAAATTAATTATAAATGATTCCAGTAAGTTTGGCGAAAGGCTTAAGTTGCATCATTATTCACTGTAAGCTTTAGGTTGATTTAGTATATTTTTCTAATATTAATGATATTCATACTAATTAATGATCACTTAATAGTAAAATCCTTACAGTTTTTTTTTTTTTTTCGAGCTTTGAACTGCATATATAAGAAAAAAACTTTAGTTATAAAGTCTTTAATCTCTGATTCTTAATTGGAAAAAAACAGAAAGAAAGAAAATTAAAAAAAAACAAACATCTGCAATGATAAATATTTTTCAAAGTTAATTCATTATATCTGTGATTAGAATTTTGGAAGTTTTACTAGCTGTTTCTCCTCTCTAGCATAGAAAAAAAGGAAAAAAGACAGTAAAACGTATTATCGATTTATCTATTTAAATTATATCTACTATATATATAAAATGCGAATGGGGTTGCTTAGATCTTGAGTTCTGCTGAATGGATTTCGATGGGTCTTGCACTGTTAGTTAGATATTTTTTTGGAAAGGTTTGAGTATATTACATATTATTCTATGTTGCTTAGTTAGAAGAATATGTGAGTAATTTCTTTAATCATGGGAACACGATTATGAACGATCAGCCTTTTTAAAAGATTTTGTTGGGTGTTTTTAATGGCACTTGCACAGAACATATTGTTCATAATATTAGTACATAACATATCGTTCTGTTTAGTTATAGAACTATGGGGGGGAGTTCTATATAATCGGGCGATCCTGATTATGAAAGATTGGCCTTTTTAAAAATATTACTGGACTGAATTTGATGAGACTTCCACTCTCAATTAGATAATTTTTCAGGGATCGTTTAAGTATTTTTCATATCATTCTATCGTCCTGTATGAAATGCTGAGTTCATCCTTAACAGCCCAAACTTTATCTGATACATTAGAAAATATAAGAGCGCAATGGCCTTTATATCGCTTACATTAAAGTGGAGTGATATTTTTCTAAAAGGTCCATATTGTTTTAAAATACAAGGCCAAACTCATTGATATATTTCGTTTGATTCAAGATTCTTTTGTAGAAACCGACCAGCGTAGTGGGCAAAGCCGGCTAATTTATAATATTTTTTTCTTTACAGAATATTTATTATTTAATTGTGCTATACAAGTATAATTCTGCAAACTTTGTTAAATGATAACACATTTAGACTAACAAGGAGAGGGCCAATCTTGTTAATCATAGATTTTGATTATTTTAATACTTGTTGTAGGGTAGAGACCCCTTAGTGTCAGGTTCAACGGATTTTATCCAACGCTCCTTTGTTCTTTAGAAACCGGGGGGTCTAATAATAGTACACAACTTAAATACTTACATTGCAACCGCAATGATAGATTGGCCGTAGCTCAGTTGGTACGGCGTTCGCTGGCTGATCTGCGGGACCGGGTTCGGTACCCTAACGCGCTACATTTGTTTTTCTCATTTTTTGTTTTATAAATATACTTGTAATTATAATTTAATAATTTTTATTACAAATTTCAATTATAATGTTAAGAAACTTAAATTTATCATTTTTTATTTTTAAACTATTATTTCTGATCCTTTAAAGAGGTTTAAAAAGAAATTGGATCTATTATTGAATGATAAACATTCCAAAATCGTGACAAAATCTGCTGTGGTGCCATCTAGTTATAATAAAATAAAAGAATATTCAAATAAAATTAAATTAAAAGCAGAAAGAAGATAATGGTGAAAGCGTAAGCATACGTATTACAAATTTAAAAATCTTTAATATACAAAAAATCGGCTGTAATTTAATTCTGATGTTAATTTTTAATATAATTATGCTTGTTACTTTAAAAACAGAATAATGCTATTATCGCATTTACTTCTTTGTTAAAGCAATGCGTAAATGATGTTTCTCTAAAATCACGAATTGACATAATTGATCAGTATCATTGCATCGATAAAGAATATATGAAATACATTTTAAAAGTGATTTTTAAAAAACAGTTTTATGATGTTTTATACAATTATTTAGTTAAAAGGAAAAAATTAAATAGGTTAAAATTATAATTGATATACCAATATTATAAATTTTAATTGACATTGAGATTAATTATACTTACAAGTATATTTATAAAACAAAACATGAGAAAAACAAATGTAGCGCATTCAGGTATAGAACCCGGGCCTGTGGATCAGCCGGCAAACGCCATACCAACTGAGCTACAACCAACCTATCATTGCGGTTGCATAGTAAGTATTTAAGTTGTGTACTATTATTAGACCCCCGGTTTATCAAGAACTAAGGAGCGTTGGATAAAATCAAGGGCGGATCTGGAGAGTCCTCAAGGGGGGGGGGGCGATTTTAGAAATTTGGAAACTCCAATCTGATGCGCGGGTCGTGTTACTTCTAGTTTTTGCTGTGGGTCGGGTTTGGGTCCGGTTGACTTCTATTTTTTGCTGCTGGTTGGATTAACTTATACTTTTTTGCTCTGGGTCGCGTTTTGGTCTGGTTGATTTCTATTTTTTGCTGTGGGTCGGACTAACTTCTACTTTTTTGCTATAGGCCGGGTTAACTTCTACTTTTTCGATGCGGGTCGGGTTTGGGCCCGGTTGACTTCTACTTTTCTGCTACAGGTCGGGTTAACTTTTACTTTTTAGCTGCGCCTAGCGCGTTAGGTTTGGGGCAGATTGATATACATTATATCCGGTTTGGGTCAGTTTCGGTCAGTCTACTGCGACTTGCGAGAAGGGTTCGGGTCGACCCGTTTTTTTTTAAAGGAAGTCTAAGTATTTTTGAAGATAAAAACTACATGCAGTAAAATCTCCATAACAGACACGTCCAAATAATTATTTAGGAATACTTTTTAATCTCCAGAATTATGTAAAAAATACTAATTTGGTATAAGACTGCTTGTCTCTTTATATCTAAGGTGAGTTGCAATTCAGTAAAGAATGCTTTGAAACTTATTAAAAAACATACCGGGTGTCCTTAAATGGATTTTTAAATTTATTACTTTTTGAATGGTGACAGCTATTTTAAAAAATCTTGCAGGAGGGATATGTAAGATGTCATGAGATATTTTACTGTGATTCTTGATTTTACTGTATAATAGCAGCGATAGATGGCGCTGTAAACAATGGTTGTTAAGCCTACCTTCTCCGGGAACCGATTTAGTGCCTCTTGCTTCCAGCACCATCTTCGTTGCTATTTTAAACTAAAATCAAGAATCGCAGTAAAAAAGAAAAAAAAAATTCTGAAATTCAAAGAAAATTTTCTGAAAGGTTACAGCAGATGGGGGGATTCCCTTCTGGCACTAATTATTTTTGTTGCAGGTCGGGTTAGCTGTTTTGGATTCGGATCGAATTCAAGCTGAGTGTAGATTCCTGCAAGCTGGGTTTGGGTTAACTTGTTTTTTTCTTTCAAAAATTAGTTCAGTATATTATTTCAAGTTAAAAATTATACCTATAATAATAAACGTATTGTGTGCTGTTTTCTAAAGAGACCACTGCATTTTCCCCACGACTCTTTGATGAAATTCGCTCGTCTTCGACCCTTTGATGAAATTTGCGTTTCTTCTGCAACCCTTTGACAAAATTAGTGTAATTTTGTAGACCTTTGGTAAAATTCGCGTTTCTTTCCGTGACCTTTCTACAAAATTCAGGTTTTTTCAGCGATCCTTTGACTAAATTCGCGTTTTTAAAGCGATTCTTTGACTAAATTCGTTTTTGTCCCACGATTCTATGAACGAATTCGTGTTTTCTCCACGATCCTTTGACGAAATTTGCGGGGTTTTTTTTCGCGGCTATTTGATCAAATTTGCGTTTTCTCTGCGATCTTTTAACGAAACTCGAGTTCTTTTCCGCTGCCTTTTGAAGAAATTCGCGTTTCCTGTGATCATTTGAAGAATTTTGCATGTTTTCCGTGGTTCCCTGACCAAATTCGCGTTTTTTCTGTGATCGTTCGGCGAAATTGAAGTCATTTTCTGCGAACGATTTGCGAAATAGATTTTTTATGGAGACCATTTATCAAAATTTGCGATTATTTGTATGTTCGAATTTTCGGATAGGTGAATTTTCTAAATTTTTGGAACCGAATGCCTTAACCCTGAAGCTGCATATTATTATTATTATTATTTTTATTTATTTATTTATTTTTTATCAAAATAGGTTAAAAAATTGCGTATATTTTTTATTACACATTTCAAATCTGCACACATTTTAGAGCAAAATATGTCCCAAAATCTTTGTGAAATAGGTTTTTTTTTTTAAATAGAATTATATCATAAAAAAAAGATTTGCTGCGGAAATTGCGGGTTGCGAAAATTTTGCCACTTTACGTTGGCCTTGGAAATCGCGGGTTGCGCAGCGAGAGGGTTAAATTTTCGGAAAATTTGGAACAAAATCTCCCTTGTTCCCGACATCTATAACCCTTCTGCAAGTATTTTTTTAATATCTATCACCATTTGCAATTTATTGAATTTTAAAATTAGTCAGTCCATTTTAGGACACCCGGTATAATCAGTAGTTATGGGATGATGGCTGAAATTAAGCATTTAAAAAAAAGTTAAGCTGGCTTCGATATGTCAGTTAGATGTTTACCTGGGCTGAAGTTATCAGGCTCAAGCCCAGGTCCAACCCACATAAAAAAATAAAACTATTGGCACCGCGCGGTATAAAAGCTAAAAAATCAACTCCAGCCCTGCCTGCATTTTGCAATTAAAATTATTCATAAAGTACACTTGCATATGCTCATATTTTATTTTCAGATTATGTTCGAAATTCATGAATACAGAAAAACAACAATATTAATGACTATAACGATGACTATTTAGGCAATTACAGTGCTCAGCAAAAGTTTAGACAATGATTGATTATGCTTCTGTGCTGAGACGTATGTAACGAATTGTTGTAACTCAACTGTCATATATTACTGAAGACTTATCTTTCATACACAAACAATAAATTTTAATTTATACATTTTACATAATATATAATGACAAAAAAACAAATTTAACATTGTTGCAAAAGTATAGGCAATCTGTCTGTTAACAGAAAAATATCCATAAATTAAAATCGAACTGCACCTACATTGCCTGCTATTAATACAAAAATGTGACTTTCCATCGAAGAAACTAAATCCTGCATCACTTGGGGGTCTATTTCCTACCAAACACGTTCAACATCTGATCGAAGTTCATTTACAGAGGAGTATTGTTAAAAAATTGCATAAACCGTATGAAATATGATGCCGCAAAAGTTTTCGATTGGGTTCAGATCAGGGCTACACGCGGTCCAGTCGAAAATAGTAGTATTTTGAGAGTTAAACCAATTTTTTAATTTGTATGCAACATGAATATACGCATTATCTTGCTCAACTACATACTTTGGAAGAGGTAAAAGTTCATCAAATGGCTGTAAATTGTTTTCCAATGTATGTATGTAGTCTTACGCAGCTTGGCGACCATTGAGAAACTCCAGAGATACTTGAGAATTAAAACAAAGTGAGGCCCAAATCATCAACAAAGGACACCTAATTTTAATTCCAAAAGTGACAAGAATATTTAATTAAAATTTTCCTTTTATAATATTCGTGAAAATAAGCAATTTCATATTTTCTAATAACTTCGTTTATAAATTCTGGTATCAGTCCATTATTTCATCAGTTTATAAAAATAATTACTCCGCGACAGGAAAGGGGTTAATTTGTTGTGAGATTTCAAGGCTGGTTGTTTTATCATTGTCATGTAAACTAATGTACATCTTTCTTTAATGCATCTACAAAATTATCCGTTGACACAGAAAGCTCTGACTCACTTTTAATGCGATTAGCAGTCATTATTTGTCTAGATGCCAGTTTATGGATCCTTCTATAATCTCGTTTTCTGGTCACACGAGTCCTTCCAGATCTATGTTTTGCTTTGAAAGAGTCACCCTTAGACAGTACTTAATAGACAGACTTCTTTGGTCGATTCAAAGTAGCTGAAATTTCTGCAACAGTCTTCCCTTTCGATTTCAGCTTCCATGCTTTAATTACTTCATCTGACTGAAAATTTCTAGCTCGCGGCATCTTCACTAACTGATGCTATCGCGACGTGCACTTAAATACTTCATGCATGTGACGTCATAAGTTTGAATTATGCGTTTTTCCGTGAACAATTGCCAAAAAATCACAAAAGTGTCTAAACTTTTGCAATATGCAAATTTCACTTTTTTCAGCTAAATTAAATAATATCCTACATTAAAACCGTTATTTCTCTCCTAAAGCGTTTAAAATATATTTAAAAATAAGTACAGTCATTTGTATAACCTAAGTGTTTGTATTTTTAATTTAAAGGTTAAAAATCACCAGTGTCTAAACTTTTGCTGAGGACTGTATGTACGTAAACACTACGTAAAAATATGACTTAGACAATTACATTCAAATAAAAATCCAGTAAGATAATCAGTTTAGAATGAAAGAAGCGGTTGATAACAGAAAATCATAATTTTAAAGCTCTACAAAATAAAAAAGTAAATTTAAAAAAATGCATCTCTGTAACTTATCAAATCAAATTAAATTTCTAAAGATTTCGCTAAACAAATGTACAAAACAAATATAATTTTTACGAATGACAAATAAGTAAGATTGCAGACCAACTTGGGCTCGGGAGAAAGAATTCAGAGGAGTTCACGGGTCGTGGTCGGGCCAATAATGCTTATCATACGGGCTGAAACGGACCAAATGCTTAGCTTTTATTCCGGGCCGAGCGCCGACATGGAAATTTTGGCCAGTGCAGGCCTCTAGGAAAAATGAAGGCCAGGCCAGGCTCGATCTGGAGGAAAAAGAAGTCCTGCTCGAAACGAATCTGCAAAAAAAATTAAGATCGGGGACGACCCGACTTTAAAAGAGAAAAGACCTGACCCAGCCCGAGTCTCGTGCATTTAAACTGGCGCGATGCGGGTCGGATCGGACCAACTTGGGCTCGGGAGGAAGATTTGAGAGGAGTGCACGGGTCGTGGTCGGGCGAATAATGCTTATCATACGGGCTGACACGGACCGAATGTTTAGCTTTTATTCCGGGCCGAGCCCCGACCTGGAAATTTTGGCCAGTGCAGACCTCTAGGAAAAATGAAATCCAGGCCAGGCTCGATCACGAGGAAAAAGATGTCTGGCCCGACACGAATCTGCAGAAAAATATAAGATCAGGGCACGACCCGACTCTAAAAGAGAAAATATCTGATCCAGCCAGAGTCTCGTGAATTTAAACTGGCGCAACGCGGGTCGGGTCAAACCAAATTGGGCTCGGGAGGAAGAATTTAGAGGAGTGCACGGATCGTGGTCGGGCCAATAATGCTTATCATACGGGCTGACACGGACCGGTTGATTAGCTTTTATTCCGGGCCGAGCCCCGACCTGTAACTTTTGGCCATTGCAGCAGGGTTGGCAAGGTTTTTCCCACCCCCGGTAAATACCATGGTAAAAACCGGTATTTACCGTCCTGGGAAATACTATGTTTTTCCCACATGGGAAAAACTGATTATTAAAAACAAAAATATAAATTCAAAACAACCTTTAAAAATGTCAAAATTGAGTTCTAAGTAAATACCTTGAAAGGTTAAAAAGGGAGGAGGACATCTACAAAAACAGGCAATGGAGTGCATTTATTTAAATATTTACACATCACAGATTCCCAAACATTTACCAATCATATTCACATTCTTCGTCTTCCACTTCCACATTGGATTTTAGCATCATACAACAAAATACTAATTTAGAGGCTTTTTGTAAAACCGGTCTATTTCTAATCTTGTTTTGGATGAAAAAAAAAAATTAGAAAAAATACACTCCAGAGATACTGATGATGCAGGACATCCCTGAAGATGTTCCATTAATTGAAGAAATTCTGTATCTATTTCAGTTTTACTTAAATTTTTCCATCGTAGTGCAGGTGAAATAGTGTTTGTAATGTCTTCGGAAAAGGTTCATCTTCTGACTTGAACTGTATTATGTATTGTAAGTACTTTGGATTTAAAGTCTACAAATATCCACGAGCAGATTCCACCTGATCATGTGATAACTTTCACCTTTATATTTCGGATTCATCTGGTGTGCCAAAAAGTGGACAGGGGTTATTGCTTTATCAAAGCTAGATTTCACTTTGATGAAATGTGGATTGAGTTCTTTATTTTGAAGAAGCTCTAGGTAAATTTCACAAGCATCAGCAATATTGGCATTATTATCGTGTTGTAACTTCGTAAGGGCTTTTGAACTGGTTCCATTTGGTTGTACATATTTTTTTTCTTCTTTATACAGATGACGATTATTTACTAAACACTTAATTAGGGATGCACCGAATATTCGGTATCTATTCGGTATTCGGCCATGTTACCGAATATTCGGTTTGGCTGAATATCAAAATATTTGGCCGAACCGAATACTTAAAAAAAACTTTTAAAACATATTTTTAAAAACCTTATACAATTTCTACGTTTAATAGTCAACTTATAAAGATATTTAGAATAATTAGAAACAGAATCATATTTAAATAAAAGATAATGTTTTTACATTATTTATTTGCTATTTGTTAAGTATTATTTAAGAAAATTAACCAATCACGAGGATTTTCATAGGAATTAATTATGTGAAAATGAAAGTTCCTGAACATTGTCAAGTAAATGATCTGTTGTCCAGTAAATAATGTGTTTCTTGCTAAGATTTTAAGAACAATGTTTACAACTTCTGAAAATGATTGTCCGCTGACACCGATCTAGGATGCATTTAAAAACTTCCTTGCTTAATCAAAGGAAGTAGAACAGTTATTCTTGCTGAGTTGCCATCATATAAAATTTGAATAGATTGTATTATTTATTTATTTTTACTTTAGTCTCTTCCTGACAAACAAATAATATAGGATCCTGTACAATTTTTCTTCCAATTTTTTCACAATTTCTCTTTTATTTTAAAATGTTTCTTTTAGAATTTAAGAAAATTTGATTCATTTGTTTTAATTCTCAGAAGAAGCCATGAAATTTAAAATTTTATTAATTTAAAAATTTTTATAACTATCCTCTTCTTAAATAACTCAAAGCAGATTTTTTTTCAGCATAAAGTTTACTTAAAAAAAGCTCTTGTTTATTAGAAGAAAAGTTTTAATATTATGTGAAATTGTTTTAAAATTTAACATTTTAATGCCTTTAGACTTTGAAATATAAAAGTATTCGACAAGCCGAATATTCGGTATTCGGTCGAATAGTTACTATTCGGCAGGCCGAATATTCGGTATTTGGCCTAGCAGTTACTATTCGGCTTGCCTAATATTTGGTATTCAGTTCGCCTGTTGGCCGAATATTCGGTATTTGTCCAAAATCAGTATTCGGTGCATCCCTACACTTAATGTTGTTATCAATTTTATCTTCGTGATTATCCACAATTTGAAGATAAAAAGTTAGTAATAAAAGTTTTTAAACAAGCTATTTGTGGGTTTCACCTGGAATTTGTTGTTTGACTGAATTGGCATACTCTTTCAATAAACTCCCAGAGATATAGTGATTTCTAAAAAATTTCTGAATTTTGAAAACATTAGCCACAACGGTATCAGTAGTTACATTCTTACCAAGAATATTTAAATAATGTGATGCAGATCCACATGTAACTGGTATAATATCTTCTGTTTCAAGATTCTGTCATATTGTAAGCATTTTCTGTTCATTATCCGAAACGAAACTTTTTACAGTGCATCCATATGTAGCTTCTGCTGCAATTTTTGCCCCACAAGCAAGATTTGTACAATACTCAATCGTTTTCTTATTTTCCCAAAATCTATTGCAGAAAGAAACATACTTTTTCCATTACAAAATATGGCATTGGCTATAACAAAGTCATTATGTACATAACTCCACTCATCTTGCATAATAGTAACAGTTCTCCCAGCTATTTTCTCTACAGCAGATTCTTGAACTTCTGCTTTATGTAATAATTCTTATTTATTTGTATTCCTTTCTTACAAAATAATTATAAACCTAAGGGAAATTTGTAATTTGTATTTCTATCTTTAATTTTACACATCAGATTCAAAAAGCCAGAATATTTCTTACATATTGTCATTTGGAAGTTTTTCCCGGTATTTACCATTTTTCCCGGTGGGATGGGAAAAACAAGTTTTGGACGGGAAAAAGCCAACCCTGCATTGCACACCTTTAGGAAAAATGAAGTCCAGGCCAGGCTCAATCTGGGGGAAAAAGAAGTCTGGCCCGACCCGAATCTGCAGAAAAAATTAAGATTAGGGCACGACCCGACTCTAAAAGAGAAAAGACCTGACCCAGTCTGAGTCTCGTGGATTTAAAGTGGCGCGACCCGGGTCGGGTCGCGCCGGGCTCGAGCTCCGCCCCAAGTCATTTCCCGTGAGGATGCATAATGTCATTTTACAAATCCTTTATTAGCCCAAGGGGGGGGGGGCGATCGCCCCTTCGCCCCCCCCCCCCCCCTTAGATCCGCCATTGGAAAAAATCCGTTGAACCTGAAACTAAGAGGTCTCTACCCTGCAACATATATTAAAATAATCAAAATCTCTGATTAAAAAGGTTGGCCCTCTCCTTGTGAAAGCGTTAGACCCTATTGGTGTCTAATCCTCTCGACTCGACCGCTTCATGTAAGGGAGACGAAAGGGGCGAGTTGACAAAAAGCATTAAACTATTTAATTTTAGAAATTTAGGTATTCTCTTACTGAAATTGCATTACTCCAGTTGAAACTTTCATGTTTAATGTGCATTTTTAGTTTTATAGTTTGCTAATCGCTTTGGTAAAAATATGCATTTTGCGAAAAAAAAAAAAAAAAAAAAAAAAAAACGAACAATGTACAGGAAGAGGTTTGCTGCTACTAACTATAAAGACTTAATTTGATATATAAAAATATGTATTATTTTTTTTACATCATATTGGACGTTTCGAAATGTATGTTATGCCGATTATATCTCAAAATGTTAATAATGATAGAAAATATTAATGATAGAAATATACTAAACACAAAAAGAGGATTTTTTAGTGCCGGAAAGCTCCGAAATATCTTATAATGCATGGAGTTTTGGTCGTAGAAGAAAGGAACATTTACTGTTTTTCTTGTTATGGTGTGGAGTGTGTACATTTGACAGTAGTCATTTGATTACTGCTTCCTCACACATAAATTTCATCACCCCACCCCCTCTCTCCACACCTATTTACAAACGATATTTTGCTACGCAAACACTGGAGATCAGTAAGGAAATTGTAAGGACATCAAATAAGAAATTCCCCCAACATATTTTTTGCAATCTCAGTTTTAGTTAAAACACGTTAAAACACGTTAAAGACGCAGAGACAGTATGAAAATTCAATTTGTATTTTAATAGGTATACTTAGCTTTGGAAAAATGAATGTCATATCATGTTTACATTCTTTTTGGATTTGGCTGTACCTTTCCATCACAATCCGCCTAAGGTATGACTCGTATAACATCTATTTTTAATCTTGCGGAGTAACGAAAGAATGTCGATGTAGTGTAAGGATATTAAACAATTAATAAAAAACATAGATATCATATTAAATGATTCATCAACTAAAAAATCGGATTTTGTTAGTTATTCAATTTTGAGGCTGGTTTAGTTTATTTATTTCTTTTAAATCATATGCACTCTATCAAAGATCTTTTTAAATTAAACCAAAGTAAATGATCTGTGTTTGTAGAAAATAATTTACAAGCTGATTTTCTGCTTCAATTGAAAATACTCGTGGGTTATGTACATTTCTTATATGCGTTGATGTCACTTTATCATTTGTGTCCGTATGTGCTGCACTGCACATATCTCATAACGTGCGACAATTGACAAAATCATGAGCTGCATCAGAAATAAAAAAGTGTTCAGTTTTAACTCATAAGCAGGAGGAATTTCCCCACGAAAGGTACTGTTTTTAAATTCCTCCCTATATTGGAAAAAGTTAATTGGAATCTTGAAATGAAATAGGAATTAACTTTAGTTTGTACGACTGCGGTGAATTGTCGCATGGAGAAACTTGTCCCGTTTATGCTATGAAAACAAACCCCGTTTGAAATAAAGCGTTTTTTTTTTATTTTTATAGACCCAGCCATACTCAACCTGGGGCTCGCGTGCTGCATGTGGCCAGACAAACCATTTAAGTGCGGCTCGTAATATACAATCATTAATCTATAATTATAAAATTTTGGATGCGCATAAAATATATTTAATACCTTCACTTTTCTGTTATATATTTTCATGGGGCGAATCTGGCCTATTATTTATAACTGATATATGTTTCGATTATTAATTTATGTTAAAACACAAGAAATGTAATGTGCATAGTCAAATGTTATTTTTATACGTAGTTCTATTTGTATTGTAACGGTGTATACATTTTTAGATATTCAACACATTTTTTTTTAATTAGTTAACTATTCATTTTATGGTTTTGTATTTTAAAAGATAAAAAAAAAAAAACAAAAAAACAAAAAAAAAAAAAAAAAAAAAACAATGCACTAAGAAAAACTCTGATTTATTAAACAAGAACTTTTTATCTTTAGAGTTTGGAAAATTTACCTTTTTATATTCGTATGTTTAATAGTTATTATACAGCTAATAATGATTATATTGATATTTTTTATGCTGCTTTATTATACGACTTTTGTATTCTCACTATTTAAATTACTTTGTTTTACATTATTTTATAAATATATGATTTTGTGCACCATTTAGAGTACACTGTAAAAAAAAAAAAAAAAAAAAAAAAAAAAAAAAAAAAATTCTGTAACTCTACAAATGTAAACTTACAGAAATCTTTATACTTACTAAAAATTTATCGATGCACTGTATTAGAAAAGACGTAAATCTACACAACTATTTTTTGTAAAGCTGCAGACATTTGTAGCTTTACTAAAGAATCTACTAAAGTTAGAGTAATTTTACTAAAATTTCATCTGTAACCCGTGTTGCAGTTACATAAAAAGTTCTAGGCTTCCCAGTTTCCTAGAAACTTCTTAGTAACTTTATAGTTTTTTTTACAGTGTAGAAAACATGTGTTTGCTGTATATATATATGGAGATACATGTGTTTGAATTAAAAAAAAATCATCATTGCATAAACGAATTGAATTAATTTAATATAAAATTTTGCATAGAATCATTTTTCGATTTCTATTTTCTGATACATTTAATTTCTGAAAAATGTTTTTTTTTTCAATAAATTACAAAATGTTTCAATAAAACATTCTAAAGACTGACATATATGTATCACAAAATGTTTAAGTTGTTTAGGTAAAATGCACTCTGCAATAATAACATGGAATATTAAATTCTATATATGTTGCCACATAGGTTATATTTTAAAAGTTTGCCACGTCACATCATCCGCGAAAGGGCGTACTTTTTGAACATCCGCTTCTACAATGATCAGCACTTGATCTCGCGTATAAGAATACCCATTTTTTAAATATAAAATCTTCTAAGAACAAACAATCTTCTTGAAACACCATCAAAAATTTGTAAATGCGCATTTACAAATTTTTGATGGTGTTTCAAGAAGATTGTTTGTTCTTAGTCATTCACACCAGTTTTAACTTATTTTCTATAAAATCTTCTGTTTAGCAAAATATGACGCTTTTAGAAAACTTTATTATTTAGTTTTTATTTAAACTTGATCCATAAAAAGACATGTTCTTTAAAGGGATATTGCATTATGTAGGACTGTGTTGCAGTTACATAAAAAGTTCTAGGCTTCCAAGTTTCCTAGAAACTTCTTAGTAACTTTATAGTTTTTTTTACAGTGTAGAAAACATGTGTTTGCTGTATATATATATATATATATATATATATATATATATGGAGATACATGTGTTTGAATTAAAAAAAAATCATCATTGCATAAACGAATTGAATTAATTTAATATAAAATTTTGCATAGAATCATTTTTCGATTTCTATTTTCTGATACATTTAATTTCTGAAAAATGTTTTTTTTTTCAATAAATTACAAAATGTTTCAATAAAACATTCTAAAGACTGACATATGTGTATCACAAAATGTTTAAGTTGTT
Organism: Maratus speciosus; assembly: GCA_963932465.1. NCBI lineage: Eukaryota > Metazoa > Arthropoda > Arachnida > Araneae > Salticidae > Maratus > Maratus speciosus. The sequence continues at coordinate 374,324,871 of OZ010790.1, read as the reverse complement.
TAGGTAAAATGCACTCTGCAATAATAACATGGAATATTAAATTCTATATATGTTGCCACATAGGTTATATTTTTAAAGTTTGCCACGTCACATCATCCGCGAAAGGGCGTACTTTTTGAACATCCGCTTCTACAATGATTAGCACTTTATCTCGCGTATAAGAATACCCATTTTTTAAATATAAAATCTTCTAAGAACAAACAATCTTCTTGAAACACCATCAAAAATTTGTAAATGCGCATTTACAAATTTTTGATGGTGTTTCAAGAAGATTGTTTGTTCTTAGTCATTCCCACCAGTTTTAACTTATTTTCTATAAAATCTTCTGTTTAGCAAAATACACTGCTCAAAACAATTAAAGGATATTGCAGTTTTAGGTGGATTTTGTATCTGGTAAACTGTTTAGCTGATTGATACATGGTCGACAGACATAGTAGGTTATATGACAATAAATTACACATGTTTGGCAGAAAAAAAATGCATTTTATTGCGCATTTGTGTACTAAAGGAAAAAAACACAATTTGTGCATATGAGAAAAAAAGAATAAGAAAAGGTGTTTTCTTCAAAGAAAATCATTTTCAGTAGGGGGTATGGATTCCACGGGCGGCCAGCAACGTTGAACACCTTTGAGGCATGGACTCAATGAGGCTATTAATGACGAGTTGGGGTATTCTGCCCCACTCTTCCAGAAGAGCTCTTTCCAGTTCTTGGAGAGTTTGTGGGGGTTGTTGGCGGCCAGAAACTCGTCTTCCTAGAGCGTCCCAAACGTGCTGGATTGGATTCATGTCTGGAGAACACGCTGGCCATTCCATTCGAACGATTCCTTCGTCGAAAAGGAAATCCTCCACCAGGTTTGCACGATGTGGCCTGCAGTTATCGTCCATTAAAATGAAGTTATCTCCGATTCCTGCAGCGTAAGGGACTACAATAGGTCTGAGGATCTCATCCCTATATTGGCGACCAGTCAGAGCTCCATCTCGAATGATGTAGAGGTCAGTGCGCCCGTCAATGGAGATGCCACCATACACCAACACTCCTCCACCGCCAAATCTGACACTTTCGTGCACGAACGCAGGATTATTCCTACAGCCACGGCCCCTCCAGATGAAAATACGCCTATTATCCGGATGCACAGAAAAAGGAACTCGTCAGAAAACAGAATATTGCTCCATTCATTTCTCCTCCAGTTGACATGCTCGGTTGCCCACTCCCTGCGGTCGCGACGATGCCTTGATGTTAATCTAACACATACCATCGGTCGGCGAGCATACAGACCTACAGCATGGAGCCGGTTTCGGACAGTCTGAGTTGAAATCGTGGTGCCTGTAGCCGAGCGAAGGTGTTGTTGGAGAAGAGTAGCGTTCATGGTTCGGTGTCTCCGAGCTGTTAACGCTAAATACCGATCTTCATTGGGCGTTGTTGCCCGTCTACGACCTTGCCCTGGTCTTCGGCCTGCACATTCACTCTCCAAAAAACGGTTCCAGATCCTGGAAATGACACTTTGTGACACTCCAATGGCTTGCGCTACTTCGGCTTGAGTTTGGCCCCCTTCTAACCTACAAACAATTCTCAAAGCTTCTGAATCTGTCAAATGACTTCGCTGAGACATCGCACTTATCGAAACAAAGCAATCACTGAATGCCGATCATCCTTGTCTTCATTCTCTTTTATCCAGTTGAAAGTCAAATTTCATTCGCTGCCGTTGAAGCGACGTTTTTGACGTCGAACTCAAAATTTGCATACTCCACAGTTGGAAAACCAGAAAAATTTGCATTTGTGATTCTTTTCTTCTATTTTCGGCAAAAAAAATTCGTTTATATCTTTATTTTATATAAAACTTCAAATATCCTTTAATTGTTTTGAGCAGTGTATGACGCTTTTAGAAAACTTTATTATTTGGTTTTTATTTAAACTTGATCCATAAAAAGACATGTTCTTTCAAGGGATATTGCATTATGTAGGACTGTGACGCATTAATACAAATGCGATTTTCTGCACAATTTTAATAAAAAATTTAAATTAAAGCCTAAAATTTATTTCTTATATCCTTTCTTCAAACAATGAGCTTTTATATTGATGTCAATTTACATTACGTTCTCGATATTGTACATGAATGCAAAACTATTTTACAACTCATTAGACGTTATATCTTTTACTGTAGTTTGCAATATATGCTTATAAATGCTAAAAGTCAATTATTTAGTAAGTTTCATAAAACGCAATATTGATGTGAGACATTTTTCTCTTTGAGAGAAATTTGCAATTCTAGTTTGGGGGGAGGGGGGGGGGGGGAGAAGGGCACCTCGGCGCTCCGGTGTGAATATCTTCCTCAGACCCCCTCCGAATTCATCATATAATGGAAAGCATTATGACCAAATCTGGTTATCTATTTAGCAGTGATTAAAACTTGTAACTATTTTTGCATGACCACAATTGACTCCCACACGTGCACTTCCGAATGCTTTAACAAATATTAAGTTATATATCTTTGAGACAGAAAAGTTATGACCTTGGATGAAAAATGCGAAGTGTAATAATCTTGCATGTGTATAATTTAATTCTTTAAACAAAATACAAAATTATGTTAAAAATTTTTAGATTCCTGGCAGTATTTATCTAGTGTAGATTAGAATTGGAATTACAGATTGCATTATTGTAGTTTTTAAGTAAGTTACAATAATGTCATATTCAATTATATAATTTTGCTTTATATTTAACTTTTTGGTAAACTGAAAATGTCCTAGAGAGAAGCGTAAAAATATTTTTTTAACATTCCTGCAAAAATTACTATGTATGACTGTTTTTAAAGACTGACTTCTCCAATCTGGAAGAAAGTTTAGTGATTTTAAATGACATCTACATGATTTTTATACGTGAAAAAATGTTTTAATGTCTGTAAATATAAAGTAAATCTATGTAGTTTGAATTAAATTCATTTTAAGAATAAATCGAAATTTATATTCTTAAAGTTATTCTCTACCAAAAGTAGAGAAAAAGAATGGTAGCTTTATACCTAAATGAATCATTTGTAGTAGAGCCGAAAGTTTTTGTCAATTAAAAAAGAATCGATATTGACTATAAAAGAATGATAAATGTTTGAAAAATATAATTGTCTAACTGGTTCACAATCTGTATTATTACTATCACATTTAGGTAGTTGAATCTGATAGAAGTTTATTTTTGTAACCAATTTTATATTAGCACTTGCTAAAGTACCCGGCGTTGCCCGGAATTTTAAGAATGTTTGTTTTTTTATGTTACATAATTTTCACTCTTTTTTTTTTTCATTTAATCCGGACGACAGATTACCTACTTACTTAATAAATATAATCTGTGATCTGGATTGAGACCGAGATTAAAACCCTTTGATGAAAAGTTATTTCTGAGTATTTTTTAGTTAAATATTTTTTTCATTATTACAGAAAAATGGCAAGTACAAAAATTCTATGAATTTTATTTTTAAAAAATCTGAGATCTTTATTTCAGTTCTTCACTAAGAATGTGCTCTAGGTACCTAAACCTTTGTGGAAATTCTAACATACACGCATACACACACGTATATATGTAGAATAGATTTTAAAATGACGAAAACAAATTCAGAGAACATCAAAATGTTAAGTATTCCAATATTTACATAATCGGGTTTTTATCATGTTTCATTACGTTTTTTCTAACTCATATGGCGTTATATATTTACCTGTTGACTTCCATTATATTTCCAAGCCCTATGACGTAATATTCAACTTTTTTTTTTTTTAATAGGAAAACTATTTATTTCATTTTCATTTTTCACGTGGAAAGATAGCAATTGAAAAGTTATGACGTAATATTATTATTATTTTTTTTTAATTCGTCAAACTATTTATTTCATTTTCATTTTCATTTATAACGTAGATATTTTGCATTAGAAAAGTAATTGTTGTGGTAAGAAATTTACTATGTATGTATTTCTAATTGGCAACTGCTATAAGGAAAAATGTTTAAATTTGATAGGAAATTGCTGTTAAATTGGTGTTTTTTTAGTAATTAAAAATTAACTATAAACTATTTCGTTTCTGGATTACTTTAGTTGCTTCCACCGTGTTTAATACACATGTACGTAACATTTTCACAATTCTGGCTTCTAAACTGGTGATTTGTATAGAATTACAGACAGACAGACAGACAAATTTTCATTTTTATATATTAGATAATTAAATAATGCTGAATTCTTGTCAGATAAACTTAAAAGAAGAAAACTTGCGATAGGTGCACTGGGGATAGCTACTCTGGCAACTAGATAGCTGCATAAGGAAGAAATAATTAGAATGGTAACCAGAAAATATAAAATAATTTTTGCAGCTGTTCTAATAAATCTCCATTATTGCACTAGAAAGCGCGTTTTCAGAATTTACACTTTCATACCACCATCGCGACAACTACATGTGAGGAAATTCTAAATATGTGAGTTAAATTACCAAATATGTATCTGATGTCAAGAGTTGGTATGATCTGACTGAAAATTAGTTTTACTTTTTCCCCGTATACATTCTTCTGCAGTTAATTGATTGAGTTACATAAAAAATATATGAATAAAATATTTAATTCCTTTTAAACTATCATTGCCATATTTATTTTAAGCAAATTTTACTTACAAAGTGATAGATTCGTATTGCCTTACAGTATTTTCTTATAGTTCTACATGTCACTTGAACTATATGTGACGAAATGCCGAATATGTGATTTAAATCAACAAATATATATATGTTGTCAACAGTTGATATGATCTGGTTGAAATTTATATTTACTTTTTTCTTGCATGCATTTATCGGCAGTTAATTGATTGACTTATGTAAATATACATGAATGAAATATTTAAATGCTTTTACACTATCATTGCCATATTTATGTTAACCGAATAAGTGTTAAAACGCGGTTCATTAATTTGTAAAGAAAAGGGGATGTCATTTTTGACAGGCCCATGCTTTCATTACGATGAGACATAGAAAACAAAACCTGAACCTGTCACTAATGTGTTATTTAATTATATATCAAATTTATCTATACACTGTTTCATTTACACTTCAGATGTTTATGTATCTTTAAGAAAGATACAATCACATTATTGATAAATCACTTTTAAAAACATTTATATGAAGTATTTTAATAAACAAAATAATGTGAAGAAGACGTAAATAGATTTTTCTGGGTTTCATAACATTATCACGTCAGCCACATATGATAAGATGCTAAACACTTGTATGTCATTTAAATCTTCAAATATGTATCTGGTGTCAAGAGGCGGTTTTATCTGGTTAAAAATTACACTTACATTCTTTCTCGCATATTTTTACAACCAGTTGATTGAGTTGTATAAAGAGACATGATCGGAATATTTAATTTATTTCTCTCTATCATTGCACTAATTTTTTTTAGAAGATTCAGTTTACAAGGAATAGCTTTTTTCTTGTTTTGTTTTTACAGTTTATTCCCAAAGTCCACTTTTGATGTTATAGGGTATTCAGAATAGGTACGTAAGTTTGGTTCGATAACTTGTAGAAAAAGTATCTATGTTAGACTTAAGTTTTCATAACTACTAGACACAGAAAATGAAACATGAACCTGTCAGTAATATACAATTTTGTTAACCCTTAACCGGAAACGTGAAAATCTCATGCACAAACAGAACACTTAATAATTTACCAAATAGCATACTTGCCAACTTTCCCTTAAACTTCCGTAAAATTTAAGTTAAATTGACCCAGGTCAAAACACGTTTGGAACCAAAATTTTTTTAAAGAAATGAATTCAAATAGTTTTCTTAGGGGCTTAACAGCAGCTTAACAGTGTTTGCACTTTGAGGGGCTTCCGAGTTGTCAGCAACTTTACGCCCAGTCTATGGATGATTGTCTTATAATGAATGAGTCATTGGGATTAAAATTCTAACTGTAGTAAAATACTAATATAAAGTTTTAATAAAAAAAAAGATATTAGAAAAAAATTACTTTTAAAGAAAAGTGGTATTTTAAAGTGAAAATAGTAAGAAGTCTTCCTTGTTAAGAATGTTTTCCTAGGAAAACATGAAATTAAATGTATAATGATACATTAAATAAATTTTCTGGTTACTAACGTGTTTAACCTGGGTCAATTTAACTTGCATTTTACGGAATTTTAGCTGAAAGTTGGCAAGTATGCAAATAGTAAAATTAAACATTTAATCTTTAATATTAATGCATTAACAGGACCAATGTTTTATTATAACAGCATAAAAATAAGTTTAGAATGTCGGAGAGAGAAAATATTAAGGGTAGATATGTAGACGAAAACATCTCACAGACGTACGTTTCCGGTTAAGGGCTAAATATTAAATGTATCTGAATTTTTTTTAGTATATTGTTTTTATCTTATATTTGTAAGAAAGATGTAAAATAATTACTAATAAATAACTTCTTTAAACATTTGTGCGAAGCATTTTAATGAAAAATAAATGTGGCGAAGAATGTATATAGGATTTTTAAGCGTAATAAGTCTAACTAAATGTATATCCAAATAAAAGATCCTAGAAGAAGAAGAAATATACTAAAGAAGCTTAAAAAATTTGTTTAGAAAATACTTAAAGAATGAAATGATAATATCTGAAGTACTCTAAATTTGATAGGAAAATGTTATATATTGAATTAACCCTTTATTTACTGACGGTACTTATAACTACCTTTAAGATAACTTGTTATAAAATTCATTTGATGCATCGATTAGTTGTAATACAGTTTAGAATGAGTTATAGATACATTACTTTATCTTTTTTTCGAAAGCATTATCGGTTACACAAAACGAATATATTTTTTAAAAGATGATTTTTTTTTTTTTTTTTTTTTTTTGTTTTGCCTTTGCATCTTTTCAGCTTTCTTGTCGTTCGGAGGGGGGGGGGGATTTTTCAATTCCGAAATATTTCTAAATTTCTATTGTAAGAACATTATATTTGTACATTTCCTAATTCTACAAACTACTAAGAAAAATATTTAAAATAAAAGATTTGAGTGGAGTTATAAATATTGCACAGAATCCCTATAAATTCAAATTTAATTAATCCTTCTAAATCCTTCAATCCTTCTAAAATCCTTCTAAAATTTATTAAATGCTTATGTAAATCTTCTAATGTAGTTTAAAAAATTCATTAAAAATGCTTTAGAAAATAAAATTTTCATGAATTCATAATTCACCACATAAAGGGTTAAGGTATCACAATTAATTAGTTTGATCGTTTGCTAACTAAAAATAATCATTACTCATTTGTGATTCATATTTCAAGAAAAACTAGTATGCTGTGGTTATCACAAACGTTTTTTCTACTTGTTGATTAAAAAGGCACTTAAGAAATAGAATTTCTGTAATTTAAAACGCATAAACAGCCACACGATGCAGGTTTTCAGATAAATACACAGAAGGTGTATGAAGGCTTAGTATGAGAGAATTTCGCCTGTATAGATACATTTGTCTTCAACAAGTTTTACTATAATTGTCCCAAAAATATTGTCGCTTGCTATTTTAATCATAGTGTGACAGGAATTACAGCAGAAAACATTTCAATACTTTTAAGTGTATTTTTCTACGTCTGACAAGTATTACCATTAGTAGCGTTCATTAAATTAAATATTGCTAATTCTATTTATGTTGCGAACTGTGTTGTGCCGCTGTACAAACTACAGAAACAACTAAAACTTTTCGGTGGCAATTATAATCATTCTGGCACTAAAAGTTTCGTTAATAAAAAGAGTCATATGTCTTTCTGTACATTTCTATGTAAATCGCATTTTGCTAATGACCATACTTGTTTAATTATGAATTATTATTTTCCATTATTTTTTGAATCAACAGGTATATCAGTATCTCATTCTACATATATATTTTTTAAATATTGCAGTTACGCACCAACATTTCGCTATTTTGATCATAGTGTGACAGGATTTACAGCCGAAACCCTTTTCGATACTTTTCAGTGTATTTTTCTACGTCTGACAGTTTCTATGACTGCATTCTTTAAACTGAATGTTACCAATTCTAAGTCGCGAATTGTGTTGCGCCACTGTATAAACTACAGAAACAACTAAAATGCTACTTTTTGGTGGAAATTATACTCACCCTGGCAATAACATTTTCTTTAATAGAAAAAAAAGTAATATGCCTTTCTGCACATTTCTGTGAAAACGCATCATGTCCAAGTCCATACTTTTTGAATTATTGAATTATTATTTTTCAGTGACTTTCTGAAGCAACAGGTATGTCATTTCATACATACTAGAAGATAGTTCGTCAGAATGACGGGTTTGCATTTTTAAAGAATGCTATAGCATTGCATTTTAAAAAGTATTATGAAGCAAGAAATTTTATCTTATCTTACAAATAGGGGCAGGTGGGGTAAAATAGTTACAAGAAAAGAGCCCATTTTTCATTCAAACTGAATTTGCAACAAAATTATTAATTTAATTGGTAAAATAATGATATAGAATTTGGAAATGAACTTCATTCGCGTAACTTGAAGAACTATTTCACAACAAAATGCAAATTAGGGCACATATGTCATAAACGCACCGGGTTTGACGCGATTTTTTTTTACACCAATTTGGAGAAAACCTCGTTTTCGAATACCAGTTACATATAGCGTGCTATAATACCACGTTATTTTTTATTTAAATATGAAAATAATATAAAGTGATAAACGAAACTCTATTATTTTAAAAGGGAAATAACTAAATTGACGATAGTTTAATTAATAACACTAGAACAAAACAAATTTATATAATTTAAAAAATAAACGATTTATTAATAAAAAACAACATTTGAAACAATAAATAAAAAGTTACAAATATAAATATCACAATAAATATCCGTAAATAAATATCATGACAAATAGCCAGGTTACCATGTCAAGCAAATAACGCCATTTTGGCGTATTAATAATACTATTTTAAAACACATTGACAATTAACTATATTCCCCCATGGTATGCAATGGGATTTTTGTCTTCGTTCATTGCATTTAAAAAAATCTATAACCTTCAATTTCTTATAAATAAAAACAAAACAAAACTATAAGACTTCAATTCCTAATAAATTTGTAAGCTAATAAAAAAAAAAAAAAAAAAAATAAAAATAAAAAAAAAAACACCACACGTTATAAGATTAAAAAGCCAATTCTAAACAGTAAATATTCACTCGTCATGCCACTTGAAAGAATATATTTTATTAGGAATAACAATGGAGTCATTCTCAGCCACTTGAAAGAATATATTTTTTAAGAATAACAATGAAGTCATTCTCAGCCGATTGAAAGAATATAATTTTTAGGAATGACAATGGAGTGATTTTCAAGAGTTATTCACGGCTGTGAACAAGAGATAAAAATAGCCCGAATATAAAAATTCAAACAATATTGCATTTATTTACACCTTCGTTTGCCTTAAATTGGCGTTTTTTTAAGAAAGTTTTAATGCATAGAGTTTGTTCAGATCGCTATATGGCCAATGAGCTCCATGGTCTATTTTAATCGGAAACGATAATGATTAAACATTGTTTTTGAAAAAGCAGTAAAATGTTTTTTGTTTTGTATGTTTTATATTTCCATTGAGAAAAATCATTGCATCCATGTTCTATATTTTAATGAATTTCAAAAGAATGAATCGCATATTTTGTTTACTATGACTGATTGCTGGGTGATACGATTTTCAACGCAAGATATATAAAAAAAATATTCATATTTCCATGTAGCTCTTCACTAAAGTTGTTTTTGTTTTTCACAATCTTTCTCAAAAGGTTAATCTTATGCAGTTTCATTGAAAAAATTGAATCTGTGCAAGTTAAAACAAGTTGGAAATTGTTCATCAAACGTGGCAAATGAGGTGCGTTCGTACAATAACTAGTTTTATAAAGATTTTTTGCACCGCGTATTGTACTGAATGTATATTTTAGTGCACTTCAATAAGTGCATATGCACTTCATTCTGTTCGAAAGGCTGCTTAAATTTAGAAACGAGAGTAATATAGAGTCCAGGAAAAAAATAAGTATCTCTTTTAGAATCTAATTTTAGATTTACATTAACTTCTTTAAGTTCATAAATTGGCCAAGTTATCTCGGGTATATATATCTCAAAAAGTTTCGAAAAATTTTTTTATATGCCTCTTCTGGTAACTAATATCTTTAATAGATTTTTAGAAAAACGCTTAAAACTTTACGCATAAAAATCACAATATATATGGCTCTAATTTTTTATGACCATTTGTAATTAGAATACTTGACATATGATCACCCTCTTTCCTTTTTTTAATGTTTCATTTGATAGTTGCAAAATTGCCTTAATTTAGATTTATATTGAAAGTTTTGGATTAAATTACAGCTCATTTCTCAAATATGGACGTTAAGTTTGTAAGAAATTCTGCTCTAATTCATTTTTGTAGAATTTCAGAAAACTGCAAATGTAATGAGACATGATTTTTTCTTGTCTAAAATTATTATTTAAATTAATTCATTGAAATATGTATTTATAAGCAACTTAGACATTTATATCTTAGACATTTATGTATATAACTACTGTAAAAAATGTATGCATGGATGAATGCACCTGCCCCCCCCCCACCACCATAAATTATTGTAACAAAACTTGAATTTTGTATTAGAAAATTTTTAAAGTATTATTTACTGTAGTTCATAATTGACAATTCAAATTACTAATACCAATTACTTCAAAATTTGAATCAGGTTTCTACGTTTACAACAACAGAATTTTCAATACAAAGTGCTCTTTAAACCGGCTTCCAAGAAAAGAGTTTCGTTTATATGTATATAAATTTTATTTATTTTATTATAAGAACTAGCTAGCTACTGTCTAATGAAGGTAGTTTTTGGTCGAATGAGTTTTAAGTTTTGCGTGCGATCGTCGTGTCCTAAGTTCTAATATTTGCGCGCGAATGAATCAATTACTGTGTCATCCTATAAATTTCGCAAAGTTCGTCTAGATCTCTAGAAATCTGAATTTCACAGATATTTGGGGAAATGATGTTATAATTAGGTATCTTTAATCTTTTAGATGGTATAAATATGGTGGCAGGTGTTGGATTTAGTACATTTAGTAGCATTTCGCCCTTGGTCATACATAAAACTTTTTTGTTCCTTCCGTCTTCTGAAGGAAGAGATTCCTCACGCTGAAGCTTTACAATGAGCTCTTTTCATTAGACTCTTCAACTAAGAGCTTCGACAGCGTGATAAAGGGTTAGACTCAATATTTCTTATTAAAACAATATTGGAATACACCGAGTTTCCTTTATAGAGATATTGCAGAATTTTGAAGTGGCGTTTTATACTACTAACTACTGTGTTTCTAGTGATATTTTTATAATGAGCTGAAGCGACTTTTCCTTGGGTTCTGGTAAAAGATCAGAGTTGCCATCTCGTTTTAAGCTAGTTCTTGAAATTAGATAACTTTGGGGGGATAGAATTTCCCTTCTCATTTTTAGTGTTTCAAGCTTATTTTTAATCATCGTAAAGTTAAAATCGACCGTTCCACTGCCATCCATCCTTTTTTCATTGCTTTAAATAAATTGTTGTCAGTTTTAAATCTTGTGTCATGCTACTTTTCAAGCTGATGGAGTGTCCTCTAAGGTAAGTGCACACATAACATTTAAACGATTGCTAACATGAAATTTTAAAGTTCCGTACTTAAAATGGGAAAACGGAACCATTATAACATTACTCGTGTGTCTGCCTGTCTGTCCGTCTCTCACAGCCCGAAGTGTTCGTCAGTGTAAGTCTATGGATAACATTTGAACGATTCCTGACATTAATTTTTTAGGGTTCCGTACTTAAAAAGTAAAAAGCAATCATTATAAGATCACCCGTGTGTCTGTCTGTCCGTATGTCACAGCCGTTTTTCTCGTAAACTATAGAACGTGGAAAGTTCAAATTTAGCAGAAGTAATAAAGGCTATTGACCCACATCTTTATAGATTATTAACTATTCACAAATAAATTTAGGAAAAATGTAGGGGGCTAATTAAGTTACTTTAAAATTAGTCCTTATATTGTATGTCGTGTTGGGTATCGTGTGAAATCTCTCCTAACGCCGAACTCAAAAATACATTTGTTTTAATTTTAGATATTATGTTTTCAGCGATATCATCCAAAATGTAATCCAAAAATATGTTACTCTATTTCCGAATCTACTGAAACTAAAATTATGAAAAAATTATGAAAAAATTACGGAAAATAGAAGTTTATTTAAAGCTTGCAGGAAAACTATAGAGATTACCCTGATTAGGTCACATGGGTTTTGGGAATATTGCATTTTTTGTTACAAAAAAAAATTTTCCTTTGCGGACGCTCAGCAAGGTAGTTGGGGGGGGGGGGAGGGAGGGCGCTCGAGGAATGGTCGCAGAAGTATAAAAAGATTGTTGTAATGATTTTTGAAAACAAATTGTCTGTAATTTGCCGAGATATTAACCTTTATAGACACGGACTGTATGGGCATAAATAAAGACATGGATGGCGTAATGTGTGGCTATCGGTTGTTAAAGCCCAGATAACAATTTTAGGTAGCTTTTATTACAAAAAGCTACCTATTGCAGCCGTTAGGAGGAAAGCGATTTCAAGACATTTTGGTATATTTTCACCGATCATGAACCCCAGACCCCGAAACAACCCTCTGTTCAAATGTTGATATATATACATCCATATATATATACCGGGTGTCCTAAAAAGGACTGACTGATTTTAAAATTCAATAACTTGCAAACGGTGACAGATATTTAAAAATTTCTTGCAGGAGGTTTATGCAAAAGGTCAAAAGTTTTATTACAGTGATTTTCGATTTTAATTTGAATTACAAACAATAGATGGCGCTGTAAGCAATAGTCGCTAAATACAGGCTCGATTTTTGGTTCTTTTTCTTGTTTCATGCGGAAAAAGGAGATGGAAATGTATTATCCGGGCCACGAAGTACCAAAAATCGAGGCTGAATTTAGCGTCTATTGATCGCAGCGCCATCTATTGTTTGTAACTCGAACGAAAATTGAAAATCACTGTAAAAAAACTTTTGACCTTATGTATAACCCTCCTGCAAGAATTTTTTAAATATCTGTCACCGTTTACAAGTTATTGAATTTTAAAATCAGTCAGTCCTTTTTTGGGACACCCGGTATATATATATATGATCTTTGTCATACTGTAACTCTGGTATTTATGAACCGATTTGGATGTAACTTCGTGTGTACATAGTACATACCAATGTCTCGACCGAGTTCGTTGGCCATCTTCATCCACCCTCTTGTTTGAAAATGGCGGCCATTTAAATTTTTATAAAAATTGAAAATTTGAAATGTGGTACAAAAATATTGAAAATTGAAAAATATTTTTTTTCTTATGTGTTTTATCTTGATACAAAAATTTCGGAGCAGCTTTTGTTTCGTCTATATCTTAAAAAATGGCTGAGTTATAGCACTTTGAATTTCTAGCATGGATGACATTTTGAAACGACCTGATTTTTGCACGCGATAACAGGCGTATTTATGAACCGATTTGGATGAAATTTCGTGTATACATAGTGCATACCAATGCCTAGACCGAGTTCGTTGACCAGTTTCAACCGCCATCTTGTTTCAAAATGGTGGCCATTAAAAAAGTTAAAAAAAATTAAAATTTAAAATAAGGTACCAAAAAATTGGAAGGTGCTGGTTTCGAACCCAATTGCGCCCGTCGGCCTAATCGTTCGGAGATTTCTTGGTTTTCTTCGAACATTGGATTTCCAAGCTTTAATACGGGTTAGGTTCCCTTAGAAAGACCCCCACGAAGGGCACTCCACACTTAGGGCCTATATCCCTCGTGTTGATAATTGGCCGTCATAAACACAACCAACCAACCAAAAAATTGGAAAATTAAAAATATTTTTTTCTTATGTGTTTGACCTTAATACAAAGATTTCGGAACAGTTTTTGTTTTGTATATATCGAAGAAAATGGCTGAGTTATAACATTTTGAATTTATATTGTGGCTGACATTTTGAATCGACCTCAATTTTGTGACGCGATAACAAGCGTATTTATGAACCGATTTGGATGTAATTTCGTGTATACGTAGTACATACTCGACAGAGTTCGTTGTCTGCCGTTACCGAATGTCTCGACCGAGTTCGTTGGCCAGCTTCATTCGCCATCTTGTTTCAAAAGGGCTGCCATTAAAAAAGTTTAAAAAAAAATTAAAATTAAAAATAAGGTACCAAAAATTCGTAAAATTAAAAATATTTTTTTCTTATGTGTTTGATCTTAATACAAAGATTTCGGAACAGTTTTTGTTTTGTATATATCGAAGAAAATGGCTGAGTTATAACATTTTGAGTTTATATTGTGGCTGACATTTTGAATCGACCTGATTTTTGTAACGCAATAACAGGCGTATTTATTAACCGATTTGGATGTAACTTGTTGTATACATAGTACATACCAATGTGTCGACCGAGTTCGTTGGCCAGTTTCATTCGCCATCTTGATTCAAAAGGGCTGCCATTTAAAAAAATATATTTTAAAATGAGGTATCAAAAAATTGGAAAATGAAAAAGATTTTTTTTATGTGTTTGAAATTGATAGAAAGATTCCGGAGCAGTATTTGTTTTGTTTATATCTTTAAAAATGGTTGAGTTATAGCACTTTGAATTTCTAGCATGGCTGACATTTTGAAACGATCTGATGTCTGTCACGCGATAACACGCGTATTTATTAACCTATTTGGATGTAAGAATGCATGTGGATAGTATATATCAATGTCTCGACCAAGTTCGTTGGCCAGCTTCACCGCGATCTTGTTTCAAAATGGCGGCCTTTAAATTAAAAAAAAATTATGTTTAAAATGAGGTGAAAAAAAAGTTAGAAATTGAAAAAGGTTTCTTTTTTAAGTATTTTACCTTGATATAAGGATTCCGGAGCATTTTTTTGTTTTGTCTTTATCTTAAAAAATGGCTCAGATATAGTAGTTTGAATTTTTAATATGGGTGACATTTTGAAAAATCTGATTTTTTGCCTGCGACAGTACTCGTATATATCAACCGATTCCGATGTGAGTGAGCATTTGCACAGGAATTACTAAGGTCTAAAATACGTTCACTGGTTAGCCCCGTTCACCATGTTGTTTCAAAATGGCAGGCACTTCAAGATATTGCCAAATTTGGCAACCAAATATAAGTTAATTTAAATAAAAGCAGCTTGGATAAAGCTGAATAATTTTGCGAAATTCTCATTCATATTGATTTAGTATTGATAAAAATTAGTTATTGAATGTTCTATAATAGGTTTCCACTAAATTCAGCTTCGTGTGTTTGTATAATGCAAGGTGTCTTTTTTAAAAAATAAGGAATATGAAAGCTACCTCTTCCTCTCAGCACTGGCCGGAAGGACTTTTTAATGAAATATTTCCATAATCCAATGCCTGATAGTAGCATAAAAGTTATAATTGTCAAATATTTGAATTCGCGACTAGTTTGCATTGAGTGGCGCTTTCAACACGCCACCCCTGTCTTTAAAGGTTAATTAGGTTACAACTTTGCGACCTCATTTTTCAGGCGCGCTTAGCACAATGCAAAGTTTAATCTTTGAACAGAGTCTTTGCTTTAAGTACACTGGAAAAAGAAAAGGGTATTATTACGCTGAATTTTATAGATCACTAAGTGTCTTAATAAACATCGCCATTGAATGTATAAATAATGTCATATTTAAAAGCATAAGTCAAAAAACATTATGTGAAAATTTAATTATTGAAGGTGATTTCAATGTAAACTTCAGGAACAATGATAGAAAGGAACTGTTAGAATATTTTCTAACTCTTGGTCTAAGTCAATTCATATAAGAATCTACTACCAGGGAAAACAAAAATATTGACAATGCATTCACCAACATCCCCGTGCAATGTGCGTTGTTCATTCATTTAAACAGATTTGGATAAGACTTAAAAAGTTTTACATAATAGCAATATTTGATACAATTTAAGCTTCATATCGCTCCGAAATATCATGGTATATCCATCTATACTTTTCTAATATATATATATAGCTATACGCAACCCTACGTTGTATAGTTGTTTAAAAAGTCTTATTATTCTTTTAGTAATGATATTTTGTAATATTTCAGTTACTAATTAATATATTTATTGTACAAAACCCTTTGTACATGATTAATACTAGCACTTGACTGATAATTTTTGTTACAATTGACTTGTTCTAATTTTAATATAATCGTCTTTATATATACATTTTTTAAGGGAACACGCCAATTATGTTAATATCGTCAACGTAATCTCAAAATCACTGTCAAAATAGTGCCAAAATATGATTTAAAATGACTGTGGATTTTTCTGAGTCACATTACTGTCAATTTATAAACAAAAATAAAAGTATCGTATATGACAGTAACATAAAAAAAAATAGAAATCGAACAGAAAAAAGTGATTACGCAAATTTATATTAAAAGGAAAGTGCAAGTTTTAATTTCAATTCTGTATTAAATTAGCGTAATATAGGGCACACTATGTTAGAGTAAAGAAAAGTATTGCTGTTTCTTAAAATTTTGGGAACTATTGTGTGAAAAAATATATACTTTTTATATTATTTTATAACAATATACCAGTATGATGTGCATCCCATTTTGGAATTATGGAACAGTGAAATGCTTTATGAAGACTTTTCTTTTAGGAATCCTTGTTCATTTAATATTTCTTTTATAGAAATGCATAGTTTTTCAATTTAGAATTTCTTATTCCTTCAGTGCTCAACTGTCTGATTCAAATAATTTAATATCAAAATATGTTTTGATATGAAAAAGTCTGTAAATGTGTTCTCAAAACCCTAAATTGGGTGTGAAAATAATATAGTTATTCACCTAGAACGATTCTAATGATTAATATTGTCTGTGGATTGCAAATCTTTACGCTACAGTAACTAATATCTCGTATGATTCCTCTTCACCGTATGTAGATATAATATATCAACTAACATATGAAAATCTAACATGTGATCTAAGGCCTTTTTTCATCTGCAAATCGCCATAGGGAAAAATGGTAATTATTTTTTCACATATTCTCTCCCAATAAAAAGAGAAACTTGAGAATGATTTTATTTTTATATATTAATTTATAATAAATATTCTCTGGCTTCTGAAAATTTAAAAGTTTTTCTGTGAAATAAATGTAGAAGTTAGTTTCCACATAAAATTGCATTTTATTCTGTTATTATTATTTTTAATGCCCTTTATGCCTTAAATTATAAATCAAGAAATTGATCAGATTCAATGATTATTTTTCAACACCTGCAGATATATAAGACACTATTTAGATAAAAAAATTAAATTTATGTATGTTTATTTATTAAAACCGATTTAATATAAAGGACGATTTAATAAACGTTTACAAAATGACATGAGAAATCAGGCATACAACAAGGATACAAAATCACATAATAGGACCATAGGCTTGCAAATCACTTATTTAGACATAAATACAGGTGTTTCATCTTAACTGAACCCAAATTTGCCGCAAAAATTCTAGAAAAATAAAAACATTGTAATGAAAATGTAACGTTGTGTACCGTATTTTGTATGAAATGTGATAACATCGCAAAAAGTTCTGTAAAAATATGTTGCTCAAGCAATCGATGATAGCGTATGAATTGATAATCACAGTCCAAACTGTTGGATGTCAAGTGCATACTGCTGGAGCGTATAATCGAAACTTCTGCCACATTTGTTTGGTGTTATCACATTTACAACAAAGGTGAAATGTCTATTAAGTGTTTTATTATAATATACTTCAGTTTTCTGAAAATTATCGTCAACCCAAATTGAGTTAGGATGAAGCACCCTATTTGTGACTAAATAAGTGTTTTGCGATACTATGTTCCTAAGTGATTTTTATCCTTGTTGTATGCCTGATTTGCCATGCCATTTTGTAAACGTTTTTTTGAATCACCCTTATAGTTATAGCTCTTTCTCTAAAATATTTACAAGAATAATTAAATTATCTAAAAATACGTACTGTTATGGAAATCTCACAACTCTTATAAAAACAGAGTGTTAAATTCATTGTGTTTTTTTCTGCAAATTCAAAGCTTTTCTAAGTTTAAATATTTTATGCAACAAGTTTTACTACACCTATGTAAATAATTGAGGAAATGCTTTAAAAAGTATTCTGCTTCGACTTTTTCACTGTGCTTTTAAAATGTGATCGGGCAAAGTATTTTACTTGAACTTAAAATCTACTTTTAATAATTGACGTATTACATAAACTTTATATTAAATTTTCTATTAAAATTAATTTAAAGGAAATTTCTATTAAACTGAAATTTTATATTAAACCTTAAAATACCGACGGAACATAAAGGGTTTAAGCAAAATCGTATATGTCTGTTTTAATAAAACTGTACAAGTTAGTTAAAAAATGGATGTACGTATATGCGATGAGTTTTGAAAACCTTATGGTAAAATTTATTTAATAAATATTTATCACAAGAAAGAAGTTACCCCTTACCTTAGCATAACGACTAAAGCTTTCCTTCTCTTTAATGCATACAGTACAAAAAACGAAATTTTAAACTTTAATGTTTTACATTTTTTGTCAAAATATAGCTTTTCATTTCTTTAAACTATAAGAAAGTTAAAAAAAAAAACTTGTCGTTTATTTATTTATTTTTTTAATAAAATGATAAATTTCTTCGCAATAGATCAGAACGGCTATGCGTGTAAAAAATCATATGTTTGATAGCTCATACATACAATTAGTATAAAATTAGATTTATATTTGAACAAAATATTTATATTTCTCTGTCTGGCTTTTATATTTCTTTGATATATCCAGAGCGGACAATTTCATTAGATATAAGATTTTATAAGATAAACTGTTGCAGTTTTGAAGTGCAGTTTCGATTTAAAACCGCATACTAATAATAATTTTATTAATATTGTTAGTTAAAGAAGAATTTTAAAAATCTGGTCAAAATTTATCAAGAGACGTGATAGTGTTTCTCATATTTCACGACGACTATCATAATGTTTTTTTAACTAGAAACAATTAAAAATGATGCAACTACAGATAAATTGCATTCTTTATATACTGTACAAAAAAAAAGCATGTGCTATAATGAAGAAAATATATATTAAAATCCGTAAAGTTTCTGGGGGAACCCTAGGGCGCGACCACTAAAGGTGTGTCCTGTGAGACAATATTTACGATAAAACAAACTCGTTTATTTAAAATAAGTAAGAATGATTTTTTCAGTGCAGCATTCAAATTTTAACCAAGATGCTGAAATTTAGATTCAGCTAACACTAAAATACACCAAATATAAATTTATCAATTTTATACTCGACATACGTAAACGAAATGGCTGCTAAAAATCTTAGCACTAGACATGAGCTTCGGCGAAGATCGCTGTAGCTGAAAACACTACAATTAATAACAATTCAAAATACTTTAAATGTTGCTAACAACTGAAATCCCGTGGTCCGGAAATGCACTTTATTCAAGCACGTAGTTTAACTTCTTACCAAAATCCAAACTCCTGAGAAAAACGGAACGTAAATATCTAAGAGCGCGTGGCAGTAATGCAATCTCCAAGTCTCAAATGTGATAAGCTGTATTATTTTCTTTGAAAGGCAGAATTCGACCCAATCCGCTCGTTAAAACCTGTCACTTACGTATATATACTTGCCAGCTGATCACAAAAAGCTAATTAGCATATAACTTTAAAAAAAAAATACCGTGAAACTCAGATTCCGACAGGCACACTCATAATTGTGAAAGTCAAATAAGCGACAGATGGCACTTTCACGCACAAGTGTTGGATATCGGACAACATATGCACAAACTAGGCTACCCTCATAAGTGTCTATCCAGGCACTGTTATAAGTTGTGTGCGTTGAGGTTCTGAATCACAGAATTAGTGAAGTATGTATGAAGTTGATGAAATATAATCTCAAAAATTTTTAAGTTGTTAAATCTTTCATTTTCAGTAGTAATTTTTGAAATTAAGCATAAAAGTTTCTTTAAGAATGTACATTTGTGTATGTTACTCTGCTTCACTATCTACTAAATCAAGTCAGTGAAAAGCTTACCTTTCCCGAATGTTTGAATGTACAAAATAGTTTAATTTTAAAATTTCTCTTTGAGAACCTGTTGTGAAACTGTTTCACAAAACAAAACAATAAATTATTTAAATAATTAAAACTTAATTTAAACTGCAATGTATAAAATATAAGGAGTGTTAAATAATATAATCAATATTTATATGAAGTATAAAATTAACACTTGTTTTTTAAACCTTTTTTTAAAGAAAAGATAAACACATATTATTATATAATCCCATATATTCTTTTGCAAAGTTAGTTTCATAATGTTTACATGTATCCAACTTACAAAACTTAATGAAAAAAAAATCTAATAAAGTTGAGTGCTTTCTTTGGGATCTAATTTTATATTTTACTAGGAAACTTTTCTTCTTTTAAACCCTTGGAATAAGAAAATTAACCCGAAATATATAACAAAACGTTTTAGAAATTTCCTTCAACTATTTATTCTAAAAATAAAAATATTTGATGTATTATTTCGAAAGTTCTTTGAATTTTCTCCATGAAGATAAACATAAAGACGATTCTTCTGTTTTAGTACCGTCGAAAATTTTAATTCGTCAGATCCATGAAAAAAAAAGACATTTGGTGGGAAATTTAAACGGAAGCAAAAATATTTATAACAATAATTCTTAAAAGTATAAGTTATAATATGTTACATTCAAATAAACCAAAAATCTTTATGTTATTTTTTTTTTATTTTAATAATTACTTTTATAATGTATGGAGGAAAAAATATCCCTCTGAAGTCGACGAAATTTCAAAGTTTTGTACAGATATATATTTAATTACTATAAAACTCAATTTTTACATACAAAATTTATAACTATTAATGAAGAAAATTTCACTGAATGCAGAATATTTTACTGCACTTTCAGTAGCAAAAATAAGCATACATAATTTCTCTTAATTGTTGTCACCCCGTAACAACAACAAAAAAAAAGTGATAATTATATTTCTAAAGGAAGAACGACTGAACCTTTTAAAATGAAACTTCTGATCTGAAATTAGTTTAGTACGATGTACATTTAAATCAAAAAGATTTTTTATAAATTTTAAAATGTTGTCTCATATGTTGTGTGTGTGACACATTTCGAGCGTAAGTTATTGCCGGCGTGATATGCGTCAGATATCATATCACGACCCGAGCACTAAGTAATAAACTATATTAAAAAACCCATTGCTATATAAAAGGAAGATAAAGATTTATAGAGAATGAAAGATGACACCGTTGAGAGATAAACATTTTTGAAGGTTGATTTTGCAGAAAATTACTCATTTGTAATTGAGAATGAAATCTGATGAGTCCACAGGTCACATTCAAAAGTGACTTGTTTTCAGTTACTTTATTGTTTACAGTTACTTTAATCGTTACCCTGAAAGTAACTATAAATAATTCATAGTTATCTCAAATAAACTGAGCAATGGGAAACACACAGTTTGGTTATACATGAATTTTCTCTTTAAAAAACTCATAGAATTTTACATTTTCAAATAGATTAATGCATTTTCTGGTGGTTGCGCTACTGAATTTAAAAACGTATACTTATTTCATCCTTAAAAAATTACCATAAGCAAGCTGGATGCATGCAGCAGAAACTTTTTTCACAACATGTGAAAAAAGGGATGTGGATGGAGCCTTGACGACAGTGAGCTGTATCAGTGATCTTTTTAAAAAGCTAGCAGTACAGCGCAAACAGTTTCTTATTTTGCTCAATGTACTATGGCAGTACTAAAAATATATAGGTTTTATGTTTCCATATAAGTGAAATGCAAGATTCTATCGTGAAAAATTTTGATCTATGGCGGAATAAAAAATTGTTCTAAAATTCAAAGCATGCATTACATCTTGCTAATTAAAGTAAGAGATTCTAATGTAGCAATGACTTGCTTAACGGAAACATCTAGAATAAATTTGGTGATCTTAGAAGAGGATTGTGAAACAGAATAAATTTGTCCAATAATCAATAGTTTTGAAGAGTTTTTTTTTTTATTATTATTCCTCACCATTAAAGTCTAAACTTAATATTTTATTGGTAATGTATTAAACTCTTTCAACATTAAAATCACTTATATTAAGTTTGCCGATACACTCGCAATATCTTTCCTGAACTATGATCTGTGGATGGAAAATACAACAATTCAATTTTGACTAAGCACTATTTCCGTAAAGAAAAATATCCTATTATTTAATTACAGAAATTGTTTGGTTATGTAAGGCTATTTTTGCTATTAAAAACAGTAGAAACAATTCAATATTCAGTACCATTATTTTTGTAGAGGAAAAAATTCCATTACTTATTTACGGAAATTCTTTAGTTATATAAGGCACATTTTTCTATTTATAATAGTAGAAACAAAAAGAAGCATAAAATTTGGCAGCTATTGTTATAAGAGATGAAATATTTTGTTTGGAGAGTCTCGACGTTGCTGCAGTATTACAATATCGCCTTTGGAGATGTAAGGATTAGAGCTCGGTGGTCAGAATCTTAAGCTAACCTGCCTAACAGTCTCATAAAATGTATATGTTTACCCAGAGAAATTCGATAATCCATACACATCAACAGCATGTGTAATTAGGAGAACGGAGCTTATGCAGGAGACGCATACTGCCCGAGCTGGCCACTGCACCACCAGAATGCCAGTATGCGCAGGCTCAAACACCGCTAGCAGACAATTTTAGCCTCGACCCAGTTTGAGTGCATAAGTTTTAACCGAAATTTTGCAAATTTAGGGAATTTTCTCGCATACAGAACAACATTTTGAATTTATAAAACAATATAATAAGTATATACTGCTACAACAAAGAATTTTTTGCGATATCTTTAACAAATAAGCTTTAATAATTCACACTCCATAGGCTGCTATGCTCATTTTCAACAGTAAATACCGCCACCAGACGAATTTTAGCTTCGACCTCGGGTAGCGTGCATAAGGTCCATTGCATTCCAACCATCATAATCTGATTGCAGGAATCGAAATTAATATAATTCGCATATATTTTGTACTATAACATTTTATACTATTTTAAAAATTATCTCGCATACGAGAAAGCTATTTCAATCTAGTCTTTACATATATCACACTGGTCACCTCCAGAACAAAATTGCATGCCCTAAAAGGAAAATAAATTATTTATAAAAATATCAAAATTACGTGACAATGTAATTGTCTTTTTACTATTAATATGGTTTAAATAGTACTATAATGACAAATCTCTCTATACATTACTCTATCGTACGTGGCACAAAAATCGCGATTATTTGTTAATTGTTTACTGGCAACGCCCGAATGAAACGCAATACATTGGTTATTGAAAAGCATTTAATGCATCTCCATACCTATAAGGGGAGTTACCATAGGGGCGGACCCTGTTATGTCGCCAAATTACGACAAGTTTATTGCCAACTTGGCGATAAATCCCAAATTCGACAACCAAAATTAGTCACCAAATGTAACGCCAACTTGGTGCTAGCTCTAATATTTCTCTAAATTCCCATAGATTTGCATTGTAAACCAATAGGGTTTACTTGTTTACAGAAAATCAATAAATTGCGATATTTAAAAACAACAAACAGTAATATTAGCTTAAGGGATTATATTAATTATATTTAAGGAAGTCCAAGTAAATTAAATTATGAATATAAGTAACATGATACAATGCTTATCATGCTATCACAAACATAAATCTTAAGGGAGCCCAAACTGGTCGCCAAGGGCAGCTAGTGTATTAAATTATCTTACTTGTTTATAATTCTAAACTAATTAGAAACGTGCATTACACGGTGAAAAAATGCGTCGCTTTAATATCACACCCACAACGTATAGAAATTAATTTAAACAGAGGAAATATCACTTTAAAGAATATATACCACGAAATAAAAGAAACATAGGTTACTTCTATAAAAAAATATTTAAGGTTAAAGATTGGGCTTTATATCCTTTTCATATAGCTATAATTAATGTGAATTAGATTCATAGCCGCAACGATGAATTGGGCGAATTTCTGTAACCCTCATGCCTTTCCTTACTTCATTTTTTCTGAATATTCAATAATACAGTTGGAAAATTTCCACCATACAACATCATGTTAAACTGCACACCATTTGTCAAATAAGTATGTAAAAGTTTAAAAAAGATTGTAAACATATAGAGTTGTATGAATTCAGAAAATTTGAAACTTAGGTATGATATCTAAATACAGGGTGTCCGTGCTAAAAGTAGTATTCAAAGCTTATGGCTTATTTTTACGGAACTACCCATTAGATTTAAAAAAAAAATATTAAAATAAAAATAGCATCTGACAAAGTTTTAATATCAATAGACTTCTATGTGTGCACATTTGGTAGAGTGACAAATGTCAAAACGGTAATTCAGTTCTCCCTAAATGTTTCGTAGCATATCAGGAGTTATTAGACAAATTGCTTCTATGATACACTTTTTCCACTCATCCTCAGATACAGTTTTTTATTTTTTCAGTATTTTAAAATCTCAAAGAGGTTTCCAATCCACGAAGGTGAAGCCTATTATATTCTAGTGTGTAGTTCCGTAATAATAAGCCATAACGTTTGGATACTTGTAGCCCGGACACCCTGTATAATAATAAAACCCAGTGTAATGATTCTGATCCAAACCCATCTCTTCAAGCAAGCGCTGTCACGAAATTATAATTTATATATATAATTTTATGGTTATTTATTTTTGTTTTTATTGTGTTGTTTGGAAAGAAATTAATTTAATTTGCGTAATGTAACGTCTGTAACACCGTAGAAAAGAAGAGTTTGTTTATTCACGGCTTTGAGATGTTGTTATTTTTGCATGAAAAATAATCGCTTATTAATGTATTTTTAACCGACTTCACACAAAAAAGTACCAGTTATCAATTCGACGCGAATTTATTTTTTTTATGTATGTTCAGCGATTACCCCGAAACTATGCGACCGATTCATGTGATTTTTGTTTTAATTGAAAGAGGATCTTTTCGTATTCTACCACGTCCATTTCATCAAAATTGGTTCAGTACTTATTCAGTAATTCAACAAAAATCAATAAAATCAATGATTTCTTGCAAATTACCTTTCATTGTTGTACCCGTTTTCCCAATCATAAGCAAAAAACTATGTATTCATATACGTTAGCGTCAAGTCTCACCAAGCTTGGCACCATTTGATGAAATATTGCCATATTTGTGTCACCAAAAATAAGTCGCCATAAATGAGCCAACTTGGCTCTAACTGATTATTTGGCGACATTCCCATTCAAATTCAGTAGCCGATTTTCTCTAATAAGTTTCTTTGCATTTGTTAATTGGCAATCATATTTACAATTGTAAATGGCCAATCGCGTTCAGAACAGTAATTTAATGTACATTTATTACGGAAGGTTATTTAATAGTTTTAAAATCTCCACATTACCCAACATTGCAAATGATAATGCAAACGGGTAAAAAAAAAAAAAAATAAAAAAATAAATGCCTAAGTGAGTTAAGCTGTTTTTGTCAAGAAAGATGAAACACATAACAGATAAATAAATAAATAAATAAAAAATGCCGCCATGATCGCAATGATTTCTCGGTTTCTATATCAGAATTTTCCGATTTGGCGAAAGATTAAGCAAATAAATTAAATGGTGAATAAAAGTAACATGCTGCAATGGTTAGCATATATTTAAGAAAGGCCAAACCGATCGTCAAGAGGCGGCTAGTAGTAAAATATATATTTATCTCTCTCCCTCTCTCTATATATACATACATATATATATATATACTTCTCACTGACTACAAATATTATTGACCTTGTTATAGTAATTCGTTCAGTATAAATAATTTATTTATATGGGCATTCTCACAATATTTTGACTTTTATGTCCCTGAATAATAATTTTTATTTTAGTACATGTTCTGTGTCTTTTTTATTTCATATACTGGGGAACATCCCATTGTATGATTGCATAACAATATTAACGAGATAAATAAGTTTTGGACGATGTTGGGGATCCAAATACCAGGAAAACTCCTATACTGTCCCGTGTCCCTGATGCTGATTTTTAAGTTTGGAGCAGTCTGTGTAAAATTGTTTCAATAAAAGTAATTCCATGTAATTTTTTTCCAAAACTGGGACTATTATTTTATATAAATGTGTAGCAAAAAATTAACCTGTACACATTTTTAGGGTTGTCATTATTTTTTAAACTCTGTCCTTGGGTTTTAGATTCCTTACCGACCCTCTTCTAAAATTATACAGAAAATCACTTCAGATGTAGACACAAAATTTTTTTCAGGTTTTCTCTCATGCAGAAGTATGCTAGAGAAAGAATGTTTAAAATTATTTGACAGGAAATTTACTGCAGAATTTAAATCAGCATTTAAATATCAATTTCAAGCATCGTGGTTTTATTGGTAGTCTTACCGTCCCCAAGGTTTATTCCTGCACTTTTCGAGGTAAATTATATATATTTTTAATTTAATCCAATGTAAATAACTGTTTCTAAAATTCAATGAAGATTGTGGCTACCACTTAGTCTTAACATGATTTGCCTAAAATAGGTGGTAATTTTCCTTACCGTTCCACCCTTACCGTCCCTTTTTTTCCCATTTCGTCCCTTTTTTCTTATACCGTCCTTTTTTTTTGCCTTACCGTCTCTTCTTTAACACACCTCTAAGACAATGTTACATCAAAATTTTCTACTAAAAATAATACATTGTTATTATTTCTTATTTGAATGTCCTGTGGGTACTATGTAAATTCCTTTTAAGTAAAAATTTAGAAGAAAAAAAAATTTAGTAATAAAATGGTAAGGAAAATTAAACACGTAAGTTTAACTTAAAACTCACTTAAATAAAAAAAAAATTTCGCTGCTGACCATTTTTTCTTTATTTTGAATCATTAAGGCATTCGTCTATCAGATTAAAATGTTATTTTAGCAAGTTTAATTTCACCAAATTTTTATTTCCGAAAGTCAAAAGATTGTGAGAATGCCCCATATACATTCTTAAAAGAGACAGATAGTTTACAGTTGCCTTAGTCTTTACATTTCTCACAACGCCATGCTATCATGTGGCCTCGTTAACAATTTGCTTGGTTCTAAGTCAACTAACTCAATACCCTCCAATGTTTTAACATGACTTAAAACTACGTAAACTTGGTCTTTAGCAAAGTTGTTAGCTTGAAATGTTGAAAATGTCGGTGCAGTTGATACTAGGCCTTCGTAATCGGTTACTCATTCTCCTATTGTCGCATCATTAAATTGAATTTGAGCATGGCGATTTGAGTTTTCTTATGATGCTCGTTTTGATGACCGTTTACAAGCTTATTGTAAACAGGTAAATTTCTCAATAACACCACTCTAGAACAAACGAAAACCTTTAGAGTTTGTGAAAGGCCTCCACAGTTATTAACATCAGCTACTGTGACATAAATTGGATTTCGTTTCCCGTAGGTTTCTGCTTCTCGGTACTTCTCAACAGCATATATTATGTGGACAAGACTGTTTTATGGTATCAATTCAGTCATTCTGTAATTTTAGTCATCTACCAACATCTGAGTAGGAAATATCCTAACGGTTGCATTGTCTGCAAAATTGCTACTGAGACTCACTCGACGTTTTTCTCACAACATCTCTAGTTGTGCCGTTGTCAGTTCAACAAACCTCAAATTATTTTGAAATTAACAAATTCTGTATCTAAGCTTTATCTCATGTGATTGTAAGTTCCCAAAATGAAAACTAATGCCAAAAGTTCATTTCAGCATTCATCTGAGAAGGCTGTTTGAAACCCCAATGGCTGCTAATGGGTGGCAATCGCGTAATATCTCTGAATAAGAGAACAATAATGCCACCAAAACATAAATTGCTGTTCTTAAATTCTTGAAGCCCCAAATGAATTATACGTAAATTCTCTTTTGGCACTATAGAAATTTCACCAATGACCAGCCATTTAATGGAACCCCATTTTCGTCTTTCATGTTCTACTCTTTTTCCGATTATTTTTACTTTCTTCTATCTTTACAAGAAGAGAGTACTGGATTCGTCAAAATTTTCAACTTCCGGTTTTCGAAAGATTTACACGTTTTAGGGATCAGAGATCACGAAAAACATGTTTTTACAAAATGCTTGGTGTAAGTCGCCCAACAGTTGCGTTGCTATGCTGTATTTTGCAGGATTTACATGATTTCCGCAATAGGTCTATCCCGAGAACTAATGCACGGATTTCATCAAACTTCAGATTCTGTTAGTCCTTGATATGAGTTGGTGTCGATTTCGTGTTGGTGTAAATCACCCAACAGGTGCTGTGGTGCATTTTTCATGATTTCCACAATAGAACTAACTCAAAGTATAATGCACTGATTTTCCCCAAGCTTCAGATTCAGTTAGACCTTGACATAAGTTGTTGCTGATTAGTTTTTGGTGTAAATCTCCCAATAAGTGCTGCTGCTAGAATGCATTTTGCTGAATTCACACGATTTCAGCGATAGTCATATCTTAAGAACTAATGCACGGAATTTGATATCTTTAGAATCCGCATGATGGGGATAGATTGCCATTTAATTTTGGCAGGTGATAGCGAATTTTGAAGAATTAACATTTTTGAGATAGAAGAAAGTTTTGGGATTGGTACATCTGACTAGCTTCATAAGTCAGCCATCAAATTTTCATGTCTCTCCCTTCTCTATTTCATAGAGCATTTTTCGTAAGCCGAAGCTCTTTTTTGTCAGTTTCCAAAGAACGACACTTTTCACGTGATCAGTATCTCTTGTCGTTCCATCCATGTCCAAGTACAGAAACAGACATATTTAGCTAAAACTTAAAGCTATTCAGTCTGAAGAAGAATAAATGTAATATATATATAAAGAGTTTTCTCAAAAAGCCTGCGTAATGAATGTACACGCAAATCTGGACAGAAGAATTTACTTATCAAAATAACATCCTTAAAATTTTCTTTATAAGTCAGTAATTTTCACCAAAACAATCATGCAAAAACTGCTAACTTTTTGCTAAAAAGCGAAAAATAAACTTTTTTACCAAAAATAAAGCCGACTTCAAAAACTACTGCAAAGTAAAAAATAATTTTTTTACATAATAGTTAGTAAGAAATTAAATTAAGAGCATTGTATTTACCATTATTTGCGTATTTTTATATTTATGTACATTAATTTGATTTTTTGGAGTCGGTGTCAGCCAAGCAATGTTCAAAATTAAAATTAATTATCCAATACAAATCGTAACAAGATTCATCAAAAACATTGCGAAAAAATGTTCATTGTCAATCAATCAGCTCTCACAGTCTGCTGCGTTTTAAAATCTGTGGATGGCTACGGTTTGTTTTACATAATAACCTTTGTAAACGCACTAAATTTATATTAAACCGGCGCTTTAATGCTTGTAAACATAATATAAAATCTGCGGTGATAAATACTTTTATTGCACGGAATTGAAAAAAATAAAATAAAAAATACAGTTATTCTGATAGTTAACATAAAAGAAAATCGTAATATTCAACCTGTGAAATATCTTTCAAGGCAGAAAAAAACGTGACACCCAAGATCACTAAAAAACTATCATTGGATGGAAGAGCAACTGCGAGATACGAGGCCACTTAACGAGATGTCGCGTCGGTCGATATTTAAACTCTATCGAAAACTTGTTATATAAATAATTTAGTACACATATAGTTGCTAATCTCTATAACTTCTCTAACACATTTATAACATCATGTGAAATGTTTAAAAAATAGTAAAATAATAATTTTTTAATTAAATATTCAATTGTAAAAAAAAAAAAAAAAAAAAAAAAAAAACTAGATATTTTAGTATTCGTGTTATGGATGTGTGTCTATTGAATAATTTTAAGTTGGATTGGCTGGCACCGACTCCAAAAAATCAAATTAATGTACAGAAATATAATAATACGCATCGTAAATACAATGCTTTTAATTTAATTTCTTACTAACTATTATGTAAAAAAAAAATCTTTTTTACTTTGCAGTAGTTTTTGAAGTCGGTTTCATTTTTGGTAAAAAAGTTTATTTAATGTAAAATGTTTGAAAAATGTATTTCAATTTATTGATTTTTTTTTAATTTTAAGCCAAACAACTCGGTTACGGGACATTAACACGTTTGCACTTAAAAAATTTAAATAGTTCAACGTTTGTTTCCGGTCAATATCCCATAACAAAATTAAGACTTCATAATAAAACACAAATTAAAAATATGACCATATATAGTATTTAAAAAATTGTTACTCGAGAGGCCCATAGATTAATCAGGCCATGATGTAAGTTTTTGCTGTTTTCGATAAATAAGAAACATTTCTATTTTTCTTGCGAGTCAGTAAAAGCTATTTGCACTGATATTGAATTCAATCTATAGCTGCTTCCTTTTAATAATTACGATAGATCTGTAACTTCTTCTGTGTTTTGTCATCTTATTTACATCCGGTTACAAGTTTGTTGTTATAACCCCAGATGCCCACGCCATTAATCATGACCTGAACTTAAGTTTTAGGTCAGTTTTCCTTATTGTCGATGAATAGTCTATAAATATTTGTATCAATTATTTCAATTTTTAACTGAAAACTTTCATTTTTACTAACCATTCTAAGACGGGCATTTACACTTGTCGTTTAAATAATTATCTTTAGAAACGCTAACATTGAACTAGTGGGTAAGTGTGATCACAGATCGCACAGAGGATGAAAAGAGTGGAGGCTAGAAATATTGCTTAAAATACACAAGTTAGAGACCGGAGGGGTAAATATAAGACTTTTTGAAATTTTTATGATGTGTCGTCTGATCGCAAGTGTTCAGTTATAAGTATTCGAAATTTCAAGTCTTCAACTTAAAAAAAATCAGTTAGAAAAAAAAATACACAAGTTAGAGCCCAGTGGGTAAATATAAGACTTTTTCAAAATTTATTATTTGTTGTTTAATGTGAGATGTTCAGCTATAAGTATCCAAAATTTCAAGTCTCTATCATATACAATTTCTAAGAATGTCTCTGTGGCAGACAGTCAGACATACAAACAGAGGAGTGAGACGAATAGGGTTTCGTCAGATGAACGAAACCCTAAAAATCTCTGTTTGTAGCCCTTATGTGCGCCCAAAATGGTAGTTTTTTTCGAAGAGATTAACTTTTTATGTACTGAGATATGAATTCATGAAAATTTTATCTTCTGAAGCCTTTTTCTTGAATTTTTGAAACTACATTAGAAGATTTGCACAATCATTTAATTAATTTTAGAAGGACTTTAGAAGGATTGAAGGATTTAGTTAAATCTTTCGATCCTTCAGTTTTTTAATTAAATTTAAATTTACAGGGATTTTGTGCAATATTTATTTTCAAAATTTCTGATCGTATAAGTAATCTTTTATTTTAAATATTTTTCTTAGTATTTTGTAGGATTAGGAAATGTACAAATATAAATTTCTCACAATAGAAATATAAAATTATTTCCATATTGAAAAATACCGTCGCTCCCACCAACGTCAAGAAAGCTGAAAAGATGCAAAGTGAAAAGAAATTATCCTTAAAAAATTTTTCTCTTTTGTGTAACCAATAAGGCTTTTGGAACAAGATAAAGTAGGGCATCTATAACTCATTTTAAACTATATTACTATTTATCGATGTATTAAATAAATTTTATAACAAGTTATTTTAATGGATCTTATAAGTAGAGTCAGTAGATAAAGGGTTAAAAACAAAACATTCTTTTCAAGATATGTGATGGACCATAGTTTATAAATGCGTTTATATATAAATAATAAAGGATCTAACAGGGAATATAATTGTTTTTATTTGTTTATATACTTTCGAACACAAAATATGTATAATCATCATCTCCTTTAATCTTCTCATCTCAACAATAGGGAAATGCTGGACCAATAAATTTACAATAATTACTTTTTTTATCTCCATTTTGTATCGAATTTATACTTCATTATGAGGAAAATGGAAAGATTTTTCAATTCCTACTATTAGCTCACACTCTCCCTATATTTATTTATATATTTATATATTTATCTTGTACAAATTTTCAATCGTTAATAAAATACTCATTATTCATCCTGTCAGGTTGAAATAAATTTTTTAAAAACTTGTACTGGATGACAATTGATGTTAATAAAGTTTTTTCAAATATTAATTAATTAATTAAATTTTAATTAATTAATTTTAGTTTTGTATGGGAAACAAAATGGCCGCCATTGGTTATTGAATTTCAATGAAAATATTTTCAATAAGGGTTACCGTAGGGGGGGACCTGTTCTGTCGCCAAATACCGCCAAGTTTGTCGCCAACTTGGCGATATATCGCCAAATTTGGCGGCCAAATGAGTCGCCAAAAGTGACGCCAACTTGGCGATATCTGTAATATTTCGCCAAATTCCCATAGAGTTCCATTGTAAACCTACTTGCTTATAGAAAATCAACAAATTGAGATATTTTAATGCAACAAAAACTCATATCAGCTTAATTATAGTAAATTTTTCTTTGGTGGCCTAAGTAGGAATTGACTTTAAAAACAAAATTTTTATATTACTTGTTATTTAGTTAGTTATTATAGAGTTTATTAGATTCCTTATTTAAAATAATTTAATTGTAATTTAAATATCGACCGGATGTCCCAAAAATGACTGATGAATTTTAAAATTCCAAAACTCGCAAACGGTGACAGATATTTTAAAAAAAAATGAAGTAGGGTTATGTAAGATGTCAGGAGATTTTATGCTGTGATTCCCAGTTTTAGTTACAAATAACAGCGACAGATGGCCATACAAGCAATAGACGCTAAATACAGGCTCGATTTTTCGCCTCTCTGTTCTCCCATGCGAACAAAAGTAGATTAAAATGTTTTGAATAGATCCCGAAGTAGAATACCCCCCCCCAAAAACGGGTCTGGAATTAGACCCTATTCTTCTGAGCGGCATCGAGAAATTTGAAATTCGAACTAAAATCACGAATCATAGTAAAAAAAAAAAAAAAAAAAAAAAAAACTCCTGCATCATACATAACCCTCCTGCAAGTTTTTTTTAAACATCTGTCAACGTTTGCAAGTTATTGAATTTTAAAATCCATCAGTCATTTTTAGGACACCCGGTATTAAAATTATTATTACTAGCGGTATTACTAGCAATTATTATTAGAAAAAATTTAATACAAAAAAAGAATCATAAAAAAACAAGAAAAAAATACAATGAAAAGTCAATTGAAATTTTGAATAGAAAACAAAAAATTACGAAATTAACAAATCTCCTGGAGATATTAAAGTTTATTGTGCTTTTTTTGTACTTACTAAATGAAATTAGAAAATTAATGCCTAGGAGTACTTATCTTATCTAATTATAGTGCACGTAAAAGTTTATTTAACTAACGTAATTTACTGTTATTTTAATAGAAGTTCATTAAATGTTTCAAACAAATCCGGAACAGTTAAATTTGATTTACAGAGAAAACAGATGGTATGTCCTTTAAATATTCGAATTTGCCTTTGCATGTATAAGTTATTCTGTGGATTATACAAAAATAACAATGGGTGTGTTATCGGAAAATATTTTCTTTTGTTTAAATCTGAAAATTATTTTGTTTAAAATTCTATGATTACCAGATACATTGTTTAAGTCTTACAATGAAACAATTATACGATGATGTAACAGTATTGTAAAGATGTAAATGATTTGTAAACATTTATTTAAATGAATATTATATGAAACAATAACAAAAAATGTTTTATGAATGTTTTCAATGTTAACGCCGAATCTTTTCTAATTATAATATTGTTAATGTAAAACAATAAACACTTACATAAACACTTTAATAAACAACACTTTGAGTCTCACGGTGACTGTTTTAAGTAATTTTTAAGAAAGTATAATCCTGTAATAAATAAAAGGTATGTAAATTTTAAATACGTTTTCAGTAATTACTTACAACAATATATATATATTTTTACTTTTATATCATATTTTAGACCGCCAGTTCTAACGAAAAGTTCAGTGTCAGAGATCGGTGACTTACGTGTTAAGCGCATAAAATGCACTTATTTTGTTTATGTTTAAAAAAAAAATTAATTTACCAAACAATTTTAGACTTTATGAAAAAAAAAATAGTATTTAATATGATTATAATTTGATAAATATTATAAAATATTTCGTTTATTTGTGCTTTACAATTTTTAAATACTTTTTTTAGAAGTATTTTAGTATTTGATATCTGTCATAAACAATATTTTTGAAATTCCAAATTTTTAAATGTAATCAAATCTTTTTAATAATGAAAAATATTATACCATAATATATTTTAGCATATTTTATGTATTAAAAATAATGCTATATGTTATATATTATATTATATATTGTATTTGCTACTATATATATATATATATATATATATATATAATTATTATATTTATAAGAATATTAATATTATCTGCAAGCTGTGATGATGTACAACCGTAAGGATTCGCTGTTAACTGTACCATTTAATTAGATGTGATTTTTGCTGTGCTAAAATGGGATACATGTTAGAGATTGTAATATGGTCATAGCAATTCTCTAGCTCGGTATGTCTTAAATTTAAATGTTCCAATTTTTTCATATAGTTCATTATTACGGATCTTGCATTGATTAATAATTTTTTTAATTCAATTTATATGGCATAGTAAATGTATACTTTTTGGTGTATAGTCAATCGGGTACATAATGGAATCCAATTTTTAGCTTATTGCTGGATTCTATTCCAGAAATGGACTATGCTTTTGCTTATATTTGTATTTCATGCACCCTTGAAAAAGTGAAATACTATATAAGCTTTCGGCTACATCCATCCATTGGATCTATTATTTGTTTACGATACATCTTTTAATGGTTCAACAATATATCGCTGGTTATTAGTATCTTTTGTCTTTAGTAGGTCATTGTATCAAAAATTGGTGGTTTTTCTTATGTTTTATATGGATTAATCGTTCGCAATGTGCTAGTGAATTAGTGGTATTGTGCATGATTTTGTATTACAAGTTAAAGGTTCCATCTTTATTTTGTATAATGTCAGTGTTATGAACTGAAGCTAAATTTATTAATTTATTAATTTAATTTTAGTAATGGGAAATGATGGGAAAATGATGATTTGTAATTATATAACGGTTATATATATATATATATATGTGTGTGTGTGTGTGTGTATATATAACAGCTTCTCCTGACTGACTCATAATCAATGCACAGCCCAAACTACTGAACCTAGAAGCATGAAAATTGGGGAGAAAATACTTTTTATGATGTAAGCGTGCACTATACAGAATTTTTGAAAATTCCCCGCCTAAGGGAGCTCGACATTTATAAAACATCTTGCTATATCTTAGCAGCTGTTTTAGGTAGGAGCGTGAAATTACAGAAAATAATTCTGCTAAAATAATAATTAAACACGTATATCAGCGATTTAAGAAATCCCCCTCCCCCCTAAAGGGGTTAAAAGAGAGTTGAAAATTTGCAGCGTTTTTTTGGACCAGTCATGTGATATATCATCAGAGAACCCTGAGACCACTCTCATAATCTTGCACAAATTATTTGCTATTTTTATGCACTCTTTCATATTATGAATCGTTCTTCCGTCCTCCCTAATTTGGCCCCCCGGTCACTTTTAGAACGTTTTTAAATCGTAGCGTTTTTATTATTTTAGATCGGATTTTTTACGGAGCCCTCCGATAAATATTATTTTTATTATTTGAAAATTTCAAAGAGAGAGGGATGGGGGTATTCCGGGGAGGGGGCGACTTTTCTAACTTTTAAAGACGCCTCCATGCTGCAATCTAACTTTTTAGTATTTTTCCGGTATTTCAACACCATTGTCGCCAAGCATAACAGTTGGCACCAATTGAAGCATTTTTTTAAAATAATAAAATTGTTGGCAAGAAAGTTATCATTTAAAAAATATAACGTTTTGTAATTACAGAATTTAGAGAACTATTTTTTTAAATGAATACAAATATATACTGAAAATAAAAGGACAAATAAATATTATACAATAGAATATTTTATTTGAAATAGCAATTTAACTACACACATGAAATTGTGTCTCTTAGCAATACGGTAAACATTCCCATTTATCAATCAGCGAAAAATGAAGTTATATCTTAATTTTATTTAATAGTAACAAATATTTTCGATTCGAAAAATAGTAAATGAAAAGATGCATGGTTACGACTAAATAATAATTAAAGCCAAAAGAGATTTGCGTTCAATAAATAGCACGTTACAATATTTGGCATGGTTTGCAATAAAAAGTTGGTATTTTTCCACTATAGGAACCTTTCAGTTTTTAAAAAAAGTTTGACGCAATTCGGGCATTAGAAAGTGAGATTTTTTGCCAAATGATATAAACAGTTATGAAATAAAAGCAAACTTGATTAACTCTTTTGTTTGTTTGTATATGTATTTTAAATAAATATATATATTATTAATGCTTTTGCATACATACTATTTTGGTTCTATATAAAATTAGATAATTGGCGTTATTATGTTAAATAAATTGTAAAAAAATTGAAACAAAAATGATTGCGTATATGAAATGAAATATAATTGCCAGAAAATATATTGCCAAATTTCCTTAACCGCCAAGGGTATTTTCCCTATTTCGTCAAGGTCCCTATAATCGAAAAGTACCAAAAAATCTTTGCACTTTCAGGTTTGAAATAAATGGCGAAATAGCAAATATTTCGGTATATATACATATAGAGTGTGTCCACGTATAACCTGACCGACCTTTATTTTCGCAACCGTTGGTCCTAGATGCATACTTCCAATTAGAAAAATGGTTTAAATAAGGTAAAGAATTATTTTAAAAGCGATATGGGTCAAGAAAAACATTCATTAAAAAATTACGAAATTTAAATTTTTATACGGTCCCCCGGTCATATAGGTGATATTTACTAAAAATTTACTGTGACACTAACAACTAAGATAAAAAAAAAGTCCCATTCAACTAACATTAAAATTGACCGAGTTATGAAACTTTGAAATGCATGACTTATACCACTTTTTTTCATATCAAAACAGATGATTTCGACCATACTTTTAGGGGTCGTGCATAAAGTACTTAAACTTATTTCAAGGTATATGAGCTTTGAAAGAAATCGTACAAATATTACGATTAACTTTTATTAGTTAAGTTTCAGATTAGTTAAAATAATTGTATTTTAACATATGTTTTATTTTGTAAGGATTTGAGTCTATGATTTCTTTTAACTAAAATTATGTTATTTTCATAAGGTTTTATTCAACTTGCATTGATTGTCTTTCCAGTTAAAAATTTTTACTCGAACGTTAATTTACTTTCAAATGTCCGATCAAAGTTAAATTTTACATACTGACTTAAATCCGATGACAATGCAATATTATTATGATTTTCGACTCTTACCATCTTATACATACTTATATTAGAGGATAACACAAAATAATCCGGATAGATTACCGTCAACAAGTTTAAGAAATGGTTTTAGATTAGACAACATAAACCTGCGATGGTTGTGTTTTTTAACTTTTATAATTACGTCCTTTTAACCATCATGTCAGGATTTTTCGCAAATCGTAAATTTCAACATTAAAAAATAGCGAAAAATCTCATAGTATAAAATAGATGTAAGACTTTTTTATTCAGTTTAATTTTATTTAATTCAATAATTTATTAGATTTTTTGGCTTATACTGGGTTTTTTACAAATAAGCAGCTCGGGGGTCCGATGAGGTTGGGAGGGGAGGGGGATCAATTTTAACTTTTAGCTTTTTAACTTTGAAATTTGCGATTTGAGAAAATTCCTGACGTGATGGTTTAAAATTAAGGTCATTTTCAGATTCAGTGCTAAAATACATAAAATCTATTTTCAAAAGCTAAAAAACATGCCACAACCCAAAATTTGAAAGACAGTGTAATCTAACAGCATTTTAAAATATGTATAATTTTGTAAAGAATTGAGGCTGTTGTTTTTCATCCTTTTATTTAACAAAAAATTTGTTATTTTTATCCTCTTATAAAGTTCAGTACAAATTGTACATTTTGCAGTAATATGTCAGAATGATTAAAGATTTCAAATTCATATTGCAATGCTAATTTTACTCTCAACCATTTCTTTAATATGTCTGACGAAATTGTATTTCTACTAAATTTGTGAATGACCCCTAATATGCAGCAAAAAATATACTCCAACTTTAAACAGATATTACTCGGTCAATTTTAATCGTAGAATAACGGGACTTTTTTTGCCTTACTTGCCATTGTAACAGGGAAATTTTACTAAATATAACTTATAGGACCGGGGGACCATATAAAAATGTAGATTCTGTAATTCTTCACTAAATTCTTTTTTCCCTTCAAACTTTTTTTTTCTTAACCCTACACCTAATTTTGACCATTTTTGTAATTGGAAGTATGCATCTAAGACCAACGGTTGTGAAAATAATGGTCGGTCAGGTTATACGTGGACACACTGTATACATACACACACACACACACACACACGCACACACACATATATATATATATATATTTAAAATCACAAAAAAGTATTAAACTTCATCACTCACCATATTTAAACTGAAACTCTACTTCAAAATATTAAAACAACCAACATAAACATTAATACTTAAAACCAAACTTTAGAACCAAACCAAGGAAAATATTTATAATAGCAAAACAGAAAAACAGAACAGAAGGCGAGCGGCATGGCTAACGACATGCTCTGCAGGGTTAAGTCAGACTTTACGCATGCTACGTCCCCCCTTCCTTCGCCGAGACCAAAAATGAAAATTGAAAAACCATGAAAAACTAAACAAATCTACCAAATCCAACAAAATATCTTTCTATCTCATTAGATCAATCGACGCATCAAAACCACCATTCTCATACATCACTGAATTCAGTTCAGTTCCGTAACTGCTACTCTTAATAAATTCACTAGTTATTCTCCTGATGAAATTGCGAGTATAACCCTGTTTGAATCCTCGACGACACCAATCCAAAATGCCATTAATCATATCCTTAACTCTAGTACTCAGTCTTTGGATTCGTATTAAGCCGTTTCTTAGGACATTTCCTTTAACCGATACATGAACATTTGAATCAAAATATATCAACTTTGAGGTATTAAAATCAAAATCATTTCGCTTGTCAAATAGCTTAGATATCAAATTTTCACTTTCTATGTTTAAGTTCACATATAAAAAATTAACATTTTTACAATTCTGGGAGGAGTGTTCCAGACTCAGAGACGTAGGATACTATGTAAAATCAATTTTTTCAATATCATTATTTAATTTGACTATCAAAACATCATCTATATATCTGTAGGCTAATGTATTACTGTTTAAATTATTATTTCTTTCATATATATGTAAATAGATGTCTGCCCAAAATGGAACTGCAACTCTTCCACCCCCCCCCCCCCCCCACAATGGAATACCCCGAATCTGTTTAAATATTGTATTTCCTTCGTAGAGGTAGTTTTCTTGTACTACCAATTGAAATAAATTTATGAAAAAATCACTATGAACATCCAAAGTACTATTTGTATTATAAAAATCTACTATGTTTTCTTTTAAATCTGTCAAATCAATTGATTTATAGAGGTCTGTAAAATCATAAGCGCATAACTAGTATTATTTTTTTAATTTATTCAGATTATCTAATAGTGTATAGCTATTTTTGATAATAAAAGACGTCTCTCCCCCCAATCACTCCGTCAAACACTCCTTCCAATACCCCCAGCAATGCCTTGCTAGCAACACCAATATATGATCCAAAACCACAAGTCACACTTCTGAATTTGATAGAGGTTTTATGGAATTTAGGCACTAATATGAAATAAGGGAAACTTTGACTCATTTGTTTCAGCTTAACTTTTTTGTAGAAGGCTTTAATCCTATTTCCTATTACTGCAGCTTTCGAATTTAAAGGTAAATAGTTATTTTTATTATTGTAGCAATCACTCAAAAGTTTACCATAAAGTACCTTACATATCAGAGCGTAACTTGTATTTGCTTTATCCACGTAGGTGATTATAAAATTTTCCTGAATTTCTTTAATTGAATGTGTAAGTTTGTTGTATTTCTCCCTATTAACTCCGTCAAGATCTCTGGAAAATTCTTGTTTAAAATCTCTTAATATATAGTACTTCCACTCGTCAAAAACACTGGAAGGCAAATTATATCTATACATTAGTTTATTTATAAATATATCTATGTTAATTGTAAATCATTTAATTGCAACACTTTTAGTTACAGTACGTTTCTCCAGTAATAACATGTGTAGATCTCCAGTAATAACATGTCCATGATACTTGTCTATATAATTAACAAATTCAGAATCATTGCAATGGCAGATACTCCTTGCCATACTTCTCTTAAGATCATTAGCAAAAGCATTATAATTAAAAATAGTTCTACCCAAAGGCTTATCATATTTAAAAGCCTTAACTATTTTTAGTTTTCCGACAGGTAGTAATTCATTGTATTTGTTCAACATTTTATTGTAATTTACTCCCCTATGGCTATCACCCAAATAATCCATTATAAAATAGATTTTATTTACTGCACTTACTTGGCCATAATCAATGTTACAATACATTTGTAATTTTTGTGTCTTGATTCTATACCTCAATAAATCCAAACCTATATATATACGGTATATATATATATATATATATATATATATATATATATATATACCGTGCCGCGATTGATACATCTATCTTTCAGAAAAATTCTTTTGAGAATTCTTGTACATATATATCTCATTAATTCACTTTTGTGTAACTCTCCTGTTAGAAATATCATTGATAATATTTAAGATATAGGAAATGTGGATAACTTACTGAAAAATGTATACCCTATTTTAAAATGGGAATATGCGTCAAGAACTTTATTTTCCCTTAATAAACGGTCAAGTGCGAGTATTACTCGCGCACATAGGGTACCGTACAATAAATATATGAATTAGTAATTGTATTATTTAAAAAAAAAAGTTGCTAAAAGAATACTAACACTTTGTAAAACATTATGCAAAGTAGGGTTGGGTATAACAGTATATACTAGAAAAATGTAAATGGATATACCATGAAAGTTCAAAGCGATATGGAACCCAAAAAAATATCAAATACAGTTATTCTGTATAACTCATTTTTACTTTCTTCTATCTTTACAGGAAGAAAGTTTGGATTCGTGAAAATTTTCGAATTCCGGTTTTCGACGGATGTATACTTTTTAGGGTACAGAGGTAATGAAAAATATGTTTTTACAAAATGTCTGTCTGTGAGTCTGTCTATCTGTGTGTGACACAAATATTGTGGGCGCCCTGTCTTAAGAACTATTGAACGGAATTTAATAAAACTTTAGATTGATTTAGTCCCTGATATAAATTGGTGCTGATTACTTTTTGGTGTAAATCGCCCGACAGGTAGCGCTACTATGTTGCAATTTTCCCGATTTCCGCAATAGCTGTATCTCAAGAACTAATGCATGAATTTTCATCAAACTTTAGATTCAGTTAGTCCCTGATATGAACTGATCCTGATAAGTTTTTGGTGTAAATTGCCCTAGAGGTGCCACTGTAACTCAGAACTTTTCACGATTTCCGTAATAGCTCTATCTCAAAAACTAATGCACGAATTTTCATCAAACTTCAAATTCAATTAGAAGTTCACGAAAGTTGTCCCTGATTAGATTTTGGTATAAATCGCCTAACCGGTGGCGTTGCTGTGCTGCATTTATCAGGAAGTATTGACATGTATGATATAGAAGAAAGTTTTGGGATTGATGCATCCGACTAGTTTAATATTATTTTAATATCTTTATAACTTAATTCGGTACTGACAATAAAAGAAATGCATATTTAAACTTTATTTGTCATTTCATAAAACTTAATTCATCATAGTAATAACATTTCTTTCTAAAGTGCAGCTAAAACAAAACATTCGTTCAAAGTTCACATTTGGCATTGTGCTAAGCGCGCTTCGAAAGGAGGTCACAAATCTGCAACGCCGCCTTGGTCCTTGCCGCGTTTTACAGATAGGTTTTTAATTAACTTTTAAAGCCAGTCGAGGCGTATTGAAAGGGCAATTCAATGTAAATTGTCGGAGTCCCATAGTATTTATGTAATTCATTCTAATTAAGGGGTCTCAGGATCTCAAAAATTGGAAAAAATGAAAAAAAAAGAGACCATATTCAATATTTAATATCTTAAAATGTATATGATTTTAAAACACAATTTTTATTGATATGAAAGATAAGTACGTTCTTTCATTTTATGTATTTAAATATTTGCAAGAGGAAGAATTAGCATTTACAGGGTGCTCCAAACAGTCAGACATTTGATAAGAAGAATATTTGTATAACAGCTTACGCGCACGATTAGAAAATAAATATTGTAACTAGAATAAAAATTTTGGCACCTACTTATACTTCAGATTATAATAATTACCATGAACCTAAATAAATTTTTATTTAAAGCATTTTTATATTTTTAATACAAAGTTGTATTTAGCTAATAGAAAATTTTGAAAATTTGAACAATATAATTACTTAAAAAATATTTTTTTGAACAATAAAAAGGAAACTTTAGGTTCAGTTTATACAGATTAATATAAAACGTATGTTTTGAAAATTTCATGAAAAAATAGTCAAAAGTTTTTGAGATATCGTGCGCGTTATGCCAAAAAAAAAGTCAAATGGAGAAAAATGACTTAAAAGTTTCGAAAAGGCCGCTTAAGCTATTGAGCGGGTATAATTATAAAAGCCATATATTCTGTTCTAATGAGAATTTGAAGGAAACAATTATATTAAAATGTTCAGAAAAGATGGAAGATTAACATCTAAAACATTTTGAAGCTTTAAGAGTCCTGAGACACGTTGAATTAGTCTGTTTTTAAAAAATTGACGTTTATTGCTTTTATACTGTTACTGGCCATTTCATTCCACACATATATCATTAAACTTTGTTATCTACGCTTTAAAAGCCAATGGTACATAGAGTACGTCGCCCCTGTCATTATGTGTGTCCAAACCGTCTATATTTTTAAGGGTTTATATCTCGGCTAATTACTGACGATTTTTTTCGAAAATCATGATCAACAATGCTTTTATACTTCTGCTACGATAGATATCTCCAGCGCTGCTCAACAGTTTTGCTGAATGCCCGTAAATCGCAATTTGTGTGTAACGGAAAAATGCGATTTTCTCAAAATCTATGTGACCTAGGGTAATCGCTATAATTTTCCTGCAAGGTTTAAATTAACGTCTACTCCCTCTAATTTTTTCATAATATTAGCTTCAGTAGATTCGGAATTAGATGGGGGGGGGGACATATTTTTGCGCTACATTTTTGACTATATCTTTGAAAATGTAATACCGAAAATTAAAAGAAATGTATTTTTGAATTCCAGCGTTACGAAAGCTTTCACACGATACCCCACACGATATAAAAAGAAAATATTGTTTTTCAAGCAACTGAATTTGCCCCTATACATTTTTACTAAATATATTTATAAATGTTTAATAATCTGAAAATATGTGGGTCAACATTCTTTATGACTTCCCCGAATTTGAACTTTCCACGTTCCACAGTTTACGATTAAAACGGCTGTGACAGACAGACAGACAGACAGACAGACAGACGGACAGACATAAGAGTGATCTTATAAGGGTTCCGTTTTTACTTTTTAAGTACGGAACCCTAAAAAATTAAAATAAAGTCATTTTTCTTAAGTTTAATGATTTAAATAAAGAACTTTTTCTGATGACAGAATGCAATTAAAAACATAATTTAATTTAATATAGTTTCTTTTACTATATTTTTACATTTGAATAAAAATTATACATTTTACATAAATTGAGTTCCTTCAAATATACGTATGTTTACAAATGTATTTTATAATACTTAACATCTTTATAACATATAAATTATAATAAAATTATAATACTTTAGGTTAACGTATTACTTAAATAGTAACATATAAATCTAGACTAAAGTATTTAAAGAAATTGCACAAATCTACTCAAAGCAAAATTATTATACTATTCCTTCGAAAAGTTAATAACTGAATAAAAATAATTTTACGATTAAATATTTTTTAGAAACGAAATTCTAATTTTTTAAGCGAGAAGACAACTACTGTAAAATTTAATATATGGTGAATGTACCTATATGCGCACTTTTATTTAATTAATATT
This sequence comes from Maratus speciosus, assembly GCA_963932465.1. Lineage (NCBI taxonomy): Eukaryota > Metazoa > Arthropoda > Arachnida > Araneae > Salticidae > Maratus > Maratus speciosus. Next base: position 374,280,549 of record OZ010790.1, on the reverse strand, counting down.
TAAAGTTTACTGAAATCAAGTTTTTTTAAAATCCATTTAGTCTTTCTTAGAACACGCTATCTAAATTATACTGAGCTACATAAATTTATATTTTCTTACACTTTTATTTATTCAAAAAATAAAATCCAAGGTCTTTCAGTAAATAGTGATCAGACCTACAGGATCCTAGAACAGCAAATTTTGAACGGAATTCAAAACTGAAAACGGATTGTATACGGAATTGAAAACTGCTAATCTAATAAAAAACACTTAAACATGTAAATAATCTATTTTAGAAATTCCCGCCCGGGCGATTTTTAATCAGGTGCTTGCCATTTTAGGACATTCCTCCATATCTCTGCAGCAGTTTTAAGTGAATCGAGAAATTCAAGATAACAAACCTACTAAAAGAATAGTTAAACATAGGTACTTCAGTGATTTTACAGCTATTTTGTCTATTATGCCGTCAACATCGACGTTCAATCGGATAATTTACGATTATAGGAATAAGGCAATAATTATGGATATTTGTTTAGCTATTGAGTTTTTGTTTTTATCTTTACTAGATGTAATTCGTTTGATTCAAGATTCTTTTAGAGAAACCACCCAGCGTAGTGGGCGAAGGCTGCTAGTATATTATATTACATTACATGTTATAATTACTCCCATATACAGTGTGTCCACGTATAACCTGACCGACCTTTATTTTCGCAACCGTTGGTCCTAGATGCATACTTCCAATTACAAAAATGGTCAAAATTAGGTGCAGTGTTAAGATAAAAAATGTTTGAAGCGAAAAAACAATTTAGTGAAGAATTACAGAATCTAAATTTTTATACGGTCCCCCGGTCCTAAAAGTTATATTTAGTAAAATTTCCCTGTTACATTAACAAGTAAGGCAAAAAAGTTCCGTTATTCTACGATTAAAATTGACCAAGTAATAGTTGTTTAAAGCTGGAGTATATTTTTTGCTGCATATTAGGGGTCATTCAGTAATTTAGTAGAGATATAATTTCGTCAGATATAATAAAGAAATGTTTGAGAGTAAAATTAGCATTGCAATATAAATTTGAAATCTTTAATCATTCTGACATATTACTGCAAAATGTATAATTTGTAATGAACAGTATAAGAGGATAAAAATAACAGATTTTTTGTTAAATAAAAGGATGAAAAACAACAGCTTCAATTCTTTACAAAATGATACATATTATATAAAGCTGTTAGATTAGACTGTCTTTCAAATTTTGGGTTGTGGTATTTTTTTTAGCTTTTTAAAATTGATTCTGACTGAAAGTGAACTTCATTTTAAAGAATCACGTCAGGAATTTTCTCAAATCGCAAATTTCAAAGTTAAAAAGCTAAAAGTTAAATTTGATCCCCCCGCCCCTCCCAACCTCATCGGACACCCGAGCTGTTTAGCTGTAAAAAATCCCAGTATAAGCCAAAAAATCTAATAAATTATTTAATTAAATAAAATTAAACTAATAATAAAAGCTTTAAAAGTCTAATAATAAAAGTCATAAAAGAATAAAAAAGTCTTACATCTATTTTATAGTATCAGATTTGTCGCTATTTTTTAACCTTGAAATTTACGATTTGCTAAAAATCTTGACATGATGTTAAAAAGTGAAATTAATGTTTTTATTCAGCGTTAAAAAATACATAAAATGTAATTATAAAAGTTAAAAAACACAATCATCACAGGTTTATTTTATCTAATCTAAAACTTCTTGACGGTAACCTATCCAAATGTTTTTCTATTATCCTCTAATATAAGTATGTATAAGATGGTAAGAGTCTATAATCATAATAGTATTGCATTGTCATCGGATTTAAGTCGGTATGTAAAATTTAATTTCGATCGGACATTTGAAAGTAAGTTAATGTCCGAGTACAAATTTTAAACTAGAAAGATAAGTTAAATAAAACCTGATGAAAATAACATAATTTTAGTTAAAAGAAATCATTGCCTCAAATGCTTAAAAAATAAAACATATGTTAAAATACAATTATTTTAACTAATCTGAAAGTTAACTAAAAAAAGTTAATCGTAATATTAGTACGATTTCTTTCAAAGCGCAGATACCTTGAAATAAGTTTAAGCACTTTATACACGACCCCTGAAAGCATGGTCGAAATAATCTGTTTTGAAAAAGTGGTATAAGTCATCTACATTAAGTATGATTTTTAGGGTATCCTGTAGCTTAAAAACTTGACGTGATAGAAAAAAACTGGGGTCATTTTTGGATTTAGATGCCAAAAATTAGCCAAAAACAAGTGCCAAATCTAAGTCAACAAAATGTGTGTTCCCCAGTGTAATGTGAGTTATAAAATTCGGTTAATTTCTACACAACAGAAAATGATATACAGCTATTAAGATCATGACAAAAACATAGGTCTAATATCCCTTAATCTGATTCCACAACCAATATTGGCGTTAAAATTGATTGATAAACGAGGGACTTCCAACCTTAGTAGACCAAGTTCATTTTGAAAAAAAGAAGATAGTTCATTTAGATTTTAAAAGGTGCATAAAATCTGTTTTATCTACTCTCGTAGTGAACCAAGCATGTGTTTACACACATTCTCATACATGGCATCTGTTTAAACATTTGGTTCACTGTGGCAGGGAGTGAATAAAACAGATTTTATGCACCTTCTAAACAGGCTATTTCTTTTTTTTTTTTTTTTAATGGACTAAGTCTACTATTATTGTGAGCTGTTCAAATATAAATAACGATTATTTTCTTTTTAAAGTAATAAATCAACAAAATTAACAAAATTCTTGGAGACATTAAAATTTATTTCGTTGTTTTGTACATAATAAATGGAATTAGATACATGCCCAACTATCTCATTAGACTACATGTAAAAGTTTATTGAACTTCCGTAATTTTCTGTTATTTTAATACATGCTCATTTAAATTTCTAGAACATATGGTAAACAGTTAAATTTAATTTAAATGAAAGACGAATTCTGTGCCATTAAATATCAGTGTTATCCTTTAAATATTTAGGTGATCTGTCGGATATAGGAAAACAGTAACTGCTGAATTTCAGAAGATATTAACTTTGTTAAATATTTATAATAATATATCTAATGATATGTATTTATTTAGTACAATAATTCATTTTGAATGTTATACACAGAATAATTTTCAGAGATATATTTGAATGGATTTTATGTACACATGATCTAAAAAATAAAAAAAAGCATTTTTTTTTACTAACTGAGGGTGTTTAAAACAAATTGGTAGTCTACTGACATAAAAATTACAAACAACTGCCTAAAACGTATTTATTTGTTTTAATATAAACATATTTATTTTTTTCGTCCAACCTCTAGGAATTCAGTTAAACACTTCATCACGAAGTTTTGATTCAGAAAGGAACGGTTATTGTGTCCTTATAGAAACACCTCCGCAATGTTTGGTTGATTGTTGAGTCGGGTAGCGTATATTATTCACCAAACATCCAAGAAACAGTCTTCGCATTACATTGAACGATTTTTTGTTCAAAAAATGTAGGGAAGACCGGGGCTAATAGGCGCAATTTATAGTTATTGATTTTTATAAATTTTTTTCTTTAAGTTTTTTATGCAACTTTAACTGTACTTTTAAAGAACAGGCAGAATCACTCAACCGGAGCACCCACCAAATTTGGCATATGTTCTATTGCTCCGGCGGAAAACCCTATGCACTACCAAGAAAAACCACCGCTAAGAAAACAGCCCCAGAAAAACCAGACGGCAAATAATTTCTCACTAGAAATAAAATCTACATACATAAGGTTACATAATTTGTAAACCAAAATAAAATTTAAGCAAAGAAAGAGAACACCTCTCGTTAAACACCAACAGGACCAAAATAAAAAAAATCACAGACGTTCAAGTCACTGATTTGAAAACTTATACAAAACTGGAATCACACATTGAACTAAATTATAAATTAAATTGACCTGCAAATATACAAATTGCAATAGACTAAAATAAACAAGTTCATCGCCAATCCTACAAAATAATTGTTCGTATCATAGTTCCTAAGAAGGACACCACATACACTCTGAAACACAAAGTCTGTAGAAAGTAGTCCAAAATGTTCGTAAAAAGACATAATAATGTTATTAAAAAGTTTTTAAAAGACCATCATATGTAGCCGCACAACATGCCAATCACTGTTAGCACCGAAGATAAAAAGATAGTTCCGACCAGCAGACCAAGTATTTCAATTTCACAATAAGGGCACAGCTTTATAGTACTTTCACCAGCTTGCAGTAAAAACCACAAGAAGTAGAAGTTCAAAACACATATTTAATAAATGAAAAATTCTTATTTAGCTTGTTATAGATATTTCGTAACTTATTATAGTTCCCACGACATGCGAGAACTCTTCTGATATTCCATGCCACTGGCCAGTTCCTAATAAAATCAAATTTCTCAGCAGACACTTGGCATGAGTCAAATAAAAAATGACGAACATCGCCCTTAGTACCACAACTGCACTTATCACTCTCTGCCTTTCACATTTTTTTAAGATATGCCGGAAAGGCACCATGCTCTGTGTAAAAATAAACACATATCTGAGAATAACATACATAATCCAAATTAACTTTACTTAATAAGTCATATGTAAAACGACCTTTTTTACTATTATTCCAATCAGTTTGCCAATCACAAATAAGTTTTTTAGACAGACCGGCTTTTAACATGCAGATCGGCATAGGAATGTTTTCTTCAATATCATACTCATCATTAAGAATCACTGATTTAGCAACGAAATCCGCTCTTTTATTTCCATAAATGCCAATATGGGCCTTAACCCATCCTATGTTAATAATTTTATCACTCATTAATCTCAAATTATCGTAAATTCTCATTAAAAGATCATCGTTAGGAAAAAGACGCTGGAGAGAGCAATACGATGAAAAACTATCCGTAAACAAATAGAAAACTGAAAACTGTTATGACCTGCACCAATCTATTGCATCAGCAATTGCAACCAGCTCTGCCTGATAGATCGAATTATAATTCTTAAGTTTTATCCTTTTTTCAAATATAGAGTCATTGCCCCTGAACACAACATAAGCTGCTGCAACCCCTTGATACATCTTCGATCCGTCAGTAAACAGAACTGGGTGACCAGCAAATGTATTATATTTCATCACTGGGCGAATAAAATTAACATTATGAGGAGAACAAAAATACGGATAATCAAAAGTTGGTATCCTTCTTACTAGTTTATCCGAATCCATGCGACAACCACTCAATTCAATAGACGTTCTGCCACGCAGCACATTGTATTTTAAGGCTGCGATCGAAAGCTGAAAAAAAATTGGAGGAACACCAGCTAATACACAAAGCGCATCTGTAGAAGTTGTACGATAGCCATGAATAAATGAGAACAAAGCCACTCGCTGACAAGAGGATAAATGCTTAATACCGTGATACTTCAAGTCCCCCAGCCAAATCTCATGGCCATAACTTATTTGTTTCAGAAGAACTGTTTGATACCACAATTTAAGATATTGAAGAGGAGTACCCCGGTCACGAATCCTGGACTTCTTGATGTTACAGGAAAAATCTGTTACTTTAGATCTGACAGCTTCCAAATGAGGGAGCCAATTAAACAGGTTATCCAAAATAAAACCGAAGGATAACATTGTATCTTTAACAGGAATGCTGTTATGTAAAATTTTAAAGATTGGTCTTCTTTTCTTCAACGTTTTTGTGCCAAACATCATAGCAACAGTCTTTGACGGATTAATGGTGAGATTCAAATTATTACAAATATTATTAAAATTTTCCAAATGATTATTCATTTTGTCTTCAAGAGACTGTCTTGTATCTGCACCATCAACAACAACAGAGTCATCTGCATATGAAATCAAATCCATATGCACCTTACGTGCGTTCTTCAAAATCTCGTCAGCCACTATCGTCCAAATCAAAGGGCCGAGGCATGATCCTTGCGGGCAGCCCACAAATATCCTGAACCATCGGATGCCTCTCAGAAAACGAAAACCGATTTGACGATTAGAAATCTAACTCTTAAAAGTATACTTTAGATAGCTGTAAATGGGTAGGTCATCAATAATCCGAGAAGCAACCAACCAGTCCAGGACATCGAAGGCCTCCGCAATATCAAATGAAATGGCAGAACAGTATTTGAATTTCGTAAGCTTTTCTGCAACCAAAGTCTTGAGAGAACTTAAAGCTGTGAGCGTTAACCTAGTCTCACGAAAGCCATGTTGATTGTTATCAAGAAAATTCAGAGATTCTAACATAGTTAGAACTCGCATCTTCAAAAACAACTTGAAAACTTTACCCAAAATGGGCAGAAGAGTAATAGGCCTATATGACTTCGGAAGATTCGGTGGACGGTTTATATTCCTGAAAAAAAATAATAACGGCCTTCTTCCAATTCGCCGGGAAACGGCCAAACCTCAGATAAGTATTAAATAACATTAACATAAGAGATCTATATTTTGTGCACATATTTTTTACTACCAGAGCATCAACGTCATCGGCTCCCGGAGCTTTATTGTTGTTCTGGCACTGTAGAGCAAAGCGTAATTCACGTCGGGTAAAAGGCTTATAATCAGGGTGATTCAGAAAATCTTTATCACTAACAAAAGTATGAATCTGTGCTGGAGTATTCGTGATGCCAAAGTGCTCCTTCATAAGTTGGGAAGCCACTTCATCGTAACTCTCAAATACCGAAGAATTCTCTAGATTCATGAAAACCACGTTTGACTGTGAATTTTTCTTGCCTGAGAAATATTTGTACTGATTACCGTGAGCGTTGTCCGTACGTTGACAAAAGCTGATCCACCCAGCGCGTTTTGCCTGACAAAGATGACGTTTATATAATCGACGAGCAGAGATATAACTATCCCTATATGCTATATTAGACAAATTTTTATGATACCTTTTATACAATGCTTTAACTTTATTTCTCTCTATGCGAAGAGCATCTTTGTAGCATGTAGCCGTTGGCTTATGATTAAGTGAACCTTTTCTAAAACAGTTATCTAAAACGTAATGCAAAAAGTCATCGAAGTTGGCCAGACAATCTTCCAATCCATCTACTCCCTGTACTCTTTCAAGAGTGCTCTGCAATCTGTCGTTCATTCTGCCAAAATACTTGTTGAACTTCCTCATAGACTTATTTTTAGTTTTATACCTTATATTTGTAACATTTAACGGTACCAATTTCATATCAAACTTTATGTTCCTATGGTCCGAGAAAGAAAAATTTTTATCGTCAACTTGCCAAGAATTCAGGTATTGCACCACGTCAGTACCAGCCAAGGTGAGATCCGGGCGGCCTTTACATTCACCACGAACAAAAGTGTGGGGAGCATTAGGATCACTCAGAATCCTGAGATTGGGCGCATAAAGAACAGGCATTGAGCTATAAATATCCGGAGTTTTGAGTTTGTAGCTTTTATAGTTTATGTTTCGTGGAAGCCTAAAGTAAAAGGAAAATTGTGCGCCAACATACCCCGTCACGGGGCAAGTTGCCTATACCTATGGGGTAAGTTGGCACACAATTAATAAAAATTTAAATGAAACTCGAATAAGACACGCAGTTAAGAGAAATCAATTACATTATTACCAGTAAGTTTAAACAAAGGAGTTATAGCGGTACAATGTAAAATCTAAATTATACAGACATAAAAATAATGAATAAAATATTAACATTGAGTAACTTCTATCCTACTCTATACCATCATCAGAGTTACAGTTGTCACAAATAAAAAACCGAGTGTCTCTGTTTGGGCAAGCCTCGTGTGCCCAAAATCTTGCATTGCAACCACTTTTCTCGTTGTTGGCTGTTTTTCAAGCTACCCGCATACACCAAACACCGAGCCAGCATCTATCCACATTACTACTGTATTCCTTTCGTTACGTCAATGTAGTAACTCGGATACTGGCGTTTTTTAAAAGTTTGTGTGCTAGTTTATATTCCTACTAACATTTTTGCTGCACTCTATTTTTTATGTCAAAGGCCAGTACTTTCTTACTGTTATTTTTATATTTCATATAATGTTATGAAGTAGAAACAGGATATCACAACTGAAAAACGAACATAAAAGGATATCATAATTATGAAATCATGTCCTAAATTAAAGGTGGAAAAAATAAGAAAATAAATTTTCGCTTTTGAAATATTTTCTTATCACAATTGAAGAGCTAAGTAAAAAAACAGGTTAAGTAACAAAAATTACATTTGAAGAAATTTGATGTGAAAGTCTTTGTTGTCAATTTTAATGATTTATTTTGTGTTTGATCCATTGTGATTTATTTTCTGTTTACATCCATTGTTTTTAAAATATTAACAGGCGTGGTACTAAACTCTATAAAAAAAACTTATTCATATTTAATTTTGAAATATTAAAAATATTAATATCATTTGCATTATTAAATATTAATGAATAATGTCTTAAATCTTCAAGGCTAAATAGAACTTTGGTATTTTAACTTTACCATGTGATAGAATACCTGGTAACACCTTCGTCCAAAAGATAAAATCATTTTTAAGAAAATGTAGCATAACATGTTCTTCCACTCAGCTCTTCAATTAGTAGGTGAGGAATTTTTCAAAATAGTGTTTGTCCGGTATACTGTAAGGGTCAAAAACACAATTTAAATGACCCTTATTACTACTTGCTGCATTTGTTTCCCAAAATAAGAAAAAACGAAAAGAACTTTTAATTATTGTTTTAAGTATAGAATACATTTTGGAATTTTGCGCCATTAATGTTGTATTCTCCTATATGAAGATGTCTAAAGAATCTTACTACCATACAGATTAGAAAACGACCTCTGTATTATGTTAATCGATGTTATTCTATTGCAGAGAAAACAATTCAGGCATTTTGTCGTATACAAAATATATACGTGAATGTGGCTTGCACTTTCCAAAAAATCCTGACCACATCCTGACCGCAGTAAGAGGGTGCAGCTAATTCTCATGAGAACTGACAAAGCTTGCAATTTCTAAAAGACAATAAACCTGATGACTTAGTGATTTTGAATCTCCAGCTTGAGAGCGAAGATTCGATTTAACTTCAGAGTTCGGTTGCGAGCTGACTTGGGAAGACGTCCATAGTCAGACTCCGAGAGCGCGCCGACGTATTGAAGGCCGGTAGATTGCCGCAAAAAGCCCCCTTTATCCCCTTAAAACTGTATATAATTTGAATGTGTCCTGTAAATATAATTCATGCCTTACTCCAGACATTAATATCGTGTTATTTCTACACCATCGAGTCATCAATTAGAAGTATTTATTACCAAAGGTCAACTGCAGTCAATTCCACATAGATTTTTCAAGACGAATAAATCTGGGGAAAAACTATTTTTAAAGACGTGAAGTTCTAAGGCAGATCTTCTTAAAGACGAAAAGACGGTGCATGTTCACATGGCACACACGACATTTTTTTTTAAACTTTCATTTTTTTCTTTCTTCGAAGACTTTTTTTTTCTTCATGTAGTGTTAGTGCATTTCAGCCTATGCATTGTAATGGAAAAGTCTAAATTTAATCTTATTTTTTTTTGTTTTGTTAGTTCTCTTCCTTTTGGCTTCTATTTTTTTTTTTTTTTTTTTTTTAAGATTTTTTTTCTGTAACTTTAAACAGTTCGGAAAAGTTTTTCTAAAGTGCCGTTTTTTTAGATAAGTTTAATTTGCGCTTTTCTTACTGCTTTTGGTCTTACGTGTGCAGGGGCACACACATGTCAAGATGCCCGATTGTGGATGTTGCTTGCGCTTTCTAAAACATCCTGACCACATCCTGACTGCGGTAAGAGGGTGCAGCTAATTCTCATGAGAACTGACAAAGCTTGCAATTTCTAAAAGACAATAAACCTGATTACTTAGCGATTTTGAATCTCCAGCCTGAGAGCGAAGGTTCGATTTAACTTCAGAGTTCGGTTGCGGGCTGACTTGGGAAGACGCCCATAGTCAGACTCCGAGAGCGCGCCGAAGTATTGAATGCCGGTAGATTGCCGCAAAAAGCCACCTTTATCCCCTTAAAACTGTATATAATTTGTATGTGTCCTGTAAATATAATTCATGCCTTACTCCAGACATTAAAATCGTGTTATTTCTACACCATCAAGTCATCAATTAGCAGTATTTATTACCAAAGATCAATTGCAGTCAATTCCACATATATACAGGGTTGTTATAATTAAAGTTCGCCTATTCAGAAGGCTCTAGAGCCGATTCTATGGCTCCAAACTATACAAAATTTCACTAGTACGTAGTTGAAAGGATGCGCTTTGCGAAAATCGAAAAAAAAAGTTAGTTACATTTTTCGTCAGTAGGTGGCGCTGCGCCAATATTTAAGCCAATGTTTGCAGATTCATTATATCAATTTCAGTCAATCGAGACGAAGCAGGCAAATTTAAAAGTTTCAACAAACTTCGAGGAACTGCGAATTGTTATAATTAAAGTTCACCTAATCAGACAGCTCTAGAGCCTGACCTATGACTCCAAACAATACAGAAAAATGAATACAATTTCATGTGATGTAATCTGAATCAACAAAAATAAAACATGTCTCTCGGCAACGAGGAAATAACGAAGAATAACATTACGCATGCTCAATGAATCCTCCACCATTTTCAATAACGCATTCCATTCTCAGAATTGTGCTTTCTACAGCATTGCGTAAATTGTCCTGTGAGATTGAGCGAATATGAAGTCTAATACTATCTTTCAGATCAGAGATTGTCTGACATCTGTCTTTAGATACAGAATCTTTCAAAAATCCCCACAACCAAAAATCGCACGGTGTTAGATCAGGCGATCGTGTTGGCCAGACTGTTTGAAAATAACGACTTATGATGCGGTCTTATGTAAAATGGCTTGTTAAGAAAGTCGGAACTGTTCTAGTAATGTGCGGTGGTGCACCGTCTTGCATAAACACGAAATTTTGAAAGCAGCCTCGCTGTTGCAGCTCGGGAATCAGAAAATTTGACAACATATTGAGATACCTTCTCCCATTTAAGGATCATGTAATGGGTCCTGTGGATGTTAGTTCTTCAAAAAATATGGCCTATCATAAACGTAGCTGTGAAACCGTACCACACCGTCACTTTAGCTGCATGCAATGGAACTTCTTGGACATCATTAGGATTCTCTTTCGCCCAAATTCGACAGTTGTGTGTGTTCACTTGTCCGTTTAAATAAAAATGCGCTTTATCAGTCCATAGAATATTCCAGGGCCAAGAATTGTCCACATTCATTCGTGCAAGAAACTGTAGTGAAAATGATAGCCAACTTTCGGTATCACCCTGTATTAGTTGTTGCACCCTCTGAATCTTGTATGAATAGTAGCGCAAAATTTGACACATCACTTTTCTCACTGTGGAAATCGGAATATCGACTTCATTCGCAATAGCTGTCACACTTGCATTACCAAATGATGACTAGCTTGCTAAATCCACGGCAGCAGTAGCAATATCTTCAATGCTAGAAATGTCTACCTTTTTTCGTCCTCTACCAGGAAGAATGTCGAGTTTTCCTGTTTCCTCGAACTTTTTAATCATTTTGTGAACCCCACGATCAGACATTGGTCCACGTCTAACATCTTTTAGTTTCCGAAATTCTCGAAGAGCTGCAGATGCGTTGCTGTCATTTTGATAAAATAAGCTTACAAGAAGTGTCTTTTCTTTTAAAGTTACCATTCTCCACAAAGCATAGATTCAAATGCTTTTCAGAAACAATCAACTGTTCCAGTGTCAAAGAAATCATAGACACACTTTATCAGCAAGTTTTAAATCGTCAGGTGGTTAGAAGGCTACTTCAAGTTTTCGAAGTTGCGACGTCACTTTGACATCGTTCGTCGAAAATTTGAATAAAATGTGATCTTTTTCAAGCGTTGGGTGAAATTTTTTGATTTTGTGTGTTTCATCTGGATTGACCGAAATTGATATAATGAATCTGAAAAAGTTTACTTTTACCAACTGTGAAATAAAAGTTCCTGTATTTTGTCTTTTACAAAATAAAGGAATCTGGAAATATCGGCTTAAATATTTGTGCAGCGCCGCCTATCAACAAAAAAAATTAATTATTTATTTTTCGATTTTCCTAGAGCGCATCTCTTCAACTATATACTAGTGAAATTTTGTTTAGTTTAGAGCCACAGAACCGGCGCTAGAGCCTTCTGAATAGGCGAACTTTAATTATAACAACCCTGTATATATTATAACACTTATAAGTAATTTATTTGCTCTTGAAGAAAACAAACGAAACGCACAAGCTATACGCACATAGAAACACCACCCTGTTTATTTCAAAAATAATTTACAAAATGTTATTCTCATTGAAAATGGACTTAATTCCATCTTAAATTTCGTAAATTTCATATATTTCAAAAAATATAAAATAACTATTTGTTTCGATAAGCTACATTTTACTGAACTAGACTTAATGTAGAGTGTTGTCTTATTGAGACCGCACAACCTCTGCAGAGCCAGATTCCTCGCTTGGAGTACATAAAAAATGCCCAAAGAATTATACCTCTACGATCCACAGTTTTTAAGAAAAATGTAAAAGAAAGGTATGTCGTCCTATACGGTGAAAAACTGGAAACATGAACAGCGGTATTTCCATAAGTTTGCAGACGAAGATGCTCCAAATATCTACCGCGCAAAACTGCGCATGCATGTGCTCTCTTTTTAATGACGTGATGCCGTCTTTTGAATCGTATTTTAAACGCCGCCGCATCTATTACCTACAAAAAATCTCTGCATAGTGATAATGTATCCCGCTCCTGAATATTGCGACATGTACTTTATCTTCGCTCAATGTAATGGTAATGCCTTACAAACTGCCAGGGAGTCTGTCCATCGCTATCCATCACGCCGTCCTCCAAATGCATAAGTCATCCCCAGGTTGGACGACAGACTGAGAAATACTTGAAGTGTAGAACCTACACACGATGTCCGCGATATTGGTGGAAGAACGCACGTCGGGCTTATGTCAGCATAGGAAGATGCATAGTTCGGTGGATGAAAGAAACTCCCGAGTTGAGCGCACGAGATCTAGCCAGGAAGCTGAATACCAGTAGTGGTACTGTGGACAGGCTCTTACAGGCAGAAGCGCTACACCAATTCGCTACACAACCGTGCAAGGTCTACATCTAGAGGACTTTCAGCAACACATTGACATTTGTGAATAGCTATTGCAACAACATGAAGCCTGTAATGCTTTCATTGCACATATCTTGTGGAAAGTTGAAGCATGTTTCACACATGATAGCGCCTTCAAGAATAACAACAGACATATTTGAAAAGAGTCTGTAAATGTGTGGGCCAGCATACTGAGCAGTCGTGCGATAAGACCATATCTGCTGCCTGATCTGCTCACGGACAGTGATACTTGGTATTTCTCCGTGATATAGTAACCGATTTCTTAAATTACATACCCTTATACAATACGTGGTAACACATAGCGATAATACATGGCCTATCGTGTCAGCATGATGGAGCTCCGGTGTATTTTAGGTCTTCTGTACGTGATTGGCTATATGTAACATTATAACTTCCTTTCATCTTCCATTTCTGTCAAATCACCTGATTTTAAAAGCACATTTTAAAAGTTCTGTTTTAAATCATTTTAAGCGATGAATGTAGACTCTGAGTAAATACGCAGGTATAACCATCAATACATTTATTCATTGGAGCACAACACAAATTAAATTGAATACGATACATCATTAGCTATTTCACAACTATTTCACAAAGTTAAAATCTGAAATTCAACGTTTCTTTTTCTGCACGTAATATCGTTCAATTGCCCAACTGTACTCGAATCGTTCAACCATTGCCACTTGTGGCTTACCTACGTAAAGCTCGGCAGCCGACGAAAGAGTTCAGAGAGGCTAGGCGATGTTGTTTAGTCCAGTGGGATAACAATATTTACAGGTTACCTAGGCCGCTGGATTGGCAGTGGGGGGGGGGGGGTCCTGTGTTTTATGGTCGCCACGAGAGCCAGATCTGACACCTTTGAATTTCTTCCTATGGGGTCAACTGCAGGCATTGGTCTATCGAGACACAGTTACTACAGAAAGTGACTTAGTTGCTCGTGCTCATGCTGCGACGCAACGCTGCTGTAACAACGTGTGCAGTCAGCCATTCCATGGCGCGTTCATCCATGCCTCGATATGCGCGGTGGATATTTTGAACATCTTCCTATGTAAACATATGCAAATCTGAATGTTCATGTTACAATAAAACTTTTTTCCTACACTGAATATGAAGTCATACAATTTCTTCGCATTTTCTTGAAAACGGTGGGTTATAGAGGTATAGTTATTTCGGCTTTTTTTATCTGTTCGAAATGAGGACTATGTTTGTGCAGTTTGGGCGGTCTTGATGTAAGTCATTGTATTATGTTTCAATTGTTCTATAACAACATTTAAAAGTCATAAAAATGTGAATTGATAAATCATATAACTGAGATATAAATAATCATGAGCAAGCACGAGTAAAAATAAATCGACACAATTATTCATGCTTTAGTAGCATGGTTTCTCAAACTTTTATATTGGCTCCTTACTAAATCGAAATTTATATTTATGCAGTACAAGCAGATCTGTAGGTAATGCTAAGAAGGACTCATTGAGTACAGAAAATTGAGTACATGTATCCTCGAACTAAAAAAAAATAAATAACCCAATGAAAAAAATGTTAGTTATCATAAAAGAATTTAAAAGTCTAGCCAATCAGTTCAACACCAACGACGATTAATCTTTTAACTTCTTAACAGAGTTACCAGACTTTGCGGTCGCCACCTTTCATTCCATTGCACCCTTTCTAAACTGTAACTGGACAAGATTGCGGCGTGCAGTGGAAAACATTTTTAAATTTGTCTAACTTTTTATGTTTTTTAACTCCTAGTAATTAAAATTTTCACAAAAGGCAAAAATTTAATTTTTTTTTTTTTTTATAATGTGTCAAAAGTATTAACGTAAAAAATATATGTCTTTCTATAAATGGCCAACTTTTTTATTTTTAACTTATTAAAAAAAAACTAACAGATAAATAACAAAATAAACAAAAATATAAATTACAAAGCCTTTGTACAACACTTATTCTTCAGACATTATTCACAAACATATTTATTTATTTTTACTTTTTATAAACTTTAAAAATGAATAAAATTAAACCAGAGTTCTGAAGTTTTCAGTGCTATTTTGGCTGTTAAATATGGCTATTTATAACTCAAATTTAAAAGTATAAAAGTTTTTTATGCTAGTATCATAAAGTTTATGAGTTATAAAGGAAATTATTGCTCTTGAAATATTCTAAAAGAACTCATATATTTTTCTCTTATTTAATTTATAATGCAAAATCCATTCTTATAAGATAAATGTTTACTATCTCAAAGAAAAAAAACTTTTGTTGCTTTTTTGCACCAAAGGAAATTTATGTGAAATTTAATTTCTGAAATTATAATGTCTTAAAAAAAACGCCGTAAAAAGTTATTTGCTTGTAGTACTTCTCACTTTTATTATAAAAATAAATAAAAATTGAAACTGAAGTGCATACAAAAAAATACAATAGACTACGAGAAAAGAATGCAAAATGTTTTGTTATTTTCAGAAGTTTGCAAAAATATGTTGTCAATAGATTTGTTCTATTTTTTTAAATACTTTAAATACCTGAAAGTACACTGTAAAAAAAGATGTAATTCTACAGATGTAAAGTTACAGAAATCTGTATGATTACTAAAATTTTATCTGTACACTATACAAAAAATGATTTTAATCTACAAACTAGTTTTTGTAAAGCTATAAAAATCTGTAGCTGTATAAAAGAATAGTCTAAGATTACGTTCGGATGAAGTTATAAAAAACATATCTGCATTTAATAATATTCAACAAAGCGTAATTCTTGAAGTGGAGAACATACAGTCGGGTTCTTTTTTTTTTCTAGAATTCAAAGTAGCAATTGCTCGGTGACAAAAAGAAATGAATAGTACAATAAAGACATATGACAATACCCAGTACCTCCTCATTACCTATAGTACTTTTGATTAAAAAATGAATACTTTTTATTTACAAATATATTTTCTGTACGTCGTTTCCATATTTTCAGTTTTTGCCGAAATTTGACAATCACTACTTCCGGGACTCGTATGATTTACTTCAAGTTTTATTTATTTCTGGCCTCATTTTATTATACACTAGTCATCAAAATGAAAAAATAATGAGAAAAAATATGTTCACCAAGTTAACGTTGCAACTAATGCCCAATGCTGCGATTATTTATGTTAATTAAATACTATTGAACTTAAAATTGCACTTCCGCGCATAAGTTAGCGTCGGAATTATTCAAATTGGATCATTGGCAATGTGGTTCCCAATGGACGTATGTTGGAATTTTGGTGCGTAGTGTTGTTGAAAGTGAATGTGGTGTCTGGGTGAGATCGGTATTCTTTAGTCATGACTCAAAGGCATAATTTAAGTTAAGGTCAAAAGTGGCGAATAATTGGTAGAATCGAGGAAGATCAAACGCAAATGCAGGGCGCCCAAGATTTGAATATCCCTCAAAGTCTCGTATCAAGAGCTTCCCCAAGTCGAAATTCATGCTGGTATTTGTTTGCTAGACAAGCATTCTGTATCCAAGCAAGTAAAATGGCATAAACTACCATAACACATTTCCTGATTCCACCAGAATTACCAGCAAGTCATTGTGTGTATTTGAACACTTTACTGCTTGGCCAGCATACATAATTCAGCTTGTGTTGCTTGAATATGTTGCTGGCGTAGCAGCAATCAAGACCACCACTTGCTTGTAATTTCTGTATTGTTCTGCTTGTAATCTAGCAGTAATTCACAAGTAATGGATACAACAAGCAATTTCTTGTTGCTATTCTAGCATTACATTTATACCATCATCTGCTTTTAATTTTTGCTATTCTAGCATCACTTGCTTTTAATTTTTGCTATTCTAGAATTACTTTTCTAGCATCACTTGCTTTTATTTTTTGCTATTCTCCCAGTTAGAAAAAAAAAAGACGCTGTTAGCGCTATCTTTGGAGAATTTCTGAAGTAGTTACATTTTTCAGAAGGGGAAATTTATGTCTCGTTATTTTTATATCCGAGGAGGACAGACCTTACTACCTGTGGTTTGGGAAACGAGCGCTCTATCTACCGTGTTACTGGGGCCGTGTTTGTAAGTGATTTTAAATGCGGGTAATGAGTGATGAAGCTAATTCTGCTGTGTCTTGATATTTTTATAAGATAGAGGGTAAATTTAGAGATGCTGCTATCCGCCAAGAATCAATTAATAAGGTTTATTTGATTTTGGGGCGTTTTTCTATGTTTAATGGATAATTAGAGTATGGCTTGATTGATATAATTCATTAGTGGAATTTTCTTTGCTTAATGAATGGTTTGAATATGAATTATTTGTTGCTGACAAATAAACAATTTTGAAGTGAATTTAGGATAGAATTTATCAATTTCAGGGGAGGGGGTAAGATTTTAAAACTTTAGTGCTTATTGGGGGGGGGGGATTAATTGTACATATTTTCAATTCGATTGTTTGAACTTATTCCTAAAATGAAACAGTGCTTCTTGAATTTTGAAATTTAACTGACTAAATTCTCTTTTAGAAAAGTAAGGATTTTTTTTTAACTAATATAATTTAACACTAAGAGAATGAACAGCTAAGAATTTTACGATGGGGGATGGGATGGGGCGCTTTCTCCCAAAATCCACGAAATTAATTTTCATTTTTTTTTCCTTACATTTATGTGTTAAAATTTTATCTAAGGTGAAGGGGACAATTTTTCCCGAAAATCTTATATAGAAATTATTATTATTTTTAAAAGATTTATGTGTTAAAAATTTATCTAAAATCGGTGGACGAAAGCCGCGTTGAATTTACGTTGTAGTTTCCGAAAAGGAAATCTACCGCCCCTGGATTTTGAAATTTAACAATCTAATATTTTTCTCTGATTTTAATAAACACAGTAAATTTGATCTTTTCGAGAAACTTAAAGGAATTAAATACTAAGAGAAAGTGCAGCTATGAATTTTCTTCCATTTCGTGGGGGGGGGGGGCTTTTTCCCTTTAAAACTACATGGAAATTAATTGTTAATTTTTTAACGTTTATGCCTTAAAAAAATATCTCAGACGTGTTCAAGGGGCAGTGCTTAATTCAGATGGCGGTGACACACTCTCCCCTTCCCAGCTTTTGAAATTTAATAAACAAAATTCTATTTTCTCCCAATTTTAAAGGAACCGAAAATTTATAATTTTTAGATAAGCTAAAATAATTTAACAGTATGGGGATGATCAGTTTAAACTTTTCCGTTTGGGGGGGGGGGGGGCTAGAGGTACTCTTCTATATCCACTGTGGAAATTAATTTTTAGTTCTGTTTCTTTTGATGTATAGGGTTTAAAAACTACTCTCAAGTGGGTTGTTTAAGACAGTCTTGAATTCAGGAGGCGGCCAGCCGTTCCCCGCGGATTTTAAATTTTAATAAACAAAATTTTCTTTACTTCGTTTTTCAAAGACATACTGAATTTTTTTCGAGTAGGTTAAAGTATTTAAATTCTAAGAAAAATGAGAAAAATATCCTTTATAGGTGACAAGGGAGGGAGGGGGGAGGGCTCTCCTAGAAGACTATCTCATAGAAGTTAAATCCCTCACAGAATTTAACCTCATCCCCATAAAAGATAATTAAAAAAATAGGAAGTTATATTTTACATCTTGCAAAATTGCAATGTACAGTAAAACCTCCAAAACGCAAACTCCTGAATATTCCGTTAAGGGAAGAGGGCTTACGTAATCCATTAAACCTCTCACGATTTTGAAATTTAACTAATTTTTTTCTCCGATTTTGAAAAACAAATTGAAATTTAATCTTTTCTCATAGCTTAAAATAAAGGAGGAAATCAGAATTTTCTGTTAGGGGGGACGGAGTTGGAAGAGAGCTATTGTCTCTCCCCGGATTTGAAAATTTGATTTAAAATTAAAATTTCCTTTTCTTCTATTTTGAAAAACATAGTCAAATTTATACTTTTCGAGTGACAAAAAAATAAATAAATAAATAAATAAACATTTGATGCTGGCAAGCATTAACAAGCACGCAATTGTTCATTGAGGTACCTACCTCACCATTACTGGAAGAGACTTGTGTAGCAAATTAACGCATCGTATTGGCACATAGTACGTCATACTGTTTTCTACCTAAGCTGGCTGCATAGCATATTATGCTGACAAGCATAAAAAAGCATATAATAGCACGTTAAGGTACTTACCTCTCCATGCTTTGGAAGAAGCTTAAACAGCAAACAAGCATGAAATGCTTGTAGTACATAGCTTGCCATGCTATTTCTCCCTAAGCTGGCTCCATAGCATATTATGCTGGCAAGAATAAAAAAGCATATAATAGCACGTTAAGGTACCTACCTCTTCATGCTTTGGAAGAAGTTTAAACAGCAAACAAGCATAAAATGCTTGTACATTGCTTGCCATGCTATTTCTCCCTAAGCTGGCTGCATAGCATATTATGCTGGCAAGCATAAAAAAACATATAATAGCACGTTAGTGTATCTACTTCTCCATGCTTTGGAAGAAGCTTAAACAGAAAACAAGCATAAAATGTTTGTATATAGCTTGTCATGCTGTTGCTGTGTAAGCTAGCTATATAGCATTTGATGCTGGCTAGCATTGTAAAGCCATGACAAGCCATGACTACCATGAAAATCTAGCAGACAAAGCAATACAAAGCAGTAACTAGCATATTTTGTATGCTGGTACTAGCAAGAATTTTGACCTGGGTCGAGCCGCTTTTTAAGCACTGGATCCGTTGATATACCACCTGGTCAAGCGAGAATAGGAGCAACAACTGCATCCGAAGAAACTATAACTCGCGAAGCGACTACAAGAGATTTCGTTTCAGACAGTCAGGCTGGCACAGGAACTAGAATCAGCTATTCTATTGCTGCACGATGGCTTATCAAGAGTAGACTGTATGCGAGAAAACCAGTAGTTTGTATCTTACTCACTCCAGTTTCCAAAGGGGCTCGTTTAAACTGTGTAGCTCTCGTCATGTTCAATGGAGCGAAGAAGAATGGGTTCAAGTATTGTTTACAGACGAGTCCAAATATAGTCTGAACATTGTTTCTAGACGTGTATTGATCTGAAGAGAGGAAGGAACACGCAACTTGCCTTCCCTTGTCCGTGAAATATCCCGTTCGAGCGCAGTCTTCTTGACTCCATTGAAAATGACGACGGCAACAGTTTAAACGGTCCCCTTTGGGAGATGGAGTGAGTGGACACATACTATTGGTTTTCTCGCATACAGTTTACCTTCGTTAAGTCTTCGTGCAGCAGTAGAACGGCTGATTCCAGTTTCTGTGGCAGTCTGAAGGTCTGAAACCAAATCTCTTGTAGTCGCTTTGCAGGTTCTTCGAGCCACATTGACAGAAAATTGTCTTGGGATGCAATTGTTGCTCTTGGTCTTCCTTGACCCGGCTGTCTATCAACGGATTCAGTGCTTAAAAAATGGCTACAAGCTCTTTATAGGACACTTTGAAGGATATTCAAATCTTGGACGACCTCCATTTGTCTTTGACCCTCCTCGATTCTACCAATTATTCTCCACTTTTGACCTTAACTTATCTGATTCCTTTGAGCTATAACTAGTGAATACCGATCACACTCAGATACCAAATTCACTTTAAACAACACTACAGACCAGAATTCCAACATACGTCCATTGGGCACCATATTGTCAATCATCTAATTTGCATATTTCCGACGCTACTGCATACGCGGAAGTGCAATTTTGACTTCAATAGTACTTAATTAACATCAATAAATGCAGCATTGGGCATTGTTTGCACCATTAACTTGGTGAGCATATTTTTCTCATTATCCTTTAATTTTGATGACCAGTGTATAATTTTTCAAGATAAACAAGTAAGAGCTATTTGGTTATTTTGTTTTTTCTTCGTTCTGATTTTGGCCAAAAAGAACAATATGTTGGTTATTGATTTAACCTCTTGCCTGTGACGCCCGAACTCAGTTCGGGCAACGCAAATGCACCAATTTCGGAATGCTTGACCTGAGTACGCGCAAAAAAAAATCGGTGCTTCAATTCCCTGAAGCCCGAACTCAGTTCGTCCAATGAATAATATGTAATTTACCATTTTTCCAATAGATGGCGGTCTTTTCCCGCGAAAATTTCGGCAGTTTCGCTCCATTTGTCGGATTTTTGTAGTTTTGCAGTTCTTCCCAAATTCATTAACGCCATTCAGAGGGAAAAATAATTCCATTTTTGGCACGTTTTTCTCAAATATATTCCACAGGCAAAGGGTTAACTTAGATAATATTTACAACGTAATTCTACTTAACGTCTCAGCCATTGCCTACTTTTCATCAGGAGAAGTTCTCAGAATGCACCAACAATATTTCTTATTATTATGAATATTTACTATTTCGAAAAAAAAAAGAAAAAAATATTCTGCAGGTCGTTTTCATATTTTCAGTTTTCTCTGCATTATACCCAAGGCCCGAGAGCCCCGATGGTGTACCGGTTAGAACCACAACACACCTGGGTTAGTATGATGCTTTTTTGTGATGATACATCAAGTTATATGTTCATGAATATTTACTATTTAAAAAAAAATTCTAAAGGTCGTTTCACATTTTCCATTTTTTCTGCATTTTAACAGAAGGTTCCCGTGGATCCCGATAGTGTTATACAAAATACATGCATTTAAAAGGTACCTTCATCATCTTGAAGGTATCTTTCGTTAATAAAATAAGAATATTTTTCATTTCAAAATAATTATTTTCTGGAGGTCTTTTCCTCTTTTCCGTTTCTTCTGACATTTTATCCGAAAAGGCCCTAGAGCCCGAATGGAGTACCGGATGGAAAGAAAACACACCTGCGTTAATATGATGCCTTCTTTATCTTGATGACACATTTCGTTAAAGGAAACATGAATATCTGTTATTTAAAATTCTGTAGGCCGTTTCAATTTTTTTGTTTTTTTTTCTGCATTTTAATTGAAGGTTCCCGAGCGCCCACACTGTAAAAAAAAAAATCTGTAAAATTTCTAAATTTTTTCTAGGAAACTAGGATTCCTGAACTTTTTATGTAATGGCAACAACAAAAATTCATGTAACAGATACACTTTTGCACCGTAAATCAAAAAATCTGTAAGGTTACTGAGACTTTCTTTGGAAACTGGGATACCTAGAACTTTTTACGTAACTACAACCCAGATTACAGATAAAATTTTGTAAGATTGCTGCAATTTTATTAGATTCTTTTGTAAAGTTACAGATTTCTGTAGCTTTACAAATACTAGATTTGTAGATTTACATCTTCTTTTGTACGGTGTACAGATAAAATTTTAGTAAGCATAAAGATTTTTCTAACTTTACATCGATAGAATTACAGATTTTTTTTCTTTTTTACAGTACAGATAGAGTTTTAAAAATATGAATTTTTTTTTGTTTTTAATTAAAAAGCCCTGAAGTTCTTTCAACGGATCAGAATTTACTGTACTTCCCACGGCAGGTTATTTATTTTTTCCTTCAGCTGTTAGGGAATTAAGTAGGATTCAGATGCTGTTTAAAACTAAAACAGGTAATCGATTTTATGTTACTGTGGAGAAGAAATAATTATTAGCTGGGTAGCGTTTCTTTCCTCCCTTGGCATTTTAACTGGAGGGTGTTAAGGCAGGGTTGATTTAAACTCATTCTAACGCTTTCTCCATTTTTACTTTCTTTTATCTTCAATAGAAGAAAATACTGTAATCGAAAAATTTTTCAAATTCCGGTTTTTGACGGAGTTACACGTTTTAGGGATCAGAGATCCCCGAGAATATGTTTATAGAAAATGTCTGTCTGTCCGTGTGTCTGTCGCTGTTTTTTAGCTGTGGCAAGCAAGTCTTTTCTTAATTTGGAAAAGCTCCGTAAGAAAGGGCGCTGTAATAGCGATTTTTGTGCCATTTTGAATGTTGTACCATCGAAAAGTGCATGAAGTTATGCATAGAATTGAAGAACCTTTTTTGTGTACGTTTTTAGCCATGGCAAGAATGTTCTCCCTGAATTTGGAAATATTCCGCCGAAAGGGGGACTATAATAACGATTTTCGTGTAATTTTCTTGATTTTTCATAGTTCTATCGTACACCGGTGGCTGTATTTTCAAAATGAATATAACCTCAAACTAAATGACAGATTTAAATGCTTTTTACATGAAGTTTGTTTATGTAAAGCGAGCTAAATAATGCGATAGGTAACATATAATTCACAATAGAGGGAGCTCTGCTTCCGTTATTTGCGTTTGAACAGTATTATTTATGTTTTCAATAGTTGGTCAAAAACTAAAGTGTAATATATTTATATCTCAGATTATCTGTGCCATGGGATTAACTTGAAATGCACGTTGGAATGCATTTAAGAAATTTTAAGTTTTGGGATAAAAATTTCCAAAATTAATTGTCGTCCAAATTTAATAATTTTTACCTATTTCCACACTCTCAGAAATACTTTCTTCAATTCACAGAAATTATACTGGCAGCACTGCTGCCAGGATTTTTCCGTTAATTGACAAATATTCGTTTATTTTTTCTCCGTTACAGGAGGTAAAATATCCGTCAATTGAAGAAAGTATGGAAAAAATAAAACTTGCCGATGTTGGATTCGAACCAGACATCCCAGCGTTAGGAGACTTGTACGCTAACGACCGCGATATAGTTGGACAGAGGTCAAACAGTTTGAAGTAAATATGTTTGTTTCAAATGGGCATGGTGTGATTAATTTCGCTATAAATATTTGAATTTTAAAGTTAATTTCTGGAATATTTCATTTTTAATAAGATTGTGTCTATTGTTTTAATACTTTAGTATTAAAATAGGATAAAAATATGAATTATAAATATTTTTAAGTATATTACTAAATGTAAAATATGAATATTATTTTTTTTATTTGATGAGATTTTTTTTCTTTTTGACTTAAATCGATTTTTCTCATTTAATATTTAAATTAAATGTGTTCATTTAAAATATATTTTAAAATATATTTTAAATGCGAATATTTTTTATAAGCAACTTTATAAATTAACTTTTAAAACTTTTTTCCGCTTATTAGACTTTAAAAAAAATAAATTGTGAGTACTTTTGAATGAATGAGAAAATTAATTGTTATTATTATTTTTTTAATTGGAAAACATTTTCTCTTTTTTAATTAAATTATAAATCTTAATTAATATAATTTTTAGTTTTTCCTTTTTAATAAATTAGGATTTTAGTATTTATAGAGGGCATGCATGCTAGGAATGAACGGAATTTCTCCCTCTTCTTCAGACTTTTTGGGAGCATTCACGGATAAAACATGTTTTCATGTAGTACGAAATTATTTGTTAAAAAATGATGAATAATTTAGTGTATATTGGCGAGTTTTTTTCTGACAGTGAATGTCATTTTTATCAACGTGTTTCATTTAAAGATAGGGAAATTATGAGGCTCCTTACATAAAACTCAAACCACAGGGAACTGTTTTTATATTACTTTTGTCACAAGAACTATTTGTATTTGTTATAAATTAAATCTTTAAATATCTGTATTGCAGAAATTACCCGTAATTACTATAACGCGAGCTCTCCAGAAGCCAAAGGTCGACACAGCCGCAGCCTGCTAAATTGACGCTGATAAATGAAGCGGACATTTTAAAAAGGCTAATCTTTCATAATCTAGTTTATCTCATTAAAGATCTTTTCCCATAGATCTATAACTAAGCACAGCAGAACGATATGCTACCTACTAAACATTCTATGAAAAATTCCTACCTAGTAGTACAAGTCCATCAAAATCCATTCGGCAGAACTCAAGTTATAATCACCCAGAACACGATTCACATTTGCATTTTATATGTACAGTAGATTACACACAGAAAGAACGAATGTTCAAATTGAATTTTAATATATGATTATGTCACTGATATAAGGAATTGTAAACCATTAAAATACAAATTGTAGATAAATTCCCTCATAACCGAATAAATGTTTATATATAAAAAAATCTAATAAATAATATAAACTTTATCATAGCCAAATGTTAAATTGAAAAATATTACCCTTATCAGATTTATAATGGTTTAAAAAAATATGAGCATGTCTGTTCTTATAAAATGCACTTTTATTCAATTTAAAACACCAAAAGCTTCATCTTTAGTAACTATATTTCTAAAGAAACGAGATTTATAATAAATGGTGATTTAACTCAATTTATTTTTCCAAGGAAAGATAAAAATTAGTTTATAAAATGAAATAAATCAGATTTTTCAAACAGCATTCTAAAACAAACTGCAATTTTTCTGAAGGATAGAATAACAATTTATAGATGTAAAAAAAAAAAGCCTTACGCGTAATTTTTAACATAATCCTCATGCATAATTCACAATAGAAAGCTTTGATTTGATTTCTACAAACGATAAACTAATAAAAACTTTGGATGTTATAAAAGTTATTTTAGAAAAATGTATTCTAATCTCAAAGTCTCAATTTGCTATTAAAGTTGTTTTTGATAAATTTTACAGTGGTTACCAATCGTTTATCCTCGAAGAAATGTTGTTGGGTCGCAGAATATTCTGGACGTTATTTGTATTTTTTAAACTTGAATAATAGTGTAAGCATCCTCTAAATCCGGCACGATCGGGACTTGAAACATGCCGGATTACGGAAATTTCCGGATTACAGGATGAATGTCGGGAAAAATGTGTAGAAGTTAGAATTAAACAAAAAAAGACACTAAAGCATGATTTATATATTTTAAACAGCTTGAATAGAATAAAAAAAATACTTTATCGTGTAAAGTACAACATATGTACTTGACTATAAGCTGTGAACGTGCACTGAAGACCTACACAGTAGGCCTACTCGTAGAAACCATGTTAAAGAAATCTCGAGTATTAGTTTGTTTTTTAGTAGTCTTTTCTCTTTTTATTTTAGGAACTCATTTCTTATAATGTGTAGCTTCATATATCCCGCATGGTTGAAAAAACTTCTGCGCTAAGAAAACTTGATAAATGTATTCAAGGCGCCAGCTGTTTGATTAAAACTGATATTGTTTGACTCGTACACATCATCTTCATCAGAGCCAAAGTTTTTGGGAGCTGTTGTGTTGATAACACCCTGAATGACCAAATTTGACCTGAATGTCAAAATTTCCTCTGTCGGCTCATCAAAATCTGCTTCAAACAATCTTTTATTTAAAAATTAGAAATATATTACAATTCGTCCGACATACATGTAGAAATTCCATAAATACATATACAATTAAAAATGCAAGCATTTCGGGCTATTTCTTAACCCCTCATCAGTGCTAGGTAACATTCAAATGACCAGAAAACTATATATCATGGTCATTTCTGGTAATTTTAATGTTGTTGCACTAATGAGGGGTTGAAACTTAGCCCAAAACGTTTGCATTTTAAACTGTATATGTATTTATGTAAGTTTTACTTCTATGTCTGATGAACTGTAATATATTTCTAATTTTTTAATTTTGTATATCATACGTTAAACAATGTTTAGTTGTTTTAATCTTTTATTTCTTCTCGATTCCGTTGTATTTCCGAATGTCGTGCCAGATTACCAAGCATGCCGCACATTAGGATGTGGGATTAGAGAATGTTTACTGTAAAACAAAAATAATTTTCACAAAAAATAATAAGAACTTGTTTTTTTATGAAATTCTAAATTAAAATGGATATTAGTAAATACGTTAATGAGTGTCATTTATTTGCAAAACAGACAAAATTTAATTTTGGATTCTTCATAAAAAGTAAGCGTTTGGTGCTGAGAGAAAAAGTAACGACAAGTTTGATTCAGTTTTCGACGACATATTTGTGTTAAAATATTTTAACTGTTGCATCAATTAAAACATAGCGCTGGTCTTTAACTGAAAAACAAGATCAAAGAATCATGCATCAGCCATAGATTGTTGAACACTTTTTAGGAGCAACAATTAATAAAAAAAAATCATTTTTAATACAATGAAATCTATCATCGCCTGCCCTGTAACAGAATTCTTTTATGCGTCCCAGTATACGAACTATGAATGTTAGGTATTCTTTAAACCTGACTCTTAAGAAAGCATTTCTCTTTCAACATCAGAGATTCAAATCAATTTCGCAATATTTGAAGAATTAAGAAACTGTAAAACATATTGGAAAAAAAATTCCCCATAGACCATAATGTAACGAAATTTTCTTGGGTGTTGCTGTGAAGGATCTCATTGTCAAAATTAATTTTCACTGTCGAAGATTCCATAGTAAAGATAAATAAACATTACATGGTATTGTGTGTATATTTACGACCTGTTGGATCACGTAGGCTACCGAGAAGCTACCAAACGACTCCTGCTTACTTCGAGCTTATTATTAGTCACGGTCGGCGGTCGGGTCGACCGCCGCGACGAGCGGCCCATCTTCGTCCGTAGCCCTTTATTCTTCCTCTCCAATCCGACTCTTTTGCGGAAGCAAGATTCTTAGGTCCCCAGCCACGTCCCGAATGAAAGACTCTCTAGCGAAAGCAACGTTGAAAAAAAAAAACCAAAAATTGCAACCGGACAAATTTAAAAGGGAAATTACACAAATAAAAGACACCGAAAAGCGGGAAGGGAGGACTCAGGCAAAGCCGCCTCAAGACTACAAGCCAGACACGCCCTTCATCCCCCCATATGTGACGTCACAGCCCGGGGCTTGCTAACTGCCAACGCGCCAGCCCCGAACATGTGAATTTTGTATCTTGCTATTTTACGTGCACGTGCGTTTTACTTAGCCTAATAACATATTTT
The DNA here is from genome assembly GCA_963932465.1 of Maratus speciosus. NCBI lineage: Eukaryota > Metazoa > Arthropoda > Arachnida > Araneae > Salticidae > Maratus > Maratus speciosus. The sequence goes on along the minus strand of OZ010790.1, from coordinate 374,252,725 downwards.
TTTCAAGGTAAGTTTTATTTTCAAATTATATTTATATGCTATCAGCACAAGTTTTATTTCTTGTGTTCAAAATCTTTTATTTTTAATTTCTTTGAAATAAATTAACTAGCAAATCCTAGTACGATTCTATCAATAATACCGTATCTCAAAACGAAACGATATTATTGTAGTTCTGTTTCTTTCCACATAGAGCAATAATTTAAAATGGCAAACATCCCTAAATCGTGTCAAGACTTATATCATTTAATTTGTATCTTGTCACACCATCCTCTCTTTATAATTTGTTCTGTTTTCTCTAATTCATTAGAGTGACCTTTAATTAACGCCCATTTATTAAAAAACACTTGTCGTGTGAATAGTAACTCGGGTTATTTTGTATGCAGAATTAGTTGGACTTTAATTTGACAACAAATTTATGTATATATATATATATATATATATATATATATATATTCATACTTAAAAATTTAAATATTCTAGAAATTTTCATAAAAGTCGCTGTGAATACATAGCATTTTTATCTTGTTTACTTCTTTAAAAGCAAACCCCGATCGATATACTTTTATCAATTTATTGTTGTTTTTTAATCTTAAACGTTTGCTATCTTAATAAAAATTCTTTTTATAATTTTTTGTTAAATTATACATGCTTATGTACTGTGTAAATAGAGCTATGGGGATAATGTTTTTGAATCTCTCTATTTTTGCCACAACTGTAAACAATTTATTTACAAGACTAGAGGAAGGGTTGTTAGTACCCTTATGCAAAACAGTAGTCCCCCCCCCCCCAATACACACACACCTTCTTCGCAAAAATCCTATGTGTTTTCATATATATTTTAATGTTGAATTAAAAATAACAATATATAAAATTATTATTCTATAATTATAAATTTACTTTTAGATCTAGTCAGGAAATACTTTTCATCTCATAAAAATTGATTATTTTAAGCTTAAAAGATGTGAACAAACATTTAAGAACCCACACAACATTATTTTGGAAATGAAATATTTTCGTGGAAGGTTTTTTGTGTTTTTCGATATTTTTTGTTTATCAGCTATTACCTAAACATTCGAGGAAAATTAACATAATTTAGGAATATTTTAATTCCAATTGATGAAAGTCTTTTCTTTCTTTCTTTTATTTTTCTCTTCATATGTCAATACATTTTTAAAAAAAATCTATTGCTTGTTCCTTGCATAATATATCAAACTAATACAAAACTAAATAATAATTTTCTGTTTCATGAACTTGTATTATGACAGTTTTATGTTTTTCAATTTAATGGATTTTATGTGAAAATTACCCATTTCTGATAAGTAAAGTTTACAGTACGAAAATTTATTTATAAGAATACTTAATTTCATGTATACTTTAATTTTACTATTTATTATATGCAGGTATCAAATCACTTAATATTTAATAGGATATTTACTGTATAATTTCAAGCCCAATTAAAAATAAAAATAGAACACAACTTGAATTTGTTTTCATTTAACATTCACTTTTCTTCCACTTTAATTTAATTTTTAAATGTGGGTTTTGATTGGCACACTTATTATTATTTATTTATTTTGAAATATTTGAAAGCAAAATAATTAAATTTATGTGTTTAAACTGCAAATATATATATATATATATATATATGTAATAATGTATAATGTCTTGTTTTTTAATATATGCCAAATAGATAATTGATATTGTTTCTAAATTTCAAAGTAGAATAAATAATAAAAACTGTCTACTAAAATTAATTTAATACTTGGGATTTTTTTTTTTCATTAACGAACGAATTTTCTTTAATGTATCTTTAAATCTGATGCACATTTTCTTTGACACAGCGATATTACTTCATAAATATTGTTTTTGTGTTATCGTTATTATTGTTTCAAGTGATCGAAATTGATTAAAAAGCACTTAATTAGCGTCTTTAAACTATAAGTTTTTATTTTTTTCCCATATGCTGTGATAATAAGTTGAAATATGGAGGAAAGAATTAATGTTTTAAATAACGCATGCGCTCTCCACGGCTGATCTAAGCCCCGCGTCGTGACGTCACGAAACCTTGCGTTTGGCTTGTAGTCTTGAGGCGGCCTTGGCTCAGGGCGATGAAGCTACCGAACGACTCCTGCTTACTTCGAGCTTATTATTAGTCTCGGTCGGCGCGGTCGGGGGTGGGCGGTCCAGACAGACACACAAACCGAATTCATAAAGACTTTTAAACTATGTTGGAAAGAGTTAAGGCTGATAGTCTTGCAGAAACGTTATTGAAGGCAAAAATTCATTAATCAATTTAAAGCATGCATGGACAAATTATCACAATAAAAATATGCGATATTTTAATAAGCATTAATTATTTTATAATAATTAATAATTCAGTTACAATCAAACAGCCTTTAAAACTTTTTATGTTTAAATATGAATTTATGATTTTTGTATGTTAAATAAGCATTTTTAATTTTATTTAAGGAATGCAAGTCATATTAATAGAATTGGAGTTCATTATTATATAATCGAATTTGTGCTTTTTACCTAATTTGTTTTTCTATATCGTAATAGAATTTTTTTTTAATATGAATTAACCTCTGATTTGATAATTAAATTTGATGAACACCGGCTTGGTAATAAATTGGTAATATTGATGGTAATAAATTATCAAACTATTCAAATTGTTTGTTTCATTTCTTCATATACAAAGTAATTCAAAACTCTTTGGCAAAAAGTTGTAGGGTTAAACAGCACACTGCACGAAAAATGTTTAGTATAGAAAACCAAAGATTTGATTTATTTTTTTAAGCTATGATAAAAGATGTCTTTATCATATTTAAACCGAATTTTTCCTACCTAACTTTAAGAATAATGAAGAAATTGTAAATATATTTTATACACACTTACTTTGATACTGTTGCAATTTTATGTACTCGCGAGAAATATTGGAAATATCTACTACTTAAGTACAAAGAACATTGAGCAAGACATTCCATAATTTTTAATGTAACTCACAGTACACATAGTGTGTCTCATTGACTGATAAAGTTGAATCACTGAATTCCAAAACCTCACACAATATCGCCGCATTTTACACAAACTAGAGTAATTTGTTAAAATGTTTGTTAAAATATACTCACTATTTATAAGTTATGAAAGAAATTCTGGACTTGGCTTATAGTAAGTTCTATTTTTGAGTGAAAATGTAGATTGCGACCAATATTTCCTCTACAAAAAAAGTTGGTTGTAAAGTTGGTTCCATTTTTTAATCATTTACATCTGTAAAACGTCATATTTATTTAGCATTCAGATTTAAGTAAACTCTTTTAATTTCTTTAAAGTGCGACATTATAATTAATGATATTCTTCTCAAAAATTATATTATTTATTAATTATATATGGTAGTAAAATAGGAATATGTTGAATTTAAACCAAATGGAAACAAAATTACATATTGCTTATCTTATTTTATCATCAATTATCTGAAATGTTTTCGTTAGTTTTTTAGTAATATTTGCTGCAATACAACCATTAAATCATAAACCGCACTATCTAGGAAACATTATAATTTGAAATAAGTTATATTAGCGTTCTCAAAATATTATGCTAAAGGGTGTAAACGAAAAGCGTTTAAATATGGCGACCAATACGTTACAAAGTTTCTGGTTTTTAAACCCCTGAAATAATTCTGTAAGGAGTACAAACTCTGATCTATAATGAATTCCATTAATTTGTACATTAAATTTCTAGGCAAGTGTTAAGCTCCGCCTATACATATTATTTCTTATATTGTGTCTATTATTACTGAAATACAATATTTTTGAATTGCGACGGGTTTATTAGTTCCTGACTCTACCGTAATAGACCAGGAAGTGGCAGCACAGAGAATCACCTCATCGAGTTCACGGCTGAAATTCAAGAATTATTTAAATCTCGATTCGCATATTAAAACGCAAACGGTCTGCCAAGACATATCTTGGTAGAAAACACCTAAAAACCCAATTTTAGTGGTTGACTCCTAAGTTTACCGTTGTGTTTTCCTGCATCAAAATGTATGAAAACATGGGGGACTGGGAGCAGGAAAACACAATGGTAAACCTACGAGTAAACCGCTAAAATCGGAATTTCAGGTGCTTTCTACCAAGATATGACTTGGAAACCCGATTGCGTTTTAATATGCGAATCGAGTTTTAAATAATTCTGGAATTTCAGCCGTCAACTCGATGAGGTGATTGTCTGTGCTGCCCCTTGTGATGTCGAATATAATATATCATCACATATCCTTATTTATCTTCTTTTTTTAAATTAAATTCCCCATTTTAAAATTAAATTTCTCCTTTCATAATTATAAATTGAATCAAAACTTCCTTTCCTTTCTAAAAAGAATATATCTATTTCTTCTTCTCTTGCGCTTTACTTTTCAGTTACTTAACTTTCCCAAGTTCACCCAAAGCCGTTAATAAAATAAATCAAAAACAAATCTTTTTCTCATCCTGAAATCATTAACTGTTCGAGCATATTTTCCTTCGGTTAACGAATATATAAAAAAGATATTCTTTGGCCATATGCTCCAGTCGTAGCAATTGTTTATACACTCAGTGTTAATTTTCGTTTTATCGTCAATACAACTGTGTTTTCGGCCGCAAATATTATACTCTGTTTATATTAAAATCGGCGCCCTGTATCTCCGTTGCTGCTTCTAAATGCATATTTCCCATCATTTAGCTTTGGCATTCATATTTGTACGTTGAAATATTAAAACGCCAATCAACGGTCCTTTTGGCTATTTTTTAATTCAAAGTTGCATTAAGTGATATATCTTTGGGGTTATAATGGTCCAGGGCACCAAGATTTTGGCTCGACACATTGGCAACAATTTCTGACAAATTAATTTATTCCTTCTCTATACATCGTACTGTCAACAGCTAACTGAAAGGATCCCTCTCTGGCATTTGCATATTTCATGTCCATACCCAATAAACTCATCCTGTCTTTTTGCGCCTGTCTTTAATTATTCAAGGACTCATGAACCTGGATTTCCAAAAAGGTGATTATCTTAAAAATGCAATAGTTATTTAAAATATTTTTCGCTACAGATCATGGTCTACAGCATACCCCTCCCGTTCTATAAGTATGGGAGCCCCTGTATATCTAAACAAATAGAAATTACACGTTTTAGGAATCTTTTAAGAAGAAATATTTATGCATGCTCACAGCATTTTTTTTTTTCCGAAATAAAAATCTCAACGACGAAATACACCTGTCAAATCGCATATTCCATAAACATTTTAGTTAATATATATTTTATAGTTTCTCAGTAGATCATTCAAGTTACTCATGTGTCCAGTGGTAGTCGTCATTAAAATAGAAAATCTTAGAATTTTGGCAAAATATGTAAAAGAAATGAATTGGTGAATAAACTGAGAAATTTCGAAAAATTGAGAATTCTGCGAGGAAAAAGCGAATTTAAAAATTCCCAACTGAAACATTTTGTAATTAAATGAAATTAATTATTTTAAATGTTTTCAGATATATTCGTCCAGGCAATAGGAGATTTTATCTGACAAAATGAATGGTAAGCGGCTTACTTTATGTTTTTATGGTCGCTGAATCCGAATTTGTAACTTCATACCAAAATTTCTCCCCGGAAACCCTCCAAATTTTGGTAAAATTCCCCCCAAAAAGGTTTTTATTAAAAAAATCAATTAAAAAAATTATTTTAGGGAAAAAGTATCTAGAAATTCAAAAAGTAGACAAAATTAGAAGAAAATAAGATATATGACACTACGTCACGTAGGATGAATGGGGAGGGGGGGGGGGATCTGCCTCGGAACATGCGCCGCGGTGCTGCGTGGACTAAGTTGCGCAATTCCACTTAACCACTCACATCGTTTACATTCGCCTTCCAGGTTCCTCTCCGAACTTTCCCTATAAGGTTTACTTTAAGTTTTCTGGGTTGCTGAATCCGAATTTTTAACTTCCCCCAAAAATTGCCCTCCCCCCGCAACCCCCCCCCCCAAATAGTTGTTTTTGAATTAAATTTTTTATTCTTTTAGGCGAAAAGCATTACGAAATTCAGAAAGTAGACAAAATTTGCAACAAATGGGATACATGACATTATGACGTAGGATGAACGGGGAGGGAGAGGTCTGAGTCTGAACATGCACTGTGGTGCTACGTGAACTAAGTTATGCAAGTCCAAGCAGTAAGGAATTTTGCCAGGCAAAAGTAATGCTAGTTCTGGATTGCGACTCACTTTGTGTTTTTTGGGTCGCTGAATCCGAATTTGTAACTTCCCACCAAAATTTCACCCGGCAACCACCCCATAAATTGATTTTTTTTAAATTATTTTTTGAGAACAGTGTGGGACAATTCTGTTTCCTTTTGTAGGTGTCAAATCAATTCTTGATGTTGGTGATATTATTTTAAATTATTTGCATTAAGGAAAAAAAAAGAAAAAACAAACATTATTCTGTTTAGTTGCACTAATATTCACCCTTCTGCAAAATTCATTCCATCAAAATGCCACTTTTAATAATCAAAATATACTACAGTTTAGTTATTGACATTTGATTGGTTCTCAGAACAGCCATTGTGATTGGCTAGGAAGCTTTTATTACAATACACTTCAGCTTTCATGACTAATTGAATTTGTAATTTAGATTAAATTAAGAGTAAATTTAGTAATGCAGTTACATTAATTCTGTTTTTTTTTAAAATTAAATTTTACATTGAATGTCATGTACAAACATTCGTATTTAAGTGAAAGTTAATATATTCTATAGGCACACATTCTTATAAAACATGAAATTTTCAAAAAATGTCCACAATTTTGGCCACCACTTTACCTTCGAAAATTATTATTTATCTATATCTATACTAATATTATAAAGAAGTAAAAAATGTGTGTTTGTTAAAGGTATTCTCTGGAGCTACCAAACGGATTTAAAAAGTGATGGCATCAAAATGATGGTGTTAGTCCAACATAGAACATAGGATATATTTTATGTCGGAGCCACTACTCCAAAGGAGGGGCAGGAGCAAGAAATGTTTTAAAAATGCGATTTTGTTTGTTACTATAGGGCCTAGAAATATGAAATTTAGAATATTAGTTACTTATAAGATATAAATGATGTCTAAGAACATTTTCTAAACAATTCGAAATTTTTTAAGGGCTGAAAACGCACAGAAAGCGCTCTAAAAAACGTTCTAAATGGTGGTTCCTACACAATCTCAGGAAATACCAAACCGATTTAAAAAACAATGGTGTCAAAATGATGGTGAGAACCCTTGCTCCAAGATAAGCTATATTTTATGTCGGTGCCACTATCCCAAAGGGGGCGCAGGGACAAAAAATTCTAAAAATGCAATTTTTGCGTTACTGAAGGGCCTAGAAATATAAAATTTGAAATATTAGCTACTTATTAGATATAATGGATTTCTAAGAACAGTTCTTAAATAATTCGAAATTTAAATGGGGTGAAAATGCGCGAAAAGCGTTCTGAAAAGTGTTCTAAATGGTGGTTTCTATACAATCTCAGGAAATACCAAACCGATTTAAAAAGTAATGATGTCAAAATGATGATGGCAAACCTTGCTCTAACATAGGCTATGTTTTATGTCGGTGCCACTTCCCCAAAGGGGATGCAGGAGCAAAAAAGGTTCTAAAAATGCGATTTATGCGTTACTGAAAGGCCTAGAAATATGAAATTTGAAATACTAGTTACTTATTAGATATAAAGGATTTCTAAGAACAGTTCTCAAAAATTCAAAATTTAAAAGGGGTGATAATGCGCAAAGTGGGTTCTGTAAAACATTCTAAATGGCTAATTTACTCAATTTTGGGAAGTATCAAATCGATTTCAAAAGTAATGGTTGTAAAATGATGGTGACATACCTTTGCTCCAAGATAGGCTCTTTTTTTATGTTTGTACCACTACCACCTATGGGTTGCAGGAGAAAACATCGTTCTAAATTGCGGTTTTTGTGTTATGGAAGGGCCTAGAATCATGAAATTTGGAATGGTAGTTACAAGATATCAATGATCTCTAAGGACAATTCCTAAAAACACCGAAATTTAAAAGGGGTGAAAATGCGCAAAAAGCGTTGTAAAAAAAGTTCTAAATTGGGATTTCTGCGCAATCTCAGGAAGTACTGAACCGATTTCAAATATAATGGTGTAAAAAAAATTATGGTGACATCTCTTGCTCCAAGATAGGCTATATTTTATGTCTGTTTCCACTGCCCCAGAGGAGACGCAGAAGCAAAAAAAAGTACTAAAACGCGATTTCTGAATTATGAAAAGACCTAGACTCACGAAATTTTGCGTGGAATATAATTATTAGATATAAATGATCTTTAAGAACATTTCTTTAAAATTTTGAAATTTAAAAGGGGTGAAAATGCGCGAAGAGCGTTCTAAAAACTTTCTAAATGCCGATTTGTGAGCAATCTCAGGAAGAATCAAACTGATTTCAAAAGTAATGGTAGGAAATTGATGCTGACAGCCTCTGATCTAACACAGATGCTGTTTGATGTCGGTGTCACTATGACCTAGAAGTTGCAGGAGCAAAAAACGTTCTAAATTTCGATTTTTGTGATTGGTAGGGGCTAGCAACTTGAAATTAGGCAAGGTTCATATTTATTAGATATAAATGAACTTTAAGAACTGTTTCGAAAAAATTGGAAATTTAAAAGGGGTGAAAATGCTCGAAAAGCGTTCTAAAAACGTTCTAAATTGCGATTTCTACTCAATCGCAGAAAATACCAAACATATTTCAAAAGTAATGGTTGCAAATTGATGGTGATATTCCTTGTTCCAGCATAGGCTATTTTTTATGTTGCTGTCACTACTGTCTGGGGGTTGCAAAAGCAAAACATGTTCTAATTTGCGTTTTTTGCACAACTGAGGGGTCTAACATTTTGAAATATCGCATGGTATTTACTTACCAGATTCAACTGCTTTCTAAGAACAGTCGAAAGAAATTTCCAAATTTAAAAAGATGAAGTGAGCAAAAAGCGTTCTAAAGAAGTTCTAAATTACAATTTTTATGCAATATTATCAAATACCAAACCGATTTAAAAAAAATAATGGTGACAAATTGTTGGTGATAGATCCTGCTCAAACATAAGCTATATTCTATGTCTGTGCCACTACCACCAGTGGGTTGAAGGAGCAAAAAACTTTCTAAATTGCGATTTCTGTGATACTGAAGAGGCTAGAAACTTAAAATATAGCATGGAGATGATACTTATAAAATATAAATGCCCTCGAAGGACTGTCGAAAATAGATTCGAATTAAAAAGGAGTGAAACAAATTGGGGGTGGGAAAAGCGTTCTAAAAAAGTCCTAAATTACGATTTCTAAGCAATTTCAGGGAATATAAACCGATTACAAAATTAATAGTTGCGAATCAATGGTAACGGTCTCTGATTTTTACACAGGCTATATTTTATGCCGATGTTTCAACCGCCTGGGGTTCACAGGAACAACAAACATTCTAAAAAAGGCTTTTAAAAGATTTCTAAATTACGTTTCTGTGGAATATTAGGAAATAACAGACCGATTTCAAAATTAATGTTGGGAAATTAATGGTGATACTTCCTATTTCAGCATAGCCCTTTATGTTGAGAGAGGTGGCAGAACTTGGAATTTGAGATGATGGTTAATTTTAAGATGTAAGAAGATGGTTTCTAAAAAATTCAAAACCTCAAACGAATACTGAAATGAGCGTATTAATCGAGCATAAATGTTTCAAAATATTTTCGAAATTATCATTTATTTAGTTTTATCTCTTTTTATTAAGTTCAGTCTCATTTCTGCCTACTGCAGTGTAATAATGAAGTTTAGTTAAACCCTGTTTTAAATAGTAATTTTTGAATTATTCCTGAAAGTATAATTTCCTCTAAAAAAATAGACATGTAAATGTCACCTGGTATAGTTCAAATATTACGCGAGCAAAGTCGCGGGGTTTGCTAGTATTTTATTATTTAGAAATGTGAGAACTAGTGTAAAACATTAGATTTTACGTGTAAAGTGAGCGAAAACATCCTTATCTAAAGAAATTTTTTGTAGTTGAATTGTTTCTATGATGAATATGTATTAACTAAGGTTTCCATCAAATGGAGCTGAAAATTAATGATCTATTAATTTTCAGCTAAATTAATCGCTGATCCATAAAATGGTCTGAGCGATATTGCTGAAAACATAGATTTAATAATAACTTGTGGTAAGTAAGGAAAATGAGATGTTATCTTTAATTGCCCATATCCTGCCACAAATGCAAATGACGAAAAAGATAAAATTGAATGATATAACTACAAAATATACTAAATAAAAATTCATATAATGAAAATCACACAATAATCGCTATTACAACGACCTTTTCCTGTGGAATATTTCTAAATTCAAGAAGGAGCTGCTGACTATAGCCAAAAATATACACAAAAAGTTTGGTTTAATTCTACGCATTACTTCGTACACTTTTCGATAATAGCGGAGACTCGGACACGTGGATATACGGACAGACAGACATATTTTATAAACGTGTTTTTCGTTAATCTCTGACCCCTAAAACATCTAAATCCATCGAAAACCGGAAGTTGAAGAAAAACTTCGCTTACAATACTTGCTTCTTTAGAAAGAAGTAAGTAAAAGTATATTAAAAAAAAAAGAAAAAAAACCACTTTTCAAATACATCGATATTTAGCTTTTGGAATGTAACAAATTCATGACTCTCTTATTCATTCATTTTCAGAAATTCTTAGCTTCATCCAAATAAATAATGAGAAGAACAAGATACAAATTAGCATATGGAAGCCATAAATAACCATAAAATCATTAATTATCTAGAAAGGTTCAGAAACTGTTTGCCTAAAAAACAGTGCTAATGATTACTGATAATGCTTAAAGTTTAAATTATCCTAACTTAATTTAACTTTTACTAATTTTTATTAAACGAAAAATATTATTTAACGGTTTTAGAACACTTTAGTCATTTTGAAAAAGTTTGCCGTTGCAATATGCAGGGAATTTTTCTAGAAAGATTTAATTAACAAGATTGAATTTTAAATAATGGAGTTTGTATCTTGCATCACACATTAAATATATAAATAAGAAATCAAAGCGGTTAAGTTGCATTTACAAACTATTCGAATTAGAATACAAATAATTAAAACTCCAATGCTTAAACCTTAACATAAGGAAATAATAATGTGGTTTGACGAGAATATGATATGAATCATGTCCTAAAAGACAATTTCATCATTATTATTATTATTATTGTTATTATTATTTTAATTTAACAAGTCGTCGCATAGGTTTGCGCCACGATGTACTAAATAATATGAGGAACATGCCAAGACAAATAAATTATGCTCTTAATCACTCACACGACAAAGTGTTAGTTTGGTTCCGTTATCTATTTGATGCTTTCTTTAAAGGTGTTACTTGGTTTTGAAAGAAGAAATTAAAATTAGTATGAGCTTTATGAATAGCACATTAAACTATTTTGATTAATATTTCTAAAACACTTTTTAAACAATAATTAAAATGAATCTCTATAAAATCCGTTCAATATATGTCGCGATGTACTAAATAATATAAAGAACATGCCAAGGCAAATAAATTAGGCTCTTAATCACTCACACGACAAAGTGTTAGTTAGGTTCATTTATCTATTTGATGCTTTCTTTAATGGTTTTACCTGCTTTTGAAAGAAGAAATTAAAGTTAGTATAAGTTTTATCAATAGGACATTAAACTATGTTGATTAACATTTCTAAAACACTCTTTAAACAATAATTAACATGAATCTCTATAAAATCAGTACAATATATGTCGCGATGTACTAAATAATATGAGAAACATGCCAAGACAAATAAATTATGCTCTTAATCACTCACACGACAAAGTATTAGTTTGGTTCGTTTACTCTATTTGATGCTTTCTTTAATGGTATTACCTGTTTTTGAAAGAAGAAATTAAAATTGCTGGAAGTTTTATCAATTGGACATTAAAATATGTTGATTAATATTTCTAAAATAATTTTTAATCGATATTAAAATGAATCTCTATAAAAGCCGTTAAATATATGTCAAGATATACTAAACAATATGAAGAACATGCCAAGGCAAATAAATTAGGCTCTTAATCACTCACACGACAAAGTGTTAGTTTGGTTCATTTATCTATTTGATGCTTTCTTTAATGGTCTTACCTGCTTTTGAAAGAAGAAATTAAAATTAGTTTAAGTTTTATCAACTGGACATTAAACTATGTTGATTAATATTTCTAAAACACTCTTTAAACAATAATTAACATGAATCTCTATAAAATCAGTACAATATATGTCGCGATGTACTAAATAATATGAGGAACATGCTAAGGTAAATAAATTATGCTCCTAGCCCTCCGAGCGTCTTGCAAAAGGGTAAAATTGGGATGTTGTTTTCTTTGCATTTTGTTTTAAATGCTAATAAAATATGATTCTTTCAACATTATAAAAAAAAAACTCAATTAAAAATATGAATGTAATCCTTAAGAGTATTAATAATTCTTCAATGTATTTAAAATTCCATAAATCTATAGAATTATGTTATCTCAAATATTGCTTGTATTGCTGTGGAACCTGGAGCTTAGTGAACGGAATAATACGACCCAAACACTTAGAGGGTTAATCACTCACACAACAAAGTGTTAGTTTATTTCATTTATCTATTTGATGCTTTCTTTAATGGTATTACCTGCTTTTGAAAGAAAAAAATTAAAATTAGTGAAAGTTTTATCAATAGGACATTAAACTATGTTGATTAATATTTCTAAAACAACTTTTAAACAATAATTAAAAATCTCTATAAAAGCCGTTAAATATATGTCACGATGTACTAAATAATATGAGGAACATGCACGGCAAATAATCATAATAATTATTATTATTTTCAGTATTGTTATTATTATTATTATTATGACAATTTATCAAAAATAATGATATCTTTTCATTCATTATTCAAAAATATTAGAAGCCTAGGTTTCTCCTACGCTTCTTTGGAAGACAGAGCTCTCTGTCTTAGAGAACCAAGAGTTTCATGGGTATCTTAGGGGGGCTCTGGACTCTTAAAATAGAAGGGGAAAAGACCATTTTCAATATCTTAAAATGAATATGATTTTAAAACACACTTTTTATTGGGTGAGCGATATAAATGTGTTCCTTCATTTCATGTATAAAAATCATTGCAAGATGCAGAATTAGTATTTACAGGGTGCTCAAAACTATCAGACATTTGTCGAGCAGAAAATTGGTATAACAGATTACGCGCAGGATTTCAAAATAAATTTTGCAACAAATATGAAAAATTTTATGCCTATTGATACTTCAGATTTTAATAATTATCCTGAACCTAAATAAATTTGCTATTTCAGCATTTTTATATTATTAATACAAAGTCGTATTTAGTCAATACAGAATTTTTAAAATTTCAACATTTATAATCACATAAAATTTTTTTTTAACATTAAAAAATAAATTTTAGGTTCAGTTTATTCAGACTGCCATGAAATATATGTTTTGAAAATTTCATGAAAAAATATCCAGAATTTATTGAGAGGTGCAGCGCGTTGTACCCCAAACAGTCATTTGGAGAAAAATTACTTCGAAGTTTCGGAAACGCCGCTTCTGCTGTTGAGCGGGTATAGTTTTAAAAGCCATAACTTCTCTTCTAATGGGAATTTCAGGGAAACAATTACATCAAAATGTTCAGAAAAGATAGGAGTTTAACATCTACAAAATTAAAATTTCGAAAAGTTTGAAGCTTCAAGAGTCTTGAGACCCCTTAATAAATGAAGTTGTAATAAATATATTGCAATGGCCTGCAGAAAATATAATTACACTGTCAGAAAAACGCATCTGTGTACACTAAATTATTTCTCATTTTTTAACAAATAATCGCCGTACTCCTAGAAAAGATGTTTCATCAGTGAATTCTTCCCGACTGTCTAAAAAAAGAGAAGACATTTCTTTCTTTCTGGCATGCATGCGTATTGGCTCTATTAATCTTAAAATCTGAATTTATTATTAAAAACAAAAACCAAAAAATCTATAAATTAAATTTCTAAATTAATTAATTTTTTTTTTAACTAAACCAACAACAAAGGAAAAAATTGTTTTCGAATTTAAAAGTAAATAGCAATTGATTTTCTCATTCATTTAAAATTATTCACAATTTATCTTTTAATATTAAAGACGTGAATATTCACATTGCTAACAAAGCGTAAACCAACTTAGTGAAAAATGTCCAAGCCGGGAATCGAACCCGGGCCCCTGGAATAGATCTCCAGTGCTTTACCACTAAGCCACAAGGACGATGCCCAGCTTGGCATCTCTCACTTATATAAGTCGGTAAGGCTGCAACCGCAGCACTAGATGGAAAGGTCTTCATGAGCACACAATCTAGCGGCGTAACATGAGACGCAAATGAACCCAGCATCGGTGAATATACAATTTTTTAATTAATTTAATTTCGCTACTGAAAAATAGTTGAAAAATTAATTTAAAAAAATTATCTTTTAAAGTTATAAAAAATACTCGCATTTAAAATATATTTTAAATGAACAAATTTAAAATAGATATTTTAATTAAAATATTAAATGGCAAAAAATCGATTTTACTCAAAAAACATTCTCTCGTCAAAATATAATATTCATATCAATCTATATAAAAATACTTATAATTCATACTTTTTATCCTATTTTATTACTAAAGTATTAAAACCCCAGCCACAATCACAATAAAGACAAAATCTTCCCGAAATTAGCTTGAAAATTTAACGCTCTTTAAAGAAATTAATCAAGTCATACCCATAAGAGGCAAACATATTTACTTCAAAATAACTCGCTACTATACAACTATAGCTGAGTGGTTAGAGTACTGATCTCATAATAGGAAGGTAGCTAGTTCGATCCCAAACCCAGCACCCTTTTCTTAAATTCCAATTTTCTTCAAATGATATATATATTTTATTTCCCTTAAAGGAGAAAAAAGAAACGGATATTCGTCTATTAACGAAAAAAATATTGGTAGCAATGCTGGCAGAAAAATTTACATGATTTGAAGAAAGTATTTCTGAGAATGTATGGTTTCTGTGAAATGGGATTATGTCATAAAAAATGGTCAGCAGTTGTACCCAAACAAGATTTTGTACTCCATATTTTAAAATGTGGCTTACAATGAGCACGGTGTTCCTAGTCGTAATACTGTGAACTTCCTTCCCGTTTTGCAATATCATCATACAGTAATTTCTGTCTAATAGTCAACAGTGAGATAATATAAATGAAATATTATTCTTGCTGAGAGAGAACTGTAAAAATAATAAAAAAAAAAAAATGATGAAAATAATTGACAATATGGGAGCGCTCAGATGAGAAAATTTTGGCTAGTTTATATTCTAAAAAACACATTATTAGCATTTACGATACTTCTGGGTAAACCAGGCTTTCAAGAAAAACTCTACAATTAAAATAAATATCATTGTTTAAGGGGACAAGGGACCTTAAAATAAATTTTTTTATTTTTTGTAAATTTCACCTTAAATATTATTCAAGGGTACATTATATGCATTATAGCATGCATTAATCACAAAAAAATTTTAAAAAAATTTTATTTTTGAGAAAAAAATGGAATTTTACGTGTCGTCTTAGAAATCCTCGAAATGTCGCTTGCGCATTCCATATCAATGAAAATCCCCAATATTTTTTATAAAAGTCTGTTTTATATATATAAATAAAATAGAGCATCGAATTTTATATATTTGAATTTAAAGGTAAAAAAAAAAATAATTTTTAAAAAATTTTCGAAAAAATTTCCTAATTTCCAAATTTTTCAATTTTGTTTTTACTTTTTGTAAATTTCATCTTAAATATTACTCAAGGGGACATTATATGTATTATGGCATGCATTTATCACAAAAAAAAAATTGTAAAAAAATTTATTTTTATGAAAAAAATGGAATTTTACGCGTCGTCTTAGAAATCTTCGAAATGCCCCCTGCGTGTTCCATATCAATGAAAATCCCCAATATTTTTAATAAAAGTTTGGTTTATATATATAAATAAAATAGAGCATCGAATTTTATATATTTGAATTTAAAGGTTAAAAAAAAAAGAAAAAAAATGAAAAATTTTGAAATTTTTTCGAAAAAATTTCAAAATTTTTAATTTTTTTTTTAACCTTAAAATTCAAATATATAAAATTTGATGCTCTATTTTATTTATATATATAAAACAGACTTTTATAAAAAATATTGGGGATTTTCATTGATATGGAATGCGCAAGCGACATTTCGAAGATTTCTAAGACGAAGCGTAAAATTACATTTTTTTCATAAAAATAAATTTTTTTTTTAATTTTTTTTGTGATAAATGCATGCTATAATGCATATAAAGTACCCTTGAATAATAATTAGGTGAAATTTACAAAAAATAAAAAAAATTATTTTTAAGGATTTTAAGGTCCCTTGTCCCCTTAACGTCCAATATACGATTTAAAAATAAAAAATATATTACAATTCATCAGACATACAAGTAAAAATTACATAAATACAATCAATACAATAAAAAAAAAATGCAAACGTTTCTTGCTAAATTTTAGCTCCTCATCAGTGCAATAACATTCAAATGATCAGGAAAGTATATATTATGTTTACAGTTAATAATTATTAACAGTTAAAATTAAAGAAAGTATAAAAAGTATCGAAGCAATGTTGTGTATTGAGGTGGAAGTGCACAGGATTCATTAATAGGCGAAATTTGCTTACGAGTGAACACACCTTGCAGAAAAACTCTACTTTTAACGTTATTGAAACCGAATCTGATAACAAATGTGGAAGCCAGCAGTCTAAAATTATACAGCATTCTTTTGATACGGACCATATCCCAGATTTTGCAAATATGATTGTTATCAGATCCAGTTACAACAACGTTAAAAGTAGAGTTTTTTCTGGAAGGTGTGTTCACTCATAAGCAAATTTCGGCGATTAATGAATCCGGTGCACTTCCACCTGAATATACAGCACTGCTTTGAGATTTTTTTAATACTTTCTTTAATTTTAACTGTTGATAATTATTAACTGTAAACATGGTACAGTGAAATTTCTTTTAAAGTCCACACCTATTCAAGGGTTACCTCTATTAAGGGCCAATATTTTTAGGAACGAAATTTTTTTCCATAGACATAATGATAAATTTACTCCTATTAGAGGCCGCATTTACCCCTCATAAAGGCCACTTTTGTCACATGTGCCTTAAATCCTAAACAGGCGTATTGAATCCCTGAACCAAAAGGTAAGAGTTCAGCAAACAACTGCACTTGCAACAAAAAAGGCAGGGGGAGATGGGAGGATTTAGTAACAGAATGAAGGATCACAAACTTTTCCACAAGTGAGACAAACAAGTTTCCTCACACTTTGTTTGACCTTTAAACCTGTAGGGGTTGGGTTGGAGGGGAAACTTGACCCTTTGTTGTGGGCGCACAACGGATAACTGGTTATCTAGAAAAACTGATTCCACATTAACTAAAACTGTGATTGCATATTGAAGCACAATTTGTACACCTGTCAGGAAACGCTAACAGAAATAAACTAGTATCTCATTATAAAGCATTAATAAATGATGCAAATTTAAGTAATTTGTTCTATAATGTAAAAGAATCATTAGAAACCAAAATTGTCTGTAAAAAAGTATGAAAACTAAACAAACTTCAATAGAAAAAATTTACAGTATTGAATGGAGTTTGAAAATGTTAATAAACAGTTTTTTCACCTATAAAGGTTTTGATCTCCTTATTTTAGTTGTTGTTTTTTGTCACCTCTATTCAAGGCCACCCCTCATAAGGGCCAATTTCCAATGGAACGGCAGGTGGCCCTACAGAGCGGTTTCACTGTATATAGCTTTCTGGTCATTTGAATGTTATTGCACTGATGAGGAGCTAAAATTTAACTCGAAACGTTTGCATCTTTAATTGTATTAAATGTATTTATGTAATTTTTACTTGTATGTCTGATGAATTGTAATATATTATTTTATTTTTAAAAACTTTAAAAGTTTCATACCTGTTCAGTACAGTTCAATGTGGCTTCCATTTGAAACAGAGAATCACAGAGGTTATTCACTGTGTTTCATCGTCCTTATTTGTGTGTGGGAAGAACTTGAACATATTTTAGATGTGTGTAGGGAAACAAATAGAGGTCACATCGAACTGCACTGAACAGGTATTAAACTTGGACAATTTCTCTTTTATTTGATGAAGATTTCACATTTCCATGTTGTTTCCTTGATTTTCTGTGACCGGTCAAAAGTGCAGCATGACTTTACGGGCACCTGTACATGTTTTAATTAAATGCGTGTGCAAACTATAACTTATAATTATTTTTTTATCACCTTTCAATTAAATTCATATGAAGGTGAATATGAATTTCTTTGAAAAATGATTTTTAAGAACAGAGATTATTAAATGTTACAAATTGATTACTCTCTGTTTCGCGAAACTTCTTATCTTCATCAATAAAAAGAATGAAAAGAAAATATTGTAAATATCAGCATTAAGACGCCATAAATAACCGTAAAATCATCAATTATCTAGAATTATCCTTAACTGCTAGTCTAAAAAAAATTCTCTAATGGATTAGTGATTATGATTAAGGTTTAAACCATCATAACTTAATGGAATCTTTACTAATTGTTATTTAATGGAAATTAATAATTAAGGTTTTTTTTAAGAATACTTTAGTAAATTTTAGATTTTTGTTACATTGTCTGAATAAACTCTCCAGACGTATTTGTTTAATTAAGATGACATTTAAAAAATAAAGATATATCATAAAGCATAAAATTAATAAAAAGAAAGAAGATAATTAGCATAAATAATATTAGATAGAAGTATCTTTTAAAGGATATATGTGTAGCATATTTGAACATATAATTTGAAATATCCACTGTTGTTGTTTTCTTTAATTTTACAAACTATTTAACACGATATCATGTGAAATCTTGCATCTAACACTACAAAAGTTAACGTAAAACGTGTATTTTTCATAATAATCTTTAAATGAATGTAAATAAATATTAAGAAATGATTTTTATAAAGAATTTAAATCAAAATGTGTTACATTTCTTTAAATCATATAAAGAAATTTCATCCACCACCAGAATTTAGAAAATTTCTAAAAAATGGCAACGTTAGAATAATCATTGGTTTAATTCTAGATTTTTCCCTCAGACAATCAGAATACATCATGCAATTTAAGTGCGACGCAGTGGGCAGCTACTCACCTAGCATTGATTAAATTATGTTAATATGAATAAATGTGTGTATGAAACAGCGAATAGCCTGCCAAAAAATAATTGTCAAAGTGTTCCTTTTTTAGGTTTTCTCTCTCTAGCCAAGGCCCCTAACAGAGGATTTTGCCGGTTTAAATTTTATCTGCATTTTTTTAAAAAGAATCTAGAGATTTTATCATAAGGTCACTTTCTCTATTGTCATTAGCAGATTGGTTATATAGTAACTTATTTGGGTAAAATTCCATAATCGGGTTCATATTAGTGTATTTTAGCTTGCATGATTTGCTAAAAAAATATCCACGTAATTGTAAATTACTTGAAATGACACTTTGGCAGTATGAAAGAGATGTTTCTCGTTGCGGGAGTCTTCTTCCCTAAAAACTTGAGATATTCATAAATAAATGGAAATATCATTTAAATTATTTTAAATGAAATTTAAGATTTTCCGTAGTGGAGTACGAATGCGCGAACAACACAATAAACTCAGATCCAGAAGATTTAAACTAATACCTGTAGCGTAATAAGGAAACTTTAATGAAAAATTGAAGAGACACATAAGTGCCTTGGGA
Organism: Maratus speciosus; assembly: GCA_963932465.1. Taxonomy (NCBI): domain Eukaryota; kingdom Metazoa; phylum Arthropoda; class Arachnida; order Araneae; family Salticidae; genus Maratus; species Maratus speciosus. The sequence continues at coordinate 374,232,839 of OZ010790.1, read as the reverse complement.
GTGACCCCCCTTACACACAATCAAAACTTAATCTTTACATTCTGAGAAGCAGGCAAAGAGTGAGTAAGTTTCACATTTTCATTCGTAAAGTTTTGGCGATATATAGATATTGGGTAAGACACAGATCTTGCCAAGGGGTGACCGTTACATTGGAATACATGGGGTAGTTTAATTTAGATGAAAAGCCTAATAGGCGATAATTAGCCAAGCGTTAGTCCGTGAGAAAGTAAGAAAAAAGAAAGAATCCGAAAGCTGTCAATAGCATTGGAATGAGTGCGGTAACTTGAAAGGCGACTTGAGTTTAAAAGTACATCTGGATGTTATTATCTAACCGCTGGTTTAACCAAAGTTTTGATTATCTCTTAGTAAAGGATCGAATTAAAAATCTGACAGAGAGAAATTTTATAGGCAGATGCAACGCGAAAAGAATGACTCTTTCGAAATGAAATGGCTGTGAATATTCTTTTTTTCATTTTATTTACATAGATAAAAGAGCGGAGAAAGAGTTTTCTGGGAACGTTAAAGTAATATGAAAAGGAAAGTAGATTAATTTAAAACTTAGATATACAAAAAGAAATAGAAAGGGGATTTTTATATTGATAGTAAATATTAAATTTTAACTATCTAGGGATCATATTAATTACCTATAAAGAATAATATATGTGATATCAAACGATATACTAAAATAAAATAATACTCCTCATCGGTAAAATAAACAAATAGCTAAAATAAGATTGTGAACCACCTTAAAAAGTAAAATAAAAGATAATCATACAAATAGAATAACTTGAATAACTTTCTCAATTTAAAAAAAATGTTCATTGCCACAGTTTGTGTTATATGTAAATGTGTCGTGGCTCTTGTAACACAGTTGTAAATTGGCTTTAAAAGAGTACTTTCAATCCATTATTTTTGTTTTCATTTCTTTTTTTTTTAAAGAGAAATAATAAACAGTTCTCAAAATAAATAGTGAAAAGAAACAATCATAATCGCAAGGTGCATTCCTATAAAAGCGTTAAATATCTTATTCATAACCAGGTAATTTATACACAATTTGTATAAAATATCCAGACCCATTTTTTTTCTTTTACCTTTTTTTATACTGACAATTTAGTTCAAAAATGTGAAGTCTTACTATATCAGTAATGCATAAAAATGTCGTAAAACTAGACATTTAAAAAAAACATCACATCACGGGAGCGACAACTGTATTTTCGAACTTGTTGAGACATATTTCACAAATAAATTTTGAACACCGATGACTAATCAACCGTGTAGCAATTATTCTTGAAATCACACCACGTATCTTAATCACAATCCAGTTTCACACTTTTTTTTTTGCAAGTACACGAGTACTTCTTTGAAGTCTTGAATACTCAAAAACAGATTCACACACATCGCGCGCACAGGCACTATTCGAAAACTGACACTTTATTTTTCTCAAGTAGAAGATGAAAATCCTCCGATCAGGCGAAAATGACACACGAGTCGAAAATTCTTTAATCACCCGCTTTCCATATCTAAAGCGAACTCCGCTTCCTTATATCCTTATCAGGCGAGCGCAGGAGAAAACGAAACAATATTGCATCTGGAAACAACAAAGATATTTTTCGACTTCACAAGTTGACAGCGGCGACCAGCGTATTTGAATGCCCGTAGCTCACGTAGCACCCCGTCGGCGATGAAACGGTCGACACACAGGGCTCACAGACCCGGATGAATGTTTCCATATAATTGTTTCTATAAGTGTTTCCATATAATAAGTAATCCAAAGAGCGAAGATTCGTAATTTTTTTTTTAATAGACCAATGCTGAATAAAAGCGAGGGTCACTCCCAGCTACAAGTTAAAAATCTTCTTCCTTCGGCACCAAAGTTTGTGAAAGAGATGTTTCTCGTTGCGGGAGTCTTCTTCCCTAAAAACTTGAGATATTCATAAATAAATGGAAATATCATTTAAATTATTTTAAATGAAATTTAAGATTTTCCGTAGTGGAGTACGAATGCGCGAACAACACAATAAACTCAGAACCAGAAGATTTAAACTAATACTTGTAGCGTAATAAGGAAACTTTAATGAAAATTTGAAGAGACACATAAGTGCCTTGGGAGTGACCCCCCTTACACACAATCAAAACTTAATCTTTACATTCTGAGAAGCAGGCAAAGAGTGAGTAAGTTTCACATTTTCATTCGTAAAGTTCTGGCGATATATAGATATTGGGTAAGACACAGATCTTGCCAAGGGGTGACCGTTACATTGGAATACATGGGGTAATTTAATTTAGATGAAAAGCCTAATAGGCGATAATTAGCCAAGCGTTAGTCCGTGAGAAAGTAAGAAAGAATCCGAAAGCTGTCAATAGCATTGGAATGAGTGCGGTAACTTGAAAGGCGACTTGAGTTTAAAAGTACATCTGGATGTTATTATCTAACCGCTGGTTTAACCAAAGTTTTGACTATCTCTTAGTAAAGGATCGAATTAAAAATCTGACAGAGAGAAATTTTATAGGCAGATGCAACGCGAAAAGAATGACTCTTTCGAAATGAAATGGCTGTGAATATTCTTTTTTTCATTTTATTTACATAGATAAAAGAGCGGAGAAAGAGTTTTCTGGGAACGTTAAAGTAATGTGAAAAGGAAAGTAGATTAATTTAAAACTTAGATATACAAAAAGAAATAGAAAGGGGATTTTTATATTGATAGTAAATATTAAATTTTAACTATCTAGGGATCATATTAATTACCTATAAAGAATAATATATGTGATATCAAACGATATACTAAAATAAAATAATACTCCTCATCGGTAAAATAAACAAATAGCTAAAATAAGATTGTGAACCACCTTAAAAAGTAAAATAAAAGATAATCATACAAATAGAATAACTTGAATAACTTTCTCAATTTAAAAAAAATGTTCATTGCCACAGTTTGTGTTATATGTAAATGTGTCGTGGCTCTTGTAACACAGTTGTAAATTGGCTTTAAAAGAGTACTTTCAATCCATTATTTTTGTTTTCATTTCTTTTTTTTTTAAAGAGAAATAATAAACAGTTCTCAAAATAAATAGTGAAAAGAAACAATCATAATCGCAAGGTGCGTTCCTATAAAAGCGTTAAATATCTTATTCATAACCAGGTAATTTATACACAATTTGTATAAAATATCCAGACCCATTTTTTTTCTTTTACCTTTTTTTATACTGACAATTTAGTTCAAAAATGTGAAGTCTTACTATATCAGTAATGCATAAAAATGTCGTAAAACTAGACATTTAAAAAAAACATCACATCACGGGAGCGACAACTGTATTTTCGAACTTGTTGAGACATATTTCACAAATAAATTTTGAACACCGATGACTAATCAACCGTGTAGCAATTATTCTTGAAATCACACCACGTATCTTAATCACAATCCAGTTTCACACTTTTTTTTTTGCAAGTACACGAGTACTTCTTTGAAGTCTTGAATACTCAAAAACAGATTCACACACATCGCGCGCACAGGCACTATTCGAAAACTGACACTTTATTTTTCTCAAGTAGAAGATGAAAATCCTCCGATCAGGCGAAAATGACACACGAGTCGAAAATTCTTTAATCACCCGCTTTCCATATCTAAAGCGAACTCCGCTTCCTTATATCCTTATCAGGCGAGCGCAGGAGAAAACGAAACAATATTGCATCTGGAAACAACAAAGATATTTTTCGACTTCACAAGTTGACAGCGGCGACCAGCGTATTTGAATGCCCGTAGCTCACGTAGCACCCCGTCGGCGATGAAACGGTCGACACACAGGGCTCACAGACCCGGATGAATGTTTCCATATAATTGTTTCTATAAGTGTTTCCATATAATAAGTAATCCAAAGAGCGAAGATTCGTAATTTTTTTTTTAATAGACCAATGCTGAATAAAAGCGAGGGTCACTCCCAGCTACAAGTTAAAAATCTTCTTCCTTCGGCACCAAAGTTTGTGAAAGAGATGTTTCTCGTTGCGGGAGTCTTCTTCCCTAAAAACTTGAGATATTCATAAATAAATGGAAATATCATTTAAATTATTTTAAATGAAATTTAAGATTTTCCGTAGTGGAGTACGAATGCGCGAACAACACAATAAACTCAGAACCAGAAGATTCAAACTAATACTTGTAGCGTAATAAGGAAACTTTAATGAAAATTTGAAGAGACACATAAGTGCCTTGGGAGTGACCCCCCTTACACACAATCAAAACTTAATCTTTACATTCTGAGAAGCAGGCAAAGAGTGAGTAAGTTTCACATTTTCATTCGTAAAGTTTTGGCGATATATAGATATTGGGTAAGACACAGATCTTGCCAAGGGGTGACCGTTACATTGGAATACATGGGGTAGTTTAATTTAGATGAAAAGCCTAATAGGCGATAATTAGCCAAGCGTTAGTCCGTGAGAAAGTAAGAAAGAATCCGAAAGCTGTCAATAGCATTGGAATGAGTGCGGTAACTTGAAAGGCGACTTGAGTTTAAAAGTACATCTGGATGTTATTATCTAACCGCTGGTTTAACCAAAGTTTTGACTATCTCTTAGTAAAGGATCGAATTAAAAATCTGACAGAGAGAAATTTTATAGGCAGATGCAACGCGAAAAGAATGACTCTTTCGAAATGAAATGGCTGTGAATATTCTTTTTTTCATTTTATTTACATAGATAAAAGAGCAGAGAAAGAGTTTTCTGGGAACGTTAAAGTAATGTGAAAAGGAAAGTAGATTAATTTAAAACTTAGATATACAAAAAGAAATAGAAAGGGGATTTTTATATTGATAGTAAATATTAAATTTTAACTATCTAGGGATCATATTAATTACCTATAAAGAATAATATATATGATATCAAACGATATCACAGGCAGCTCAAAGTTTTGCAGACGAGATATTCAGATTTTATCATATTTATGCTGCAGTCATTGTCGACTCCTTTCTTATAATGCATGAAAAAGTGTGATATAGCTAAATTTCTGGAGGATATATTTGAAAAGAAAACAATACAGTGTGTGTAGTGGCCAGCATGCTCTCCACAGTTAAACCCGATTGAGCATACCTGAAACAAACTGAAATGACGCAGTGTATGCACCTGTTGACATTACAATAACGCCATTAATTTAAATTTAAAAACGGGAATATGGATTTAGTTTGCAGCGAGTCCCTCCCTATTTTGGATTAAACAAATAGATTCATATACAATAATTGATTCTTTTTGCATGTACTGGAACCTTGTTCAATATGCTCAACATTAACTGACCTGTAAATTTATGAATTTTAAGTATTGCTAAATGAAAAAAAATATATTATTGATCTGTATATCCAATTCCGTGCGCATGGTTTTCAAAAGAAAGCAAGTAATTTTAGATTTGTACAAAATTAATTTCTATAATTACACAATAATTTTATCTAATTTCTCATATCTTAATTAAACATTAAAATAAATGTATATATTTTTATACTTTTTACGTATTAATAAATGCTATTTTCATATGATCATAATATCGATAAGTTATGACCCATTTTTAGTCACGTGGATAAAACTATATTTATTTTTTTAACTTGATAACAAGAAAAACAAATGCACATTATTACGATTTAGATTGCCTAAATAAATAAATACAACGGAAGTGATAAATCACCTTTCTTTGGAAATTATCTAATGTAATCAACAAAATAATTTTTTGATAATTTATTTTACAAAAATCAATAAAGGAAAAGGAAAAATAAAAAGCAATTGTACCAGAATAACATACTAATCAATTGGTTAAAAATAAACGAAAAGCATATTAAAAAGTTTTTCACTTTTCCTTACAGATGACTTTAGGCTGTATTAAATAACAAAAGAAAAAAGAAAAGAAAAAGAAGTAACAGGAAATAAAAATAAAAAGAAGGAAATCAAATGGGAGCGGTTAACCCCCCCCCCCCCAAAAAAAAAAAAAACACTCCCATGTACGTCACCCTATTTTGGTATTAACTTTAAACATCAACGCTTATTTCAATGGCTTCTTTGTGGAAGATATTAGCCGCTTCCCTATTATCCCGATTTATCTCGGTTTCGTATATATTACAATTAATTATTATCCCGAGAACACTCGGACGTGGCATAATTTGTCACTATGATTTGTTTTACGCGTTTTTACTCTACCAGAACCTTAAAAAGAAAGAAAAATATTCTTATACAATATAATAATTACATATTTTTAAATTATATATAATACTAGCGAACTTCGCACGCTTCGCTGGTCGGTTTCTCTAAAAGAACCTTGAATCAAACGAAATATATCTAGCAAAAACTAAATGTGTTTACCTATTTTTTTAGCACGTTTGTTATCTTTAATTTCACGCTTCTACCTAAAATAGCTGCTGAGATATGCCAAATGTTCTAATATTTTTGACCCCCCCCCCCCACCTTAGGGTGGAGAATTAGTAAATCACTGAAACATGTTTTCAATTATTTTTTAGTAATTTATATTCTGGAATTTAATGCTTGTATCTAAAGCGGCTTCTGATATAGGGCCAAATGTTCTAAAAGTTTCAACACCTTCTTTTAACCCCTTTAAGAGTGAATTTCTAAAAGCGATGAAACACATGTTTAATTATTTTTATATTCGATTTATTTTCTGGAAATATGGCCAAATTTTCAAAAAGTTTCGACCCTCTCTCTTAACCCCCTTAAGGAGGGGGATTTCTAAAATCGCTGAAACATGTGTTTAATTTTTTTTATTACATATATTTTCTAGAATTTCACGCTCCTAACTAAAACAGCTGCTGAGATGCGTCCACATGCTCTAACATTTTCGACTCCCCCCCCCCTTTTAACCCCTTTAGGGTGTTTTAAAAATCCATCCTTGGTGCTCTCTTCCACTTAATTTGCATGCTTCTAGGTTCAGTAGTTTGGAATGGACCTTTTATATATGAAGATAAAGATTAAAAACTATCTGAAACGATTTTTCCCCATAGGCCGTAATGTAGTGGAATTCTTTTGAGTGTCCCTGTAATCACCCACTTCCACCCACCGCGACCAAACTGCCTTACTAACAGCAGAAAACTAAGGGCTATCTAACCACTATAACAGCTTGTGGGTGGCAGTAGGTTTTCATGGAGAAAAGTCTGTCTTTGCCGACAGACAATTGACTTTTATCTATATATAGATTTTATTGGAAGTTTTGCACATTTTGTGATATGAAATACAAAGGATGAAATGCAATGATGTGATTGCAAAAAAATATGATGATTTTTTGCAGTCTTTTTTTTTTAAATTGGTAAAGGAAGAGGTTTAATATCAATGAAGCGGAATAAGAAATACGTGTACATACCGAATTAACACTAGGTACTAGGTAAAGCAAAGCTGCTAACTTTTATGTTTCTCTGTTACTAGTAATTTCTAATGGAAATTTCAGTCTTATTTAACGTTAAATTTTGCGGTTTTGTTACACAAAAATTTATTTTGAAAGTTAGTGATTACAAAAAAAGCGTACAAGAAAAGTTGGCATCTATAAGTTAAGTCATGCAGAATATAAAATTAGCATTAAGAATCTATCTACTGTACGTGATAACATATAGGGTGTTATTATGTACCTTTTATTTGAAATTTTCATGATTCAGATAAAACCATATATGTCATGTCGCCGCAACGTTATATGATTTTATTACAGTGCTCAGCAAAAGTTTAGACAATGATCTATTATGCTTCTCTGCTGAGATGTATGTAACGAATTGTTGTAATTCAACTGTCATATATTACTGGGGACTTATCCTTCATACACAAACAATAAATTTTAATTTATACACTTTACATAATATATAATGACAAAAAATGAATTTAACATTGTTGCAAAAGTATAGACAATCTGTCTGTTAACAGAAAAATATCCATAAATTAAAATCGAACTGCACCTACATTGTCTGCTATTAATGCAAAAATGTGACTTTCTATCGAAGAAACTAAATCCTGCATCACTTGGGGGTCTATTTCGTGCCAAACACGTTCAACATCTGATCGAAGTTCATTTACAGAGGAGTATTGTTTAAAAATTGCATAAACCGTATGAGATATGATGCCACAAAAGTTTTCGATTGGGTTCAGATCAGGGCTACACGCGGGCCAGTCGAAAATAGTAATATTTTGAGAGTTAAACCAATTTTTTTATTTGTATGCAACATGAATAGACGCATTATCTTGCGCAAATACATACTTTGGAAGAGATAAAAGTTCACCAAATGGCTGTAAATTGTTTCCCAATGTATGTATGTAGTTTTACGCAGCTTGGCGACCACTGAGAAACTTCAGAGATACTTGAGAATTAAAACAAAGTGAGGCCCAAGTCATCAACTCTTTCGAGGGCAAATGACACATAATTTTAATTCCAAAAATGGCAAGAATATTTAATTAAAATTTTCCTTTTATAATATACGTGAAAATAAGCAATTTCATATTTTCTAATAACTTCGTTTATAAATTCTGGTATCAGTCTATTATTTCATCCGTTTATAAAAAGAATTACTCCGCAACAGGAAAGGGGTCAATTTGTTGTGAGATTTCAAGGCTGGTGGTTTTATCATTTTCATGTAAACTAATGTACATCTTTCTTTAATGCATCTACAAAATTATCCGTTAGCACAGAAAGCTCTAACTCACTTTTAATGCGATTAGCAGTCATCATTTGTCTAGATGCCAGTTTATGGATCCTTCTATAATCTCGTTTTCTGGCCACACGAGTCCTTCCAGATCTATGTTTTGCTTTGAAAGAGTCACCTTTAGACAGTACTTAATAGACAGACTTCTTTGGTCGATTGACAGTAGCTGAAATTTCCGCAACAGTCTTCCCTTTCGATTTCAGCTTCCGTGCTTTAATTATTTCATCTGACTGAAAATTTCTTGCTCGCGCATCTTCACTAACCAATGCTATCGCGAGATGCACTTAAATACTTCATGCATGTGATGTCATAAGTTTAAAATATGCGGTTTTCGGTGAACAATATCCAAAAAATCACAAAAGTGTCTAAACTTTTGCAATATGCAAATTTCACTTTTTTCAGTTAAATGAAATAATATCCTACATTAAAACCGTTATTTCTGTCCTAAAACATTTAAAATATATTTAAAAATAAGTACAGTCATTTGTATAACCCAAGTGTTCGTATTTTTTATTTAAAGGTTAAAAATCACCAGTGTCTAAACTTTTGCTGAGGAGTGTACAACTTAAGTATTCTAGTTTTATATTAGTATTCTAATGTGATTTCGTCTATGTATTTTCAGACATTTCATTATAAAGGAAACGAAAAAAAATCACAATATAAATTCTATGTATACTTTTTTGGTTGAAAATTCATACATTAATAAAGTACAAAACTAGTTTTTGTTAAATTGAAAAATTCAGTATCCAGGTTTTTGCACGCATGTAGTTTACAGGTAGTTTCATCATAATTTTATTAACATTCTTTATAAAATTAGTAGCATGTATTATTTTAGAAAAATGATCCCTGTGTGGAATGTTTCTGATTGTTAAAAACTATCATTAAAAATATTAGACTTTCTTAAATTAATAAATTAATAGATAGTTGAAAAACATCTTGTTCTCTGACAAGCGTAATATAATAATTTCATAAAACTTTCTTAATAAACTGTCTCGTATATCGTATTATTCATGAATTTGTTGGATAAAGTTATTGATATTAATGTATGTTATATTAATTTATGTTAACAATAAGACATTGCAAATATTTACATATAAAATTTTCTATTAGCTTAATTAATTATTATAATTAATTTTCTGTAAATATTTATAATTAAATTAAATATTTATAATAATTATTATCTATCTGTACTTATGCAGGGCTCGCAGCGTTCCTAAAATTTTCGCACTTTGCTACCAGTATTTTAAATAAGAATTCTTCGTGGAAGATTCCTTTAACATGTGTAATAGAATTTTACAATAAAGATTATCGTTTTAAAATAGTGGTAAGAAAGTGCGAAAATTTTTGGAACGCTGCGAGCCCTGCTTATGGTAATTGACGAACAAAAAAAAATTCACATAGATTTTGCGTAAATTTTACAAGTGGAATCCATCTTGCTGAAATATCTGCTTCAGCTTAATATAAATTATGAAAGAAATAGCAAAAATGGAAATGAATGCTTGGTTTTCAATCTAATTACGCCACTCTATTAAGGAAGCTTACTTTCTTCAAACTCATAAATTAACAAAATTAACTTGGGATATATATCACAAAAATTTTAGAAATTTCTTTAATCTAACTTTCTCATTAACGAATATCTTTAATGTCTTTTATTTTTTTTTTAATTTAACTCATAAAACTTTCTTCATAAAGATTAAAATATAATGGGTTGGACTTCTCATCCCTCTTGAAAATTAAATTTCCAGATATTTGATTTTTCACTTTTATTAGTGTTCCATTTATAAATGAGAGATTATCATAACTCAGTTTTATATTGAACTAATAAATTAACTTCAGGTGATTTAGAAACTAACGGAGGAAGTAATTTGAAAAGTACAGCAAACTGAATCTTACTAATATTAATTTAAAATTTTCGAAATAATTTCTAATAAATAAATTGATAAATGGTTAGTAATTAATAATCATTATATCATTTTTTGAATTATTTCAATGAAGATTACCCATATTGATATATTGCGGTATCAAATTTTTAATAGATATGGAGCTGAGTGAGCAAATCACTTATGGCCCATTTTAATGACTTCATTGTGACGCAACCCCTAAACTAAAAGGGCGATCATCACCAAATAGTATAGCTGTCATTTAATATATCGTTAGGTTTTAAATAAATCTGATATAAATCCTGCCTTTCGGAATAATTTGAGATCATAACGGCCATTGATTTAACTTTAAATTCTCAAATTCAAATCAGTATCCGCACTTGTTTAAATAATTTGAGATGGGTGAGATTTCGACTAGGGATCTCTGCTTTTCTTGTGAATCGATGGACCAATGATTTCTTCTTGATATTACGACAAACTCCCCCCCCCCCCTTTCCATCCCTCTCTTTATCTTTCAGTTAGAAACAGGAACACGATATAGTTTTACCTCACGTGATAAATTAGCAGTCCTTAGCCGAGTTTTTATAATCAAATATTTAGTTTTAAGCCTAAAATCCTTATAGCAGGCACCAGACATGATGGCTATGAGTTTTGGATCGTTCCAAAATAGCATGCAAGCTTCCGAAAATGGTCATTTTTGATTTTCTTTCAAATGTTTTCTAAAGGTTTGAGATATTGATTTTATATCCCGTATACAAGCTAACCCTACCGACGTTGTCTGGGCTAGAGATAATAAACTTAAATATATCTAAAATCAGTGGCGAATGATTTGATATATTTAAAAGAAAATCTTTTCAAACGATACAAACGTCGTGTGCCTCAGTGTCTTCGGCAGCCTGCACTCTCGAATTCCTGATTTTTTATTTTTAAAATCTATCCAAACGAACCTAATTTGAGGGTCACACTGACTTCGGCAGCGTACATCGAACTTGCTCCCTCTCCGTCTTGTTTTGATTTTTATATTTTTAAACGAAGATCCTGACCGTGATAATAATCTTGATTATACCTAAAATGAGTTTTGAATAAATTTATATTTTTAAACTGAAATATTTCTAAACGAACCTAACGTTGCGAACCCTACTATCTTCGGCAACGTGCTTTTTTGAATTTGCTTGATGTTACATGTGTTGTGGTTAGTTACAACCACTGCCATATTTTTATTTAATTTAATTTAACCCATTTATGCCTAGCGTCCTATTTTTGGGACGTTTCGAATTTTAATAAATTTTTATAATTTTCTTCTTATTTACAACATGAATATTGTATAAAATAATTATCTATAAATGTCTTTATCTATTTTTGAGAGATGATAGCATAAGATTGATATTTATTTGCTTAAATGAAGGGCCTTTTTTCTGTGTTTATAGATTTTTCATTTTTCAAGATAGCGAAATGTAAAAAGTAAGCTTATTTGTACTTTTTGTATGAAGGATGTAAATAAATAAGTCATAATCTTAGCTTGTAGACTTCTTTGATATATGTATTTTTTTAAATTGTGAAATTATATGTTCAAGCCTACTTTTTATGCATGTTCGTAACGTACAAAATATAGGACGCTAGACGCAAATGGGCACATATTTCTATTCGCCATTTAAGGGACAGTTATTTATGTAACGTCCTTTTCAATATGATTTCTGAATAAATTGCTCTTTAGGTTAAAATACAGTTATTCTTAATTTATTATTAAAAATATTTATAATGTTATTAGTCTCTATAAAGAAATAAATGTATTTTTTAATAGTTCATAAAAATACTAATTATAGCATGTAATATACAATTTAAAAGATTAATTTATATAAATTTAGACAAAACATATAATTATGGATTTTTCCACAAATGGATATTCTCATATTTAGTACGTTTACATTTTATCAAATAAATACAAAATATTTTAGCATAATTTTTTTAGTATTTTTCCAGTTCATTTTGCAACGTTTTAAAGTGATTTTACCAACAAATTTGAGAAAACAAAAATTCAGGCATACATGGGTTAAGAAAGATTTTATTATTATTTGTCGTTTTAATATTAAAATTCACATTCTAGAATTATTTTATTTCCTGCCTTTTTAAATCTTCCCCTGTAAGCTTTTCTTTCTTACGTAACATTTCGTTTCATTTTAAAATGATAAACATAGTTTTGAAATCTGTACTTCTGGGAAAAGAATTCTCTGGAACGTTCTGCGGCCTTCTATTTCTGAAGTCATTCCCTTTTGTATCTCCTCCCCTTAGCCAATAAAATTGAAATCAGTTTAATACGTAATTTCAAAAATTGTAACACTTTACTACTATTTGGCATCTTATCTTAAAGAATTTAAAAACTGTTGTGAAAGGAAATGCTCTGACGAAAATCATCATCGAAAAATCTTTATTTATAAAGAAATTCCCTTTTCCTTGAAAAAAAGACATATTTGTAGAGGACATGTCTTATGATTAGATGCACTTTTTCATGATGAATAATAAACAATCGATGTTTTTTATAAGGATACAACATGAGAAACATAACATTTCTCTCGGGGAGTGTGGAGGCACTCCTGTAAATAAAGAAAAGCATTTAGATGCATTTTAGCATCGATTCAAAACTCCGAAAAAAAAGCACCAATCAAATGAAAAAATAATAATAGCTCATGCCATACAGCGATCAGAAGGATTCTACACATTTATTATTATTGAAGAATCGCCGTTACATCTCCATTGGTGGAACTGTTATCAACCTCGCCATAATCAGAGAAATCATACAGCCGATCAAAATCATCTTACATTTGAAAATACTCTTTCATTTTTACTGCTTTCGCTGCACGCATATGATTCTTCACAGAATGGCATGGGGAAAACCATTCTGCATTGAAAAAAATATAACCCAACTGAGAAACGCACAAGCTCTGCGTAGAAGAGGTAAAAATGGTTGCTGTAATAATTGAAATTCGCCAATTTGGCAGGGACAAACATACAAGGGCGTTGCGTTGGTATAAAGTGTAATGCTTAAAGAATATAAAAACTGTTTTATTTAGATTAAATTTTATAGATTTCTTTAAGATGAGATGCCAAATAGTAGTAAAATGTTACAATTTTTGAAATTACGTATTAAACTGATTTGAAGTTAATTGGCTAAGGAGCGGAGCTACAAAAGGTAATGACTTCAGAAATAGAAGGCCGCAGAACGTTCCAGAGAATTCTTTTCCCGGAAGTGTACATATTTCAAAAATTTGTTCATTATTTCAAAATGAAACGAAATGTTACGTAAGAAAGAAAAGCTTACCGAGGAAGATTTAAAAAGGAAGGAAATAAAATAATTTTAGAATGGGAATTTTATTATTAAATGAACAAAGATTAATGAAATCTTTCTTAAATTAAATTAAATAAAAATATGGCAGTTGTTGTAAGTAATCACAACAACATGTTAAGATTCGGAATATCTGTCCAAACGAATTAATAATCTTCCAATGCTATCCGATTTCATTGCTAAAAGTTAGATTATTAAACTTTCAGTTCTAAACAAAAGTTTCCAAGAAAACAATGAATTCTCAATAGTACTTTGAAAAGCCGTTGCATAATCTCAAGAATTGTGATTCTTGTGGATTGTCTCTTTCCATAGTCATAACATCCTTCTTTTACCAAACTATTAATGTTTACCGTTATATTTATAATCTGTTTAATTTATTTGTGGATAAACTCACAGAAGATGAACGACTGTATGGATATATTCAGCAAGACGGAGCCATAGCGTACAATTTCTTGACAACTTTCTCACGATGCACGAGGTGTTCGGTGAGAAGACAATCAGTAGAGACAGTGCAATCTCCTGGCCACCTCGATTGCCTGCTCTCGCTTTCTCTGTGATTTTTACCCGTGGGGAAAATATAAGGTAAAGTTTACTCAAATAATCCTCACACACTGAAAGAACCGCAGCAGAACATTGAAAACGTTATTGCTGCTATTTCTAAGACAGAGCTGCTAAGCGTGTCTCACAGCTTCATAAGTCGAGCAAAGTGCTGAATCGACGTTGAAGGTAATGATTTTCAGCATTTTCTGTGATGAACATTTTTCCTGTGCTTTTCAAGGGTCAATTCCGCGTTAGTTTTATAAGTATTTTCCAAGCCAGTTTTCTTTTGCCCATACTGTATAAGTAAATATAGGCCAATTTTCAAGAAGCAACAAAATTTAATCCGGTCCAGGCCCTCAAATACATTAAGACAGCCCCTTTACATTTTGAGAACAACATAACTTGTTATCCTGGTGGTTTTGCAGTTAAAATGGAGACGCAACTAGGTGACTTGCAGTGACGTCACCGTTATGAAAATATAAAAAAATAAGAAGTAAATTTCTTACCGTAAATAGCAAGTTTAGGCGTGCTTCTATCCCTTTTCGAAGTTCAGAATTTAGCCACAATGAGTGATGAAATTTTGTTCACAAATATTTCTTGGCCTTTGTGACTTGCAGTGACGTCACTCAGTGCCACCGTACTTTCTATAATGGGTAAGAAGAAAATACCTTACAGACGAATTTTTCTTCTAAACTACAGATAAATTTAGAGATTTTATTGCTTTATAAATTATTTTCAAGCATCATTTATTTTTATATCTCAACAATAAACATTTATTTGCTTAAATAATGTAAAGTAGCTACACTAAATGAGTTGCCAACTATGGTTATTACTCGACGATTCCAAACTAAAAGTCTTTTTGTACATTAACTAGGGGA
This sequence comes from Maratus speciosus, assembly GCA_963932465.1. Classification (NCBI taxonomy): domain Eukaryota; kingdom Metazoa; phylum Arthropoda; class Arachnida; order Araneae; family Salticidae; genus Maratus; species Maratus speciosus. The sequence goes on along the minus strand of OZ010790.1, from coordinate 374,217,540 downwards.
TCATACCCGGGGCTCCCGGGTTAAAGAATATAGGTGAAAACATTTTTTTAATTCAAAACTAAATATTTTATGTATGCAATACATTTTTTAGATTACCCACTAACAATAAAAAAACATTTTTCATATGAAAAATATGAATTATACAATCAAATAACGTTTTGAAATTTGTCAAAAGTGATATTTTCTTATTAGCCGTTATTTATTGGTACAAGATTTTGCTACTTTAAATTTGATAATTTCAGAGCTTTAAGTGCGTAGTTTAATTACATGTCTGTTAAATTTGTATTTTATTTATATTATTTTATTTATTTATTCATAGAGAACGTTTTTTTAATGGAATATTAGCCGTAAGAAAATTATGAACTATTTATCTTAATTTAAGGGCAAACAGATTAATCTTTCGTAAGAGCTCTGCGCGATATAGATAAATTAAAAAAATATTTCATACTTTAAAATTGTTTTTAAAACCATAGACAATTTAGAGGCATTTGTGTTAAAATGTTTAGTTTTATCTAAAGAAGTGCTCGTTTTCTTTTAAATATGACGTCATTTTCACTTAAATAGCATATTTCGTCTAGTGTCTGAAACAGTATCAGTACACATGCAGAAGGTGAAAAAAATATGGAAAATGTATGAGAATGCATGTTTTCAAAAGCAGTTCTTCATTTTCCGTTCAAAATATTAATTTATCCCTAATGCGATTTTGCGCCACTAAACCCTAAACAACAATTTTCATCAATTTTGAATTTTTATCAGAAAATGGTAAGATAAGATAATGGTAAGTAATAAAGATAAATTAACCTCATTATTTCTCCCTTCTCTGGAATATTGAAAGCCAGCTAATTTTCATTATTTTGAAGAAATTTCATAAATGCTTTTAAAATTAAAATATAAAAGTGAAGACATTTAACAAAACAGCTTATGTGATCACATCTACAAATGAACAGATTTCAGTGAAAAAAATCATTAGTAAAATTGGTTCAGCAGAAAGATCAGAGCAGATGACAAAAAAAAAGAGCCTTGTGTTTTAAATATAATAGATTATGTAAAATTATGAAAAATTAAATTAAGCAAATTATGTTATTTTGATAAAATTATAGTAGAATGTCTTATAGAATAGCATTAAAATTTAAGTAGTTGGGAGAATTTTGGACAAAAACTCTAGGAACCTGATGTTATTTTAAACCTCGAATTATTGCCAAAATCTTTGTTTGCTTGTCTAACTCAACGAAGCGTATCCATCCAGGCGAGAATTATCAAGTTCTGTAATATAAATCACTATATTTTGGACAATGACTTCTGATTTGAGCTTGCACACTGTATGTCACTGCTGTTTTATAAAGATCTAATTTTTTTTGTAAAACATTGCGTTTTATCAGTGCGTGATTTCGGTTACATTATTTTCAAAAGCGAAGCATTTTCATCTGTAAAGAATTTCAAAGCAGGTGGGGTGAAAATAACGCACTTCTACAAAACATATTTCAGTTTTAAGAATTAAAATACAGAATTTTTCATACAATGACGTCATTTGCATCCGCTAAATCAATCCACTTTTATAATCCAGTCTGAAACAACATCTATACAAAAGTATGCATATGATGTCATTATCGCGGAATAACAGGTGATATTGTTGACATAGCACGTACTTTAATTTCAATTTTTTTAAGGTTTTATTAAAAAATCGCAACAAAAAGATACAGTTATCTACACTTTTTGACTATTTCGCGTTTATCGTCAATCGAAATGAAGAACTTTTGTTGCCACGATTAGAAAACTAGTATTAAAAACTACAAAAAAATTAATATCTCAAAAATAAATTGAAATACAGCTTTCAAACAAATTAAAAGTACATTTTTTTTCCTTATACGACGGTATAAAAACTAAAAATGTGCGATTTGAAGAAGTTTAAAAATTTTGAGTGGCGAAAATTGCAAAACGAAAATTCATTTGAAATTTGAAAGTGTTGCCATTCACAGAATGACATATGTGTTACGCACAAATATGTTTGTCCTTTGTAATATAGATAGTCCGTAATTGTAATTATTTCCAAGCATTGCCATCATAAGTTAAATGACCTTTAAATTATAGATAACACTAAATATCCTAAACAACATTTTCGGAGCCAGATCACATTTGCTCAAGTATAGTACTTGTCTATGAACCTCATTAAAAACGTTTATTGAGGAAAAATTGAGGTTCTAGTGCCATTTATGTTTAAAGGGATTACCGAAAGTTTATGTATAGGGGAGGGTAGTACATACTGAGTCGAAAATTATTATTACTTAACGAATGACGACGATTTTTATTCTTTTGAAAATTTTTATGCAAGATCTTTAAACTACTCAAATACGCTACACATTAATGTATAAATGGTTTTAAAAAAGTTATTTATAAAAACACAGAAGCAGCATAATGGAGTATCGAAAATTGTCTCACTGTGTACCACTTGTGGTACCCAGTGAGATAATGTATATAATTTCACAAATCATACAGTTTTACACTCTATAAATAATTTTCTGCAGTTTATGATTTTTAATTAATATTTGTAGATTTTAAAAATATTAAAAATATGAGCTTCGGGTGGACAATGGCAGACCTTGAACTATTTTCATGCAAATTTTCAGTCTCTTACGTTTAGTAGATTTCCCTAACCATCGCACTCACACACACACACCAGAGAAAGTGAGAGGAAAAAAAACCCTTCTTTTATTAATAAATAACTTTTTTTAATATCAGAACCACATAGAAGTACACAATGAGACTCGTCTCCCTGTGTACTTTTGTTATGTTGTAGCAAAATGGATGCCACATCTCTTACATAAATTTCATCGCTTTAAAAAGTTTATGCGGCTTGTCGAAATGGTCTATTAATAGATATAGCTAGGTTTGGTTAAGTCAATATATGTCATATTGATGGATATAAATTATAAAATAGACGTTTATGTAACTTTAATCACTATAAAATTGTCCGACGAGTAACTGAAGTACCAAAACTACATCCACGCATTGTATAAGATGAGGCCGTTCTGTGTGTGTGCGAGCTTGAAGAAAAAGTTACGACTATATGTCAAAGTGGCTGCTGTCTCACTGTGTACTACTTTACCCTAATTGAATATTTTGAATTAAGGAAATTTGAAATGAGTGATATTACAGAAAAAAAAATTAATTTGTAATTTCATTCATTGGTTTTAAAACTACAGAAAGAACATATTTTCAGGTTGCGCAATATGATCTTCTTTTAAAGCAGTAAAAAAAAAATATTTTTTTTTTTTTCACGTTAAATAATATATTTTAACATGCATTATCTGCATTAAACATTTTCCAAAATATCAATTTCTTTTTCTTTTAACCATCTATTTTCCTGACATCATCTAAATCTTATATATATTTTATTCCTGAAATTTATCTCTAGTTTTAAACTATTATCTTTTTTCTTTGTAGAATATTAAATAATACAAAAATGAATAAAATTAAACAAAGTACCTAATATTTCAAATGTTTTTCTAGTCGTTGTAAATGGCCTTTCTCACTTCGCTGTAAAGATATTATATTTTAGAAGTACTGTAATAACATTTATGATTTAAAACATTTTTCGCACTTGGGACGCTACAAAATATGCTCAGTTTAAAGTTTCCGCCTCTTTCTTTCATTTATAATTTAAGTTCGCTCTTATGAGATAAATGCCTTCTATTTTGAAAAATTAAGGGAAATATTCTTCTTTCAAATATGCAATCTAGTTTCTTAGACTTTTTTTTAAGAAATATTCTTTTCTTAAGAAACATAATAAGCTTTCTTAAAAAAGAAAAAAAAACTGAAGAATTTGCACCGTAAAAAATAAATGTGCAAATTAGTCACTTTTACATCAGTTTACTTGTAAATTTGTAAAATTAAACTTTTTTCATATAAATTATACACTTGTCGGAAAAATGTACCTGTTCATGCGCTATGCATGTTTATCTGCAGAATGGAATTGTGTAATTTACTGTCTCTTTAAAAACTCAGACAAGTGTCTAAATGTGGTAATTTGTATGGATTTACCAGAATTGGCGTGTTATTGTAAATATATACATTTCGCATAATGCATAAAAGTCTGTGTATTTTTCATATTACGCAGAAACATGTATATAAACAGAATGTTTCATGGAAATATGTGTTAGAATATTACATAAATATATGTATACGAACAGATTATTACACAGATATAGTTTACAGAACAGAATATTGCACTGAAATATATATAAGAATAGAATATTACACAGAAATACGTGTACTCATGGGCTCTGAATAAATAACGATCCTTGAAAAGAAAACATTAATCTGTGAAAATTCGTAAATATCACTTTCATCCCGATTACTAGTATAATTTCTTTATTTTAAGGAGATAATTTTGTAGACTATTTATTCATATTAGACAGGTTCTGTGTATAAATGGCACCTGTACGATTTTAAAACTCCAAGAAATCTCTAACAGACAGAAGGCATGCACTAGTTTTGAATACTGAAAATTTTATGGTTCACGTGGTCCATGCAAAACCTTGCAAAAATGCCATAAAACTATTTTTTACCTCCTATACTTCATTTACAAATAATTATTGGTGATGTGGCGTGTTAAGTAAGTACTTAAAACTTTATATTCACAAATACCCCAATGGGATAATCATATACATCGACTTTTTTCTTTCCGGACAGTATCGTGCAAAAATGTATCAAGTTCAGACGCAATATTTGTCCAGCAACAAATTTATACACAGAATATTCTATCACTATCTGACTTGCTCTGCATTGCTCGACCTCGTGATTTCATGAGTTAATTTTAATGTGTTTTTTTTCGAGAAATTTTGGTGTTTGTTTTAAATCTTTTTGACGCAGAATGTCCCTAAAGGAATTTTGTTCTATTAAACTACATACGACTAACCAACCAATCGAGCTTATGTTAATAACGTTAAACATATCTAAAATCAGTGTTGAATGATTTAATATTTTTAAGCGAAAATCTTGCCAAAAATATCTAACATTTTGACCCCCATTGCCTTCGGAAAGGTACAACATAAAATTTGTATGATTTAACATTTCTAAACGAAAATCTATCTAAACGAGTAAAGAATTTGGACCCCCCCCCCATTCCTTCTTCCAGCATTCATTTAGCACTGCTGTGCACTTTCCCGAAAATACTATTAAATACTTCCATATTCTTCCAAATTATATTCTAATTAAAACTTATGGAGCAAGTCTCAGAAGAGGTAAGAATTCATGATCTTGTTTGAAAAATATTTTAGAAATGGAAAAATAAAATGAAATCTATTTTATACCAAAAAGTTTATTAAATCACTGCCAGAAGTTGCGAAAAGTGTAATTTTAAATAAATAATACAAACAAATTACTAATTATTTTGGCATATAGGTATTTGAGAGTATGCTAATCGTATTTTTAAATTACCCCGATTTTTATATGAGATCTTTAACTGTATTTTTTAATTAGCTCATTTTATTTTTAAAAAATATTTCAAAAGTTCTTCTCAAATAACTAATAAATCTTAAAATAAAAAAGATATGTGTGAAAAATATTTGAAGTTGATTTTTGAAATTTAGTTGATATATTTATCTGCTGATTTAAAGAACAGATTTTTGTATTTGTAATTTATTTTTATTTGAATACTAGCTAAAGTACCCGACGTTGCCCGGAATTTTAAGATTGTTTGTTTTGAAAAATCAACGATTGCGGTTAATTTACGTAGTTTCCATTATTGTTTTTCATTTAATCAAAACGACAGATTACCTATTTACTTAGTAAATATAACGTGTGATCTGGATTGAGGCTGAGATTAAAATCTTTTGATGAACAGTTATTTCCGAGTATCTTGTTATTTAAATATTTTTTCATGATTAAAGAAAAATGGCAAGTACGAAGTATACCGTCTATTAAGTACCGTACCATAAACAGTCGAGCATTGGCCCTGTAAGCCAAAGATCTGGGTTCGATTCCCGGCCTGGGCATTTTTTCGCTGAGCTGGAAATATTCAATTCGTATGATAGCTTTACCAATCATTTTGATTATGTTAAAATAATGGTTTGTTGCATTTTCATTTGTTACGTGGAAATCATATAATAGAAAATTTATGACGTAAATATTCACTTTTCTTTTAATTCGTCAAACTATTTATTTCATAATAAAACACTCATACTACAATATATATTAAAACACACATACACACATAAATAACGCCTGCATTGAACAGTTAAAGGTATATATAAATATTATACAGACATACAAACAATAAATACAATAATACAATTAATACACATTTACGTAACATTTCACAGTTCTGACTTCCAAATTGTGGATTTATATAGCATTACAGACAGATAGACAAATTTTCATTTTTATATATTAGATATTTCCTGGTAAACAATTTTTATTCAAATTTTCTGTATGAAAAAACCCAGACGTTTGCTTTGTCGCTGTTTGCTTTTCTGTTTTAGATCTTTTCTGTGTTCTATGATAAAACATTTGCATTTTCATTAAATTGCATTGCGGGACATCTGAAAATGTGATAAATTTATCTAAACCATGTTAATTTAGAGCAAACTTCTGTTGATAAAAGCTTAGAGTAAATTACCTTTGGCGTACTTGGGTCTACTTGGCCTACAACTTTGCAGCCACACTCTATGTCTATATACATATTAAAATTTGCTTTAAAAACCAATGTAACATATGTTTTTTGTACCAAACATTTATTAAAATATCAAAATACTCTTTCTTTTAACGATATATTCTTCAGATACATTTTCAACATAAATCCTTTAATTACAGAAATACATATATAGGTATAAACAATATATGTATTGTAGGCAAATTGAGAAGTCAGGCTTTTTGGAAAAGACGGGCTAATTCCAGAATCATCTTCCTTTTTTCCAATTAGCCTGATATTTTTCAGGATTATTGCAAAGTGTCAAGATAGTGTCAGACTAATTGAAAAATGACCATTTGTTTCACCTTTTTCAGGCTTAATAATTCCATCAACCGCAACGCAATCTGAACGAAATAAAATTGTTTCCATCTTTGCACCCCAACACGAACCTGAAATTTCATTCGACGTCCACATTAAACCCGATCCGACCCAACATGAAGAATTCTATTGAACCAGTACAGGATTCAAACCGCATAAACTTCAAATCGAATTGTCAGGTTGCGTTTCGACGAAAATTATTTTGTCGTGGGGTTGAACGGGTTGCAGTTCGATGGATTTTTTTTTCTTTATCTCGTCAGAACGCTTTTTCATCTCGTTTTTTTTCATCTTCAAATGAAATTTTCATGTTCGGGTCAGGTTGCTTGCCGACGGAAATGATTTTGTTCGTATCCGGATCGAGATGCGTGTCGACGGATATTATTTTGTTGTATGTGGATCGGGTTACGGTTTTATGAATGTCTTTTTTCTTTTTTGACGGAAACGTATAGGGTTGCGGGTTGACTTCTAATGGAATTTTCATGTTTGCGTAGGGTGTAACGCGATATTTGGATAAACAACTGGTCATTTTCTGATTAGCCTAAAACGGCATAGACTCATTGCAATAAATATGAAAAAAGTCATGATGATTGAGAAACAAGTGATCATTTTATAGTTAGCCTACTGCTATCTAGGCTCTTTGCAGTAAGCCTAAAAATACCAGGCTGATGGAAAAATAAATTGCCATATTCCCCTTAGCCTAATCCGCTTTACTCTCTTTGAAATAAGTCTAAAAATATCAGGCTGATTGGGAAAAGGAGATGATTCTCCAATTAGTCCGATTCTTTACACAGCGACTGATTTCTCAATTAGACCTCGACATATATATGTATGAGTATTCAATATATAGTCATATAGATATATATATATATATGAGTATGTATATACATATGCATGTATATATATATATATATATATACATAAAGCTTAAAAAGTTTTTTTTTTATACTCTAAATTTATGCTCAAATTTAATCTGATCTAGTATGTCATAAAAGAAGAAAATTGTGTACGAAAGAAAGACGCCTGACGTTTTTAGTAAATTTTGTGCGTATAATTAATTATAAAATCCATTAATTAAATTACAGAATTTTCAATATACTTTTAATTTAGGTTTCCAGAACAATATGGATTTAAGAAAATACCTATAAAATAATAAACTTGTATCTGCGGTATTTCGTTTCCTTTTTGCGCGCTAATTTAAATTCCAATTTTCATACTTTTAAAATGCTTATTTAATCGATCTTATTTATGAAATTTTTTTTATTGTGCATATAAAATTGTATTATGTTTTTAAAAGTTTGGGAATGTGCGGTACAACATTTTTTTTCTTTCATTCATTGCTTTTAAAGTTATTCCCGTTTTTGCTTTGCATTAAATAGCGTCACTTTCATGCTACTCCCCTTGATTCACACCTCTAACAACGAGAGGGCCAACCTTGTTAATCACAGATTTTGATTATTTTAATATATGTTGTAGGGTAGAGACCCCTTAGTGTCAGGTTTAACGGATTTTATCCAACGCTCCTTAGTTCTTGAGAAACCGGGGGATCTAACAATATACACAACTTAAATACTTACTTTGCAACCGCAGTGATAGGTTGGTTGTAGCTCGGATATTAAAATTTGTAGTTGGAGTTATTAAATTATAATTACAAGTATATTTATAAAACAAAAAATGAGAAAAACAAATGTAGCGCGTTCGGGTAGCGAACGCCGTACAAACTGAGCTACGACTAACCTATCAGTGCGGTTGCAATGTAAGTATTTAAGTTGTGTACTATTATTAGACCCCCCCCCCCCCTGGCTAATTAAGAACTAGGGAGCGTTGGATAAAATCCGTTGAACCTGACACTAAGGGGTCTCTACCCTACAACATATATTAAAATAATCAAAATCTGTGTTTAACAAGGTTGGCCCTCTCCTTGTAATACTATTTTTTCGAAAAATACTATTACATTTTCTGCTCGATAAGTAATATATTTTATGGTACATTATCTACACCGAACATTATCCAAATTATTTATTTTTCTTTTAATCCTATATTCTTTTGACATTTTCTACGTCGTATATATTTTTATTCCAGAAATTTATCTCTAGTTTTAAAATATTCTTTTTTTCCTTTGAAGTAATAAATAATGTAAAAAGGAATAAAATTAAACCAAGTACCTAATGTTTTTAAGTTTTTTTTTTTCATTTGTCGATTGTAAATGGACATCTCTAACACAGCGGTATAAATGAAATGTAAGGTTTTTTACTAGTATTTATGTGTGAAAAGATATTTTTGGCGCAAATTCAACACAATATACGGATTTTCTGCTCCCGCATTTTTCATATATAATTGAATTATCCACTCTAAAAAATTTAAGTCATATATTTAAGATTTTTCAGAAATAAATAAAAACGTTGCTATAAACAAATGCTAGGTTTTTGTTAGAAATTTACTCCGCCAACTATATTTACCAAATATGTTTGTCGGTTATCAGTTATTTCTTATACTACTTTTTTACATTCAGCCAGGTTTCTGTATGTAAGGATAGAATTTTGTAATCTATTTTTAACCCACTTTCTGGTATCATAGTATTATAAAAATTTCATTCATAGGTGTGTTTCTGGTGACAATGCAACATTTTAATATCGTTAGACCATTATTATAAATTAATATATTCCTTTTAAAGGATTTTTCCGTTAGCCCACCATAGGCGATAAATCGCCAAATATTCTCTGTAATACGTTCAATTGTATATGAATTGAAACAAAAATGGATTTCATTATGCTCCAATAAACACTCGCCAATCGATTGTGAAATTACAACAGCGAAACATTTTAAAGTCAAAAAAGTAAGAAAGTAAATTATAAATAAATAAACGGTCAAGTGCGTGTATTACTCGCTAATTTTAAGGGGGGAAACGTGAGATTTAATTGCGTAGGCAAAGGATAAAAGACCCAGATTAAGAAAATATGCATCAATTGAGATGAAATAATAAAGGTCCTTCCTGTGATTTCTGTAGGTGCAGCTGGGATTTTCTTTACACCCGAAAACTATTTTTTATTGGTATGAATAGCGATGAGTTGAAAAGTAACTCCTTTGCCGTAAGTGATTTTTCTCTGAGATTCAACTTGTGAATAAACTTTTATTTTCTTGATTACTGGAAAAATAAAATAGATCATGTTACATACTTAAATTGCATACATAGTAAGATTTATAACAGTTTTTTAAACTGTATTTAAGTTCTTGAATAGCGTGAATCATGGTTCTGAAGAGCTTCTTTCAGAACACAAAAGATTCCGAGAATAAATTGGACAGCATGTCCGACAGGACAGATTTTGTAGAAAAGGGAACGTTCTTGGGGCTGCTAAACTAAAAACAGGATACTTCATTATGTAGAACAAAGCTTCTTGCTGAAACCAGCAGATTTTCTCTTGTATGAAATAACGCTTAATTAAATGTCTAATTTCAGAGCCGTCGGGTCCTGTCACCTACGAACAGTTATCTGAACGAGTCTTGAAGGGCTGAGAAATGAAACAGTTTCTGGCTTCTCCATCTAGTGCAGCAAAGAAGAAGAGTTTTTTATGAAACGGTGATTGTTATTGATTGAAAATGTGTTCACAAACAGGTGTATTTTAATATAATTTCGCAACGTATATACTGTAGCATATTTTGCATTCACAAACACACATTGTCGCATATGTCACAAAACGTTGTACGTTGCAATGTAATCCACAAACATTACTTTCGCGAGTGGAAAAAAATATTTATTATAGATTCTCACACAAAACTGATTGTAGGAAAGATGAATTTTAACACTCGCACTCAGAGTGTTCTGTACAATCAATATATGAATTATAAATGTATTATTAAAAAAATCGTTGCTAAAAGAATAATAAGCCTTTGTAAATATATATATAACGCTGGTTTGGTATAGCTGATTATACTAGAAAAGTATGAATGGGTATACCATAAAAGTTCAAAGAGATATGAAGCCTAAATAATATCAAATATTGTTATTCTGTATAATTCTATTTTTTTTTATCTTATTCTAATATGTTTATGATTAACTTAATTCGGTACTGACAATAAAACTAGTGCATATTAAATTTCATTTAGCATTTCATAAAAGTGAATTCAGCGTAGCAATGATATTTTCTTTTTACAGTGTAGCTAAAACAAAACTCTTATTCAAAGTTTAAACTTTCATTGTACTAAGCGGGCTTCGAAAGGAGGTCGCAAAGTTGCAACGCCGCCTTTCTCTGTGCCGAGTTTTCCCAGATAGATTTTTAATTAACTTTTAAAGACAAAGAAAATTATGAATAAAAAATTAATAGTATAATAATTAAAACATATACACTTTTATCAGCTGATAGTTTAATATTAAATACGATTATACATTGCGAAATAATCCTGAACAGATTGTTTAAATAATGTTTCATTTTTTTTGCTTGTTGCCCTATCTTAAAAAAAGCGTAAATCAATTATATTTTAATAAGTTCACTTGCTTGCATCTTTTGCCAAGCGTACAAAAAGAATGAATTTCTACTATCAACATGATTGCTCAAGCCAAATTAATGCAATTTGAAGGGAATGTTTGGGATAAAACTATGAATCGCAGTCAAATACTGCACACTGTTAAAACTACAAGTTGCAAATGGCACCTGCTAGGGGTAAAACACTTGTCTCAACAGCGACCTCACTAGGGGAGTCAGAATTGCACCTATAACTAGGGTGAAAGGTGGAATCCCAAAACCAGGGTGCCCCAGAAGGTGAAAGGATGTACCACAAGGGAGAACAAATGGCACCCCTACAATGTTGGCCGATATTTCTAATATTCCAAAATAACATTTTTAAATATTAAATTATAACTTTTTAGATATTAATTTCTTTTTTGAACCCGAAGAACTGCGATTTGCAGATGTGGTGAACGTAAACTTCTCACTGAGACAGGAGTAGTTTATGCTCAAGAGATTTCGAGTTTTATTTAATATAAGGCAGAGAAACATGCCTCTATTAAAGAATAATGAATGTTACCCAGGGAAAATGTAGCAATAAGAAACTTTCAATAGAAAGTGATGGGAGCAGACTTTTCTGTTAGTGACGAAAAAGTGTTTGACAAAATTATAATTTATCGCATAATCTTTCAATCACAATCGACTTTAAAAAAAAAAATTCTTTTAACAAAGATTTATTTAAATATCTAAAGTAATCTTCTATTAAATATTTAAAGTTTCTTAGAAATTTAAAAAGAAATTATGTTGAAAACTAATGACCTACTTTTGAAACTAAACTTGTATTCTTTCAAGAATAAAAAATAAAATTAATTTAAAAGTCTGAAATTAGAGATCATTTGAAAAAGATAAACATAGTATCCATTAAAAAAATACATAAATTGATCTCTTTTTTATATAAAAATATTATGTAATAAAAAAAAAAAAAAACATCTGTCGTTTTTTATAAGACTAACAATTTTCTATTTTAACATCGTTATATGCAGTATATTGTTTTAAAAACTACAAATAACCCTCATAGCATACATGGTCACGGTGACGTCGTTGTGACGTCACCGTGAGTCACTGTGGTCACGTCACATCTGTGACCAAAATGCCACCACTCAGTGATGTCACATTGTGACTGAGATGTGAACTTCTTAGAAAACTTTTAAAAATTACAAAAAATATTCAAAACATGTTATTTATGTAAAATTAATATTTTCTGGCAATTAAAAAAAAATTGTGACGTCACTGTTATGTCACTGCATGTAACGTGCGTCACGTTACATATGTGACGAAAAAACCCACCCTATTGTAAGTCACAGTGTGACAAAAATATGAACATCAAAAATCTTTGACAATTAACAGAAATATTTTAAACATGCCCGAGTTACATCTACAGAAGGAATGAAAATATATTAGTGGATAGGAAATAGTAAATTCCGACACGAAAAGAGGGGGGGGGATAAAAAGGAAAATGCACGGTACAAGTATCAACAAACTAGATTTTCATGCTATATTTTATCAATTTGTTATCTAAGACAGTGAATGTATACTTTTTTTTATGATTTCAATTTTATCTACCATTGCAATTTAATCCTTCACTGATTGTTGTTATTATAAAAGTGTTTCTCGGAAAAATGGTACGTACTGGAGCAATTTGGATAACATATTTAGAATCAGGAATATTAAATCTGTACAGTTTATATATTTAGTTTGCAGGGATGAAGTTTTTTTTCTTTTTTTTTTTTTTTTTTTTTTTTTTTTTTGTCGACTAATGGTATTTGAAACACTTCTGTGGTTTCAAACTAAAATTTTCTATTACAGTTAAGTCTGTAGCTTTTAATGAGCACGTAGAAAGAGGATTCAGAGTTTAGTCATATATGCATTTCTTGCTTTAGAATTTGCATTCAAGTCATATTTTTTCCTGTTATTGTTTAACTATTTTAAATAACTATTTTTAAAAAAAAATTCTACTTCTTTCAGACTTTTTAAATAAAATTAGCATTTTCCGAAAAAATATGTATACAAATTTTATAGAAAACCCATAATATAATTATTCGTATTTCAAATTCGTGTTTTAGAGATATGACTGTAAAAAAAGTTATTTTACAAATTGTTTTATTCTACAGAAAATGAATATGGAAAAAAATGACAGATTGACAAAGAAATTTTTTTTATCCTGTATACTCTCTATTCATTTACTAAGAAGATACGTATTTTGTTATTTATTATGTGTAAAACAAACTTTACTTTATAAAAAAGAAAGAAAAAAGACAGGTGTTTCATTCAAATAGAAAATTTTCATAGACACTCTCATAAAGATAAAATAATTGTGCATTTAAACTCTAAATCTGTTGTATAATATATATATATATATATAATAATACAGTACAAGCACCTGCTTTCTCGATATCGTCTGCGCTCGATTAAACCGCAGAATAAAATAAGGATCAGAGAACTTTGACGCGGGAAGTCAGTCTTTTTAAGCTAACAGAAATATGTCTGACAATTTAGGATAAAACACGGATATTATTAAAATATTTATGGAACATAAAAGGTATGTCTTATTTAATTTAAATTTTTTATTCCTGTTTGATAGATTACTAACATGAGTTAAATAGTTGTATGTTATATGCAATGAGACTGATCTAGAATTCTTTTCAGAAGCGATATTTTCCGATTCCATGCTGTAAAATATCTTAATTTGCCATCGCTAGAAAAAAAAAAAAAGCTGATGCAGAGACTGATTCTAACACAGTATTTATCGTCATTAATATTTTGGAGTTAAATATGATATTCGATTATAATGATATTACGAAACTGTTTCAATTTTGAAATTAACGTTATACTTGGAAAATGTCTTTTTACATATTATAGCAGTGAAACTTTTGAAAGATTTTTTTTCATTGCTAATAATATTTTAAATTAGTATTTAAAATCCTAAATCTTCATACGAATGTTTTCAGATTTAATATTTGCCAAAATTATAAAATAATAGGAATTCCTTATAACATATGGAAAGATTTTTGAGAAATTGTTAAATGCATTTAATTCATCTATTGTAGTTTGTTGTTGTTTAATAGTACAATTATAAATACTAATTATTTAGTGTTTTTCAAATTGATATATTTATTTTTTTAATTGTATTTAAGCTTTTTTTTTTGCTGTTTGTGATTTTAATCAAACATTTAATTGTAGACATTCAGAATCAGTTATTAAATTTTCTCTGATTGTAAACTCATTTTCTACGTTTTTGATACATTTATTTTATTGGCATTAAAAGATAAAATATAATATTTAAGCATTGAAATAAAGTGTTTTTCATGCCCGATAAAGTTGAAAAGTGTTTATGACTTCGGTTTGTCTGTCCGTCTGTCCGCGCTCTAACTCGCGTAAATATACTCGGATTGACCTGGAATTTTTGGATGTTATTGACGTTTACCATAGCACGGTCCCTATTTGTAATGAAGTTTGTAGCATGTTTAGTTCATTTACAGGGACAGTCAAAAGTATTCCATTACATTACGACCTGTGGGAAAAAAATCGTTTCAAATGATTTTTAATGATTTTAAACGCTTTCAAACAGAATAAAATTGATATGCATTTATGAAGCGCACTAAAATGTGCATTCCGTAGAATATGCGATGCAAAGAATAGCTATTGTTCATTTACAGGGCTAAAAAAGGAATTCCAATACATAATGATAAAGGGTTGGAGGGAATTGTTTGCGGCGTACATTATTTATGTTAATCTATTTGATATGTAATGAAATTGATATATGTCGTTGAGGTTTACATACTATGAATAATTTCATGTATAATACGAAGTGTATATATCATTTACAGGGACACACAAAATATTTCAGATACTATATTGTATCCGAAGTACTGTTAATTAGCGATGATTGCTGGAAATGCATTTTTAATTATGATATGCGCTTTTATGATTCACTAAATTTATGCATAGTATATGTTGTATATATAATATTGTACATGCATTCTTTTGTGCAGCCATGTATATTAGGGTGGAGCGCTCGCCTATGGGAAAAAAAAATTCTTCAAATCAAAATTGGCCGGTGTGGGAAATTTGCTCTATCAGATCCTCATTCTGAATATAAAATATCTTTGAAAAATATTAATATTAAATACTGCCCCAAGGTCATTGAATATTGAGAAAAAACGTAAAAGCGCCCGGCTATGGAAAATATATTTTTTTTTTTCAAATCAAAATGAGGCGGTGTGGGAAAGTTGCTCTATCATATCCTCATTCTGAATAAAAAATATCTTTGAAAAATATTAATATTAAATACTGCCCCAAGGTCATTGAATATTGAGAAAGAACGTAAAATTTGTGCATTTTCCCATTTTTTTCTCAAATATACAAACTATTTTATTAATTTAATTTAAAAGGATGATCATCGAATTATTATTATTGTTATTATAAATTTATAGTAAAATTATGTAATATTTATATCATATTCGCTTTCATTATGCTTACTCAACGACTATATATTTTTTAATATATGAAATTTGGGTAATTGTAATTGTTTTATATTTTTTACTTAACCTGTGTAAAAAAATATAATTTGAAATTATTCTTAAAGAACTATAGTAATAAGATAAAAATAATTTACTATTGCAATTTACAAGTAATGAAGTTACCATTTTATAGTAGTTCATACCGTTTTTTGGTTTCAAAAACTGCCTTTTTTTCCGAGACTCCAGACAAGTTTTAATGAACTCAAGGCGTCTCAAAGGGCCACAAACAGCAGAAGAAGCCTCCGTAACAAGTTTCACACATCTTTCAGTGGCTTGATTGTGACAAGGTAATAGTTTAATCTTAGGTAAGATGTCTTCATCTATTGCCTTTGTATTTAGGATACACTTTGTAAGAATGTTATGATCAAAGAACTTAGTTAATGGTGGTTGTATCACGGTCAATTCAGCCCAATTTATGGAATCCATATAGACTTTGGCTTCAAAATTTATCCGTATGTAAAGAATTTCTTGACTTTAAAGATTTTATTGTTCTGCGAAGTGCCAAAGCTCTTACACAGTATGTAAGAGTGTTGGCACTACGCATAATAATAAAATCTTGAAAGTGAAGACATTCTTTACGTACTTTCAAGTTACCTGAGATCATGTACGTAAAGAATTTTTTGACTTTCGAGATTTCATTATTCTTCGCAGTGCCACTCTTATATAGTATGTATGAGTGTTGGCACTATGCAGAATAATAAAAGTTTCACGAAAATAAACGATCAAGTTACCGGAGAGACCAAAGACTATATCAATTTCATAAATTAGGCTGAAGTGACCGTGACAGAACCACCATTAACTAAGTTCTTAGATCATAACATTCTTACAAAGTGTATCCTAAATCCAAAGGCAATAGATGAAGACATCTTACCTAAGATTAAGCTATTCTCTTGACACAATCAAGCCTCTGAAAGATGTGTGAGACTTGTTACAGCTTCTTCTGCTGTTTGTGGTCCTTTGATACGCCATGGATACATTAAAACGTCTGGAGTCTCGGAAAAAAATGCCAGTTTTTGAAACTAAAAAACAGTATGGACTACCATAAAATGGTAAATTCACTGCTTGTAAATTAAATAGTAAATTATTTTTACCTTATTACTATAGTTCTTTAAGGATAATTTCAAATTATATTTTCTTACACAGGTTAAGTAAAATATGTAAAACAATTACAATTACCCAAATTTCATATATTTAAACGAAGTATAGTCGTTGAGTTAGCATAATAAAAGCAAATTTGATATAAATATTACATATTTTTACTATAGATAGATAATAATAATAATAATTCGATGATCATCCTTTTAAACTAAATTAATAAAATAGTTTGTATATTTGAGGGGAAAAAATGGGAAAATGCACAACTTTTACGTTTTTTCTCAATATTCAATGACCTTCGGGCAGTATTTAATATTAATATTTTTCAAAGATATTTTTTATTCAGAATGAGGATATGATAAAGCAACTTTCCCACACCGCCCCATTTTGATTAGGAAAAGAATTTTTTTCCCACAGGCGAGCGCTTTTACGTTTTTTCTCAATATTCAATGACCTTGGGGCAGTATTTAATATTAATATTTTTCAAAAATATTTTATATTCAGAATGAGGATCTGATAGAGCAACTTTCCCACTCCGGCCAATTTTGGTTTGAAGGAAAAAAATTTTTCGCTCCACCCTAATATATATATGCCATAATTCATATACAGGACTATACAAAAGTATTCGTAAGGGTTACTGGGTATCGATTAAAGGTGGTTTTTAAATAAGTTATACATTTTTACGCTGCACTGTATTTAATTTACTAAGAAATGTTTGTAGAATATAGATAAAATGATATACAGGGTCACGCAAAGAATTGGATACGTTGCCGTCTATAAATTATAATTTCTGGAAAAGTGATTTCAGCAGTTTTAAGAGTGTTTTAGTTTGAATTAAATTTTAACTAAATAGAGGCGTGTAATAAAGGTTCTAGGTAAACTACAAGGTTGTACAAAATTATTTAAGTATGTTTCCATATATTAGTATAAATTACTGAAAGAGAATTTCAACCTGTTATGCTTTTCCTTGATTAACTAAATTTTTCAATTATATAGTATATATATACAGGCCAAATACAGGACTGTTTAAAAGAATTGGAAAACATATTTGGCTATGGATGGTAACTGCTGAAATCAGTTTTTCAAATGTTTTATGTGTTTTCATGTTTACTTATTTATCTTATTTACGTTATTTCCCCCGGTGTCTTGTTAAAACCATCAGGAAGAGTTGGAAAGTGTTTTATAAACTATGCTTAACGCAGGATATATCTTACTTGTTGTTTTTATTTCCCAGATCAGTCTTTTCTTATAAAACATACCAAATATATTTACTCATATTCACAAAATACAATATATACGGGAATAAAAAATTTAAATAAATAGGGCTTATCATGTCGTTCCATAAATAACAGTTGTATTAATGTCCGTTAGACTCCATGTTCGTATTTAATAAAGCAATGACAAATCACATTAAAAGCATATACATTCTTAATATTAAGCTTGAATTCAAGATCAAGCTTAGAACTTAATAAAAAAAGATGTCAGTTGATAAAGATTGTTTTTTAAATGGAAAATTAAAAATGTTTTAGAAGAATAGGACTCCAAAATAGTGATATCTTGCTAAAAAGTACGGTAAAAAGATACAATTTTATATTTCAAACAAAACTTTACTTTAAAATTATCATAGTGTTTATGACAAGAATCATCACAGTATTAACACTTCGAAATTTTTCCAGAGAGAACCATTCGCCTTGCATACAATATTTCAAATCAAAATCAAATTTCAAATTAATTGCTTAAAAAGCGCAAAAGCCAACATAGTGAAAAATATTCCACGCCGTTACTCGATCCCGGGTCATCAGTATAGCGCACTGACATTCCACCGACTAAACCACATGGAACGATACCCAGCCTGGAAGATTTCTCCCTATTACATGTTGACAAGGCTACAAACGTAGCACAAGATGGAATATTTATCGTGAGCCACCGTCATGGAGCAAACACGAAACTTAATTAAATCCAGCATCGATTGAAACTATATTAATACATGGAAATTATGCCAGAGAGAAGCATTTGCCTTGCATACAGTCTTTCAAATGAAAATCAAATTTCAAATTAAAATTGCCTTTTAAGCAATTAATTTGAAATTTTATTTTCATTTGAAATATTGTATGCAAGGCGAATGGTTCTCTCTGGAAAAAATTCCAAGTATTAATATATTTTCAATCGATGCTGGATTTAATTAAGTTTCGTGTTTGCCCCATGTCGGTGGCTCACGTTAAATATTGCATCTTGTGCTGCGTTTGTAGCCTTCCCAACATGTAATAGTGAGAAATTTTCCAGACTGGGTATCGTTCCATGTTGTTTAGTCGGTAGAATGTCAGTGCGCTATACTGATGGCCCGGGTTCGAGACCCAGCATGGAATCTTTTCCACTATGTTCGCCTTTGCGCCTTTTAAGAAATTAATTTGAAATTTGATTTTCATTTGAAATCATTACAGTGTTTATGACAAGTTCGTCACAAATGACACATATTTCACAAATTGGTCACAGTGTGACTTCAAAGCATTGTCACTTTCGTCACAGGTTCGTGACAAAGTTAATGCCAAAATAGTCACAAATGACACACTTTTCACAAATTTGTCACACCGTGACTTCACAGAGTGGTCACAATGTGACGTCACAAACGACCTCTAAAACGGCCATAATGACCTCGCATTCTAGTCACTATGACGTCACATCGACGGTCACAAAATCACAGTGTGACTTCACAACGACGTCGCCGTGACGTCACCATGCCTTACGGGAATTCTAGAGCAATTAATTGCAAATTTCATTATTAAGTTTGTATACTTATAGCACTACCAATAGATTTTAAAATGAAATGCTTTTCTTGAGAAATTTTTCTATTGCAATCTTTATAAATTTCTAAATAAATTGTACCACAGAAAATTTTCCATACCAATCTCAATTGATTTCTACGTAATTTTTTTCCCCACATATATATACACAAGCATATAAATAACTATAGATTCCAAAAGAATTTTTTTTATTAATGCAGATTTCATGGCAGACGTCTCCAACAAATACTCATCGATGAAAATAATAAAAATGCGCTGTCCTTCAGAACTTTCCATTCTCTTTGGTCAATATTACAAACTCCGTCAGATATGCTAAATGTCCACAGATATCTTGAAATGTCTGAAAAATGATATTTTTTTACAAATGTCAATAGATATCTCTGAACGTTGGAATAGTAATATCAGTTTTATAGCATTGGACATTTGTT
Source organism: Maratus speciosus (assembly GCA_963932465.1). Taxonomy (NCBI): domain Eukaryota; kingdom Metazoa; phylum Arthropoda; class Arachnida; order Araneae; family Salticidae; genus Maratus; species Maratus speciosus. The sequence continues at coordinate 374,197,191 of OZ010790.1, read as the reverse complement.
AGAGATTGCTATTTTGTTTCAAGAACATTCCACCAGATGGCAGCATCAGACAATCCTCTTTATTGTTCTACTGGTACAGACACTCAGAACAGTTAGTGTTACTCCATGGCTCATAGCAGTTGTGCAGCAAAATGCCGCTGGATTAAAAATCCAATGATATTCCAAAGGAATAATAATATATTAAAAACTCCAGCAAACTACAGTTCAATACATAGTTCAAGGTCTTTATATTTGTGTTTGTAAATAGTCTCAAGAATATTCATCTGTTTTTTTTTTTTTTTTTTTTTTTGTGTGTCTGAAGTGTTATCAGTTATTGTGTCCAGCATATTATTCTGGTGTATTTAATCTTCAAATAAATGTTTTTTGTTCATCCTAAGAAGAATATATTTCTGCTGAATAATACATCAAAACATAAAGGTAAAACTTTTAACTTTTTTATTGTTTACTATTGAAGAATTTCGTATTCATGCCTTCCATATGAAATAACATTCCAACAACAATGTAAATAAAATATTAACAAGTAATATAAAAATTTTGTTTTTAAAGTCAATTCCTACTTAGGTCATCAAAGAAAAATTTAATATAATCCCTTAAACTAATATTACTTTTTGTTGCATTAAAATATCTCAATTTGTTGATTTTCTATAAGCAAGTAGGTTTACAATGGAAATCTATGGGGATTTGGCAAAATATTAGAGATATTGCCAAGTTGGCGTCACTTTTGGTGACTCATTTTGGTCGCCAAATTTGGAGATATATCGCCATGTTGGCGACAGATTTGGCGACAGAACAGGGTCCCTCCTATGCCAACCCCCCTTATAGATATGAAGATGCATTAAATGCTGTTCAATAACCAATGGCCGCCATTTTGTCTCCCATATAAAACTAAAATTAATTAATTAAAATTTAATTAATGAATTAATATTTGAAAAATCTGTATTAACATCAGTTGTCATCCAGTACAAGTTTAAAAAAATTTATTTCAACTTGATAGGATGAATAATAAGAATTTTATTAACGATTGAAAATTTGAACAAGCTATATAAATAAATAAATATAGGGAGAGTGTGAACTAATAGTAGGAATTGAAAAATAAGGCATTAAATGACAAATTTTCTAAAAACGGCAAAAATTGTAGTTTCCATTGTTTAGAATACTAATTAAGTATTATAATGTTATAAGCAATGAAAAAAATTCGTTTGGATGCTTTCTTTTAAAGACTAATTTTAAGTTAAACTGTGAATATCGGCAGATATTGTAAATTTGACTTCTGACATTCAGTGACTTTTTAGATATTGGCCAATATTGATCGGGACATTAGCCGATATCTGTGTGAGGCCTGGGTCTCATAGCCGTATATTTCACTTGTCGACGAAGAGATGGACACACGACACAGCGCATGCGCTAAGTGCTAGCACCTCGTGTGGGGTGCCATATTTCTAAAACACAGAACCTTAATTACTCCAATCACCCATTGAGAAACCAATCGGCACCCTAACCACAATTCGAAGCCTCTTAGTTCCAAATGATACCGTTTTTTCACCCCAATCTTCCAAACGGCACCGATGTCACCTTCAGTTTTAACAGTGTATTATTTGACTGCACTTAGACGTGATTTGGGTGGACATTGAATGCTTATGAAAGAGTATTTTTTAAAACTATTTTAATTTTTATACTTATTTTGTATGAATTAATATAAACAAATACTTTTAAAAGCCTCTATAGTAATGTTGCTTTTTTCCCCTCAACGGATTTTAGAAACAAAGAAAAGATACAGAAATGGATATTAACCACATTATTTTTAAGTATTTTATAAAATATGCATAAATCATTTTTGTCTGCATACTATCTCTTAAATATTTGGGCAAATACACACAGCAAAACTCTCATGCGGTGTATTTTGTACACCATATATTTCTAAATTTCTAAGACATGTTCGTTCTAAGAATGTTTTATAAGAATATTTTTATGACAATTACTATGCAATTACTATGCAATACAATATTAACAATTCCCATAACACAGTCATATCTGACAAAAGTTTCGAGTAATGCGCATTTCTAACATGCATAATGAAATTTGTGACATCCAATTGTGTGAAATATACACAACCGCGACTAATTAAGAGCAAATAATTGAGATTAAATGTATCGGTACCAAACATTACATATTTTCAATACCACTGTCCGAATTGTAAAACTCATCTTATTAAGCATAATTATACGATTAACCCTTAACTGGAAACGTGGCGTCTGTGAGACGGTTGCGTTTACATATCTGCCCTTAATATTTTCTCTCTCCGATATTCAAAACGTATTTTTATGCTGTTATATTAAAAAATTGGTCATGTTAATGCATTACTATTAAAGATTAAATGTTTAAGTTCACTATTTGGTAAATTATTAAGTGTTCTTTTTTGCACGGAATTTGCACGTTTCTGGTTAAGGGTTAAGTAATGCGAGTAGCAGATGGGAACAGATCAAGTGTTAACTAAAAGGTATCATGATGATAGATGTACAAAATTCTTATTCAGCGTATCTTGCAAGCAATTTGTTTATAACTTTGTTCTTAAGGTGTTTTGAACTGAGTGCGTAAAAACTCTGTAGTATGAAGCTAGTCTTTCATTCGGTGGATTTTATTTCGAATCCAAGCGATGGAAAGCTTAAAAAAATTCCATTTTTTTATTTTTTAATGTTTAGTTAAGAAAAAATAACCTGAATGAAAAAATGGAAAGTTTCTATAAATATTTAATTAAGTTATCGAAAATAATTTTAAACGTTATTAACAATCTACATAATGTGATATTTTCTTTAATTCGTTAGTGTGATTGTGGTTTTATGAATTTTCTATTTTTTAGAGATACCAATAAATTATTTAGTTAAATCCACTTATTTTATTTTATTTTTTATTTTAATGGGCTCGAATGTCTTACACTAGCATTAGTGATCGCAACTTTAAAAAATACCATGCAGTTTTGAGTTTGCTATGCAGCGAGATTGCTACATCCAGTGATTTTTTTCCATGACGCAAAGCTCTCATACGCGTTACTGATAGCGGTTTTGAGGAATTTCATACATTTTTTGAGTTTTCGAAATTTTATAAAATTTAATATTTTTTATATATTCATAATTTTCCTATTTACGGAGAGAAAATGTTATAAGAAAACCCCCATAACTATTAGTCAACTGATTTTTAAAAATGAAACTACTTAATTTAAAAATAACTTAATTTTTCTGCTTTAAAGATCCTTGTACGAAAGCAAAGGCATTCTTATATGCATACCCGACAATTAATTTTGTTTGTACCTAACGCTATTATTATCACAGGCAGTAATTTTTTTTATTACAATACCATAGAGTTATAATTTCCAAAACAGCGGGAAGTCGCCAAAATTTACAAGGCATGACAAACATTTTTTTGACATAAAAGCTGTACTATTTAAAATTCAAAAAAAAAAAATGAAAATATTTGTTCATTTATTTATGTAATTTTTAATAAAATATTGAAAATGTTGATTATGTTTAAAAAAAATCGTTTTTAATATTATTATCAAACATTTAGGATAGGTAGCCCCAGTAAAGTAAAAATTTCCATATTTTGTGCCTTGCCTCATACCAGATTTAAGGAATTTCTATCTTCCTTCTATTACTCATGCACTTTTTTAACATTGTGATATTGAGCTGTCACCCTACTAATAATTCTTAGATTACTATTTTAAAATGTGGTACTTAAAATTTGTGATTCTTGGAACCTATTCATTGAGGCACAGAGTCATATTCACCATCGTGTTACGTCACATCTTATATTTTATTTTGAGGTTGACCATTAGAAAATATCATAGTATTATAATCAAGTAATGTTATTTTCGAATAAAGGACAATTTTGAATGGTAATGAGTAAATAATTCTATGTAATATTTGTCTTCACATCTACGTCTACTTTCAAGGATACTTTTGCAACACTAGCACCAACAAAACAAAAACATCTTTCTAATAAAAGGGACTTTCGTAGTACTTGAAATCACCGATGCCAAAAATATTTTCTTTTGAAAAGTTAAAGAACAATTTTTCTTTTAAAAATCGCGTCTAGATGTCCACCTATTCTTTTTGTAAATACAGTTAATTTTTTTATAATTATTTCTCTTTTCTTATTTAAAATGGATTTCTTTGGTAGTTTTACTCTTAATATAGTATGATGCTCAATCGGAAAATTATACTGGTGCAATATTCTAATATTGTATGGAAAATCCAAAGAACATCATAATAAAATATAATGTTTGGGAAATTTCTAATTATCAAATAAATTTAATGCATTCTTAAATTTAATGTTTGTTTAAAAATCAAATAAAACAAAACAAAAAAATAATAATTTAAAAAGGCCGTTACGACATACGAATAAGTTACACATCCTAAACTTGAAAAAAGTACATTTAAACGCTTAAAAATACCTTTTTATAAACTGGAGAATTAATTTATCCTATTGTTTTCTATTACGTTACATTCATAGATGCCCATTTTTATTAAAGCACCTGCTTTTATTATAACTGTGATCTCGTGGTTTTTGTTCATAAAATTCATTTTTAAATTTTTGGGAAAATAAATTATTTATACAGGGTGTTTCTAAGATCATTGGACAAACTTTAAGGGAATGTAAAATACACATGCTTGTTTTCATGTATTTCTCATGATTTCATGTTTCTCAGCCCATCACCCGCTCTTTTTTAGACGAAGGACTTTGATTCGTTGCACTTTTCTTCCTCATTGGCTGATGTAGTTAATCGTCAAATCCGAAAGAGATTGTCCCATCCCGACCCACTCTCCACCTTTTTCTGACATAATAATGCACAGAAACTGCTGATTGGCTGAGCGTTTTTATAGCTTTCTGAGACATCTAGTTCCACTGGAGTCTCAATCCTTTCTCTTTCTCGATCTTTTCCGGCAGTTTGATTCGTTGCGCTTCGCTTCTTCATTGGCTGCTGAAGTTAGCCGTCAAATCCTTGGCGTTTTTTCCCCAATTTCGTTATTTTAACTGTAAACTTCTATTTTTATTAACTTTTTTGAATCCATTCTTGGTTTATTTTGATATACTTAATTTATATATATATATATATATATATATATATATTATATATATACATATATATATATATATATATATATATACACATATATATATAGACATATATATATATATATATATATATATATATATATATATATACATATATATATATATAAAGAGAAATGTACTGCTCTGGGGCCTTTTCTTCCTTCCCCAAGATCCCTGGCTTACTCTACCACTCCAATGTTCAGGAATTCGCAAAGACTTCCATTTTTGCGAACGTAGATGCATTCAGAAAAATCGACTAATCACTGTCGACTGACATAAACAGAAGCATTACGACTCCTGTAGGAACTCATTACCACTGCATTGGTACATTGGTACAAAATACACATAAAGAAGTTATTTTGGTATAGCAATGTAGGGCCGGAAAGTAAAAGTTTTGGTGACAAACAATAAATGCGGAGGAAATGAAAACAAGTATTTTATTGACATAATAATTAGAGTAAGTGCTCAAATGTTCCACCACCAATATCGTTGCATACCTGGTAGCGTTTAGAAAGTGATTGGAGTACCCTTTCGAAGGTTCCAGATCCCTCATCTATGAGACACCAGTTGACTCTGATGAGGACCTCATTGCAAAGACTTTCAGTCGTTGTTGAAAATGTCGTGAAACACTTGGAATCTTTGAAAAGGTACGCCAATCATTTGCTAGACGCTGCTTGTGGCACATTTGAGGACTTACTGTAATTGCTGTGTCAATAAAACGCTCGTTTACATTTCCTCCGCATTTTTTTTTCGCCAAAACTTTTCATTTCCGACCATGCATTCCCACGCAAAACACGTTTGATTTAGTCTGTTGCACCACCCATCCACGTTTGTCCTATGATCTTAGAAATACCCTGTATATTATGATTTTGATAATGTCACCTACTGTGTGTATGAACGGAGTTAATCTATTCACTGAAAAAATATTCATAGGCATTTAAATGCATACTGTTTTCCCTTTTAGAAAGTATAAATTTAGTTTTATGATAATAAGTGATTTTTCTACATAATTATATAAATATATGTATGTTTTTTTAATGTCTAAGAACAAGTTAGAAACATGTAGATTACAATAAAGAAAACACACATATTTAATTTTTTTATTATTTAGATTTATATTATTATTTTGTTTTTAAAAATTCGCCTTTTGAACTCGCTTTACTATTTTTCCGTTACATGAGTATCACCGTCGTAAGTTTGTGCGAAAACGAAAAATATGTTATATAAACGATATTGATATATAAACGATATATACATAAAAAAAAGTGCTCAGTTAAATTGATGGCATTGAGATCACAGTCTATTCACACTAATTGTACATTATACTCTTACTTCAAAAAATAATGCCTATCGAAAAAAAAATTAAGAGGGGAATCCCACCCCCCGTTTCACATCTTTATACTTAACTAATGAGCCGCCAAATCTCACCAGGGAAGCGCCTTATCAGAATAAACCGGTATACCTAGTTTGAAGCAAATGGGATATAAAAACCCATTTATCTAAATTTTGGGGGCATTAACCTCACGTTCCCACCTTTATACTTAACCAACGAACTTCCCAATCTCATCAGATAAGCGCCTTATCAGAATTAACCGGTATACCAAAACTGAAGCAAATCCGTTAATTCTGCATGAGAAACCCATTCATCCAAGTTAAGAGTAGGTTAGCCCCCTGTACCACCCCCCCCCTTTATACTTAACCAATGAACCCCCGAAACTCATCAGGGAAGCGCCTGATAAGAATAAAGCTAGAAAAAAGAATTTGAAACATATCGGATATTTCTATCAAGTGTTATCGCGTTACGTACATACATACAGAACCTGCGGGCACATTAACTCTCAGGCATTGATAATTTGTAAGCTAAAAATACATACACAGACAAAATAGCTTGTTTCAAGTGTTTCAACACGGTTATTAAAATTCGATAAAAATATTTTTTCTATTTAAAGTTTGTTTGCTCCATGAATTTATTTAAAATATATACATGTATATTTAATATTGCTAAATTCGGCAAATGCCAAATGATGCAATTTATTTATTTAAAAAATATATATATTTATAACTATATGCTTCTAGAACATATGCATAAAAATATGCACTAATGATACATCAATAATGATACATCATGATTGATAATGATACATCAAAACTGTGCTGCAAATAAAACTAAAAGAAGTCGCATGTACCGAAAGTTTGTTTTAACAATTGATCTTTGATTTGTTGACTTCTGGTGTCAAGAGCGAGTTTTTGTTTGAGAAATCTCTATGCAACGTAGTAAACTAATTCTAAATGGAGTAAATTGGATGAAAAAAAGTGACTATCTTCAGAAATGCTAATATAACAGCCAACTTCATACCGGCTGCGCAATAAAGCTTTTATTTATTATTTATTTTTTTTTGCTTAGAAATTTTTGATCATATTTTGTATCATATAATATTCGTTATCATATAATATTCGTTTCGTATAATTCGTTTTGTGAACTATAGATATATCAGCTTCATTTTTTTCTTAGAAATTTTCCATTGTATTTTGTATCATATGATATTGTTATAGGTTTTGTGAACTATAGATACGCCGAAAAACCAAAACATTATGACCATCGCCTCTTTTTACAATGAACTCGTCTGGATGACGTCGAGGGTACATAATTCGGCGGGAATGGTATTTAAATGCTGCTAGGGATTCTGAGGAATGATTTTTGTGCTTTCTTCTGCCTATGATGGCAAAGGCTGCTGACCTAAGTGACTTTGACTGAGAGCAGAATTAAATGGCCAGACGACTCAGAACGAGTATCTCCGAAACTGCACATCTCGAGGGTTGTTTGTGACATATTGTGGTTAGTACTTATGAAAAGTGGATGAATGGCCGTGAAACCATAATTAGACGCCATGACGTTTGTCGCCCTCGCGTTATTAAGGAAAAAGGACATCGGAGACTCTCCTGCTTCGTAAAGCAAAATCGGCACCAGTGATTGACTCAACTGGCATCCCAATACAATACTGGTCCAAGAAGAATTGATTCAGAGCACACAGTGCAACTGACACTGTTGAAAATGAGACTACGCAGCAAACGTCCCCCTCGTGTGCCTCTGTTGACCAAGCATCATCGCCAACCACTCCCACACTAGGCACGGGGTCTTCATAACTGGACCATGAATCATTGGGAGAGAATTGCCTCGTCGTCGGGTGAATAACAATTCATCCTTCAACATTTCGATAGCCGTATCAGGGTACGCCTTATTCTAGGCGAGCTGTTACTCCTCCTTATACAACGGGTCATACAGAGGGCGATGGTGGGGATATTATTCTTCGGGGAACGTTATTATGCGCATCCCTGTGACCTGTGATTGCGGTAGAATAGACCATGAAGGCCGCGGACTATCTGAACATCATTGCGGACCAGTTGCACCCTTACATGGTTTCTGTCTTTCGAAATGGAAATGAAGTCTTTGAGCAAAACAACGCTCCATGTCACAGAACTCAAATTGTGCTGGATTGGTTCCAGGGACATAATACTGATTTCCAGTTACGTTCCTGGCCGCCTAACTCGCCGGATATTAATCCAATAGTGCACATTTCGGGTGTCATGGAACAGCAGCCCAGAGCTCAAAAACAACCATTTTGGAATATCCTGGATTCGCGTGGCCGCTGCTTTAACATCTGACTTAGTCTGTCTCCGGTCATCTACCAAGGACTTGTGGCATCCATGCCAAGGAGGGTTGCAGCTGTTTTGCGAGCGAAAGGTGGGCGAACGTGTTATTAGGTGTGTGATCATAATGTTTTGGCTCTTCAATGTATATCATTGGCTTAATTATTCACATCTCTAGTTAGCTTCTGAATGTCCTCTGATTAATATCGTCTGGTGTTTTAATTAACTTTGACGACAATATTTGCGTTTGCCGCAAAGAGGAGTTCCTTCAACGGGAAAATACACTCGCTTTTCTTTGATGTTGCGTATTGTGTAACGTTTTTGAGATTTCTTTTATTGCTTCTAACTGAAAACAATGAAAATTTTGACTGGAGGCGGTTTTTCGAAATTTTGTGTTTTTAAGAAAATGACTTTCTCTCAAACTTTATATATAACTTTAAGGAAAATATCTGATTTTGTTTTGTTTTTATAAAAAAATCGAAATTGCTTCCTCTGTTGCTTTAACTTCTATAATCTCAAAATGAATTTTTCCACGATTTGGTCAACTTTAAAAGAATATATCGAAAGTTCCCTACAAGATATATGTATGAAATTTCCAACAGAGGTTTTATGCTATATTTCCAACAAATTGTCTTCAGGATTTTTAATTTTGAGTGATAATTGGGAAAATATGCTAATTAATTCAAAACTCACTCATAAAAAGCTTCATTTTTTTACTTAAAAATTGTTGATAAAAGTAATAAGCAATATTTTAAGAAATCCTGAACACAAATTAAAATGACACAATTTCTGTACACAAAAGTGTAAAGATTTTGTAAATAGAGTAAGTACTTCCAGTGTTATATAAAAAATTAAATATGTTTAAAATTTTAAAATTTAAATTAAAAAAAATATTTAATTTTTTCAGATTTTTTTATGCAATATTCTTACTATATTAAAACATATTTCAGAAAAATATTTCACAACAAAGTCTCTATAAATAAAAAAAAATAGAATTTGAGTACCACTTGATTTTCCTGTATGCAGAAAGAATTGCTGAACCTTTTATATGTCTTTATATTTTGAAAACCGTCTTTAAAAGAACACTTCTAAAATATCAGCTATTGAAAAAATGCAAGAACAGAAAAAAAAAAAACATTTTTGATACAAAATACTTGCATGGCATTTTAAATGCGAAACGAATAAGATGTTTAAAATTAAATTATATTAATTATTTTTTACATATTATTTCCTAAAGTTTTATATTCAAACTGACGCTTTATGTAATTAAATTTTTGATGAATCTGTTTTGATAAAGATTAAATTTTAAACTGATTAGAAATGCAAGTAGAACTATCTTATATATTTATATAACTTTAAAGACATACGATAATCTCAAATTAAGTTTTCAAAAAGGGATCGAAGGAAATTTCTTAGCGAATTCTAATTAAATTACTTTAAGGGAATTTATGAGTGCATAATTTACTTTATAATAATCAAACTTGACATATAATCTTATTAAAGTGAGGAAAATTCATAACATGAGAGCTCAGTATGGTTTTGAGAATGATTTAGTTTTCAACCATCCATTAGAAAAATTTATTCTGGTGAATTATTCGCATACATTTTCCGAGATGAATTTTGAATTGAGCGATTTTAAATAATTAATTCCTCGTAAATAAACTAATATTCTAAATTTAATGGCTGAATAGATATCAGTTTTGAATATAATATATATTTCAAAAGAATAATCCTTCGAAGTATGTAAGTATGAATTTATAAATTGTTTTAGCAATTTATTTATTAATTCCTCTGTCCATTTCTAAAACATAAAATGATATTATTAAAAATAAATCAATTAATTGAGATCTAAACTCTTGCTTTAAAATTTTGAGGCTAATTTGATGATATTCTTTGATAATATTTTAATTGTTTTTATTCCAATTTTGCATTATAAGTTTAATGCAATAAAAATAGTAAAAGTGGAAATGCTACACACCGTAAAAAAATTCGGTTTTAGTAAAGTTTTCATTTTACGAATTACGTATGGTATTTTTTCTGTGACTATCATGCAACTTTTTTGATTACACTGTAAAAAAATCCGTAAAGTTACTAAAATTATTCTAGGAAACTGGGGTTCCTAGAATTTTTTATGTAACGGCAACAACAAAAATTCATGGAACAGATACACATTTGCTCTGAAAATCTGTAAGGTTTCTTAGAATTTATTAGGAAACTGGGAGGGCTAGAACTTTTATGTAACTGCATCCCGGGTTACAGGTAAAATTTTAGTAATATTATTGTAATTTCAGTAGATTCTTTTGTAAACCTAAACTGTTAAAATTTTGCAGCATTCTGTCCAGTCATTTGACCGTTTTTTTCCGAAAACAATTGCACAACCGTAATTTAACACTATTCTGATCATATTATTGGCCATTGTATGCTCAGAATATAGTTAAATTACGGTTATGAAACCGTTTTTTCAAAAGACGACCGTATGACTGGACAGAATGCTGCAAATTTTTAATAGTGTACAGATTTCTGTAACTTTTCAAAACTTAGTTTTGTAGATTTAGATCTTTTTGAACAGTGTACAAATTAAAATTTTAGTAAGCATACAGATTTCCGCCACTTTACATCTGTAGAATCACAGATTTTGTTTTTGCATTGTATGACAGGAATTATATTATTTACAGGTTTACTGGTTCTGCTGTCTCTCTGAGCTTTATAGATACTGGGAAAATATAAGCTAAATACGTTACTTTTACACTTTAATTTCTAGTTCGAATTAGGAATGAGACTGTCTAATATCAAGCTCGTAAGCTCGACCCTAGCTTAAACCCGGCGAGTGCTCGGAATCAAAGGGAAAATATCATTTATTCAGAAAATGAAAAAAGATTTAGCCAAAGTTTCTTAATCCTTTCAGGTGCAAGTCATTGTGTTTCTGTAATGTTGAATTCACACCGGAATTTTCAAAAAATTGGATTTGAAAATAAGGAAATGCAATTGGAAAATGGAAAGTAGCTAGAAATTCAGAAAGTAGAAAATATTTGCAACAAATTAGATATATGGCATCATGATTTAGAATGAAGGGGAAGGGGGGATCTGCCTCGGAACATGCGCCGCAGTGCTGCGTGGACTAAGTTGCGCAATTCCACTTAACCACTCACACGTTTACATTAGCCCTCCCATCTTCCCTCCGTACTTTCTCTATAAGGTTTACTTTAAATTTTTTGGGTCGCTGAATCCGAATTTTTAACTTACCCCCAAACTTTTCCCCCCGACCCCCCCCCCCCAAATAATTGTTTTTAACTTAAATTTCTTATTGTTTTAGGGGAAAAGCATTACAAAATTCAGAAACTAGACAAAATTTGCAACAAATAGGATATATGACATTATGACGTAGGATAAATGGGGAGAGAGTGGGCTGCTTCGGAACATTCCCCGCGCGCTGTTCTCAGAAACCAAATTTTTTCAAAAAATCAATTTTTGGGTGGGTTGCTGGGTGAAATTTTGGTGGGAAGTTAGAAATTCGGATTCAACGACCCAAAAAACATAAAGTGAGTCGAAATCCAGAACTAGTATTAATTTTGGCAGATAAAATCCCCTATTGCCATGACTTCATAATTTAGTGCACATAGCGCCGCAGTGCATGTTCGAAGGCAGCCCTCACCCACCCCGTTCATCCTAATTCAGAATGCCATATATCCTATTTGTTGCAAATTTTGTCTAGTTTCTGAATTTTGTAATGTTTTTCCCCTAAAATAATAAGAAATTTAAGTTAAAAACAACTATTTGGGAGGAGGGGGTTCGGGGGGGGGGGATTTGGGGGGTAAGTTAAAAATTCGGATTCAGCACCCCAAAATCTTAAAGTAAACCTTATAGAGAAAGTTCGGAAGGGAGATGGGAGGGCGAATGTAAACGTGTGAGTGGTTAAGTGGAATTGCGCAACTTAGTTTACGCAGCACCGTGCGCATGTTCCGAGGCAGATCCCCCCTTCCCCTTCATCCTAAGTCATAATGTCATACATGTAATTTGTTGTAAATTTTGTCTGCTTTCTGAATTTCTAGATACTTTTTCTCTAAAACAATAAAAAATTTGATTTTTTTTAATAAAAACCTTTTTTGGGAGGCTTTTTACCAAAATTTGGGGAGGTTGCCTGGGGAAATTTTGGTGGGAAGTTACAAATTCGGATTCAGCGACCCAAAAAACATCTAGAAAGCCGATTTTCAGTACTACCATTAATTTTGCTAGGTAAAACTCCCTATTGCCTGGACTATATGAGTATTTTTACAATCCGCAAAAGCTACAAGAAATCACTGAAATAAATAAATAAAAACAATTTTAATTTAAAATTATCAATTAGCGTACCTTTATGTATCACAAAAGCGACGTACAAGGAGTAAACTTTAATCGGTCTTGAGAAATTGGCACAAAAATGTGCTTGACGTGCCTACCATTATCTCCCTGTAAAATTATCTTATAGATAATGTCTAAGATTGGCAAAATTGGGCTTCTTAGTGTAATTGATAACCGGCTGGCTTTTTTAATCTGTAAATGTATGTTTTACAATATTAACTTTGCAAATTTATTACGAAAAATTCTAATTTTGATTATGATTCTTTAATATGTTGCACAAGAATCTTGCGCTCTTATGTATGAGTAATTATAAAAAAGGCTCTAAAGTAGCCATTTTTATTTTTCCTATAGATCAAGATTTGAAAAATAAGTAGTTTTCTTGAATTCATCGGAATGATTAAATTCGAAGAAAATAATCTCAAGTTTGTTTTTATTGATGATTTAGGAGTTTTAAATTTTCATTTTTGTTTTATATATTACAAAAAACGTAGTGAAATAATAGCAAAAACTGATTAAATTAGGCAAAAATGTTTAATCGTAAATTTTTGTGAAACTGCGTACGAGGAAATACTTTGAAAACATGAAAGTTTCTGTAACATTCCTTTATGATATTCCGACGCAAATGTTAAAATTTAATTGTTAAGTGCCTTTGTATGCGACAGTGATAGAAGTGAATTATTTTTATCATTTTTGTAAGAAAAATAAGAAATATTTTTCTAGGAAAATTTAAATTTCTTTACAGGACATTTTGTTTTGTTAAAATAGTCGTATGCATATGATTTACATTCCAATTATATATCAACGTCAAGTTAAACAAAATCGATTTGATTATCAATTTGTTTCAGACTTCTGAAAGTTGTAATCTGTTTAACATATGTTTTTTTTTCAAGTAAAAAAATACGTTTTTTTTTTTTTTAAATGCTATCTCCTTAAAATAGCAAACAACCTACATATTGAAACATTACATTAATAATAAACGACTACGAAAGTTCTAGGATTAGGTTGGATATAATTGCCCCAACTCTGCTTTGATTGACCGATCAGTCGTAACATATAAACGCAGTTTTTGGACATTATTTGTACTATGGTGTTACTAAACCAACTCATTTAGTCAATGTCATTTAAGCCAAGTTGAGTAATAAGCGTTTGAAAGATGTCGATCCAATTTCTTTCCAGAAATATAATTCGTAGCTTCTGGTACATATGTGATGAATGCCATTATGTTAGTCATGATTCAGTTTTATTCAATTTTTTGAAACTATATGCGTTTTATGAATAAATCGAAATTGATACTTTAGTACATCATTTACGGAATCAGTAGCTACAATCAGCTACCTCAATTTCTTGAAACAAATAATTCATCACCTAAAATAAAAAAAATTCTATATCATGATGTGAAATATTTTTGTAATTTATTAAATCTTTATTGGCCCTTTGAGTACGAGCAAGGACTGTCAAATTTTTTATATCCAATCATATCACCATTTATAAAAATATTTCTTTTTCATAGATTTATTTAAAAAATGTTTTAGTATAAGTGTATAGCAGAGATTAGTTTTCAAAAAACGGTAAAATAGAATAAAAAATTGTTCACTGGGACGTATATGTACTAATCCGTAATCAAAGGATTAAGTGCAAAATGTCAGTAAAAATATCACTTTGCATGTGTATATGCGTTTTACCTGCGATGTTTCTGAATAGAAAATACTTGGAAGAAAAACATTTATTTAATATGTAATTCAGTATTTTCCTTCATATTTTATTTTTCAGCGTTCTAAGAATTAATGTTACATTCCAAAGACTTATCATATCGATCCAAGCAGAGATAATAGTTGAAAAATATTCGCAAGAACTTTTTGCTTTCAGCAGATTATTTATGATCATGAATTTTAATACGAAACTGCGGAAAGAATGTCCATGCATATTTCATAACGGGAACGACTGAACATATAGGAATTCTTCCTTTTTTTAGCTTTTCTTATGACGAGATATGCAAAGAAAAGGAATTATTTTTTATACTACTGAAAGGAATTTCATAATAGCATAAACATGCAGCGTAAATAATTTATATTAAATATTATTTGTTCACTTAAACATGTAATATACACTATACACTATTTAAAGAATTATTTCATTAATGGTTTACAAAACAGATAAATTAGACTAAGAAATTATACAAAAGAAGGGTTAAACTTTAATTTAGCCAGCCTTTACGCATAGACTGTGAAAGCAATTATCACACTCCAGCCATGAGTTTCAAAAGGGTTTCTTTCAAAAGAATAAAATACGTAAGGCGATCTACAAAAGATTTATACAAATAATTTTCAGAAACATTTATGTCCCAATTAATTTTCGTAGCACAATATGACAAATACGGTTAGAAAATTTTGGTAGATTTTGTTTTTATAAAGAAGAGAAAAATTTAATAATAATAAAAAATTAGATTAATGATGCACATGCTTTAATTTTATCTATAAAATAAAAGAGAAAATAAAATGAAATCTAATACAGAAAAGTATAAAGTTCTGTTTTTATTTCAATGTAATTGTTTTTTAACCCCCTCACTGACAAGCCCGTGTTAATACGTTCACTAAGCTCTAGGTTTCACTGCAATACAAGCAATATTTAAAGTAATATAATTCTATTGATTTAATGTATTTTTAATACATTGAACAATGATTAATACTTCCAAGGATTGCATTCATATTCGTTATTAAGTTTTTTATAAAATGTTCAAAGAATCATTTTTTTTTTTAGCATTTAAAACAAAATGCGGAGAAAACAACATTACAATTTTGCCCTTTTCCAAGACAGTCGGAGGGTTAATAAATAAAACCCTATATGAACAAATTTATTCTATGTGAACTGAAGTGAAGTGAAACTAACAAACCCCCTTTATTTGAAGCACGCTAGCTTAAGAAAGACTGTAGCCCAACTCCCTACGGCAAATGCTAACTACCTTAGATCCTGCTACACAGTTATAAATTTCATAGTGGTTTGAAAGAAATTTTAGTGCAACAGTAAACCATAAAATATTGAAATATCGTTCCAAAATTTAGATATACAACTGACCCATAGCTCCAATGATAGAACGATATTGCATCATCTTAGGGTTGCAGCGGCTGCAGCACCAAAATTTTGTTCAACCTATCACTCACTTTTTAACAGTGTAGATGATGGATAGCGTATCCATCTTTGTATCTCTAGCGCGCAACGGCGCTAGGTAATGCTAGACAAAATAGCGACAGATGCTATCTAGAATCTAGTGCTATCTACCTCTAATCCACGCATTTTTAAAAAAAAAAATGTTCCATGAACTACAGTGTCAAACCAAACAAGGGCAAGAACCTCTGACCCACGAAACCCGTACATGAACAAATAAAAATTCAGAGTATTTTATTATCTACCCCTTTCCCAATCGGTTAGTAACGGACCATATGTCTGAATGTTATTAAACCTATACATAAGCTGCGGCCCAACAACAAATAATTCTTCAAAGAACTTCTGCCAAATGTCCCAACTCGACTACTTTCCCGACAGCTGACTACTCCTGGCGACCTGGCTCTGCGGGCTCGGCAGGGAAGATTTCTTCCCGGAAAACCGTCTCTCGACCATAGCATCTATCTACTACTGAATCAATTTTGAAAAATTTTCCTTTTAGTTTTGGATCTTTTGGTCACTTGGTAATCTTTTGCCGAGTGCACTGCGACATCATAAGATCTTTTGCCAATCAGCTAATGATACCATATAAGAAAATTTATTAGATGCAAAAAGTATTATTTAAAACATAAAAAAGTTCGTTTTAATAAGAAAAAAAATGTTGCTATTCAGGAAGATTTTCCACAATGAGATGAAAAAATATTTACATATCGGTTATATAAATAATTGAAACGTAAAAAAAAAAAAAAAAAAAAAAAAATTAAAAATTGCTTTTAAGGGAGTTAAAAAAAAAAATTAGAACTAATTACAATTATAATTAAAATTACAATTAATTTTCCATTGTGAGATATAAATAACATTACATTTTAAGTTTAAAATTGCATTATATCTTATTAGTTATTTATACTATTGATATCTGAATATTTTTTGCATCTACAAAAAAATAATTAACTGTCATTTAAATTAAAATTAAATCGTAATTTCTATTCTAAAATCATTTTAAAACATTATTCAAAATTTTCTTACCTTTTAATTAGTTACGACCTCGATATATAAGCATTTTTGTATCTTATAGTGGAAAATATTCCCATTTAACAATATTTATTATTTCATGTAAAGCGAAGTTTCATGCATTTTCATTATACAATTTTTACATTTTACAATGAAATGTATTCTAAATGAATATTCCTAGCTGTGAAAATTCTAGTTTTTAAAATTTCCCATAGTACTATGTTACGTATGAATAAATAGAGTTTATTCTTTCCTATATTACCTAAATAATTAGTTTAATGAATTCTTTGTTAAGTCCTTTTTTAAACTTTAAAAATGCATAAAATTAAATTCCTCATTATCTGAAGAAAAAAGATGGTCTACTTCTTTAAATGACAATTAAATATCATCACATTTATAAAATTCTCAAGAACTTTTCTAAACTTTTCTTTAAATGTTACCCTTTTTTTTATTTAAAGTTCTAGCGTTCTAATTTCTTAGTTCCCAAAATTTCACCGGAGTAATTAAAAACAACAACAGCAAAAAAAACTCAGAAATTTCTAATACATAATAAACAAAATACATTTAGAGCGAATGGTTTGTTTTTATAATGTTCAAACTTTCAGTTATTATCTCATATATTTTCAATTTTTTTAAATCTAAATCAACAAAGTATTTCTAACCACTTATTTGAAAATATTAGTTTAATTTATTAGGTATTATTTATCAAATTATATTTTCAAGCATCAACGTCTATACGTAATTATGAATAAAAGAAAAAAAAGACACTTTTAAATTGTTGGAGTTCATTCACACTACGTATTATGCTATCTGTAAATTTGTAAGAGATTAAAGTTTACGGATTTGTGATTAAGAAATTTATTCTCAACAACAACAAAAAATTCTTTGAAAGTATTTTTTTTCTCTGTACTTTGTTTGACTCTCCGTTTGAAACTGATATGCACTTGAAACGTGAAAAACTAATATTAGGGTTTTGTGAGTTATGATATTACAGCGTTAAACGGGATTACGGGCCGATTTAATTCTTGGAAACATTTGCCGATTAATTGATTTCCAACATTAATCTGATTTGCTGCCGACGTTTGCCTTTGACATTAAATAGAAAAATCGCTATGTTTTGTAGAAACGATATTGTGTGGATCTCACCATATGGCTACAGTTTATTTACGGACGATTTTTATAATAGACCAGAAGTTAGCGGTTCTCACTTGCTTTGGGAGGCTCCTCCAAAATGTGTTATTTTCGTAACCGAATTTCGCACCAAACAGAGTATTATTTTAGGTGAGTCGTATTCTTTCATGGAAATTAAGACAGTATTATTTGGAAATAATAGTTTATCTTTAGATGGTCTAAGGTTATTTTATTTGTAGTGACATCATATTTTAAGTGCTGTTTCTCAAGATTTAAATCTTCAAAATTTTCGAATTTTTTTATTTATTTAGATTTTAAACTCCTATCTTTTCTAAACATATTTATATAATCATTTCCTTGAAATTCTCATTAGAACAGACGTTATAGCTTTTAGAATTATACCCGCGCAATAGCTGAAGCGGCATTTCCGGAACTTTGAAGTTTTTTTTCTCCAAATGACGTTTTTAGTTATAACGCGCACGATATCTCAAAAACTTCCGTATATTTTTGATGAAATTTTCAAAACATGTGTTTCATGTTCGTCTGTATAAACTGAATCTAAAATTTAATTTTTATTGTTTAACAAAATTATTTTTTTTAAGTAATTATATTGTTGAAATTTTCAAAATTTTGTATTATCTAAAAAAACTGTATTAAAAATGTAAAAATACTTTAAATGCAAATTTATATAAGTTCTGGGTAATAATTGTAATCTGAAGTATAATTAGACACAAAAAATTTATTCTAGTTGCAAAATCTATTTAATAATCCTGCGCGTAAGCTGTCATACTAATTTTCTGCTCGGCAAATGTCTGAGAGTTTGGAGCCCCCTATAAATACTAATTTTGCATCTTGCAATTTTTCAAATACATGAAATGAAAGAAAATACTTATATCTTTCAATTCAATTAAAATTGTGTTCTAAAATCATCATGTTAAGATATTAAAGGTTGAAAATGGTTCTTTTTTTCCTTTTTTGCAATTTTAAGAGTCCTGTGACCCCTTAAGGTTAAAGTTTTTGTCAGAAGAAGAATATAATGTTGAGGATGAAAACTCATGTGTTTCAAGCTATTAAATTGTAATATTGAGAACTATAAAAAACTTATAAATTTTTACAAGAAGGAAAAGATAAATTACGATAAATAGTAGAAAGAAAAATACCACTCAAGATTAAAAAAATGGGATTGCAAGATTTATTTATTAACCTTTATTTTATTTTTATTTATTAACTTTTAAAAGTAAATTGTCTATATATGTCATTATATTAACAACTAGAGAGAAATATCAGAATTATTTTGCATCCGTAATGCAAAGCAGTCTTCAATTTAAAAGCAACAGAGAAAAATAAATTTAAAAACTTGAATAGATTCATAAACAGGATTACATTAGGAATAATATGATTTTATAAAAATTATAAGTGTTTGTGATATGACAGGAAAATGTACGAAAATGATATAAATTATAGGTTGAACATGTGCGTATAAGTACACGCATTTTTCTATTCCGTATTGAATAAAACTGAATCCATAAGATGTTTCGATGGATATTCTTGCGTACTTTACCTAGTATATTTCCATATCAATATATTTATTTATTGAAATAAGCTGCGCGGTAAGTTATAGTATGATCTAATAATATTTAAGTCTGCGAAAGTTTCAGCAAAATTTATTTTCTTACTTTTACCTATGACCTTTTTTTACGTTTATT
Organism: Maratus speciosus; assembly: GCA_963932465.1. NCBI lineage: Eukaryota > Metazoa > Arthropoda > Arachnida > Araneae > Salticidae > Maratus > Maratus speciosus. The sequence continues at coordinate 374,177,089 of OZ010790.1, read as the reverse complement.
GATTATTGAATAATGTTTTTGATATACTGCTACATACTTGATATAGCAATGTTATTATTGCGAATATAATGTTAATATATATAATACATTGCCGGAATTAATTCAACATGTTTGAGAGTTTTAAACAAAAAGAAAAAAAGAAAAAAATGTTACATCAAATTTTGAGGAAAAAAGTCACAATGGCATAAAAATAAATTAACTGTACAGGCTTTTCAGGATTTTCCTTCAGTTTTCATATAGAGAATACACCTTTTTACAATAATAATTGTAATTAAGTAGTATATCGATGCAAGATTTGAACAAAATGTACACGAAAAGTTTCAAGAAAATATACAATCATCAAAAGAAGAAACAAAATCACCTCTACTAGCTTTGCCACATATCATGGTATAAAAATCTGACTGTTAACAATCGTTTAGTAATAATGTCGTCTAATGATCGCTATTCGTTCAGGATAATTAGAAGAACACGTATTTAGCCAGCGCGTGCTCCATTAAAAAGAAATTCTACTACCAAACTGAAAATAAGTAATTTGTTGGAAATATGTAGAATTATTTAGATGCATGCGTCGTAATGTCTATAATATCTTCTTTTATGTTTTTATATGTTATGAAATGTGTATGTGTGTCGTCAAGATGTTGATCATTTGCTGTTTTATGATCACTGAACAACTTACTAGATATTAGTTTGGATTTGAAATGAATATTTAGAATTTAAATTGATTAGAACAGAACACTGCCCTTAAATTTTGCTTAGGTGGTCACCTACACATATAAGTTATAGCAAACACGATAATGTTCAATACTAACCCCTAATTTTAGAAAGATATTTTCATTTTCCGGAAAATTGTATTTTAGAGTCTCCTAATGTTAAATTAATCTTATATCTTTAAAAACTTCAAAGCTACTTGGTCGAAGGGCCTGTATATATGGATTTCTATATTTGAAGTCCTTATAAATCTTTTTTAGTTAAAAAGTTCATAAGTTACAATTAATATTATTTTCGAAGAAAAGTTCTTGAAATTATCTACATTGAAAAATTATTTTGCGTAAGTAAAAAAATTGCGAATCTAAAATTATTGCTGGTTCCACAAAGTATTTTACTTTGAAGCTTAAAACACAGCCTTAATTGAAATTTGTTTCGCAACAATTAAAAAATAAATTTAACATTACGAGTTCCAAATTTTATACCTAGCTAAATCCTAAATTACTTGATCTAATAATGTATCCGAAGTTTGAAGTTATAAAAAAACCCAAATATAATGTGAAAATGAGATGTTAGTGTTGAAAATTGTGGAGTTTGATATAGTTTGTATCTGTAGATGATATTTCTATAAGTAGCAAAATCCCTAAGCAAAATTTAAGTACATAATTAATTAGTAGGAGGTTATTACTGATCGATTAGTATTGGTCCCATTTAATAAAATGATTTGCGGCACAGTTATTAAGGTCTTTTTTCTTTGTTTTCTGACTCTTGCACAAATAAACAAGGCGTATTGGGATTATTTATTAATACAGGGTGTCCATAAAATGACGAGTGCATTTAAATAACTAATTATTGCAAAAGGGTTTGCGATGGAAATGCGCTGTTTGGTGATTAATAGGTTGTAAAACCAGTAAATTATCAGTCACATAGAATATAAAATTTAGTTACGAAATTTGCCAACAAAGGGCGCTGCATTAAATCTCCGAAAATCGTGAAGAAATTCACTTTGCCAGATCTCTATTCTATTTTTCCTTGTCCTGCTGCTAGAATGTACTGCTCAGAGATTGCTAGTCGCTTCATGCGAAGAAATGCTTCATGCGTTAGAACAGCGGATATTTCATGCGTTGGAATTTCACCTCTTGGACCATTGTATTGTTGAAATAAGACAAACCTTTCAGAGAAAGTTTAATGACACAAAAGGACTGAAAAGAAATGCACTAGATGATTTGTTTGAATCTTTTCAACGGACTGGGGACATTAATGATCATCGTCCTGGAAATGCCGGGCGCAAACATCCGGCATTTACAGATGCGAATGTCGAAGTCATTCAGCAAGTGAATCAAGAGAGGCCATGAGTTTCGGTTGTGCGTGTTGCATCTCAGGATTGATTACGACGCATGTCCATGCCCGTATCACGCACCACAGAATCCACCTGTTTCCATACTGTATTCAGAACGGCCAACATCTTAGTGCAGATACCATCAATGCACGTGAGGCGTTCGCGAGCGCTATGCTGGAGTAGCTGTATGCTGGCAAAATTGATGTGGAAAGCATTTCGTTCTCCGATGATGTGAAATTTTCCCTTGTACGGCTTCGACAATAAGAAGCACTATCGCATTTTGGGAAAGTAAAACTCCTAGGTTTCCGTATTATCATCCTTGAATCTCCTTAAAATCATGGGTCATCGTTTCCTCAAAAAGTCTCTTTGGCCGACTTTCCCGACGCCTAACGATTACTGCAGCGCTCTATCTGGGCATTTTGTTTAAATTTATGGCTCTACAAAATGCCTTGGAGGATCCTAGAAACACGTCGTGGTTTAATCTCCTCCCACATCGAACATCTAAAGTCTTTGATTCCCACAACGAACATTCCGATAATCCTGTCTTTGCCCTAGATTAGTGCAAGTGATAGAGTAAATGAAGACAAAAATTAATTAATTCTTTTCTGTCTTCCAAATCACATTACCCAATATTTACAGACACTTGATCACTCATTTTTCAAACGATTAAAAGAAATTGGCGACAAACACTGAACACCTGGATCCACAGCAAGCCACATCGTAAACTCTCAAGACTTCAGTTCTGATCTCTTAATACAGCTTGGAGCAAGGCAGCCACAGTAGGAAATGGTACATCTGTGTTTTCAGTTACTGGGATTTATCCCTAAAACCCACAAGGAATCCCAGAACATGCGTTGATATCTCTGAGGGTTACATTAATGACAGAGCTGTTGCTTACACAAGCGGCGCATATGAAAATAGGCCTACACCGGCGGTTGATTCCACGAACAAATCATGTAGATCTACACTAGCAGTTGCTTCAAACAGCAGATCTAGTGCGGTGGATTGTCACCAGCGCAGAAAAAGGGATTTTTTGTCTAGAAGCAATCAGCCCTATTCCTCAAGTCAGAAAACCTAAACCATCTGGGCGTAACAAGCAGTAGAGGTCTTCACTGCATCAAAGGGAAGAAAAACTATGCGGGAAAACATAAAAGAAAAAGATGTAAAATAAACTAGAAAACATTAATTCTGCTTTTTCAGAATTTAGTGTCGCCCCGATGAAAAAAAATATATGTATATAGATACAATAGAGTCCCGATTATCCGAGTTAATCGAACTTATACCTTTGGAATGGATCCTTTTCTTCTGATGGACTGATGGCTTCTATTATGAAACAGCCATTATAAATGAAGTGTTAGGTGAAGATGAAAGAGCAGTCGTAAAAAGTTAGAACTCTGATTTTCTGGTCAGAATGGGAAAAAATGGCCATAATTGTTTGAGAAAAAAAAAGAATGGCCATTTTTTTCCATTCTGACCAGAAAATCAGAGTTCTAACTTTTTACGGCTGCTCTTTCATCTTCATTTAACACTTCATTTATAATGACTGTTTCATAACTAGTATCCGTCAGGCCGAAATGTCGGAGCATGGAGGCGCGTAAACTTAAAATATATTATTTTAAAAAAATGTTTTATTTTCTAGATTACTGTTTAATAGTATAAAAGTAAGTTTGAAATAACAATCATGGATACTTTATTTTAAAGTGTTTAATTCAGTCGTCAGTTGCCTCGGGTAATACACAAATGCTAATCTGTCAGCAAGTGCTCCCATACTTCTAATTTGGGTAAAGCCTGTCCTTAGCAAAAATTGCTTACGTTAGAACTTTCTCTAAGTGACAAACTACAGTAAAAATGACATAAGTTGTTTTATGTGACAACACCTTTAGATGAATAACCACAGCAGTTTTTGACAATGTTAAACTTGAAGATCTATGTATGGTGGCAAGGTATGCAACAGTTAAAGGTAACTAACTTCGTGAGAATGAGGTTTTATCTCCTTTCTAATATTTACAAATAGGTTTGATAAAAAAAAATACAGTTAGAAATGGCTCATGATACTCAACAAAATGAATTATTATGGCCTGTGGCAAGCCTCGTGGTTGAAATCGTGGGCCATAGGCAATACCTTTTATCGTACTTACGTTTACCAATCCTCACGTCATTCAGATATTGGTATGTAGCATAATGCATAACCCTGCATCCAGCTGCTGAGGAAAGTCTACACTGAAGTCCAGACGCGTGATCATCTTCACTCTATCTTGCTATTTAATCATTGTGATCTGCTAAAATTCTTGTTTATTGGCCCCCGCGTTGATTTAAGAAGTACTTCTTGATTATGTTCTTTAGCTTGCTTGGTTTTGAGAAAAAGACATGTGGCACCTTCAAATCATTCAAGTTAGTCGAAACCAGTATATCTTTGTGTCGTTGCATAAGGGGTGAGAGGTAGTCAAAAACTTGACTCACGCAAAGTGAGTTCAGAGTCTTTCGGAACTGTGTCTGCTGATCGTCGTTTTGTCTCAAGGAGTTTATTAATGTGAAACATTTTTTAATAGCTCTAAGCATTTTTTTGTCCGCGAAGAATCAAAATGACTTTTAAAGAATATCTCTTATATAGGGGGATGTCTTTTACGCGATGTAACGACCTAATACGTCCAAGTATTTAAACAAATAAGTTTCTAAAAGGCTAAATGCTATCTATTTTACCTTCGTGACATCTTTGTCCAAGGTCAGCCATAAGACGACATCCTATCATTGAAATTTCGTCAATAATGAAAAATAACACTGTATCCATTCTGAGTTGTAAATTTATTGCTGACTTTTTAAATTAGCGAACTATTTAAAACACGTTGGTTGTTTAAGCACTGAGTGAGTTACCTTATCTTTGAATTTAAATGCAGCAGTACCTGTTAGTGCCAAAAGAATGATAGCTTCTGATCCTAACTGCTCTATGATTGTTTTACTAATTTCTGTGATTTTTGTATATTTTACAGCTCATCCTTTTCCAATAATAAAAGTTCACTTAGGGAAATTTGTAACCTTTGTTTGCAAAGACAAAAGCTGTTCAGTGCATAACTGAAGTGTCTTCTGCTGCTCATCTGTAAATCCGATGTCAGAATTATCAAAATTTTCATGCAGCATAATTTGTTGCTCTTTAGAATAATTCAGAAATGTTAAAAGTAAAGAGAAACCATTGGATAAGAGAATCTACGGTAAAGATTACTCCCGGATGTATTTGAGAGATTTCAATTTTTTTAATTTAGCTCCGATCTTTGAGAACTTGATCCATCGAGTTAGCGGCAGAAAATTTCAAAGCTCCTTCAGAGACTTGCTTGTCTGGCACAGCCCACACTTATTTAATATGGCAACAGGTAAAGGTTTGTAACACGTATGCAACACACACCCATAGATAGTCTGCTGTACTCCTCTATCAAACTTGATACCTTTATTCATCTGAGTTGTTGTTATATCATTATTCTGAAAATATTCGGAAGCATCTGGGTTATTTTTATGCGACTTTTTCACATAGAATTAAGCTGAATAACTCTATACATTTGAATAACTTTCTTTTAATCGTCATTTTCGAAACTTCTGTGCATAACGTTGCACATATAAAATATGTATATTTCTTAAAATGTACTCTAAATCTAGGCAACAGATTAAAAAAATCAGGGATTGATTTATGACTTTTAGTGAAGATGATTTCTCACGAATTATCTTTCATTGTTGTATCCATTTCTCCGATCATAAGCATAAGCGATCATGGTCATACACATTAACGTCACATTTATCGCTAAACTTCGCGACTTTTGGACGAAATACCTCCAAATTTGGCGACCAAAAATATGTCGTCACAAATTAAGCCAATTTGACTGTATCTGACTAATTTGGCGATAATTCCATTGAAATTCAGTACTGATGATTCTTCTCTAACCGGGTTCTTCGCATTTTAACTTCGTGTTCTCCAGTAAAATTAGCTAAAATCTTAAAACCAAGAAATAGGGAAGCTACCTTTTCCAACCCGTACAGAATTTTTTTTTTTTTTTTTTTTTTTTTTTTTTTTTGTAATCTATATATTTCTGTTTTCTAGTGTACATCTTGACAAAAAAAAAAATGCTTATCTCATTTACTTCAGAATGTTCACTTGCAATTCAGTTGAACTATATTCACGTACGATGAATTAAAAAAATTGAGTAATCTTCAGTAATTGGGACCGCAACCAAATTGCCAAATGCGCATCAAACAATGCTCAGTAAATTATGAAATTGTCTACAAACCCGATTACGAAAATTTTCCAATAGAAACATACATTCGTCTGAATAAAAACATACATACATAAGAATACATACATATAAGTAATGCATACATGACATTATATTTTTCTCGATTTCTTTGAGTATCACTCGTAGCCATTCGACTAATGCCCAAAATCGTATTTTCCGTATTCGATTTTCTTTTCGTTTCTCTTAATTTAAAATTCAAAATGAATTGCATCGATTTGGAAGTTTACAAAGAATGAAAAGTTCGAAAAAAATAGTGGTTGTTACATACGTAGAATGTAAAACTTCTGAAAGGGGGGGGGGGGGGGGTCAATCTATATTTCAGGTCACGAATCTATGAACATCGACTTCAACATCGATTTCAACATTCATTCGACTCCATAATGATCCATATGAGGTTAAAATGCGTAATTTACAGCAATGGAGCTAGTGTTTTAATTAATAACGGGATGAATCTCGTAGAATTTCGACGAAAGAAATTGTTTAAAAACGAACTCATACATATGTTACTACTTAGTCTTTTAAAACAAATATTATGATAATTCCATGCACTTCGACTGTTCAAAACTGTATTATTTATTATACCTAATCAAGATATGTAATTTTGATTAAATTACCCATTGAGGCTGTTATGTTTAAAAGGCACAGATGTCATATATGCCCGATATTGGCGCGACTTTTTTCGCACGCCAATTCGGCGAAAACTTCAACAGCGCAAACAATAACATCCGGTTACATATCAAGCAAAATAACGACACTTTGGCGCCAGTTAAATACCAGTTGCGTAGATGACATTGGCGTCAAAAAAAATCGCGCCAATATCGGGGCGTATATGATATCTGTGCCGTTTAAAATTGCCGATTTAAAATAAAAAAAAATGATTTCACCTTAAGTCAATCATGGAATTATTTTTCGCGTAAAATCTAAACTTAATGTTATTTTCACCACCTCATAATTTGCATACGCATCTCTTATATTTACATTCATCATTACAAAAATATTACAATGCGCAATATGTGATTAATACATATATTTCTAAACTTGAAATCAAATTTGTCAACTACGACTTTGCATGTGAACATTCGCACTCTTGACTTGTGATTCTAATCTCTGTATTGGCGAGTAAAATTCCAGAAATTTATATCTTTTAGAGGCGTTCGTAGTAAAATATTTACTTTTATCAGATAAAATGATCGTTTTCATTTAAATATGATGTCATTTTGCCTCATTGAAGCATTTCACATAGCATCTCAAACTTAATGAATGAAAAATAATTGAATTATAACAGCTTTTTGCGGAAAACACGAGTATTTTATTAAAGCATGACGTCATTTTCTGTTCATTTATTTCAGAAAGTTTATTTTGAATTTTATGAGAAAATGGCATCAATAAAGATAAGCAAACCTTATTATTTTTCCTTTCTTTACAACAATGAAAGTAATAAAATTGCTACCATTTTGAAACAAATTCATAAAAATTTTTAAATTTTAAATTTAAGTATAAAAATTGGAATATTTAAAAAAATATAGCTAGTGTGGGCGAATCTACAAAGAAACAGCTTTCATTAAAAAAGCAAAGAATTATTAAAATTGGTGCAAAAAAAAGCTCAAGGTAAATGACTAAAAAAAGAAAGCCTTATCTTTCAAATATATAGAATTAAACTCGCAATGTTAACTCTATGGGAAAATTTTGAGCCGACATATCAGGCTGTTGGGGTTGACGAATATTTATGATTTTCAATACGCGCCGAGATTTTGGCACTACCAAAATCCAGCTCATTTTTTGTGTCGATGCGCCAAATATTTTCGACGCTATCGTGTTAACAATAAGTGTAATTTTTGCAGGGAAGCCGGAGCTGTGCTCCGGCAATAATAGAAGCCACCAGTCCATCAGAAGAAAATAACTCTGTGAAATCGGAAACTCGGTTAATCGGGACTCGGATAATGGGAACTCTACTGTAGTTCGGTTTTAAGACTTAAAACGTATGATTTTATTTTACATAAAGTGATGTCATCCACATCCGCTGAAGAATTCATCATTTGCGATCCAGTGTTAAACAACATCTACACAAAATAGCACGCTATTTAATTAATTTTTTTTTTCAGTTTTTATGGGAAAATGGCAACAAAAAGATATAATTGCTATTTTTCTTTCACTGTCAACAGAAATGGATTTCTTACGTTGCCAATATTAAGCAAATGGCTCTAAAAACTAAAAAAAATTAATACATCAAAAACAAATGCAGATGCAGTTTTCGAACAAATTGCATTAAAAAGTACTTTTTTTTTCCAATAAGCCGGTATAAAAATTGAAACTGTGCGATGCTTAGAAGTTAAAAAAATTGCTATAGAGTATATAATCGTACTGCTTTGTTTTACGATTGGCTTCTGTTAGGTAACGTTTTTTGGAGACTACACCAAATAAGTTGGGAGAAAGAAATAGCATACCGTACCGGGGGCTAATAAAAAGAAACCTCCGAAAAAACAGAAGTAAAAGAGACGTGTAAGCACATCTTCCTCAAGTGATGAAATTCCTCTGTATACCAGTGGTAATAGTTTTGATGAGGATAATGATGATGATTTTTGTGCTGTATGTAAACAATACTTTTAAGCTAAAAAAGGGTCCCAAGTCTGGTTAGATTCAGTGCATCAAATTGAATTTTTGTTTGCACGAAGATTGCAATGGTGATCATATGCACTAAATGAAATGCAGGCTTGTGCCATTATTTGTTTTTGCAAAGTTAATTTGAAAAAAAAATGATTTCAGTTTACAGATTTGTTTGTTTGATCATAGTTATTGTTAATTCAATGGTAATGTTCCAATATTAGTCTTATTTTTCTTATTTTCTATGGTGTGGCATCTTACCCCATAACAGGTGGCATCTTTCCCGCATATATGGGGGAACATGCCACAATTACACGAGTTTATTTTAACATTAAATTTCTCAATCTTTTAAACAATGGGAAAGGAATTAATGAGTGTACATAACCAATTAACTATTAAAGAGCATCGTGGTATATTTTTCATTTATCTTATGATTTCAATTTTAGCTCTACTAAGCAAAACATCCTTATATGTGGCGTCTTCCCCCGAATTACCTTAATAAATATTTACAAACTTCAAATGGCTAAAACGTATTCTTTACTTAGGCATATTCATTTTAAATTTCGTAATGGAACTAGAATAATGAGCATTTTATAAAATTAATGACTGTATTCGAACTGATGGCTGTTTTGGTTTAGACAGTTGAAAATATCGTTATTTTTCTTCCACACTTTGCTTTTTTGGGTGGATTTATTGGTGATAACAGGCTTTTCCAACGCTAAGTATTTTGAACAGTTCCATCTGGCACAAAAGTTTTTTCATTTCTAGGGATTGCAAATACATAGTCCAGTATAATCTATTTGTTATTTTCTCTTATCTACCTCTGCAATTCAGCTGCGTTTTTTAACTTCCGGTAAAACTTTAAGATAAATTTCTTTTGCTCATAGCTCAGTCTGTTTCTCTCAGCCGTTATTTCATATTATTGAAACCTGAAAGAAAATGGAGAACATGCCAATTATTATCAAAAAAAGTATACACAATTCTTTTGATAATAATTGGCATGTTCTCTATTTTCTTATTCTTATTATTTTTTTGACGCCTGAATACTTCAATAAATTTATTTTAGTAGCGCTAGTATAGCAGAAAGGAATGTTACTAGTGTTTTTTGTTTCTTTTAGCTAGATATATACTAATACTCATTGTTTTGAACTTTCTGATAGAAGGCAATATTTTAAAATTCATTAATTTCATCAAACGTAGTCAAAGTAAATTAATACAGATTAAAGGATTAAAGCAAATGCCAAACATAATACATTTTAAAAGAAGTTATCCATTCATAGCATACGTCAAAATATATTAACAGATCTTTTAGTTCTTGAAAAATAACGAAATACGTAGTTTCCATTTAATTGGATTTAGTCTCAAAATTCTAAAATGTTGCTTAAAGATGATAAATGAGATGTTAAAACTAAAAAGAAATTACAAAATATCTATATAGTTTAGAAGTAAAAAAAAGTTTAGATAACGAATAGCTGAAATTTTAATCATTTTTGAAAACTGCGTAGTTAGAAAATACACGTACAGAGTCTAACTGTTTACCAAAATGGAGAGTTTAGGAAAATGAAAGTTATCATCTCCTAGTAACTAATTCTGCAAATTATCGCAAACAAAATGTGAATAATATCAATCGATTAGTAATAATTTCTACTCTTAAATTTTGCTTAAATTCTTAAATTCTTATGGGGGATGACTACATATAGAAACTGTAACTAACTTTACAATTTTCAATATAAACAACTTTCACAACATATTTGGATTGTTCGTTAAATTTTAATCTCGGATATAAAACTGGGCGGTGTTTGGTCAAGTACTTTTTTAATTATGAAGGTTAAAATTTGAAAATTCTATTTATAAAGTTATATTTAATTACTGCAAAATTGATTGGGAGTCGGGTAAGTTTTGTAGCATAACACAAAAGCTATTTCTCGGAATGAGCAGCAGTTTTAAAATCGCGTATTTTAAGCTTTGGAAACCTATTTCATTTAAAAAAATATATATATAAACTAGAACTCATATTTTTTACGCAAATTCAAATCGAATATATATATATTTAAAAAAAAATTGTGAGATAAACTTTAAATTGTAACCCATGCACTTGCTAACAGAAATCGCATTTATGAAGCTTTAAATATGTAAAACCAAAATTACAGCTGATTTCGCAGGTCAATTTTTGAATTACGCTTAAAAAATTACCCGCATTGCATTTAGATTTGTAACAATCAAAAATAATTTAATATTAGCAGTTCCAAAATTTAAAGCCGTCTAATTCCTAAACTACTTGATCAGATGAGTCCCATTTAGTATCAGAAGGTACAATGTAAAGAAAAATCGAAATATAATTTCAAAATGAAAACTTAATATTTTTGGTGTTGCTCGTACCTAGCATTGAGACCTGGTGCATTTTAAAGCCCTATATTACGAAGTTTGAGAATCGATAAAATTTTTCAGTAAAAATAATATTTCTTGATTTTACAGCAGCATAATTTTCGGAAAATGCAATTTTCGAGACCGCTTATCGGACTATTAATATTGAAGTTTTTTAAAGAAAAGCAATTAAAAAAATTAGTTAATAATAAGTATAAAATATTGAAAAAGGTTTAAAAATTCCTCCAAGAACCAATTGGATAAATTTGGTTCAATTCTATGCATAACTTCATACACCTTTCGATGGTTCATTGGCGACACACGGACACAGGGACATACGGACATACAGACAGACATTTTCCATAAACATGCATTTTGGGATCTCTGACCCCTAGTTTTCGTGGTTTTCTTTGAACCTTGGATTTCCATGTTCAAATGTGTGTTAGGTTCCCTTAGAAAGTCCCCCACGGAGGGCACTCCCCCTAGGGCTTATATCCCTCGAGTAGATAATTGGCAGTCAAAAATCAACCCTGACCTCTAAAACGTATAAATCCGTCAAAAACCGGAAGTCGAAAAAATTTTCTATTACAAAACTTTCTTCTATTTGAGATTGGAGAAAGTAAAAATTTAATTTAATTCTATGCATAACTTCATACATTTTTCGATGGTACAACAATAAAAATTGCACAAAAACGCTATTACAGCGATCGCCTCGGCGGAATATTTCAAATAGAACAAGGACCTGCTAGCCATAGCCAAAAACCTATACAAAAAATTTGGTTCAATTGTATGCAGAACTTCATACACTTTTCGATGGTGCAATGGCGACACACGGACACAAGGACATAGGGTTAGACAGACATTTTGTATAAACATGTTTTGGGGGATCATTGACACATTAAATGTTTAAATCCGTCGATTACCGGGAGTCTAAAAAAATTTAGATTACAATACTTTCTTCTAATGAAGATAGAAAAAAGTATTAAAGAGTAAGATAACTTTGACAATTAACGGTTATTGTCACTTTGGAGCTGTAAAATTAATGTCTTTTCATGGGGAATGTTTTTCGAGAAAGGCAAATTGGTTACAAAAACCCATTTTAACTAAATATTCTTAAGTAGAAAACTGTATTTTGTATTAGTTGATATATTAAAAGTGGCGTCTTGGCAGCTGATGAGCAAGACCATTTCGAAAAATACATCGTTAAGCGGTGGACCGGTTAACAAATCCAGATATAACATAGAAAAATGATATTTTCAGTTCAACAGCTAGTGAAATACTTGGCTGTTTTAAAAGAGTTGAAGTTTCAGTGAAACTACATCAATTCAAAGATAATTGTACCATTTCAAACAAAAATTTCTTTACTCAAAGTTACACAGACAAGGGAGATCACAATATTTCGAATAACTCTTTCTTATTTTACTAGCAAAGTATCTGACAGTTAATTTTCCAAAAAATCAAATTGGTTGACTGAAAATTGGCGAGATAAGAATGTCTAACGATTATGAATATGATGTTCTTGAAGAAAAGTAAAAATAAATAAATAAATAAATAATATATATATATATATACGCGTTTAAAGATGTTGTCATACTGTTTAATAACTGCTCTACTTTTATGACTTAAAAAATACGCTATTACTTTCAATATAGATTTTAAAATATTTAAATGTGGTTTTCATGTTTAAAGGTTACTTTAGGTGTTAAAGTTTGAGATTTTAAACTGGTCAAAGCAGTTTTTCCCTTAGTAATAACTTAAGGAAGTAAGTACTAGTTTTTAACAATATGAAAATAATTCTTTAAGAAAATATATTTGAAAATAAACTTTTACATAATTATTTAAAAATTTTATATTCATTTAAATTTAAGCATATAACACTTTTTGATTGAAATATTTTAAAGATTATTAATAAACAATAATGAATACATTAATATATTCCATTTAGTAAGTTGAATTTTAAATATAATATTTTAATAATACACTCACTCAGACACAGATTCACAGGCGCACACACATACACACACACACACTCATACATACACAGTGTGACATAAATTCGTTGAAAAAAAAAAGAAATATTATGAGGAGACAGACATCTAAACGTGAGAGTACAATGATTATTAGATAATAAAACACAAAAAGTACACCTGTTGCAAGTGTTTGATTTGAAAACCCTACTTTACTCATCAAATATCATACAAGTAAATTAGTTCTTGTGAGTATCATGGGCATATAAACAATTTTCTTTAGGGAGAGGAGATGACAGGTGCTTTTAGGTAGATTTCGTAAGAAAGACTGCTTATTGCATTCTCCCCTATGTTGAAATTTCTGAAATTTTATGCAGATCTAGGCCGATCATGATCTCTAAAACCCAAAATAACCCCCTGCTCAAAACTTTATATATATATATATATGTTATAAAAAATTTTTACTTTTACTATTCATTTAAATTATTCTAAATTGCCGGTATATTCATTATTTCCTTTTTTAATACGCTCTGTTATTTATTCCTAGTTAAATTCCTATACGTTTAAAACGCGTATTTTAATAATAGATTAATTCAAAAACGTAATCTAAACTTTTAATTCCTTTATTATTTTATCGTCTACCAAACTGTAAAGTTCTGAACGCAATTACTTATTTTTCGAATGTTTATAAAAACCATTTTTACATTTTTATTCTATTTCATCTCATTTTCCCGCCAGCTGGGAGACAGATTTTTCCCATCGAAATCCTTCCATTAGCAGCGCCGGGATTCTATTCTGTGACGTTTCTCGATCGCTCTCTACTGGCTGAGTGACGGATCGCAGTTTCACATCGAGTCTCGTTCGTGATTTTCTTTGGTTAGCCTGAAGTTTCCATTTCAATCGGATTTCCTCCGCGCATTCTAATAAATAACTCGAGCATGAGCTCAGAAGTAGATTTTTTGTGCTGTTTGATTGTTTACATAATCTGTTACCTGATGTCCTAAGTCGCGTAGAATATAATTCGTTATTTAACATTTCTTTCTCATGAATAACTAGTTAGTGCTCAAACGGGATGGATCTGATTTCTCATCCTGTGGGAATTATTTAATGTTGGTATGTTCTGATGGAATAAACAGTTTCGTATGACCACGTTTACATGTTTTTAATTGGGAAAAACCCAGATTTCTTCATAAGCCTTTTTTCGCCACTCACGCTGCCTGATCTGCCTTGTCTTCATCATGAATAAATGAGTGTTTGATTGGACTCTACCAATATTATCATTGCTCCACAGCTGCTAAATTTCCACAGAGTTGACACCTCCACTAGCGATGCTTGCGCTAAGTGGTATGATTGCTATACAACCTCACCAACGGCTGATTAACATGTGGTACTAATCCAGTAATATGTCGTAAAAAGCACGACGTGAATGTTCGACTTAACCCATCAATTTGTTTCGTTATATATATATAGATGGATAGATCGAATGGACACGATAATAGAAAAATTTCAAAACTGAAATATAAAATTACGGGGCAGAAAATCTCAGTTAAGTTCGTTAATGGGCAAAATCTGACGAAGGGCATGAAAATGGGAAGGGTTTTTGTAAAAACAGAAAAAAAACTCCCACAAATTATTATTTATGATACATATCAAAATAGTCTAAAGTTGTTATTATTTTTAGGTATAGGGCACAAAATATATTGCATTATCATTAAAAATGGCCTCAAGGGCGAAAAAAAATAGAATTTTAAAGAAAAAAAAATCATAACTTCGTCATTTAACAAGATATCAAATCCACTAAAATTTATTATAAATCTTTTTAATATTACTTCAACTTATATATTGACACATTTTTGATATGACTAACTCTTACAGTAAAATAAATAAATAAATAAATTATAAATATATTAAATAATAAAAGAAAACCGACTGCGTAAAAAGCAAACTAATTAATTATTTCTCATCAATGTGAAACTATTTTTTATATTACTTACCTATTTTTTTATTTACTTGTATTGATGACTTATAAGTTATGTTTAATTGTTAGTTCCTATCTATAAACACTGTTTTGATGAGGCCTATAGATATCTATGAAGGTTGGAGATGCAGTAAAGCTAGCGATCCTACCTGCACAACTTCCAGGCTGTGTATATTTAAACGGAGCGTCTGACTGTAAAATTGTCAATGAAACATCGTCTTCATTTTGAAAGACCTATCCAATGATATGCTACTCAATATGGTGCGTAAAAAAACATTTTCGTCTCTACCACCATTTTTTATTTTACGGTCGCCATTTTGAATTTATAAAAACAAAACCTAGCCTATAACCATCGAGCGGTTAAGACGAATCAATAGATACCTCATTTATAAAAATCCATTCAGCCGTTGGGATGTTTCGAGGGTATAAACGAATCCACATACCCAGATACGGGTGAAACACATAACCTCTCTTGGCAGCCGGGTAAAAATAAAAAATAGGGGGGGGGTGCGCTTGTAGAAAAAAAAATCGCATCTCCGTTAATCCGCCACTAAGGCGATAAAAAAACTATCATTGGCATGATGAAAATTTTTGGCAGCCCTCAGATATGCTGTACATAGTGTTGCATTATTATACAGCGTGTCTCAATAAAAATAACGTAAAAGTTTAAGATATACTGTGTGTTTCATTTAATGAAATAGTCACCAAATGGTTTAAATTTATTACATAAACCTTCTTAATATTATCTATAACATTTGTAGTAACAAGCTTTTGATAAAATAAACTCTATTAATGGATGATATTACTAAAAATACTCTGAAGGCATGAAAAAAGTAAGGGTTGAAGAAAAAATTGTGGTGTTATTATGATCCTGATAAAACCAACTCTTACAGAAAAAAAGAAATTAAAAACTCGGCAAAAGCGGCTAGATAAAATTCTTAAACTGCGTTTATCTCTAATCTTAGTTTAGTTTTTGTAGGTGAAATTACTTAAGCCTTAAATGCCTGATTTTTCAAAAATCACTGTAATAATGTTTTTCGGCTTTCATTTTTTAAATAAATCATGGGAAAAATACTTTAAAAAATCATATTTTGTTTTAAGTATGGTTTACGACTAAAAAACAGTTTGTTACTAATCGGCAATACTGGTCTTTAATTGAAAAAATAATTTTCCTTGATATAATTCTATAATATTAAACGCACAAGAATTTTCGGAACTATAATAAGAAAGAAATTTTACTTGCTCACTGCAGAACAAAATAGGGTATTTCGCAAGCTTCCAAACAAAACAAAAAGAACAAGTAGCAACAATTGAAAAAATAAATCTATCTTTATTCTTAAACAGCACAAGTGTTGTCATTTACATATTGAAAATCGATTTAATAATATTTTCAGAATGTAATTTATTGGCAGCATTAGGCATTATAGATTCAATATTATTCTAATAGTATTTTAGAGTCTAAATTGGGTAGGTCGCGGAAAAGCAACACCCGGCATTTAAGGGTAAACTTTGAAATCTACCTGTATCTGGTCGGCCGAGCCGGCGGGGATTTTTTAAAAAAACGTAATACTACTAGTTTTTAAAAGTTATTACTTTTTAAATAGTTAGGAAGAGCAGGCGTCTTCCCTACACCACCTTTTTAGTATACGCTCAAGTTGTGGAGGCCGACGTAGATCATATCAAGTGAGAATGATTACTGATTTTAATTCAGCAATAGATTTCGGAACCGGCGGATTTTGAAACTGATCGGGGAAAAAAATTTCCACTATACAATCTTGGGAAAAAAAGGTCTAATGATTGTAGCAACCATAGATTAACAGGTATACGAGCAATCAGATTGCAATTTCAACACTGATATAAGAAGTAAATAAGCCAACATAGTATGCATTGCTATTAATATTCCCTTTAACCCTTTATATCCCAAATTATTAATTCATAAAAAATTCCATTTCTAATGTATTTTTCGTGAATTTTTCAAAATACATTAAATGATTTACATAATCATTTAATAAATTTTAGAAGGAGTTTGCCAATTAAAATTGCATCGTTAAATTTGAAGTTATAGAGATTTTGTGCAAAATTTATAACTCCACTCAAATCTTTTTTTTTTAAATCTTCTCTTTTGGTATTTTGTAGAATTAAGAAATGTATTAATAAACTGTTCTTACAATAGAAATATAGAAATATTCCGAACTGAACCCCCCCCCCCCCCCCAATATTCAACGTCAAGAAAGTTGAAAAGATGAAAATGCAAAAGAAATCATCCTTTTAAAAATATTTTTCTTTTGTGCAACCAATTATGCTTTTGGAACAAGGTAACTCATTCTAAACTGTATTACTACTAATGGATGTATTAATTGAAATTTATGACAAATTATTTTAATGATACTTTAGAGTACTGTCGGGGAATAAAGGGTTAACTGGTTCCTTACATTTCATTTTTCGAAACTTATTCAATTACGAAATTGTACGAGTAATTTAATTCCGCCGTTTATATACATATATATTCGTAAATACAGATAAACATTAACATTGATTTAACATAATTTTACTTATTTAAAGAATGCCTCAAAACAACTCATGAAAAGTAAAAACAAAAAAGTTTTCTTAGCGGATTTTACAATTTTTTTTAC
This sequence comes from Maratus speciosus, assembly GCA_963932465.1. Lineage (NCBI taxonomy): Eukaryota > Metazoa > Arthropoda > Arachnida > Araneae > Salticidae > Maratus > Maratus speciosus. Next base: position 374,159,225 of record OZ010790.1, on the reverse strand, counting down.
TTTGCGGAAAATCTCTTTAAGGATACGAGAATATTTTTACGAACCATTTTAACATTATCTTCATGCATAATTCACTGCTTAAAGCTTTATTTTACCATTTACGACACATAAGCAAATAAAAACACTTCCCTTTTAAGGGATCTGAAAGATATTACAGAGAAATGTTGTAATCCTTAAACGCTTAAGGGAAGCTGCTTGAAAAGTCTGTTTTGATAAATAGTATATAATGTTGCATTTACTAATATGTAAAGGGATTAAGTACACATTATAAAGAAGGAAAGCACGTTTTAAATCAGTAAAAATTAGATTATATGTGTTGCTGGAAAAAATACACGGCATTAACCAATATTTAAAAAAAAATGTTCTTTTAATATAATACTTTTAAATGTTCTGCAAGAAAGTATAATTTTTAAAAATCATTTGTTGTACTTATTTCAGCTATCTTTATAAAATAATTATATACTTTAAATTACAATCTTACAATAAGCAATGTATTTCTAAAACTTTTAAATGATAATATTTTAAATTAATATGCACTTTAACTTTAACTTAAAAAAAGCGTTTAAAATACAGAAAGGACATAAGGTTTGCAAAAAATCCCAGATTGAAAAAATTCAAGCTGGGAGTCGAACTTAGACCAAGGAGCCAATTCTCTACCAATTCTGTACCAACTGTGTAACTCTTGATGCCGCTTGTTAACGTATTGGCTTTTAGACAATATCTTATCAATAGCATCTAGTCTGCAATATCTGGCATTGTCACAAGTGAAACAGATCAGGAAACGCTATTCAAAAAGAGTTCTTATATTGGACTTTTGGCATGGATATTTTTCACACACCTATATTCAGGAACACATTCCACTGTTACTTTTATATTTCGTCAACAGAGATATCGTTGTAAAGCTCTTGTCAAGAGGATTAAAAACTCGGGAACTACGCACTCGAATCTAACAGTTCACGAGATACGGGCCGATTTCTTCTGTGACATCACAAAGTCAGAAAATCTCATCATTATACACTAAATTATTCCTCATTTTTTAACAAAAAAATTCTGTACTCCTAGATACCACGTTTTATTCGTGAATGCTTCAAACCAGCATGAAACAGAGGGAGAAATTTCGTTAATTCCTAGCACGCATGCGCTCTGTTATGCGAATTTATTTAAAAAGGAAAAAATATATATAAATTTAGATTTATAATTTAATAATAAAAAATAAATAACAATAACTTTTCTTATTTATTGAAAAGTACTCACAATTTATTTTTTAAAGTCAAATAAGGTGAAAAGTTAAAAAGGTAATAATAGTTGCTTATAAGAGAATATTTGCATTAAAAATATATTTTAAATGTATACATCTAATTTAGATATTAAATGGGAGAAACTGGATTTTACAAAAAAAAAAAAAAAAAAAAAAAAAAAAAAAAAAATTATCGAATAAAAATATGATATTAATATTTTACATTTAGCGATCTACTTAAAAATATTTATAATTCATAATTTTATCCTATATTAATACTAAAGTATTAAAACCCCATCCACAATCTCATTAAAATCAAAATCTTCCCGAAATTTACTTCAAAATTCACAGCTTTTTTAAAGAAATTAATCATACAATGAGCATTTGAAGCAACCATATTTACTTCAAAGCGTTTCACTTCTGTACAACTGTAGAGCGGTCGTTATCGTACACGTTCCGTAACTCTTGGATGGCTGGTTCGATTCTAACGTTAGTAAATTTCTTTCTTCAATTGACGGATCTTTTTTACCACCAGTAACGGAAAAAGAATTAACGGATATCCGTCAATTAATAGCGAAACTCTGGCATCAGTGCTACCAATATAATTTCCGTGAATTGAATAAAGTATTTCTGAGAGTGGATGCATTAAAAAAAAAATTGTTTCCTATTTTGTCAAATGTACTATCGTTGAAGTGGTCATGAGGATAAAATATTATATAGGAACTACACTTCCGAATTCTACCGTTCATGCGCTATGAGCCCATTTCATTTGTGTACGTCTAGGAATCAGTCTTCTAATTTATCTTTTTCATTATCTGAGGAAAAAAATTACAAATTTGATTTCATCAAGAATAAGTATCGCACCATGAGAATGAATAGAAATAAAACGTCTGAATCAATCATTTCAGAAGATATCAGACCATTTCTTCCGTAAAGTCGTGCACACACACACACACAAAAAAAAAAAAAAAAAAAAAAAAAAAAAAAAAAGAAAAAAGGAAAAAAGCGAGAAGGTAAGAAACTAAAGTTTCGTTTTTCCCTCGTTAGTTGATCATGGTGTTTCTTCACCAAGTAAACATGTTGAAAATATAAGTTTTTCAAACACTAGGCGTAAATAATGAACGGTTGTTTCCTTCAAATCTATCAGCTATTATCAATTAGATTCAAGCATATCCACTATTAAGGGGACTCTTCACTCACTTGAAAACACCCTCTCCGTAATGTTGAACTAATAGACAGGTTGTTTTCGAATTTATCGTTTAAATTCACATATTCAATTTTTTTTTTTTTTTTTTTTTTTTTTGCTGAGGTCGATCTTTAATATTATTATTTTTTACTTTTTTGATTTTGGTTGCAGATTTTTTTAAAAAGGTACTTCCAGTTTCGTAACCGGTTTTGAAAGTGAAAGTATTATTACTTAAAAATCTGCGACTGAAGTCAAAAAAGTAAAATAAGACCTATTAAAAACCGACTCTATGCAAAAAAAAAAAAAAAAAAAAAAAAAAAAAAAAAAAAAAAAAAAGGGTTAAAAAATATTAAATTTAGACAAGAAATTCGAAAGCAACCTACCCATTGATACTACTTGAACTTGAACTACCATTGAAACTACCATTACGGAGCGGGTGTTTTCAATTGATTGAAGAGTCCTCTAGGTGACTGATGCGATTCAAATGCGACTTTCCATGCCAGTGAAGTCTTATTCTCGCTATTTTTCTTGTTTGTGCATGTCTCTTATCTCTTGAATGATTAGAGTTCATACGAACAGCTTTTATGGGTTTCTTGTTATTCAGCGAAAGTGTCAGCGAAGTTGTCGTCCAGTTGGATTGCGACAGAAGAATCAGCACGGAAGACTAAGGACATGGTTAGAGCTGACATGCGAACAACAATAGACAGACAGCATAGCACCCATTTCCTCAACCTTTCGCACTGATTATTCTGTCGCAATCTCAACTGGACGACAACTTCGCTCTCCGTCAACAACTTTTGAACGACCCTGCTCATCTTGCACGACAGTTTTCTCATAAATTTGAAATTAACATCTTACAGTTGGATTATGCTGCCACCTATTGGCATATTTGGAAAAAAATTACCACTAATTTCTGATCTCTCATATGAGTTTGTGACCTACTTACTGACTTTCCCTCGTACATACATGTGGGTTTTAATGTGAGTACCGTATTGCTTAATTGAAACTAATGTTCTCCAAACTGTGAATAGCTATAAAAAGGTTTAATATATCAAAAAACATACAGCTTAACATTCAAAATAATATCGTACAATTCGCAAAAGCTTCCCTGAGCTTTGCGTTAAAAATTACCAAACGACTCCATTGCTGAATATCTGTAGAACAACAACATCTCGCTCTGCAATTTTGAGTTCACCTTTTACGAGTCTCGCTTGAGATATCACGTTCATTTAACCATTAAGTTTTAGCTTTCATTCCCACATTTTCGGTCATCCTGACATTTCTGGCGACCTCGTCAGTTACTTCTTACAAAAATTTAGACAAATAAACAGATAAACATAAAACAAAAACTTATCACGTTATGCAGATGCGTTTTCACACGGGTTCATATATTCTGTATATTGATCTATATCTTTAGAATTAGCATATCCATTTTCCTTGTAATTTCTTTCTGTATATTGATCTCTATCTTTAGAATCTGTATACCTATTACTTCTAGAATTATAAGAATTGGAATAAGCATCTTTTCTGCTATTAGCTCTTTTTAATCTATGATGAGAACTATTTCTACCGTCGTTATACCTTTGTTTTTCATAGCACCCATTACCATGTCCGTAATTTCCAGACCTGTAATCCGATTTGTAATTGTCATGATCATGAGCTCTAAGATCATTTTCATATCTCTTTTCAAATTTGTTAAACGAGTCTTCAGTTCGCTTTGCACTATACCTGCGTAATGGTTAGGAATTTCTTTGCTCATTATAGCTACCTCTACCTGATCGTCGGCCATAATTATAATTATTTCGATCATGATAATAGCCTCTATTTTTATACCTAGGAAGAAAATTCGGATTATACTTTGCTTTTGAAGTAGGTGAAGCACTTTCTAGCATTTCAAATGCATCATTAGGTTCAACCATATCCGATGAACTATTCATCAAACCTCACTTTCTGTCATATCTTGAGGTATCAAAGATTTGTTAATCTCAAAATTTTGGGGAATCTCTGATTCATCTTGGTAAGAATTCTCTGAACTCTGTTTCCCATATCTATATTTATTGTAACATCCATGGTTAAATGAGTGTTTAACATATTTTTGGCCATATCTATTATTGCTTCTGTTATCAACTGGTCTATTAAAATTTCTGTTCTTTCCTGAATAATCGAAATTCCTACGGCAATCTCTTACATAGCCTTTTCTATCATGTGCAGGACTATCAATTTCATCAGATAAAATTTTACCCATCCGTGATCCTTTATCTTTTGATTTATTTGGTTTGTATCCCTTTACTAATTTATTTATTTGTTTTTTTATTTTCAAAATTCAAATCAATTTCATCATCATCTATGACGCTCGCTAAATTAACCAAGAAATTATTTCCTGCATTATTATCATTTGCAACTATAATATTTTCATCACGTGAATTATCCCACGATGACGCTTTCATTTCATTATTACTTCTGGCAGCATGATTCGATTTTATATAAGAATTCTTCAAAACTTCAGTGCAACCTACTTGAACATTTTTGCGTTCGCCAACGATTTTAATTCCGTTCTCGTCTATCGCCAAATTTAATCTGCTAATCACATCATATCCTAATAAAATATCATATGCAACAGATTTTAAAACCTACAAATTTACTGTGATTAGAAATCCATCAATATTAAATTCATAAGGAAAGTATCCTTTAGGATAAACAACTACTTCATCTATACCTGACAAAGAGCTATTATTTGAACATAATTTTGGCGATCCCATCTTAGTATAATATTCATAACTCAGTAAACTTATATCACTTCCAGTATCAAAAAATACCTGTGCCTTTTACCCGTTAATATCAATATCTATCATGCGATCCGGCTTGGCGCCGTTTTTTCCTTTGATGACTGCGCAATTCACTTCTTTGTGATTGGATAATTGCGGGTTTTGGCTCCGATGATTTTGCCGCCCCTTATTTGTTTGTGTGCTATTTCCATTACTACGCTGCGATATCACGTGACCCAAACAGTTGCATTTAAAACACCTAATTTGTGTCTTGTTCCTTTTATTTAAATGAGAAGATTCATTTACATTAGTTGTATTATCTATAAATTGTTGTTTTCTTAAAGTATCATAACTTTGAGCTGGTAACCATGGTTTTGTATTACTATTTTCACCTATTTTCGACTTCCTATCTTCGAATTGGTGTGAATTTTTAATCATGGTTTTAACATTACTTCTTGCTGTTTCATAATCGTCTAATTTATTTACTAATACTTCAGCGTTTTTAATTTTTGGAAGATCATCGTTGAAATGCTCTTTCATTTCCATAGGTAATCTTCGCTTGATTTGATCCACTACTATTAATTCTTTCAAGTCTTCAAAATTAGATACATCAAGACCGCCTATCCATTCTTCCAAATAATTTCTTAACTCAACTGCTACACTGCCAAAAATAAATTGTTGATTTTACAGTATTATACTGGCAGTTGGGGCGCCAGTATTATACTGTAAAATTAACAGTAATAAACCGTAAATAAACAGTAGTATATCGTTTTAAAATGAAAATGCAGAAATATACCATTATATTACTACTTAGCAGTATATTACTGTTTATTTTACGGTTTATTACTGTTAATTTTACAGTATAATACTGTCGCCTCAGCTGCCAGTATTATACTGTAAAATCAACAATTATTTTTTGCAATGTAGATCGCGCCAAGTGGCTGAATATTCTTTCTTATGCGATATTCATTTTTGCCTAAACTCTTCTGGCGTCATTTTGAATCTTTTAAGAAGCAGGTTTTTTACAAAATCGTAGTCATTTGTTAATGTTTCTGGTTCTCTAGCTATAACATTAGCAATTTCTAACGGAATTAAACTTAATAAATGCATTACCCAATTTTCTTTTACTATATTCATCCTAGAAATTTGTCGTTCAAACAAAGATAAATAGATACTAATATCACCTTTTCCGTCAAAATGTGACATTAAATTGAACAAATCTGGTTGCTTACCAGGACCAGTTACTGCCGAACCGTCACTTACACTCGTCATATTGCCTTGAAGCTCAATTTTTCTTAATTCGTATTCCATTTGCATCGTATAAATTCTGCATGTTTTTAATTTTACCACTCTTCACTAAAAATAAGGTACAGAATAAGTTGAACAAAAACATGAGTATGATATAGGGGATCGGAAATTCTTTTATATTGCATTACATACATTAAAGCAAAAAAACTACATTTTTATAAGACGATTTATAAAATAAATTAGGAGATATTAGGAGACTCCTAATGAAGCAATACCGCTGATAAGTGACTGACGAGATTGAAATCCGACTTTCGCTGCTAATGATATCTTCTTTTCGCTATCTTGCGTATTTGTGCATCACATCGAAAAAGAATATACATGCGTATACACATATCTCTTTAATGATTCCAGTTCAGACGAGCAGGCGTCTTGTTACTCCATGACAAGAGCTTTCAAACGATATTATTTTTAACAAAATATAATTATTTTTAAGACTTTCCAACATACCTGAAAAGTATTTATGAATTCAATATGTCTGTCTTTATGCCGTCTGTAAGTCACATATATATATTAGGATTGCCATGCAGTAGATATATATTATTGAGGTTTACTGTGGCATGTTAGGTATTGAAACTTGAAGTGTGTAGCAAGTATTGTTCATTTACAGGGAAACTCAACAGAATTCTGTTACATTACGGTCTATTTGGGAAAAGTCGTTTGCGGACTTTTTTCATGATGTTGCACTATTTTAAAATAAATAAATTCATATGAATCACTAAGGTGCACTACAAGAGTCTTACTATACAGTATGTTGCGCATAACATTTATAATTCATTTACAGGAACACACAAAATAATTAGATACATCAGCGTCTATTAATAATGATTGCTGCAAGTGTGTTTTCTGTTGTGTTAAAATTTAACAAAATTTTTGCCTAATACTTCGTATGTATAAATTATATAAAAATCATATACAGGGCAAAACAAAAGATCTCAAGTACATCACCGTTTGTTGACAGTAATTGCTGAAGAGGAATTTTTAAACCCTGCTATGCATTGCCTAACTGAACAAAATATTTCCATGCTATGTAGTATTATATGCAAATTTTTAGACCATATGCAAAACTTCACAAAAGAATTTGGATCTTTTTCGGAGTTTTGGGGGGAATTCCTGACATAATGTTTCCAAATGTGTTATGCTTTTTCAATTTCTTTGCATAGAAACCATCTATATCACCTTATTAAACGGTTATGTTTTTCGTTCTTGTTTATTTTCCCTTATGTGTGACTATGTAACTGGAGGTATTCGTCCGTATCTCGTAAACGTTTGGTTCCGGGTTAGGGGGTTATCAGATATTCTTCTTGATTCTTGCGATAGCAGCTTTCCAATGATGCCACTCTTAATCAAATCCAAAAGAAACAACGAAATACGTTCCCTAATCTGTTGAAGGGAAAATATGATCCCTCGAAAAAATGTTGTTTACTTATACATAATTCAAGCAATTTACTTAGTGGTTTTGTCTTTGAGAATAAACTAGTTGTTGCCTTATGCATGTACAACAACATACACAATGTGAAATTATTGAAAAATGTCGAAATATTATTTACTAAAAATATGTAAATTGATTTAAAGTTTATGTTAATCTAGGCTATGTAGCTCTAAATGCAATACTTCTGTTATAGATTCAGCGGAACATGGATTAATAAAATCTATAAATACAATTTATCTACGTCTAAAAAAATTCAATTAATACATAATAAAAATTTCTAAATACTTTGGGTATTTATTACAGAAAAAAAATGATTGTACAAACGAGTACTTCCAAGTCAGTTTGAAGAGTAGGTTGATTTCATTATTTATTTAATATTTTAAGCCATATACATCAAATATTGTACAGATTAAATTGAGAAAGAAAAATAATATGCTATAAATAGATTTATGAAACATTTTCGAACACTTTCTGAAGACTGTAAAGAAAACCAGTTTAATGAAGTGAGAAAATATATCAAAAAAGAAAGTTAAAAATCGCATAACACATTTGAAAAAACCTATTTCAGCAATTATCATCCACTGTCGGGAAAGTATTCGAGTTCCTTTGTGTTGCCTCGTACAAGATCTATAGATTTGTATATATACTTTACAGTGCACTAAAATTTATTTCAATTGAAAAACGTATAATATTTTTGAACTTTTACCTTCAAAAATTTGCAGCATTAGATACAAATTCACTTCCATTTTTATGTAAAAACATACATGTTATCTACAATTTTTTATACACTCAGTATATTCAGGTAAAAGAATAATGCAAGTACTAAAAACTCTTAACAAAACGGAAAATGTAATTTCAGCAATCATCATCCATTGATGGCATTGTATCCAGTTCGTTTTGCTCTGTTTGTAAATACTCCGTTGCTCTTTTAGTGTTCTAAATAACTTAAAAATTTATTTATAAATTCAATTGTAGGAAGCACATTAAAAATTAAAAAACTCTCTTGGGAAATTCATGCATATTCCATATAGACAATAAAGCTTTCAATTTCTTTTGTGTAGCTCTGAATATGATTTATGGAATTTATACAGACTGTGGCTTATGCAAAATTAAGCTAACTTAAAAACGCAAACCAAATCTGAAATCGCACTTTTAGCAATTATCCCTCAACCGAATTCTTTTGAATGCCCCTTTACCTGAACGTTAAGCTCTGCGCAAACCTGCATTAAAAACTTTGTAATGTACCTCAGTAACGCATACACACATGCATTTGCACAAAAAGCACGTTATACGGCACCTGATAAATGCATATGAATTTCATTATTATTGGAATGGTGAACATCATTAGAATACACTGCAGTCGATTATTCCCCATAGACTATAGTATAACGTGATTTTATTGAGTGTCGATGTATACAAATTATAAATGCTTCATATTTAATTTTCAATAGAAAACGTTTCCTGGTAGGTCCCCATAATATGTATCAATTACGTAGATGTTGGTGTATATATACCAATAGACCCAGATTTAGAACGCGAACAGACCGACTGCTGTATAAGCACACAATCAGGTAGACACATGAGTCGCATAATTTTAAATTATGTTGGAAACTTCGAACAAAATGGTCTCATCTCTCCTAAGTGTACTATTTTGGCGTGGAAGGTAATTTTCAGAGAAATATTAGATTAGGGTAGCTGAGTGTAATTGGATGTATATGAAGAAACTATATAGTTAAAATTTTGATAAAATCATAGTATAAAAACCACCCATAGGCTTCAATATAAACAAAAAATTCAAAGAACGGCATCACCTGAAAAAGAATTCATCTAAGATAATGCAAGATCAACACACTGCCTAATTAGATTTAAATTAATATAGAATTTTGAATGATGTCAGTATGATTAATTTTGTATGTTTTTTTTCCGTTTGTGTGTCCCTGTAAACGAACTATGTGCGTTATAGACTTGATTAACTAACTTATCTAAGATATTTGTAAAATCAATACATCGCCCAATTAGATTCACGTTGGTTCAGTCTTTCGCATAGTATCGTGATGTTGGTTCCGTTATCGATTTTTTTTACAATGTATAGAAATATAAAAACTTCACTAAAAAATATAAAACTTCCTTTTAACTTAAATTTTACATAATTTTTGAAAGGTAAATTATTATTTTTTAAATAATTCGTGATTACAAAAACTACAGAATAAATGGTTACTGCTATAGATAACCTACAGGATATAACTACAGGATAATCATCTTAATTATATAAATAATTTTAGAGACAATTTAATGCCAGTCCAAATTTTAATTAAAAATTAAAAACTTTTATAATAAATATAAAAATGTACTTATCTACTTATGAGATTTATAATAAACTTTATAATTTTAACTTATAATCTCATGTCTGATTAAATTTATATATTTAGAGTAATAAAAATAAATAATATGAAAATATCATTTTAAGTGAAATTTATGTTTATGATAAAGACATAAAACCCATGTTTTTAGGCATTGAACTAACTCATTAAAACCATAAATTGAAAAATGTACTCTAGAAAAAATATTTGAATTTTTTTTTCTTTTATATGTCTAGCCTAATAACCAATATCATTAATGGCTATTTCGGAAATCTTTTGAAACCTTCACAATGAAGATAATAACGCAAATGTCTTTTTTTATGAGTACTGGAAATTAGAATTCCCTGCATACCATAATTCAACTTTTTATCTAATGTTGAATTCGACAGTTAAGAAATTACCATACTTAAAATTTAAAATGAACGTCGTAGATTAAATTTAAGCTCAATTTTGAAATATGAAGATAATTGTGTAAGAATATTTCAACTTCAACCAATATTATTACTATATTAAAATTTATTTAAATATTATTATGTATTTATATTATCTGAAATATGCAATTTAAGTAAAATTAATATTAACAATTTTAATATATGTTGGTTATCAGTTTACCAACAAGTTTTACTAAACTTTTTTTTAGATACCATACTTTATATGTATTTGTAACATTATCGCTACATTCGTTTTCCATGATGAATTCTGGATAATACGTAGTACAGATTCCCAACATTTTATATATTACGGCAAACTAGAGCCTATAATTCAAAATTTTCGCCACACTTAAATTTAATTGATAAAAATAAGGAAATAATTTTTTGTAAACTGATTTAATTTCTGCGTTGTTTACACAAATATAATGTACAGTCGTGGAAAAAAAAAAAACTAAACGCCCTCTACTAACTGTGCAACTAATTAAAATAGAAGAAGGTTACTGGTGCTAAGCGATTGGAAATAAAGTCTTGACGTATATACAATTTGCATAAGGGGGCATCAATAAATCAAAACTCGACTAAACATTTTTTTTCAATGTCAACACCCAATTTTGACAATATATTTAAAATTTTAAGTTCAAACTATGCCTTGAAACGAAATTTCAAGTTATTTGGATGATAAGTTTTCGAATTATACGCAATTAAAATTTAGAGCTTCTAAAGTTAAATTACATTTTCAAATTTTTATCAATATCTCCTGAAAGTATTATACTAATGTGATGATGTTTTGCGTGGTTATAATGCTAAAAAATCCAAACATAAATACATTTAATTTGAAATTTAAAAATTTTCTAATATGAATTTTGAATGATAAAATTAGTATTAAAAAATATGAATTACAACCTACATTTTTTTGATAGATCTATAAACATCATGTCCTGCTATATGTGAATTCTCAATTTCAATTTTTTCTTCCAAGTAGTTTTTGAATTATGATTAAACAAGTCAAAATGATGGTTTTTGGTGCCGTCAATGATGTACAGAAAAACACAATTAAAAAAAATATATATTTTATTCCTTTTACTGAAACATTTGCTCTGGCACTATTTAATAGTCGAAACATATTAAGCAAGTGAAATGTTCATACTGGCAAGAAATACTACGTTAATAGAAGTGACATAGCACTTCTGTAGGATTTCAACAATCGAATACCGCACTTCAATTTCGATACAACCACTAAAATAGGTTCATTTTAAAGGGTCTCAAGAGCCTTACATTTTACCTGGTGGTTCAAGTTAACAGCATGTCACATTAATTTTTTTTTTCAGTCTCTATAAAACATAAATGCATAATTTTTTTAATATAGACAACTTAATATCTCTTCTATTTAATATATTTTTTAATATTCTATATTGAAATTTTATTTTATTTTTGTTGTATTTATTTATGATAAATTTATTTAAATTGTTTCTTAAATTTTATGCTTGCACGCAAACTTTTTCACAAAATAATAAAGCAATTTGCATGAAACATGGTAAATAACTTCATTTTAAGGTAAAGAATAAATTATACTTCAAATTTAGTATTATAATTTCATTGATTATTTAAAATTGACCATTTTTCAGAAAAGAATGGATTTTTTTCAAAATTTTATAATTTAAATTTAAATTTCAAATAAAATAAATAAATAAATTGCATACAAATAAAGTATACGTTCAAGATACATTAGTTTTACATTATTATCAATATTTTTGGGGGTTCTTGAACCAATAGTTTTGCTGCAGTCTTGTGCGCAGTGCATGCAAGTCAAAAAACAATTTTAAATTTTTTATCAAAATTAAACATAAAAAATAAAATAAAATTTCAATATAGAATATTAAAAACTTTATTTTAAATAGAAGAGATATTAGGTTGTCTATATTGAAAATTTTATGCATTTATGTTTTATAGAGACTGAGAAAAAAAAAAAAGTGTCACACGTAGCTACATTGCACCGCCAGGTAAAAAGTGAGACTCCTGACACCTCTTAAAATAATTAATTTCGCTTAAACGAATCGTACGAATTTCATGAAAATTTGTTTTTTGGCTAATTGGAGGCTGTAGAATTTATTTATGGTGTCACACTTAGGTATTACTATTGAAAACAACAAAGTTTCGGTTCTTTTTTATATGTAGATGGTCCTCTAAGCAAAGTGTAGGCACATCAATTAAAAGCTTTTTTCATTTTATTTCTAATCGTTTGGTACCAGTAACTTTCTTCTACAATAATTTCTTGCAGAGTTAGTAGGGGTTGTTTACTTTTTTCCTTGACTGAACCTTCGCGATCAAATATTAAAACACAAAAAAATATAATTTATGATCATAAACATAAAAATAGTATTTATTTTAAAACTTATTATTTTACGTTTATTATGTTTAAACTATTAATGAAATATTTCAGTGTTAAATGTTTTAAAATCCGTTCTTTGCCGGTCTAAGTACGCATACTTCTGAAATAAAATTACCCAACATGTTTTTTGAAGAATAAAATTTCAGATGTTTTTTATTTTACTAGTCATCATTATTAAAATCATAAAAATGACACTGGAGATTTAAAAAAAAATTCTATTACATTGCACAAATATTAAAGTAAAAAATAACATTTTTATTAGACTAGATTAATTTAATTTGCAATTTGAGCAAAAGAGTTGTAATTTTTCAACTAGTCGAATAATGTCCTGGATAGGAGTCGAACCAGGGGTCTCTTGGCTGAAGCTGCAAATGCTCAGCCAACATATATATCTTGAACGAATCTGGAGGATCCAATTCACCCAGCTAACCTTATTGATCACAGCATTTGCTCTGATATATGAATCAGCTAAACATACTAATTACTCTAGACTAATTACGTATCCTGCTTTTACTGGAGTTCCATTACCTGCGATTTATTCTTTGACAAATGCGCTTGGTGTTTCCATTAGTATTTTTTCGCTGCGGCGCGTTCTACTCCTGTACCTTTATAATTGCTTCCTAATTTTCGATATCGAAGCCTAACTAATGAGTATTTTTCCAGTATAGCAGTCTTGGTGGTTTATATAAAAGCTTGAAGCAATTCGGGCTTCAGAAAGTGAGATTTGTTGAAAAATGATATAAACAGATTATGAATGATATTATATATTATACAGAATGTTATTATATAAACATTAATAAAAGAACTGCTTGTGTATAGTAAACAGTGAATAGTTTGCATGAAAATACGTTGCCAATTTTCCTTCTCTCGCCAAGACCACTTTTTCGATCTCGCCAAGGCTCTTATACTGGAAAAGTACTATTATATTTATTTTTGTATAAAGAGTAGGATGTTGTATTAAAAAATTTTAAGCTTTTATTAATTTTAATTCTGTTAGCCGTAAAAAAATTAAGGATTATATTATTTTAATTCTGTTAGTAGTAAAAATTTTAAAACTTATAGTAATTTTAATAACTATTAAAAATCTCACACTTTATTTTAATTTTCATTCTGGTAGGGCCTCCTAAACAAATTATGTGAATATTAAGTGAAATTAAACACTATTTCAATTCAATCGATACCAGTATTCTTTTTCTGTATTAATGTGTGATGATTCAGTAGGGAGAGTATGAAACTTTCCGACACTGTATAGTGCAAAAGACAATTTATAGTTTTTGGTACTGAAAATTTTTTTCTTCATTAAAGGAAACATTTAGGTACTACAATTTCTGATTAGACATTTAAAATACAAAATATGTAGAAATATTAGATTTAAAAATTGCCTTTTATGAGTCAATATCTGAAAACAGGACAATTTCATTCCAAAATTTTTATTTGTTAAAGTTAAGGTACCAACTACCACACACAATTATATACTATAATACATGTTTTGTCATTTAAAGGCTGCAGTATTTTGAGATAAAGGATGTATATTTTATGCGTAGGATAAACCTTTATGGAAGAAAGTGTCTGTTAACATCATAATCAGTGTCTTATAATTGGGAATGTGGTGATGTTCTTGTCTTAACAGCTACACAGCTATTTTGTTGAATCATTTTGCACACCTATGAATTACTAAATATGCCATATGACATTTGTATGTTACATAAATAAAGTTGCAATAAGCTGTTTTTTTAATAAATAAAAAGTTAAATATGGGGACATGAATGATGCTATAAAAAAAATAATCATCCCTATTCAGAACAAAAACTAAATATTTCTAAATATGAAACAAAGAGAAGAACAACTTACCTTCATCCATGGTGGCTAGTTGAAATTTAGTAGCTATTTCAATGGAAATAATTCTACCCGTGCCACCAAGTATCTGTTAATTTAAATATATGTTGAAAGGGACTGAGATTATGGTCAACCTCAAGGACTAATAGATTTACTACAATATTTTACTATACAATCGATACTAATTTAGGATAATTATATTTTCATATACTGTATATGTATAGGTATAAATATATAATAGCAAAAGTTAATAATATTTAGAGATATTTTTACAGCATACATTTAATATTGGGTATTTGTACCTGGGGACAGAGGCTGAAATGATAATTTCGTTTGCTTAAAGCTTAAAATTAATTATTTTTACATCATTTTATGTCTATTTATCATTGGTAATTGTTATAACAAATATTACAATATATTAAATTTTTCAGTTTTTGGTTTTACTATAATTAATGAAATATTATTGGCAGTGGACGCAAATTGTCCAATTTTCAGATATTGACCCTTATGTTGTAGGGAATTATATATTTATGTAGTGGCGAACAATAGCCCAGACCAGATGTCGGAAGAAGGCGAAGTCCATTTCTCACGAGAAGTTGATGAGCTAACGAAAACGGAAGGCCGAACGCTGGAGTTGGAGGGAGATGGTTTTCTGCGTCGGAGGAGAGCGGTGCTCTCTCCTAGCTGATTTTAAATTGGGCGCTGCCCGCTTTTACTTTTTTTAGACGGGATCGCTGTAGACCCGTGCTAGAGATATCATTCAATTAAACGTTAAATGTCGTGCTGTTTTTTGTATGTCAGATAAATGTTAGTAGTTTAGTATCATGTAATCTAGAAGTTTAAAAGTTTCAATTAAACATTTTAACGAGTTAAACAGTAGTAGTTCCTGTTGAAGCCTGTGTGAATTTTCCTCCCACAAATTTTTGGGGGCGCGGCCGGGATATGAACTGAATTACCGGATTCAACAAGTTCCTTTTTACGATTTGAAATTTGAAATCAATCCCCTGGACATTTGGACATCCTACAACCTGGACGGAATCTGAATCTACAACTACGCGGATCCAAAGGATTTGGTGTAAGCTGCGGAGTTGCTTCGAAAGAATCAGGAAAAGAACAACCTGTGTGCAACAAATGCTCCAAATATTTTCTTAATTTCACGGGCCGAAGGATCCCCGAGTGTGAACGACTCACAGTGTTTTTTTTTTGTGTGAGTCTGTGTTCTTTTTCTCGCGAGTGATGTGATAGTTACTGGCTCACGGTGTTTTTTTTTTAGTGAGCTTTTCTGTGACTAAATCATTTTTAAGCAGCCTAGTGATTTATTTTTTGTGGGCTGTTGTTTTTTGTGTGTTTTTAGTGCGATCAAATCAATTTATGCAGCCTAGTGATTTATTTTTTGTAGGCTGTTTTGGCTAATTTTTGGCTCACTGTGCTTTTTTTGTCGTGAGCTTTGATTCGTCTTTTTTTCTCTTACGTATGTGAAAAAATATATTCATTTTACACACAGCGAATGTACCGGTGGTTGTACAAGCTCGCACAAACCATTTTTTATTTTATTATTGTGTTTTATATTTTCAAGAAAGGATTTTCCCTTTAAAAGTAAGTGAGTTCCTTTTTATATGTTTGTGTTGCTATAAAAAAATTTATATTAAACTGGAAATAAAAATAATGGCGCATTTAGTACGTGCCAAGAAGGTAGACTTTTTAGGGGTAGTGCGGGAATTGGGGCTAGAAGCTCCAGAAAGCTCTACTAAGCCACAACTCTCGGACATGATCATTAAATCGAGCAATTATAATGAAGATGTTATAAAAAATCTTCTAGCCGGAATTGTTGCTGAAAGGGAAGAAGCCGAAAAAAAAATACTATTAGAAGAAGAGAGCAAACGCGAATTCGAACTCAAAAGACTTGAACTCGAAATAGCCGCGAAAAAT
This sequence comes from Maratus speciosus, assembly GCA_963932465.1. NCBI lineage: Eukaryota > Metazoa > Arthropoda > Arachnida > Araneae > Salticidae > Maratus > Maratus speciosus. The sequence goes on along the minus strand of OZ010790.1, from coordinate 374,142,355 downwards.
AAAATCGAAATACCAACATTGAGTAGCGGGATTAAAAGCCCCGATGTTTTGAAATTAATTACAAAGTACAACCACCAAGAAGAAATTAGTATTTACCTTACATTGTTTGAGCGCCAAATCAAGCGTTTGGGCGTAGAAAAGGAAAATTGGGTAACTTATTTGTTAGGTCTGTTACCGTTGGAAATAGTAAACATAATAGGTCGCGAAAAGGAGGAACTCTCCAATGATTACGATTACGTGAAACAGTTATTACTGAAAAGATTCAAACTGAGTCCAGAACAATTTAGACAAAAATTCTTTTCGCATAGAAAGGAAAATTCGGCCTCGTGGCGAGATTTTTCATTTGAAATTACTAATTTTTTGGAACAGTGGCTTACGGGTCTTAACATTTCGTCTTTTGATGATTTAAAAAACATTTTGGTTATTGACCAAATAAGGAAGAGATTACCGCTTGAGATAAGGGAATATTTTATTGATGACTTGCCTAAGTTTACGAAGGTCTCAGATTTTATAAGTAAGCTTGATGATTATGAGGCAGCTCGCAATATTATCAGGAAAAACTCCGAAACGAGAAGTCCGAATAACGATGTTAAAAAGCGTTTTACTCAAAATGTTGAAAACAAAAGTTTTAACAGAAATAACATTCCGCAGAGTAGCAAATATGAAAAAAATTATCTTAACACGAGGAATAACGCTAACCCTTTCAAAATTAGATGCTTTTATTGTAATGAATACGCCTCCCATAAATCAAATCAATGTCCCAGAAGAAAAGAAGGGCCAACTTATTTTAGAGGCAAAGAAACCGAACATAGGGCTGAGCAAAGTAACTCCCATAATAACAAATCAGTAAACACTGCGAATAAAAATTCCTGCCCATCGGATAAAATCCTCAAAATTATTGAAATTATGGGGAAAAAGGTCAGCTGTGTGGTAGATTCCGGATCTGACGTAACAATGGTTAATGATGACATCTATAAGAGTTTAGGATGCCCTAAATTAAATGAAAACGATGTGAAACTGACAGGAATTAGCGGAAAAGGAGTGAGTCCGAAGGGTTTTTTCAATACCGACATTTCAATTGATAATATTAATATCTATTGTGATATTTACGTTTTAAATGATTTACAATATGATATGATCCTCGGAAATAATTGTTTAAGTAAATTAAATTTTGAAATATCTGGTAATGGCCTTAAAGTTATGAGTAAGCGAAATAAGGAGAAAAATTATACTGTTAATATGATAACTGCGGTTTCCTTAAAAATTCCGAAGTTAGACACTCCTTCAGATGTTGTAAACATTCCCATGGCCAAGTCAGTCTCGCAGTCGGATGTTGTAAACATTCCCATGACCATCCCAGGCTTGCGGTCAAATTCCATAGACACTCCCATGATTGAAGAATGCTTAACTGACACTCCTAAGTATGAATCTGTTTACTTAGCAGAAATGGTAAATTCGGTTAATATAAACGAAATTGATCTTACTCACATAATTGACTGCGGTTTAAAAAAGGAATTAATTAACTTAGTTGAGAATTACAAGCCTGAGAAAATAAAAAGTGCTAACTTGAAAGTTAAAATAATATTGAGCGATGAAATACCGATTACGCACCGACCTAGGCGATTAGCATTTGCAGAACAAGCGTTTGTTGATAAACAAGTCCAGGAATGGCTTGATAAAGGCATTATACGAGAAAGTTGTTCGAGTTACGCCGCGCCTATTGTTTTAGCCAAAAAGAAAAATGGCGATTACAGATTATGCGTTGATTACAGAAAGCTTAACCGAAAGATAATTAGGGATAATTACCCCCTTCCAGTAATAGATGATATTTTAGACGAGATCGGGCAAAATAAAGTTTTTAGCACATTGGACTTAAAGAATGGTTTTTTCCACGTAGAAGTCGATGAGGACAGTAAACAATTTACTTCGTTTGTTACAAATAATTCCCAGTTCGAGTATAATATAATGCCTTTTGGTTTAAGCTCCGCCCCGCAGTTTTTCCAACGCTACATATATGCATGCCTCAGACAGTTAATAAGAGATAAAACGATTTCCGTGTACTTAGACGATATAATCGTCCCTGCGAAGACTGAAGAAGAGGCGCTTTCTAAACTGAAACGCGTGTTTCAGGCAGCATCAGAGTATGGTCTCGAATTCAATTTTTCTAAATGCCAGTTTTTGAAAAGAAGGATCGAATTTTTAGGATACATAGTGGAAAACGGAACAATTCGCCCTTCAGAAACACAAACATTAGCCGTTGAGAAATTCCCTGAGCCACAAAATAAGAAACAACTCCAGAGTTTCCTAGGGTTAACTGGATATTTTAGAAAATATATAGCGAATTATGCTAGAATCGCTAAACCTTTAAGTGATCTCCTGAAAACGGAGAACGAATTTAATTTTGGAGCGAGTCAAAAGGAAGCTTTCCAAACATTGAAAAATAAATTATCGGATAAACCGGTGTTGCACATATTTAGACAAGGGGCCGAGACAGAGTTGCACACGGATGCTAGCAGCTTAGGTTTTGGAGCAGTCTTGTTACAAAAAGACGATTATGGAAACTTACACCCCGTTCATTTCATGAGTAAGAAAACAACACCCGCCCAAGCCAAATATAGTAGTTACGAGCTTGAAGAGCTGGCTGTTATTGAAGCATTAAAGAAATTCCGGACATACCTGTTAGGGAATAAATTTAAAATAGTAACTGACTGTTCCGCTTTTCAAAAAACATTAGAAAAAAAGATCTTACGCCAAAAGTAGCAAGGTGGGCATTATTCCTACAAGAATTCGATTATCAAATTGTCCACAGGCCCGGAAGTCAAATGAAACACGTTGATGCGTTGAGTCGTAACACCGTATTAGTCACAACACGTTCGCATGATGAAATTACAACAAAATTAACCAAAGCACAAAACGAAGACGATTACATTAAAACTATCAAAACACTAGTTGAGAAAAATGAAAGTAAAGATTATTTTGTTAGGAAAAATATGGTGTACAAATATGAAGATGGTAGAGAACTAATTATGGTACCGGAAATTATGCAGAAAGAAATTATTCCCGAAATTCATAATAAAGGACATTACGCTGTAGCGAAGACCGAAGCGATAATAAAGCAGGATTATTATATCCCTAATCTTCGAAAACAAATCGAAAGTGTTATAGGAAATTGTGTAGAATGCATCCTGTACAACCGAAAGTGAGAGAAAGGTGAAGGATTGCTAAATCCCATTCCTAAACATGATTCCCCTCTCCAAACTTATCACGTCGACCACTTAGGTCCAATGCCCTCGACCAACAAAAACTACAATTTTATATTCTCTGTAGTGGACGCTTTTACCAAATTCGTGTGGTTCTATCCAGTCAAGACTACATCTGCAAAGGAGGCAATTTCTAAATTAAAAATTCAACAAGCTACATTCGGGAACCCAGAGCGAATAATCAGCGACCGAGGTGCCGCCTTCACTTCTAGTGAGTTTAAAAAGTATCTCGAAGACGAAAATATTGAGCATGTTCTAATTACGACGGGAATACCCAGAGGAAACGGACAGGTAGAACGACAACAGGAAACACTCGTATCAATCCTTGCTAAATTAAGTATCGACGATCCGTCAAAGTGGTACAAATACGTACCGGCTGTTCAACGAATAATGAATAGTACGATTTCCCGAAGCACTCAATACACACCCTTTGAGCTTTTAACGGGAGTAAAAATCAGAAATAGGGAAGATTTAAGAATAAAACAAATTCTTGATGAGGAACATGAAAACGCATTTGTCGAGGAAAGACTGAATAGCAGAAATATCGCGAAACAACATATATTAAAAATTCAGGAGGAAAATCGCAAAACTTTCAACCGTAAACGCAAAAAAGCGAAATGTTATGAAATCGGTGATTTAGTTGCAATCCAACGAACCCAATTTGGGGTCGGTATGAAGCTACGACCGAAATTCCTTGGTCCATACAAAGTGATCAAAGTGAAGCGCAATGATCGATACGATGTCGAAAAAGTGGGCTTTCAAGAGGGTCCAAGAGTGACCTCTACTGAAGCCGATCACATGAAGCCGTGGGCTTCTTCAACCTAAAAAATATAGTGCTAATCCAAGCTGATATTTTTATGTGTTTTTTTTTTTTTTTTGCATCGTCTCATCTTTTTTTTTTTACTGTGTTTATCAAAAGTGACTGTGCTGTCATCTGAACATATTTTTTTTTTTTGACTGTTTTATACAAGAAAAAAAAACTCTATATTTAAAAACTGTTCATAGGACTGTATCCACGTGATGAACTCACCTGCGCATTGTGTTTTTTTTTGGACTATATTTAGCAAAAAAAGAACTGAAACTGTGTTTTTTCTTTTTTTTTGATGGAAAGACTGTGTTCGTCTGTATACGTAGTTTGATATTGCATATTTGTCATGTTGTTTGTTTTTGTGTGTGTTTTTCTAGTATTTTTCAGGTTCCAGGAAAGTCGGACGGTACCAGTCCAGTCTATATGGTGGATGATCTGTGAGGACACAGAGTGGTCAGGATGGACGAATGTAGTGGCGAACAATAGCCCAGACCAGATGTCGGAAGAAGGCGAAGTCCATTTCTCACGAGAAGTTGATGAGCTAACGAAAACGGAAGGCCGAACGCTGGAGTTGGAGGGAGATGGTTTTCTGCGTCGGAGGAGAGCGGTGCTCTCTCCTAGCTGATTTTAATTTGGGCGCTGCCCGCTTTTACTTTTTTTTAGACGGGATCGCTGTAGACCCGTGCTAGAGATATCATTCAATTAAACGTTAAATGTCGTGCTGTTTTTTGTATGTCAGATAAATGTTAGTAGTTTAGTATCATGTAATCTAGAAGTTTAAAAGTTTCAATTAAACATTTTAACGAGTTAAACAGTAGTAGTTCCTGTTGAAGCCTGTGTGAATTTTCCTCCCACATTTATTACATTATTAAAGATACTATAAACACACTCGAATATATTTTTGTTCTGCCTATAAATCATATGTATTACTGCTATTTTAAAACATTTTTGTGAAATGCATTTATACTCGTATATGAAGTTTTAAATTATCATTTAAGTGGTCTCGTTTTATAAAATTTCTTAAAATGAATAATTTTAAAGGTGTTTTTTAAAGTTTTAATTGCAATTTCTGATGCAGTAATTTATAAAGCATTCTCAAGAGATTTTGTATTTCTTTAAACAATGTAACAATTATAAATTATGAAAGCATATTTTTTACTTATAGTGTCAGAAACAACACTTCGCTTAACAGTCTTCGCAGTTTTATTTGATTTATAATGCAAACTTCCCTCTTTTACGATAAATGCTTTGTCTTGTGCAATCATTTATTTTTAAGTATTTTTTTAACAACAGAAATGTTTCGTTTAAATTATTTTGTACTTTCAAAGAAAATATTTAAATCTTTCTTAATCTTACGATGTGTAACTTACATTTACTGTGTTGTTTCTTATAATTACATGAAATTTACAAAGATAACGCATTATTACACGCATGTAATTTCGTTGTCTTCTTTAGAACATTTAAAGTATAAAAATTGCGGTTATGGATTTTAATGCAAAAAAAAATTCGCATATAAAGCATATGTAAAATATCGGTCATAAATCTACTCAAGAAAAGTATCTTTTTTTTTAAACTGCTCATCGCCCTAAACTAGTACATTGATGTAGTAAGATGTAGGTTTCACTGCAATAGAAACACTTTTTTTAATTAATACAATTCTACAGATATAATGCAGTTTTAAAACATTCAGTTATGTTTAAGTTATGCATTGAACATTAAGCTATGCTTTCAAGGATTATATTAATATGCTTAATTAAGTTTTTTATATCAGGTTGGAAAAATCATCTTTTTTAGCATTTTAGAAAAAATTGAAAACAACATTACAATTTGGCCTTGCTCCTCGGCGGTTAGGGGAGTAACTTTTACATGTTGGCATTCATATTTGGCACAGTATGTAAAATATTATACAGAGTCATATTTACAAATTTTGATTGGTAGTTTACACAAAGACTTATAAAAACACCACAATAGGTCTTTTGTGAGCTTTTTGTAGAACATCTAAAATTGGAATGATATTTTTATTATGTTTGCTTCAATAGTTAATAGGCAATAACATAATAAGATAAATTGGTAAAATTCAAGGAAAATAAAACAAACAAAAATGATGGTTATTGGTGTTGTGTTATTTTTTTTTATGAGTTCTTGTGAACATTCAAAAGTGTTAATTTGATTTTTGTATTAAAAACTATTTTATATTGATTTTATGTTGCGTTATGCATTTGCCAGATATTTTGTACACTAAGTTATTTTTTGTAGGATATAAATAAATTCAAACGCAGAATTATTATGCAATAAAATCTGGGTATATTTGCTGACTATTGGAAGAAAATTGCTGGATAAAATTAAATTTTATATCCTAACTACTGAAAGTAAATTTGCCAATGTATTATGCGTTTCGGGGCTTAAGGGACTCTTCCCTCACTTTAAAAAACTCGCTCTGTGATGTTAAACCTATGGGAAGGTTATTTTCAAATTTCTCGTATAATTTTGACTATTTTTAAACGGATTTTTTTGCATAGGATAGTTGACCTAGATCTTTAATAGGGCCATTTTGTACTTTTTCGATTTCGATTGCAGATTTTTTAAATAAAGGTACTTTCACTTTGAAACCGGTTCCGAAAGTGAAAGTAACTTTATAAAAAATAATCTTCAACCGAAATCGAAAAAATAAAAAATAGTCATATTAGAAATCGAAAAAATAAAAAATAGTCATGTTAGAAATCGATCTCAGCTAACCTATCAAAAATAATATCTTCTATTTTCTTCTGGCTGAGGAAAGTTGAACGTTTCCGAGGTTCCGACGACATCATAACATAATAGAAGGTACAGGTATGGGCAATTAATTTTCGCACTTTTAAGCGGAGGAAGCGTTTATACCTGGGAGTCGCAGAGTCTATGAGACCGCGTCACATCAGTTAAAGTTTAAAGCAGTATTATAAAAAAATCTTTAGTTCTGCAATATTCATTTCGCTTAATTTCAAGTCACCGCCGTCCTTCTACTTAACAATATTTGAACTAATTTTTAAACAGAACAATCTTATTCGAGCTGACATCAAATTTCATAGAGATTCATAATTGAAAAATCTCCCGGATTTTTAAAAATCATGAAGAAATTTTATTAAATAGAAATAATAAATCTATATTTTCTTACCCATAAAGAAGAAATATTTATATACGGTTTAAATTGTTGCTATAAAGTCGAGTTTATTTACGCTGTTCACTTTAGATAGTTTCCCGATGTTTATTTTCCTTCTTTTTTGTGAGTAGTGGGAGATTTCAGTTTACTGCATGTCATCTGCTTCCAGCAACAAATCCCCAAGTGATATGCTGCTGAAATGCCAGGCGGTGTTAAACCATCGTACGCTTGCGAACAATTTCTATATTCGCCCGCTGAGGGAAAATCATGAAATATTGCTACTGACATTCTTAAGAATAGTGACGAGTTCATCAATGCAATACAAACGGAAACTGGTGAAAAAGAAATTAACCACTGTCACCAAAATGAGTATTTTATATTTATGTAGCTGACTATTGCAAGTTATTTATTAGATTCAGCTCTTTTCTTATTTTATGGTTTTCAAAAGTACAAAAATCCTCCCACCCCCTTCTTAAAGAAGTCGGAATTGATAAGAATAACTCAGATTATAAAACTGTTTCCCATAAAGGCCAATTGCTTTCATTACACGTAAAAATAACTATAAAAAATGAAACAGGGGATATCTCCTAGAATGAAAAAAAGGAAGACTTTTCTAGGCGAAGGTTATCTTGTCGATAGCAATAATATGCCAGGACGTCGAACCTATGGCACACATGCCAAGAGTGGTACGCCACAGAATATTTTCCGCACGGTATTGATTAATGTTAAAAAGTCCTTCCGGCCAGTGCCGGGAGGAAGAGGTAGCTTTCATATTCCTTATTTTTAAAAAGCCAACTTATATTATTCAAACACACGAAGCTTAATTAAGTGGAAACCGAATGTTGGAAATTCAATATTAATTTTTATCAATACTAAATCATTATGAATGAGGATTTCGCGAAATTAGTCAGCTTTATCCAAGCTGCTTTTATTTAAAGTAACTTATATTTGGCTGCCAAATTCGGCGATTTCTTAAAGTGCCTGCCATTTTCAGACAACATGGTGGATGAGGCTAACCAGTGAACTTGGTCGAGACCTTAGTAATTGCTGTGCACATGCTCACTCACATCGGAATCGGTTGATATATACGAGTGCTGTCGTAGGCAAAAAATCAGATTTTTCAAAATGTCACCCACGTTAGAAATTGAAACTACTATATCTGAGCCATTTTTTAAGATAAAGGCAAACAAAAAATGTTCCTGAATCCTTATACTTAAGAAAGAAACCTTTTTCAATTTCTAATTTTTTTGCACCTCACTTTAAATATATATATTTTTTAATTTAATGGCCGCCATTCTGAAACAAGATGGCTGATGAAGCTGGCCAGCGAACTTGGTCGAGATATTGATGTATACTATACACATGCCTTCTTCCATCGAAATAGGTGAATACGTGTGGTATCGCGAGGCAAATACAAGATCGTTTCAAAGTGTTAGCCATGATAGAAATTCAAAGTGCTATAATTCAACCGCTTTTTAAGATATAAACAAAAGAACAAATTTTCAGAAACAAAAACTGCTCCAGAATCTTTGTATCAAGGCCAAACACATAAAAAAAATCGTTTTCATTTTCCAATTTTTTAATACCTCATTTTAAATTTTAAATTACATTTTTTTTAAATGGCAACCCTTTTGAAACAAGATGGCGAATGAAGCTGGCCAACGAACTCGGTCGAGACATTGGTATGTACTATGTACAGACCAAGCTACATTCAAATCGGTTCATAAATACGCCTGTTATCGCGTGACAAAAATCAGGTCGTTTTAAAATGTCAGCCACAATAGAAATTCAAAATGTTATAACGTAGCCATTTTTTAGATATAGACGAAACAAAACCTGTTCCGGAATCTTTGTATTAAGGTCAAACACATACGAAAAAACTCTTTTTCATTTTCCAATTTTTTGGTATCGCATTTTATATTTAATTTTTTTTAAATTTTTTTAAGTGGCCGCCATTTTGAAACAAGATGGCGGATGAAGCTGGCCAACGAACTCGGTTGAGTTATTTGTATGTACTATGTACACACCAAGGTACATCCAAATCGGTTCATAAATACGTCTGTTATCACGTGGCAAAAATCAGGGCGTTTCAAAATGTCAGCCACACTAGAAATTCAAAATGCTATAACTCAGCCATTTTTTAAGATATAGACGAAACAAAAACTGCTCCCGAATCTCTTTATCAAGGTCAAACACATAAGAAAAAAATATTTTTTCAATTTTCAATTTTTTGGTACCACATTTCAAATTTAAATTTTTCTTAAAATTTTAAATGGCCGCCATTTTTAAACAAAATGGCGGATGAAGCTGGCCAACGAACTCGGTCGAGACATTGGTCTGTACTATGTATAAACGAAGTTACACCCAAATCGGTTCATAAATACGCCTTTTATCGCGTGACAAAATTCAGGACGTTTCAAAATGTCAGCTTCGCTAGAAATTCAAAATGCTATAACTCAGCCATTTTTTAAGATATAGACGAAACAAAAACTGCTACGGAGTCTTTGTATAAAGGTCAAATACATAAGAAAAAATATTTTTCCATTTTCAATTTTTTGGTACCACATTTCAAATTTTAAATTTTTATAAAATTTTTAAATGGCCGCCATTTTGAAACAAAATGACGGATGAAGCTGGCCAACGAACTCGGTCGAGACATTGGTATGTACCATGTACACACCGAATTACATCCAAATCGGTTCATAAATACGAGAGTTACAGTGTGACATATGTCAGATATATATATATATATATATATATATATATATAAATTTTGAACGGAGGGTGGTTTCGGGGTCTGGGGGTCATGATCGATGAAAATATACCAAAATTTTTTGAAATCGCTTTCCTCCGAACGGCTGCAATAGGTAGCTTTTTGTAAAGAAAGCTACCTAAAAAAAGAAATACAGTGAAATAACACACAATGCATGAATTTATATTAGCTGAACGTTTTCTCAATTGCATTGATTGGAAATTGCAAAGCAACTTATTTAATTCTAATCTAGTTCAATATGTGTTAAAAAAATTATTAAACTAAAAGAAAATTCGAAGTCAATCGAAAACGTAAGAATGTTATTAGGTAGCTTTCATTACAAAAAGCTACCTATTGCAGCCGTTCGGAGGAAAGCTATTTCAAAAAATTTTGGTATATTTTCATCGATCATGACCCCCAGACCCCGAAACCACCCTCCGTTCAAAAGTTGATATATATATATATATATATATATATATATATATATATCCATATATATATATATATATATCTGACATTTGTCATACTGTAACTCTCGAATTTATGAACCGATTTGGATGTAATTCGGTATGTACATAGTACATACCAATGTCTCGACCGAGTTCGTTGGCCAGCTTCATCCGCCATTTTGTTTCAAAATGGCGGCCATTTAAAATTTTCTTAAAAATTTTAAATTTGAAATGTGGTACCAAAGAATTGAAAATGGAAAAATATTTTTTTCTTATGTATTTGACCTTTATACAAAGATTCCGGAGCAGTTTTTGTTTCGTCTATATCTTAAAAAATGGCTGAGTTATAGCATTTTGAATTTCTAGCGTGGCTGACATTTTGAAACGTCCTGAATTTTGTCACGCGATAAAAGGCGTATTTATGAACCGATTTGAATGTAACTTCGTTTGTACATAGTACATACCAATGTCTCGACCGAGTTCGTTGGCCAGCTTCATCCGCCATCTTGTTTAAAAATGGCAGCCCTTTAAATTTTTAAGAAAAATTTAAATTTGAAATGTGGTACAAAAAAATTGAAAATTGAAAAAATATTTTTTTCTTATGTATTTGACCTTAATACAAAGATTCGGGAGCACTTTTTGTTTCGTCTATATCTCAAAAAATGGCTGAGTTATAGCATTTTGAATTTCTAGCGTGGCTGACATTTTGAAACGTCCTGATATTTGTCACGTGATAACAGGCGTATTTATGAACCGATTTGGATGTACTTTGGTGTGTACATAGTACATACAAATATCTCGACCGAGTTCGTTGGCCAGCTTCATCCGCATCTTGTTTCAAAATGGCGGCCATTTAAAAAAATTTTAAAAATTTAAAATTTAAAATAAGATACCAAAATATTGGAAAATGAAAAAGATTTTTTTTGTATGTGTTTGACCTTAATACAAAGATCCCGGAACAGTTTTTGTTTCGTCTGTATCTAAAAAATGGCTGAGTTATAGCGTTTTGAATTTCTATTGTGGCTGGCATTTTAAAACGACCTGATTTTTGTCACACGATAACAAGCGTATTTATGAACCGATTTGGATGTTACTTGGTCTGTACATAGTACATACCAATGTCTCGACCAAGTTCGTTGGCCAGCTTCATTCGCCATCTTGTTTCAAAAGGGTTGCCATTAAAAAAAATTAAATTTAAAATTTAAAATGAGGTATTAAAAAATTGGAAAATGAAAAAGTTTTTTTATGTGTTTGGCCTTGATACAAAGATTCCGGAGCAGATTTTGTTTCTGAAAATTTGTTCTTTTTTTTATATCTTAAAAAATGGTTGAATTATAGCACTTTAAATTTCTAGTATGGCTAACATTTTGAAACGATCTTGTATTTTTCACGCGATAACACACGTATTCGCCTATTTCCATGTAAGAAGGCATGTGGATAGTATACATCAACATCTCAGCCAAATATAAGTTACTTTAAATAAAAGCAGCTTGGATAAAGCTGACTAATTTCGTGAAATTCTCATTCATAATGATTAGTATTGATAAAAATTAGTATTGAATCTCCTATATTCGATTTCCACTAAATTGAGCTTCGTGTGTTTGAATAATATAAGTTGCCTTATTTAAAATAAGGTATTTGAAAGCTACCTCTTCCTCCCGGCCCTGGCCGGAAGGACTTTTTTCAATCATAAACGAAAATCCTGATGATAAAATTATGTCAACGTAGAATTTAGTTTCAGATACGTATCTAAGCTTAAAGATATTGATGTTAGCCATTTGGAACAAATTTTTGTTTTACCGATAACTGCGAATCGTTATTTTATAAAATGAATATCGTAAAAATCTTCAATAGAAACCGCTTGTCAGGTGATCGCAGTTAAGGTTGCATTCTGTTACAAAGTATCTAAGTATGGACCTGATATTAACTAACTAGTAAATCTGCAGATCAGGAGCTTCAACGTCAGCTCTCATTGTTTTTAGACACACTTTGGTAATATTCAATTTCCTGCAAACCGCAATTTAAAGTTTTCAAATTATGTAATTATTTATAAGAATAAAAAATACGAAGTTTTCAGACATTAGAAGCATTAAATTAAAAACGTTGTTATGGAAGGATATTTCGAAATATTCATAAGCTGCTAATTCTGGTATTTTTTTAAATAATAAAGTAGATAACTTCAGGGGGACTCCGCCCCCCTGAACCCCCCGCGGTCTTATTAATTTACGTGCGTAACTTTTTATTGATTGCGCTAATGGTTATAGCAAATCTTAGATTTCTTTTTACACTTCCGAGCCTTATTTTTCAATACTGGTGGACAGAAAATGATTTACATTGGCGCAATTATATTAAAAGTGTAGGTTTTATGAATGAAAATGTAATTTCCCTTAAAAATAAAAGAATTTTCATTCATATTTTCTGAAATGAGGCGCATTAAGAAGTAACACCCGTAAAAAAATATTTTTTCAGGCAATCTAGTTAATGCTTGGTTTTTAAGAATGGAAATATTTATTTCCGGATACAATGACGTCATTTTCGACAGCGATAATTTTACGGTGTATAATTTTGATATTTACTATATATTTGCTTTTCAAAAGTTTTTTTTTTTTTTCATTGGAATTTTCGATTAAAAATTAACATTTCTGTTAGCTGTGTGCAGACGATAAACCATGAGATACTAGTAACATTTTTTTTTAATAATAAGAATTAATATCATAACACAGACATAAAGAAAAAAAATCTAGAAGTGTCCATTAATGTTTATTAGTGTTTTTATGTGAAAAATGGAAGAAAATGATGCATAGAAACACTGCTTACATTTCTCCTGTCTTTCCTACACGTACTTCCGGTATTTAATTCATTACCTCTTTTGTATTAATTTAATCATAAATCCTCTTCTAATAATCATAGAAATAAAATTAAAACAGATTTGGAATGCTAATTGTTTGCTCTATCGCATAAAACAAAAACAATGTTTGAAAAAAAAATCATGAAAATGATCGTTTTAATTTATCCTTATAACCTTAAGAATGTTAATAAAGAAAATCTACGTAATGCATTAACCCCCTGACCGCCAAGCAAAACGGCAAAATTGTAATGTCGTTTTCTCTGTAATTTTTTTTCAAATGCTAAAAAAAGATGTTTTTTCAAACATGATATAAAAATTTTTATTACGTATAGGCATATAAGCCTTGAGAGTATTAATCATAACTTAATTTTTTTTTTTTTTAAAACTGGATTATATCTGTAGAATTATATTCATTTAAATAATGCTTCTATTACTGTGAAACCTACAGCTAAGCGAACAGATATATCAGTTCTCAGCGGTGAAGAGTTTAAAAGGAGAGCGCTTATGATACTCAGAAAATCTCATGATGACTTTAGAAGCATACAGCGTTTTTCAGACGTAAATGTTACAAATGTAATATTCTGTATCGATGAGATCAGAGACTAAAACAAATCTGAATCCGACGTCTTCATGTTATACTCAGAGTCTTAATTAATTGTTAGAAGTCTAAAAGAATACGATTTTAAAGTAATTAAGGCTGGTATACCAAAAGATAATCTTAAAAAACAGTCAAGATATCAAAGAAATGCTTCAATCATAAAAATTTTTAAATGCTTCAAAAAATACTCGACTTTGGACACTGAATAAGGGGAAATCCAAGCACCTGTCCAGTGATGGAGTAAAATTGAAAGGTCGCATAGGAATTCAAGACGTTTTTAAGCTTTGAGAGCAAAGTCTTGGGGGAAGGGATAAAGTATTGGTTAACAACCATCTGGAAGAACAGGAGGACGGCAAATAAGTCAATGTGTTCATAAAGGATAATTATAGAAGTAATGATAGGCAAGAGCAACATCACCACACTCACATAAAGGCGAGAGGGCCTTTTTGAACTTGAAGAGGTGTGCCCCAAAGGGACCATGACTCCAGCCTGCATGACTATGGATGAGTAACTTCATTCCCTTCTGTAGCGCAGAAAGCTGCACCTACTCCGGTACTATGCGTGACCCATTGGTGAAGACCATAACATTTTGAGTGGGAGAGTAAGAATTTATATTCGGATTTATTTGGAAGTGGGAAATCTCATCTGTCGTATGAAACTGCCAGCCAAGAATCTTATGTTTAATTGTCTTTATTATCTAGGAGAAAATTATTTTAGACACAATTTAAAACATTATACTTTAAAATTATTATTTTTCAAATAATTCCGGATTTCAGTGATGATTTAGCATGTATCACTTACTGTCCACTTTGAGATAAATTTTAATGTGAAAGTTTAGAAATTTATAAACGTATATTTATTTAATATTTTAGAAATTTATACGGATTCTACTTTCATTTTGTTTATACACATAAAGCTTCGCCTATCTAAATGTTTGAATTTAAATAATTGAAGGATTTTAAGCAATTTGTTTATCCTATTATTATACCTCACTGAAAGTTTAATTTCCTATACGTAATGCTCGAGTTACTTTTAATTTTTGATTTGGTAATGATTTCGAAAAGATTAATTTTGAAGTGGCTCAACAAACTTATTAATAAATCAATTTCAAATTTAATTTCCATTTATATTTGAATGCAAGTATGGTAATTTATGTTAAATAAATAACAGAAATTTCAGAAAATTGGAGAAGCATAACAAGCACATTCATTTGAATTTTAAGTCTTTTAATACAAGCACTATATACTCTTTAGAAAAACAAAACCTCCATAAATATTTATATTTTACAAAAATGATATATTTTATTTAATAAAACAAGACTTTAAGAGGAAACAAATCACATGCTTTACTTAAAAAAAAAAAGATGCTTTAAAAATTATAAATGCAGTTGTTAAGAATTGTTACGTTTATCTTAAGCAAAATAAACTTTCTTAAAAATATTAATGATTATTCTGCATTTTGTAAAATATAATACTTAAGTGATATTATGTTGAAGAATTACATTATTCTGAAATTACGTAACTATACTTCACTGCTGTCGTATTCATAGCACTATGATCAATAAATGGAACTTTAAAATCATATTTTTCACTAAAATGCATAGTATTTTCTCAACAAAGAAATGAATAAATAAATTATGTTATACAAGCATTTTATTTATAAATTATTGTAGTGTATTCAAATAATTTAACCGTTAACTGCACCATTTGTTTTTGATCAAACAATTATACGGTGTAAAATGATGTCAATAACACAATCATAAAAAATGAATAAAAAAATCCAATTTGATATTTTTGTATAAAAATATGATTTTCAGTTTTGTTACACATAAGTTGCAAAATACATAACTGGACAGGATTCGGAAAATTCTCTTTCTGTGCCCTTTTTTAACACAAGCTTGATAAATAAAATATCATATAGAAAAAAACTACACATTTTTAAGTACATTTATTAAATATTAATTAATACGATAAATAAAAGGTTTTAAATATAATTATGTACGAAATATGTGAATTATAAGATCCCAACATATTAAAAAGTATATATTAAGTAGTAGTGTTACTTAAAATTATATCGGAATATTGAAATTAAGAGAAATGCTTTTCGGTTTTTATTTTATTTTATTTTATATTTTGGTTAAAGCAAAGAGTTAATGCCAATTTTGAGCATTTAATCTTAAGTTAAACATTTCCAAGCAGGATAATTAAATATCTGGGTCTTCACTATGAACTCTGCTTACTATTCACTCACTTGAAAACACCCGTTCGCGTTAAGCATATGAGTAGGTTGTTTTCAAATTTCTCGTTTAAATTTGAATATTTTAAACGAGTTTTTGCATAGGATGGCTGAGCTCGATCAATAATATGGCTATTTTTTTTTACTTTTTCGATTTAGGTTGTAGATCTTTTAAATAAAGGTACTTTCACTTTCGGAAACACTTTCGACTGAACCCGCTGCTAGGGTCAAATCCCGGTAAATTCCGCTTACCCAATCTGATTCAAAACTGTAATTCTTTTTAAATCCCGTCGTTCTGAATATTACTTATTTTGATCAGCAGTAAAAGGACATAATTATTTTTGTGGTGTCACTGTGAAGAAAACTATACACAACAAAACGACTACTTTTAAATGGTATCATAAAACCATATTTAAATTTCGTGTGGATTGGTCACATTTTATGAAATTCATAAAAAGGTATAAAAAACAGACTAACAAAGAGATATTTTTTACATGTTAAGATATTGAAACAATATCGTTGACAGACAAAGATCATTCCAATAACAAATCAAAACCACACTGTAAAACAAAATACGACCAGTTTTCCTGTAGGAATCGGAAAAATAGTTGCCCTTATCGTACCGGAAAAAATTCCGACCCAGCTCGGAATAAAATCCGTAAAATACCGTTTTATTGATTATTTCCTTTTTTTATGGATTTTACTCCAAGCTGGGTCGGAAAAGTTTAAGGTACGATAAGGGCAACTATTTTTCCGATTCCTACAGGAAAACTGGTCGGATTTTTTTTACAGTGCATTCGATTAAGCATTCATTACAGCAAAAAAAAAAAAAAAAAAAAAAAAAAAAAAAGATACAAAAATATTGTAAACAGTTTCGTAGGAAATTAAGAAGCGAATATTTTGTACACCAGCACAAGTAACAAAAAATAGAGTCTATTACAGCAGATATGTTTTCATATCCAAATAGAGAAGGGGTCGTCTACATTTTTTCGGTCATGTGCACTGTAAAAAAAAATCCGAATAGTTTTCCTGTAGGAATCGGATAAAATAGTTGCCCTTATCGTACCGAAAAATTTTCCGTTCCAGCACGGAATAAAATCCGTAAAAAAAGGAAATCGTCAATAAAACGGTATTTTACGGATTTTATTCCGAGCTGTGTCGGAAATTTTTCCGGTACGATAAGAACAACTATTTTTCCGATTCCTACAGGAAAACTGGTAGGATTTTTTTTACAGTGTGTGCATTTGTAATTTTTTAAATATTTTCGTAAGTGCCTTAAAATTCATACATTTAATTACGCGTGCGTACGTGGGGAATAAATTACATAATCGGACACAAAACTGCATATGTATATGCATATAAATGAAACACACACACACACACACAAAAAAAAAAACTGCCTGCTGAGGATTTCGAAACTCATTCACTATTACCAAAGATACAAAGTATGAAACAGTGCAAATAATCTTTTTTTAATGAGTTAGATTGCGCTTTTCTGCAAACCTGACAGCAGAAAAAAAAAAAAACAAAAAAAAACATGTACAGACAAAAGAGCTTGCTCTTTTTTAAAATTCAAACCAAAAAGTACTGTCCATAAATGCACAATTTGTATATATGCTTATAACCGTATATAAGATTATAAGTTTTGTAAGGACGAACATTTGATAGGTAGGCTCAATTCACCTGCCAGTGCATGATACTCGATTCTTACAATAAAGTTTAAGACAGTTTCAAGTATGTCATTCCATATTGTTTGTATTTAATAACAGTGAAAATTCTTTGTAGGCACAGTTCACCTGCCAGTGTATGGTATTCGATTCTTATAATAAAATTTAAAACAATTTCACGTATGTTATTTCATATTGGTTGTATTTAATAACAGTGAAAATTCTTTGTTGTCACAGGTAAAGTTTCTTAATAGATTTTCAAATCATTGATGGTTTCATTGGAGGTACAGAGAATCAATTACCGATTTTTTATTAATAAATTATATAAAGCGAAAAATTAATTATCCTTTGCATCTACTAAAACTCGTATTTAACTTCACAAATTGTGCCGTATATTAATAGTTAATTAAATCTTAATGAAGTAAGAATATTCTAAAATTTCTCTTCGTTTTTTGAGAAATAATGTGGCTTCATTTATCTTTAACGTAGCATAATCGATTAAATCTTCTAATAAAGAATCTTCGGAGTTCCCCAGTCATTTTTTATTCCATGGCTAAGCTATTTTTTATTCAAAATTTAATCATTAATTTTAATTAAATATTATCAGGTATGGTTTCGTAAGTTAGGTTAATTAAGGTCTTGGCAACAACCATTTTTCATTAAGAAATTTCTTTAATGAAAATGCTTCAAATATTTTTTTTACTAATATTTTTTCAGACCACATATACCTGTTGTCCTGCTATATCCATAATATTTATTTATTGTTCACTGTTTACTTATATTTTATCTTTATTTACTGACAATTGACAGCCAACGGTGACTGATTTTTATATTAAGAGAAATAGCATTTTAATTATTTTCAAAAATCAGTCTGAAAAAAACAACTCCCTATTAATTATGTTGGAACTTCTATATGAAAGACATTTTAGCATAACACCGTTAAAATATTTATCAGTATTTTAATATTTTAGAAACTCTTACTGATTAATAATACTTTTTATAAAAGCTTGATCAGAAATCGCACAAAGTTTAAAAGGAAATTTAAATCTTTAACAAATGTTAAACGCCTTTAAATATACTTCTAAAAGCGATTATTGAGCTTGACTAAGCTTGACCTAAACTACGTAATTTCTCTGGGGATTTACTGGAAACTTTAGGGGAAAAAAGTCCTAATTCCACTGAAGAATTCTCTCAATATTTACAATTACTGAAAGGAAGAAGTGTGTTTGAGTGTGAGGGTGAAATCTCGTATAATCGAAACCCACTCATACTTACCAAACACCGAGCAAAAGACATTTTCATATCTCGAATTTAAAGTGCACAATTATGACATCTATATAGCAGTGTTAAAATAAATAAATTCCTGTCAGTTTTAGGCTTTCCAATTACGAGTGTGATATTAAAACGTTTGACCTCAGTTGGCAGTTAAAGTATCTCCATCGCAAACTTAATAAATTAAGCCATTTAATTAAGAAATACTACAATTTAATCAGCTATGCAAGTTAAAAATTACATAAATACATATACAATTAAAAATTTAAACGTTTCGGGCTAACTTTTAGCCTCTCATCAGTACAATAACATTCAGAGGATCAGAAAACTACATATCAAGTTTACAGTCAATAATTACTAAGAGTTAAAATTAACACAGGATTCATTAATCGGGGAAATTTTTCTTACGAGTGAACCAACCTTCAAGAGAAAACTCTACTTTTAACGTTATTACTGCTGAATCAGATTACTGTGATACTTGTGAAATCTGGGATATGGTGGTTGTCCGGCCATCCAAGGCTGTCGTATATGGCTGGTGACAGCCCCAGCATGGTTTATTAGTGAAAAATTGCGGACCTAGGTATCGGCCGAAGTAACTCAGTGGTTAGGGCGACAGCCTGGAGTGCTGTTGTCCCGGGTTCGATTCCTGGCTCTGGCTAATTTTTCACTCCAGTTGGGATTATTGTATTTATTGTTTGTAAGTCTGTTTAATATTTATATCTACCGTTAAAGCTGAGTATCAGTAATACACCAAATCACCTTTTTCCAATAGATGGCGCTCAATATCACTCGGGAAGAGCGATCGCGAATTATTTCTGGCAAACTCATGTTTAGGATGTCTATCGCTAGTCCAGGGGAAATTTACATTTTACCTTGCAAAAAATCGGGTAGAAGATTTTTTTTCTGACTTGTTTATAATGATGCCAACATGGAAAAACCAAGTTTTCCAACAAAATTTCTTAAGGCTAAATTTTCTGTGGCCAAAAAAAAACAACAAAATTTTGGGACTTTTTTTTATTTTTTTTTAAATATCTCGATACTTGTTGCCGTATCATGATTTTTGTCAATTACAATATTAAAGAAGACACAATTCTTTACAACTTTCATATTTACAACTTTTTTATACACTCAACAGCAAGCGCAATACGCCGTTTCAAAAATAAGACAATTTTTTCAATTTTCCTCAAAACCGTGAAAACGTAGTTCTCCCCCGGTTATTCATATGTTTCCCACGGATTTAATCACGTACGTCAACTTCTAAAAATTGGTAGCAGTAAATTAAATATTATTTGCACACCCACGTCTTTATTTTCATCGCAACATACATTTTATATTCAATAAAATTATATAATTTAAAAAATAGGATTGTGTGTAGATGAATAAAATAATTTTCGTATCGACAGTTATTTTAAGTGTGTATAATGTTAATTTCAAAGCATTGTTTAAAAGAATACTTTAGTATTTAATAACTTATTGGTACTATAGTTTCAATTAAGAAAGAATTTTTGTTTAATTTTAATAATTTTGTAATTGTAATAATTTTTATAATGCATGCATATTTTCCCAGGAAATAATGGAATAGATATGAAAATTTGCGAAAAATATACTTTATTCCACATATTACACACTTAACATACAATGGTATATTTTATTTACCAATTATTGATAACATATATTTTAATGCTTTATTTTTTAAAGATAGTAAACCATTGGATTATACTTCCATATAAAATGGGGGAGGGGAGGCACTCAGAAAATAAATATATTTTATGTAAGAAATGCTTTTACCTTATAAAATAGCTACAATAAAAATGACAACAGGTTATTTCACTAACTGATGTTATATATTTATCTCCTGTAAAATTTAAAAATTTTGTCAATAACATATTTGAGATCACTATAAAAATATTTAAAAGATTAGTTTTAATAAATACTGTCAGTTTTTTCCTACTTATATCAATATATAGAACAAGAGATTATATCACTTTAGCATGCAAAAATATATAAAACTTTAAGATTATCTATTAATTGCTATAAAGCTTAAACAGATAAACTTACTTCGATTGTTGAAAAATACACTTTGTGGAATATTCTATTTTTCTGTATTATGCACTGGTTTGAAACTATGTCTGTTTAATGATCTCAGTGATAGCATTTATCAGATGAAATCCCAATTTACTTATGATTGCTGACCATATAAACATTTTTATTTTGGCATTGATCCACTGTCTCATTCAACTCCACCTTTCCTACACAATAAAGTAAGGTACGCAATATGACTTAATAAGCTAAATGAAACACCTCCGCAACCTCACAAACCTCCGCAAAAGAAATTTACAAAAAGAATTTTACTAATTTCTAATAGCCGAATTATTTTAAAATTTAAATGTAATCATGAAATTCGTAATGCTGAACTGCGTAACCAGCTTTGTCTAATATTGATTCATTAAAACCTTTAAAAGGGAACCCAAAATATTCCGCTTTATACAGGTTTCCCTCTCAGCAGTTGCAATTGCTAGTATTCTTTCTGCTTCTTCTTCATACTATATATTTTTTGGTATCAAACGACAAAAAAAATCTTTATTTGTCGCCCCTTCGCCTTCCACTCTGGTGCCCGGGGCACATGCTCCCTCTGTCCCCTCTAGTTTCGGCCCTGATATATATATATATGAAATATATATATATATATATATATATATAGGAAATTTGGATAAAAAGTCTCGCAGCCGGAAAACTGACCAAAAATAAAAAATAATCAAAATAGAAAAAGTAAACACTAATACGGTTGGAATTCAACGTCAGCATTTCTAAGACCCACAAAAAAAAAAAAAAAAAAGCATTTAAAACTATTAAATTGCAAACGAGAAATTGTAAAAGGAACGCTTCCATAGATTTAACCTTAGCATTCCAGTTTCTTCGCGTGAGTAGTGAAGTCTCACGCGAAAACATTTGCAAGCTCATGTTAAACCTACAAAAGTGTTCTTTTCAGAATTCTTGCTTGAATTTTAATATTTATTTATTTTTTCATATGATACCGAGGTCGATATCTAACGATGTCTTTGTATGACTAATTTAGTCTCATAATTCATATAACTATGACATTAAACGCCTCAATACTACAACTATCATAAAATTTTTGAAAATAAAATCTTCATATACGGAATCCGGTCCTTAAAGAAAAAATTATATATTTTTAAGAGAAAGAATATGACCGGTTATACCTCCTAAGATGGAAACCTGTTTAAAGCGGAATATATTTCGGTTCGGTTTTCAAGGTTTTAATGAATCCATATTTGAAAAATCTGATTACGTATTTAATGATTACACACTTAAAATTTTCAAAATCTGGCTATTAGAGATTTATTAAAATAATTAACGAGGGGTGGGGCAAAATATGCATGAATTCCCCCCCCCCCCCCCCCCGCGAAAGGCTAGTTTTGGCCCTCAAATACATAATTTACTGCTATCAATATATAGAAGTTGACATACATGATTAAATCCGTGGGAAACATATGAATAATCGGGGGAGAACTACGTTTTTCACGGTTTTTAAGAAAATTGAAAAATTGTCTTACATTTGAAATGGCGTACTGCGCTTGCTATTGGGTGTATAAAAAAATTGTAAATGTGAAAGTTGTAGAAAATTTTGTCCTCTTTAATATTGTAATTGAAAAAAATTATTCTACTGCAACGGCTTTTGAGATATTTAAAAAAAATCGAAAAAAGTCCCAAAATTTTGTTGTTTTTCGGCCACAGAAAATTTAGCCTTAAGAAATTTTGTTGGAAAACTTGGTTTTTCCATGTTGCCATCATTATAAACAATTCAGAAAAAAAAAATCTTCTACCCGATTTTTTGTAAGGTAACCCCCCTTTTTTTGTACATTTCCCCTGGACTACACGTCACATCCTGATGAACATAGGGAAAAGGAACAGGGGAGGAAAGGAGAGAGGGAATGGGAACATCTGCCCTGTATCAAGTTCATAGTTGTAGGGTTCAGGACTTTTCTTCCAGGAAATCTGAGTGGAATTCTTCTCAGACATTGCCGATAACCGGGCCGGATATATATATATATATATATATATATATATTTTAATGTAATAGTGACATTGATTTTCGAAACGCGTCCTATGCATTGTTTTTATTTTATGGTTTAATAGCGACATTATGTTTCTGAAAGCAATCTTTGGGAATTTACTTTTTGTTTAGTAAACTACAGAGGCATAATTTTAAAGTTCTACTTTTTTATTGTTATAGAGCTTAAAAATTATATTTAAAAAAAAAAACTTTCTTTGCATTTTTTTCTAAGCGGTATTAGTTTTTTTAATGTATTCCATGGCTTGCGGACATAGGGTTTTAAATATGCGGTAAAGCTGCTGCATATGTATCTTTTCAGATTTCGAAAATAACCTTAATTGTACGTTAAAAATTATCAGCACTTTTGATAGAAATTGAATCGGGTTGGAGTTGGGACTGATTTCATTGATTTTTGCACGGGACCGTGTACCGAGCACATATAAATAGTCTGGGCTGGGCCTGAGATTAAATATGATAATAAAATGATTATCATTCAGTCCGTTGAAAATTTCAGTCCAGTTTATAAATTAAATATCGATCAGACGATTGTAATTCCATGTTATTGAGGAAAACACATGGTTTACGTAGTGTAATAATAAAGGAATTTTCAATGTAACATTTAAAATACAGATCTGCTAAATAACGCTTTTAAATTAAAGAACTCAAATTCAGAATTTCCGCAATATTGACATAGTTTAATTATATTTCCCCACATTTACAGTTACGTTGCTGATGTATTTAACTAGTCAAATTATGGGAGAATTTTGAGGGAAAGTATTTCCGCTAATCCATAGCAGTTGAACTCTGACAATCCAAATCGAATTTTGAGGGGGAAAAATAAAAATGAAGTGCAACGTGGTAAAAAAAAAAAAAATAATAATTAATTAAAAACGAAAAAAATAAAATATATAATATATATATAATAATATGCTAAATTTTTGCATGTACATTTTATTTACATTATAAATCTGTTTTTAATTACAGACTTAAATTCTTAGCATGTATATTTTAGTTACTTAATGATGTACTCAAATCCAAACTGACTAGTTTCTGGTATCTTTTAATTCTTTTTTGTTCACGAATGCACCAACACAGGCGGGTGCACTTATTAGGGTACTATCTTATCGAACCGTTTTTTCGGTAAAGGCAGAAAATGCTGTCAAAGTTAACATTTTGAATCAAATTTCCTGACGTTTTCCGAAAAAGAAAAAACTGCCGCCCTGAGACAATAACCGTTTATAACTCAAGATGTAATTCATTTAAAAGATTATGAATCACTTCAAAAGCCCTGCTTGCAAGTATCATTCTTTTATGTTTAAAAATGAATCAGCTGTGCCAGAAATTTTTATTGTTGAGCTAGTAAAAATATTTTTTGAGAACCACTTTAATGTTTAACTAGTCGGATGTGTATATCCAAAAACTTTCTCCTATCTCATCAGGGCCGAAACTAAGGAGGGGGGAGAGGGGAGGGGGACAGAGAGGAAATGTGCCCCGGGCGCTAGAACGAAGGGGTGAAAAATGAAGGATTATACCTTTGGAATGGATCATTTTCTTCTGATGGACTGATGGCTTCCATTATTATGAAACAGCCATTATAAATGAAGTGTTAGGTGAAGATGAAAGAGCAGCCGTAAAATGTTAGAACTCTGATTTTCTGGTCAGAATGACGGGAAAAAGGGTCATATTTTTATTTTATTTATTTATTTATTTATTTTTTTTAAATGGTCAATTTAAAAAAAAAAAAAAAAAATGGCCATAATTATTTTTAAAAAAATTATGACCATTTCCCTCCCCCACATTCTGACCAGAAAAATCAGAGTTCTGACTTGTTACGGCTGCTCTTTCATCTTCAACTGACACTTCATTTATAATGGCTGTTTCATAATAATGGAAGCCATCAGTCCTTCAGAAGAAAATAACTCGGTTAAGGCGGAAACTCGGATAATCAGGACTCTACTGTATATTTCATTTTAAAAATGATCTTTAGAATATTTATCTTGGTGTTCAGAGGGGGGGGGGCGTCATGACCCCCGTGACCTCCTCCTTGGTCATTGTAGATTACGTAATTCAGTATTAGGTATTTTATGATTACATATTTTAAAATAAGTCGGCTATTAGAAAATTAGTAAAATTCTTTTTGTAAATATACTTTGCGGAAGAGGGGGGGTGTGCTAAATCCATGTTTGCCCTGGATGCAAAAAAGGCTAGTTTTGGCACTGTATCTCCTACATGTCAATACTTCAAAATTCGCTATCACAATGCCAAACTTAAATAGCAATTTATGCCCATCATGAGGATTCTAAAAATATGAAATTCCGTGCATTAGTTCTTGAGATATAACTATCACTAAAATCGTGTAAATCCTACAAAATACAGACTAGCAGCGCGACCTATTTGGCGATTTACAGCAAAACATAATCAGCACTAATATTTATCAAGGTATACATGAATCTGAAGTTTCATGAAAAGTCGTGCATTCGTTCTTGAGATAAAGCTATTGCGGCAATCATGAAAAATGCAGCATAGCAGCGCCACCTGTTGGGAGATTTACACCAAATCGTAAACAGTACCAATTTATATCATGACTAACTGGAAATATTTTGTTTATAAATTCCTTCCATTAGTTCTTGAGATAGAGAGCCCACAAAATTTGTGTCACATTCAGACACACAGACAGACATTTTGTAAAAACATGTTTTTCGGGTTCTCAGACCCTTAAAACGTGTAAATCCGTCGAAAACCGGAATTAAAAAAATTTCACGAATCCAATACTTTCTTCTTGTAAAAATAGAAGAAAGTAAAAAAACTATAGTTTAGTAGAAAGACATTGTCCAGCTGCCAAACACCAAGAAAATAGTGCTTATCTATCAGTCTATATGTGTTGATCCGGATAATATGCTTTAGTGACCCAATGTAGAATGGACCATAAACGTCTGAACAAATGAGTCGTCATTATAGTAGCATTTTTTCCCACAGTCAATCTCGAATACATTTAAACTTTAAAAAAATCTTATTGTTTCACATCTAATCGTTTGAGTTCAGAATATAATGTTTCCGAGACCTGTGTATAATTTTCGTGCTAAAATTTTGATATTTAGTGGTAAAAGTGTTTCAGATCCAGAACAAGAGCCATGTACGTACTACGTATTCACTTTATTCATGAATCATTGCCTCCGGAAGCGTAATCCCATGGGGGCTACGCCCTCTCCGTTCTAGAATGAAGTAAACCTTGTTGAGATTTTTTTCAAATCAGAGAAAAATTTAATTTTTAGCATCATCTTCACGTTGCTATAGACATCGACTTGGCAATACTATATAGTAGTTTCTCCTGACTGACTTATAATTAACAGACAGCCCAAGTTACTGAAAGTAGAATCATGAAAATTGAAGTTGGTGGGAGGATACTTCTTATAAACGTGCACTAAGAAAGAATTTTTGAGAATCACCCCCTAAGGGTGTTAAAGGGAGGGGGGTGAAAATTATAGACAAACTGGTCATATCTCAGAAGCCGTTTTAGGTAGGAGCGTGAAATTCTAGAAAATAAATCTACTAAAAAATATTTAAACACATATTTCAGCGATTTTACCCTGCCCTAAGGGGGTTAAAAGGCAGTTGGGAATTTTAGAACATTTGGCATATCTCAGCATCCGCTTTAGCTAGGAGCGTGAAATTCCAGAAAATAAATCTACAAAATAATAATAATAATAATCATAATAATAATTAAACACTTATTTCAGCGATTTTAGAAATCCACACCTCCCCTTAAATAGATTATAAGGGAGTCGACAATTTTAGAACATTTGGCATATCTCAGCAGTCGTTTATATAGGGTGGTCCATCTGTTGGTTCTTTTTTGAACTATGAATATTTCACAGGTTATTTGTGTCAGCTGTCATGTATCATGCATATATGAACCGTCAAATGTATGACATTTGTAATTATGTACCCGTTGACAACACAACGGTGAAACGGCAAACACTGCTCGGCAAACCATCAACTTATGGTACTACACTATCAATATTTCAGCAATTTTAGAAACTTCCCCCGAATAAATGTATTATATTCTTTTCACTCGTATTCTTATATTAATTTTTCATGGATAAGCACATTTTATCATACTTTTATTGCCTAGAAATATATGTACTATTCTTCGAAAAGAATAAATTTAAAATTTTAATTGAAGAATAAAGGTGATTAAAAAAATCTATACATTTTTTGCGAAAATTATTGACCAGGTTTATGTTAAGATTTTTGAACGGGTCATGCCGGTCCGGACCGTAACAATGATTTTTAAACGGGCTGGCTCAGAACCGAACCTGAAAATTTCGGCCTTAGTCTGCAGTAAAAAAAGTAAGGCTCCGGGACGGTGGGGAAAGAGTAAAGACACGGTTCAAGTCTCGTGAATAAAATTTGGTCCGAGAGCCAGCAGATCTCTTATGTATGTATGTATATAAGTTAGCAATTCGGACAAAGGAGGTGCCATTAGGAGTGCAAATATTCTAACGAATGTTATATAGCACATGGTTTCAATATATATGCAAAATGGTGAATAAAATAGTCAAAATATCAGATTTTCTTTTCTTTCTTTCTTTTTTTAATCTTCAAATCCTACCATGATAGATAGCAGTATCAAAGTTCTTATTGGTCTTTTCATTTATCACTGATTGAATATTGAATCATAAACTTTGTCATATTTGGAAAAAGGATTAATATGAACAGGTATTTGATATATATATATATATATATTAAACAATAATAATTAATTAATAATATTAAATAAATAAATAAAATAAAAAATCGCCAAAAATTCAAAAATCGCAGAGGTAAAAATTTACCAAAATTACATACTAGATTGAAATTATTTTTTTTATGAATGCCAAAAAGTCGCCGTAGAATGCAAAATATATTTTTAAAACACATCATTAAAAATTCAAAAATCGTTCTACAAATTCCGAATAAACTTCATTGAAAAAAGAATAAAATTTACTATATTGGGCTAAAAGAATGAACTCCGAACATTTCTAGTTATATGGAAACTCCGCTGTGTAACGCGCAAAGAAAGAGGGAGAAAAAACGTAGAAAAATACCAGACTTTTTCTCAAATTGGCAAAGGTTCTTTTAAAGAAACTGTTTTTTTTTTCGTTTTCTATTAAAGACAAAAGATTTTTCACAAAAGGCCTGTCAAAGCTGGTGTTTTGAATATAATTTCCTGTTTGCTACAACGTAGGCAAGGAAAAAAAAACCTGACGCAGTGAGAAAGCAATCGCTTATAACTCAAGGTGTAATTCAATTATCGGAAAATGAAAAATATGTCGGCTTACAAATCAATCCAATAATCATCCCTACAAGTATAATGAATTTATGTTTAAAACTGGGGCAGGATTTTCGCGTTATTGATTGTTGAAAAAATATTTTTCTTTTTTGAGAACTGGTTTAAACTTTAAAAAATCTAATCAAAAAATGCCTTGAGCGCTGGTTTTCTCACATCTGTCTTAGAAAATCTCGCATGTCTATGTGTTTCTTGTTGAGCTAGTTCAAAATAATAATGATAAATAATAATAATTCCATGCGCAAGGGAGGATGTTGGAGATGTTCTTTTTAAATAAGGCATTTTTTTTAGCAGTAACCGGACCCCAAAATTATTATATTTTAGCTTATTTTTCAGACAAATCAGCGCACTGTAAATGCTATTCCACTTATCAAAGTAAGGTTTCACGAGCAAAAGATGCGAAATAGCTTCCCAGTATTTATAAAAAATGACCATTCTTCCTACAAGAACAAATTTCCTTTTTACAGAAGGCAGAAAAAATGTCCACAAATAGTGAACCTTAATTACTCCCCACCCGTTTCAAAGGTCAACTAACCATTTAACATTTTCCAACTAACCTTTCCACAGAACGTACCTCCCGACTCTACGGAGTTTTCTTCATATAGCATTTTCCTCCGTTCATTAAGCGGAAGTTTTAAGGGTTGCTACAAATTTGGAGGAATGTTCATTCTGCATTGGAATTTTACGAATAAAATCATATTTCGAAAAAACACAAAGGCTTGTTGAGGGATATTTCATATAATATCGCCTAAGAGAGATCCTTTATTAAATTTATAAGAGAGATAATGATAACAATTAACAAGAAAATATATAAAAACTAAAAAAAGTAGTTGCTTTGTGGTCTTTAGTTGCTTAGTGGTCTTTAGTCAGCAACAGCACCCGTAGTGCCATCTGATAATTTTTGCTGGAACCAATGTAAGAAATTAAAAAATTTAATTTAAAAAAAGAGGCTGTATTTTTCTTTTATAAAATTAGGCCATCTGAAAGAAATAAGTTATATCAATCACCAAAAAAAAAAAAATAATAATAGTAATAATCAAATCGGTTGAATAGCAAATGCGCAGTTGTGATATTTAGAATATAGTATGATGAGTATAGAGCAAAATACAGCTGATGCTCACCCTTAATGCTCCAAAAGTTTAGATTTCAGGCTTTGTGATTTGTAGGCACGTTTATGTTTGGCAAGGCGAATGGCGCTAGTACGATTGTTTCGCCAGTATACAGGGTATATCTGAAATGCTTCAACAAACTTAGAGGGATGATAGTACTCATCAAGACGAACAAAAGCTTCAAAGGAACATGGGGTCGCAAATGACGTTTAAGGATTAAAATCGAAAAAATGCGTCTGGAAATGGACAAACTGAGACAAGAAAGAAACACTCGAGAAAATTATTTATTGCACAGAATAGGTACAAAACAGTTCGTGATGTCCGGAGAAAACAAATATTTTACAACAATTGTTCAAAGTGTCTACCGCGGACATTATTACACAGAGTACATCTACTAAGGAACGTCTGGCGGACACACTCGAAGACTTCGGAGTCCTGCTCACAGATTTTTTTGGCTTTCCTTCAAATTTTTGTTATCTCTTTCTTACCGGATATGCACAAAGTGAAAGGTAAACCAGCTTCGTGCTACTAGCCAGTTCTGCAGAAAAGGAGCAAGCGACATTTCGATATTTTTATTAGTTTTGCGATTTTCACCCTTTAAACGTCATTTGCGACACCATATTCGATTGCATTTTTTGTTCGTCTTGATGAGTACTATCCCCTGATTAGTACTGACTGCTCCCTAAGTTTGTTGAAGCATTTCAGATGCACCCTGTATACCGAGTACCAAACATTACAAGGGATACTAGTTATCAGTTATGTTTTATCAGTAGAGAAGTTATCAGATCCACCTGTAATTACGTTAAAAGTAGAGTTTTTCTTGAAGGTTGGTTCAGTTGTAAGCAAATTTCGCCGAATAATAAATCCTGTCCACCTGAATATACAGTCTTGCTCTCATGTAGGTTCTCTATAGTTTCTTTGATTTTAACTGTTAGTAATTATTGACTGTAACCATGATATATAATTTTGTGGTCATCTGAATGTTATTGCACTGATGAGGGGCTAAATGTTAGCCCGAAACTTTTGCATTTTTAATTGTATACGTGTTTATGTAATTTTTAACTTGTATGTCTGATTAATTTGTAATATTTGTTTATTTTAAAATTTTATGTATTAGACGTTGAAAAATGGTTAGTTATTTTAATAATAAGCAATTTAATCCTTAAATAGTGTCACTTAATCAAAAATTAAATACTGGTAGTTTTACTAGTGTATATAACATAGTATAAAACTTTATACTTTACCTGAATACAAAACGTATTCTTATTATTTAAGCGTTTCACTAGACATACATTCAGAAATAGTTCTGAACAAAACTTGATTTAGCAAACGCATAGTTCTGAAAGTTTTGTTTCAACAAAATTTCTAAATTAACGGTTGAGTGGTTTTGAATTAAAACAAGTAATTTCAGTAAAAGTTAAAAATAAATAGCTATTTAGTCTAACATATTGAAGTTCAGATTTTTAAATTTACTTTAGTTAGGTCATAAATTTTGTTTTAAAAGGGTATTTCAAATATACTTCATTAAATTGTTAAAGGTGTTAAACAAAAACAATAAAAAAAGATGTTTACATTAAAAGTTTACATATCGCTGTTCTACCGAAGCCATTATCAAAACAATTAAGAACATTCTATAATTGTAAGATCTATAATGTAATAATTTGTGACGCCAGCATTTAAGTGTTTTTCGTATTCTCTAAGATTAAGTGCATTATTTTACTTTATTTTTCTCTGATATTTCTATATTCTTAACCATGGGGCAACTCAACCCATAAATTTGGTAATTTAAATGATTCTGCATCATTACCTATTGAATTTTTACATGTTACAATTTCTATGGTTTCGTTTATAATAAATGGACAGTGCAGATTAGAGAGAAAAATTATCATATGTTTATTAAAATTCATTTCGATGGTTTCTTTTTCATAAAATCTTGCAAGGGGGTCTGTTTTCCTATTATACATTATATCAGATGAAACGTGTTTATTAAGTCGGTTTGTCTGTCCGTCTGTCCGTGCTCTAATTTACGTAAATAGAGTGCGATGGCCATGAAGTTGATATTATTACTGAGGTTTAACATGGCATTTTCGTTATTGAAAATGATGTGTGTAAAAGAATTCGGTTACATTACTGCCTTATGGCGAAAAATCTTTCGATGTATTTTAATGCTATTACACTATTAACATATTAACATATTAAAATTTGTATATATCTGAAGTGTGCTACAAAGCTCTTAATATAGATAATGGTGTGCATAGAATTTATCGCTTATTTACAGGGACACATTTGGCTACAGCAGAAAATAAAGAGTAATTGAACTATTAAGCGCGTATTCAGTTGTGGTGTGCGTTTTTAAATTTAAATATATTTTATTAAAAATTACATTGCGTATATAAACACAATAGATCTACATTGCCACACAAACTTTCTTAACAACATCAGTTTATTGGCGGATATTGCGCAGTGGAATTTTTCAACTGTGCTATGCGTTGACATGAACTAACTTTTAATATACTATGTAATATATATACATATATATAGACAATATACAAGAATACACGAAAGTATCATATATATTTCTGGACTATTCATGGTAACGGCAGAAATTGGCTTTCCAAATGCATTTTGCGTTTCCCAAATTGTTCATTTTGACGTAATCTTTCGGCGTAGTAAACTATGAATTTGGGTTACAGTATTCTGAATGTGTTGGAAAATGTTTCATAATCTAAGATGTACCCATGACTTTTCGTTCTTGTTTTTCTATAACTAAATTCCCTGATCGTCGCGGCATTAGACTAATTTTTTGATTCGTTGGCTTTAATAAATTGTATTTCATATTTTCATGAATACAGTAATCCCTTAACATTCGCGAGGGTTAGGTTCGCAGGATCCACCGTGAATGTCAAAATCGCGAATGTTGAGACTGTCCGTGCATAAAATAGTATTCGGTTTTAAAATTTCGTTTTAAGGGAGAAAATCAGTTAACACTAGAAAGACGGCAAGCGGTCATCTTGACCTCTACCAAATGAATATATTTCGATTCGAACAGGAAATTTCTTTATAAAACTAGTTTAAAAGATACAAAGAATAAAAACTAGTTAAATAAATAAGTTAATAATTTAAAATAAAAATTCTGGTGTCAAATATTTTTTATAAAATTTGAGCAAAATTCCCCGTCTTTCTAGTGTTAAACTATAAAAATATATTTACAAAACATCAAAAAGCACATGCTGTAAATAAATTTGAAAAATAAAACACATTGTACAAAGTTTAGATGCTAGTTGATAGCTGAAAAAAATTATTTATATACGATTATTTAGAAAAACAAATTTTTGCTTATGAATTTCCGTATAAAGAAAAGATGCGGTCTCGATTTCTCTTTTAAATTTATGACTCCTCACAAGTTAAGGATCGCATTCTATTGCTTTCTCAACAAATTGTTGTTGAAGTTTAAAAATTTTCCGTACAATTTTTGCAGAAAAATTCTCACTTGTAATACAATTTTCAATTTTAGAAAATTTGGATTTTTTTTTTTTTTTTTTAACATCAAGTCATGCTTTTGGTTTCTCGATATTACTGATCTATGTTTTAACACAATATAAGGGTTGAAGTTGTCGGAACTTAGGTTATACAGTACAATACAGCTGTCCAGTGTCAAACAGTTTATGGAATTAATAAAAAAAGCGAGTTTACTTTGTAAAAAATGTTCATTATAAAACAAAATTCGCGAATAACCACTTTGAGTATTCGCGGATGTTGAAATGTTCTTAATTTTTCATTTTGCGAATAATCAAAACTCGCGAATGTTAAGGGATTATTGTAATTCTTAAATGTCAAGCTTGATGCATATGATATCCCTTAATTTTGGTGAGGTGGTTGGATATTAAGCAGATACTGAAAAGTATAAGGCTGTATTTTAATTTCACAAAAACTCCGAAAACATTTACTGTATAAAGTTTGTACTTTTTGCGAGTCCAATTTTTATTTCGGACTTCTTATTATTGACAATATCTAGGATTAATTTATTAGTATGTTGTACCATTATTAAGTGTAAGTCTACAAATATTATCAAGTTCATTAATCGAATTATTTTCAGTACATACTAAAAGACTCGTCTTGAATATAATCTGTTGGATTGAATTTTATACGTAAATAAAGAATATGCATTTTTTGGTACGGTAGATTGGCTTGCTATGAGTTTTTGAAAACAGATATGTCAATACATTTCTTCGGGTAAACATTAAATCAAGGAATGGGATGTTTTTATAATGCTGAATTTCAATAGTAAATTTAATTTATAATGTCCGTTGATTTTTTCAATCTAACGTTTATTACTATATTAAAAAATATATACATGAGGTTTACAACCAATATAAAATTCTTACATATTAAATAGATTTTTGTTGATAATTTAAAATGTGGAATATATAGTTATGATTTTGAAGAAAGTTGAAGGAAAATTGTCATTTTCTTGCTTAAATCTAAGAATAAAGAATTCTTTAAAGGAAATATTCTTCTAACAAGAACAGAAAAAAAATTGGAAAAATTGTTTTTTTAACTAAATATTTGAAAAGGAAATTGTTTTGCCGTCTATGGCTGCATTTCACAAATTGTTATTGAACTCACTCTAAGGTTGTTTTCATGTGATAAAAGAGTAAAAATATAATACGTCGATCCCTTGAATATTTATTTCAATTTAACCTCAACTAATGTTATAATGCATGATAGTGTTAACACATTAGCATAGGAGAGGTTTAGATGGCTACAAAATGTTGCTTTGTTGTGCTTTTTAAAGGTGTATTGATGTCTTTGATTTTACCTGGTTGAATGAAGAAATTATACATATGTACAATGAGTTTTCCTATGTGAAAAATAATCTATATATATATTTCTCTTACGTAGCGCTAAAAAAGGGCTGTATTTGTAGCTTACTATTTGGCAACAGCCAAAGCGACGTTTCTCAGTGGTAGTTACGGTCACATGTCCCAAAACACTCAGCAAATCAAAATTCGGACAGGATCTCTCTTTTAACGGAAACCGTTTGAGCAATACATGAATGACAATTGCTATTGGTCCGTTTTACGGTGACGTAGCTTTTTCATCCAAGGTTGTATTTAGACACAGGCGAAAACGTTTTGTTTACATTTTGATAGCGTGATACGTAGCATGTTTTATAGAGTCTTATTATAGTTTTAAATAAATTTAAGCCATGATTTTCAATACTATAGGTAAAATGAAAGGGGAAGGACCCCATCTGGCACTAACATGCCATTTAAATTTAAACGGCGTCAATTTCCTGTTCGCTTAGCTTTATCAATAACGATCAACAAGTCACAGCGCCAAACTTTTGATAAATGCATTTTTATTTATATTTTCAACAAAATTTTCAATTACTTTTTTATGAATTAAAATATTTGTAAATTTCATATGTTGCTTGCTCGGATCTCATAGCGGCCCAACTAAAAATATTATGTTTCCAAGGTACGTTTTTATTTATATTTTCAACAGTTTTCCATTACATTTTTATACATTAAAAATATTTGTAAATTTAATACGTTGTAATGATTTATGATTGCACTTATTCTGGCTAGAGTTGACATAAATAGTGGCGAGTGAGCGAAGCGAGCTGGGATCGCGTAGCGAACCCAATATGAATTGCGTAGCAATTCGTGGGGGTTGGCGAGTGTTAGCGAGCATGGGGCCGAGCCCCCTAGTAGTACAAAAATGGATAATGAATAAAAGTTAGGGATGATAAATAAAATAAGAATATCTGTAAATTAATTATAGAATTTATGTTGATCCTTACATCTATATTTAATAATACATTGGACAATTACAATAAAGTAAATTTGCAGTCAGTTATTTTAAAAATAAAATGTTATGTTAAAATTTCTAATAATTTACTTCGTTTTACTTTTATGGGCTTATTTACCCATGTTTCATAAAATAAAATAAAATAAAAAGTCACACTCTCAAATATCATAACATATTCGCGAATAGTTTAAATTTTCAATTTCAATTATTGTCTAGTTATAATAGTAAAAATGGAATTTCAAAATGACGAAAAAATCAATGCACCTTAAAATGAATGGCTGTAGTACAAGAAAAAACATTATTGTGTTGTCAGGGATTACACAGAATGAAATTATTGTATTTCATGCTTAGTATAAATTCATATTTATGTACTGTAGTGATTTATTGTTGACGTTAAATTTTCTATTAAGTTATATATTTTTGATTTAAAAAACTTTTAAGATTTCATTTAAGGCAAGCATTAAAACAATAATTGCCTTTTGAATAATAAAATATTTTTTACAACAGCTAAATCTTTCATTTCAGCAAGATAGAGAGTTTATTCCTAGGATTAGTTGAACATTTATCGAGTACTTTAGGCTGATAATTATAAGCTACTAGCAAAAAATAATGGTAATTATATGAGAAAAAAGTTAAACAATTAATAAGATCTATTTTCGAATAAAAAATACATTGCATGGTTTTCTTAAGATTTTTATAAATATTGAAACAAGTGATTTTTATTATTTTTATAAGTAATTGGGTTCGAACGAAAAAGGTAAAATAATATAGTTTCGAACTTCTAACACACTCTCTGAATATATTTGCTATATTTCTTTCAAGTCATTTCAGAATAAAAAAAATGTAACAATGTACAAGGTAATCGCAAAATTGGAAAAAAAAAATGTTTAGCAGGAAATTTAACATAAGAATTGATGATCACTAATACCCATTTTCTTAAAGATATTTTACCATTTCACAGTATAAGAGGGACTTCTTAGAGAATGAGTACAAGTCTGCAGAGCATGGATGTCCCTACCGGTACATTTTAATATTATGTTAAATAAAATTTTCAGATGAACTCGCCATAATGCGACAGGGGGGAGTTGTGTCAAATACTAAGGCCTTGTGACAGAATTGCCAGGAATTCACAGTAAAAAGCCTCACTATCAAATAACAAATCTCCCTCGCCACACTGGGTGGTGCCTAGATTATTAAGACTGACTTGAGAATGGTATGCCGCTCAGCAATGGTTATTAGACAGCAGGTGTGGTAGAGTGTTGCAGGCCATAGACATTCTCTATCGAGAAGAGGGGCGATGCCATACGATGAAATGACAGTTGTTCTGTGTAGTAACTAACTTGTCAGCTTGGAGGTGTGTGCTAGATGTTGGTGTGATTTAATTTGTTTAGAAGTGTCGGCCTTGAAAGAATGTTTTGTAGCAAACCCTTTGGGGGAGTGGATGGATGTTTAATGTGCCAGTGTGCAGGAAATGTTCATTTGTGATAGTCGTGGTTGTGAGATCACACCTAATTGTACTCATATATATTACATCTCTACACACACATTTGTTGAGGTATGATTTGAAAGGGCCATAACCTGTCAAAAAGCTTGCTGTGTATTGTGTGAGGTGATATATGTCAAGAGAAAATATGAGGTTATATTCATTACCATTACCACTCAAGAGTAAGATGAGACAAAAAGAAACTATAAAAGGTATTAATTACTCATTTATTGGCATATTTAATTTATGCCAGATTGCTTAAGATAAAAAATAACGAAAATTCAATAATTTTAAACGTTTTCAGAATGTTGTTTTAATTTCAGACTTCTGTCATGTAATTAAAACCTGCAAATTAGACAGATTTTAATATTTTAACATTCATTTGCGCCATCCAAAATTAGTACGAAAGGTATATGGAATTTTATTACTTTCTTAATTGAAAACTCACTTATTATAATTCAGGAAAAATTATTTTAAAAGATTTTGCACGTTCATATCTGTAGATATAAATACGTGTGCATTTATATGAGTTTAAGTAACTGATATTTTCACAATTAAGACGATTATTAGCACAGTAGAACATAGGCAGACAAAAGAATGTTTTGAGCATCAGAAATTTTAATTAGTTACAGACTAATTTCGGAAGCATTAAGCATACTGACATTTGTGCAAAGAATAAGAGAATTTTGTCTATATATGTTGAGAAAAAGCGGATTCTAGATATAGTTCTATTTATGGTATCTCTAGCATGAATTACTAGTTTTCTCTTTGCTTTATTGGAGAAACGAAAAGTTGTTGAAAATATTGAATTAAAGAAAGCACGCATTAAGTTCATAGTAAACAAGAATCCAACACTCGACATTTGCAAAGTATTGCTAGATGAATTATACCTTTTATTTTAACTCTCTTAAAGTTACCTCTAAATCCACTTCTATACAAGAACTTAGCTTTGTTGAAGCATTTTATATCTATAGAAATCATAAAATTATTGTCAATTGTAAATTCTCTACTCCCTGAAAGTCAGATTGATAGAAAAATAAGATAAAAAACATCCTTTTCTTAATTTCTACTAGAATTTTCACAAATAACCAGTTCCGTTCCCTGTACCATTTTTTTTGCCTGTTCTCTGCAATTTCCTGTAATTCTATTTGTCAATGAACCCATTTTGCAAGCCCGTTTCTCCTCCATTTATACCAGCAGAATTTCACCATTTTTTGCTCTGGTGACGTTATGCTGATTGCTGCCGAAAATATTTTACAATAAAAAAAAAACGTCTGGTTCTTTAAACCTCTTATCCGCCTGTATTAACTTATATGTTTGAATTTTAAAGAGCTACATGATTGTTTATCCCCTATCACGATATCCTATGATAAACTATCGTGCAATTTAATTAGGTAATTAATCATTACATAATATGAATATTGAAATATTGTTTTGATCATCAGTATGTAAAAGGCAGTTGCTGACGTAGTGTGTTTTTACAAACTACCTGCTTAAGCATTTTTATGTATATGAGAAAATTGGAAAAAAAATCTTCAAGCAGATATTTCAAAATTTTGGAGATTTTTTAAATATTTGAAAGTGGAGGAGAAATGAAAAAGAAACGCACTATTGCGGCGTATGTCATTATTTTTCTGATGGTGAAAACTGTTATTTGATACATTTTATTGGGTAACATACTTAAATAAATTTTCCCAAATGTTAACATTTGATTTTTGCGAAAATCTGTATAGGCGTATGTATAGGCTATACTGTAGAAAACTTAAGTAACGTTACTCCATAAAATTGCTGGAAGACCGTCTAACTCTATTTTATTGAGTAATTTAACATTTTTAACCGGTGTTACGGTACATTAGTGTGTAATAATTACACTAGTTATATCAGTTTAAATTACGCCATTATATAAGTTAAATTACTCCATAAAATTGGAGGCAGTATCTTGCCACCAATTTTATGGAGTAACGTTATATAAATGTTTTACAGTGCAATTGGAGCAAATTTGGTAGTTAAACACACACACAAAAAAAAAAAAAAAAAAAAATCTGTGTGAGATTTTT
This sequence comes from Maratus speciosus, assembly GCA_963932465.1. Classification (NCBI taxonomy): domain Eukaryota; kingdom Metazoa; phylum Arthropoda; class Arachnida; order Araneae; family Salticidae; genus Maratus; species Maratus speciosus. Next base: position 374,103,463 of record OZ010790.1, on the reverse strand, counting down.
TTGTGCCTTTTGTCGATTAAAGAATAAAATTTTAGTTAATGTGATATTTCTATAATATTTAGAATTATGTTTTTTTTGTTTGTTTGTTTTTTACCCATTTGGAAATAATTGTTGTTTTTGGTCGAGGATGGGGCCAAATGATGCTAGCATTTTACTTTTTTTAACGAAATTCAACGATGTTCTTTACTTTTAGAAGAATTTTTATTTAAATAGGTAATAGAAGTGCATAAAATCATTAAAAATTGTTTGAATAAGTAATCGAAAGGCATAAAATCGTTAAAAATTGAAAAAGTTACAAAATGGGTAGGCGCAAATTATCAGATATGGAAAAATCCAAAGCCAAAGAGCGACGCCGAAATGAAAATCGTTTTGAAAAGCAAAAATTGAGGTCTTCAACTCATTATGTAGCCCATGAAAATCGATTACACAATAAAAGACGAACGCGAAAAAGGAAACAATCTAATTTTTAATCAATTGATAGTAAAATCCCATGTCTCAAGGGGCTCCAATCCACTAGCCACGGCGTTTTACAATAGGTCAATTCTAACCGGGAAAAATTGAGCTCAACGTAGGTAATTTATCGCAATCTGTGGATGATTCGCTGGAACTGCTTTCGATTTGTAAACTGATTTTCTTCTCGAAACGGGACTTGGAGAGTTTATCGATGAAGGTTTTGGTCGTCTGAAGTTTTATCTTTGCGATCTGTTGTCGAAGAGGATGCGACGGAATTCCAAATGGTCGTTGTAATTATTAAATAACATTTTTTTTTATTACTTAAAATATAATTATCGTTTCAAAACTGATTCAATTTATTTTTTTCCGAAATCTTTCAAAATAATGCCTAATCTCTGACGAAGAGTGATATTTCACTGTAAGTCATTAAAATATACACATACTTTAATTAAATTTCCTTTAAATTGGTTGAGATATTTAAAATTATCGTAAAGAAAATAGAAATATATTACTTTTATTTTCAAATGAGTTATTTAAATTAAATCTCTTTTCTATTTTCGATCTATTCATATATTTGGATTTACAGAAGAGAATGAGTTTAAACAATTGATTTAACGGATTAAATTACTTTATTATAAGTTTAGTTTTCACTATGTTACGAATGAATAACTTTCAATTTTCGATTTAATCATGATTTAGCTGTGCAAAATCCCCCGGGATTTTGCAGAAGGAAGAAATAATTTACTTTTCAATTTATTTTTCTCTGATTTTCATCAAAAATATAATCACTTAAAATATTTTAAAAAATGTAAGGCAAGGGGAAAGCGTTTTTAAATGATTATTTTAAATGCTCTAAGAACTAAGATTTTCGTCAACAAAAAATGTGAGTATTTGTTTTGCAATTTGCATATATATGTATATTATAAAAAACAAACTTGTCTGTGCATAACGTTGGAGCAATTTTGACGGTGGCAACAGTAGACGATTAAATTTAACTTTTATTAATTTTTATAGCGTTTTTAAAAATTTCTAAGTACCTCACATTTTCAATTTTTACGCAGTCAAATAGAGGACAAAATGCACTTTCAAATGCACTTTGTTGGAAACTATATCGTAATTTGATTGAAAACTTTATCGTAATATACTCATTTTATACTGTTTTTAAAATAATTTTCAAGCATGAAATTTTTTTAATTATCTCTGTCGCGTGCAGACGATTTAGAAAGATAAATCCGTTCGCACTTAAATTAATATTAAAAGCTCATCATTTGTATCCAGCTTATATTCCATAATGAAATTAAAACATTTATCAATCAAGAAATAAAGCAATGAAACATAAATAAAATACAAATTTTAGACATGTAATCGAATTTAGAGCTTAAACCAAAATGAAAAGAATGAAAAAGGCTAATTTTAAATAGCAATCTTTGGCGATTTCTTCGGCTGTTAACTCTTGACGCGAGAACCAAAATATCGCTTTTATTATGTTTCAAAGCTTTATTTGAACGCAACATTGCTATTTTTCGTACAAATATATTTTTTAATATTGCTAGTGGGCATTATAAAAAATATATGTGAAAATTCTATTAGAACTAACAACAAAAATAATAATAATAAAACGTCAATTCCTTAAACGGAAAATTGAATTTTTAGGTTATAATATCGAAAACGAAACAGCTAGACCCTGGGAAGCCAAAAGATTGGCAGTAAAAAAAATTTCTTTAGCCCCGCACCTGCACAGTTTTCTGGGTCTAACCTCTTACTTCAGAAAATACATCCTAATTTATGAAACTATAGTGAGACCTTTAAGTGATTTACTAAAAGCTGGAAATACATTTAAATATGTAATCCTCGAAAAGCAAGCTTTTGGGACTCTTACAGAAAAATTACTTAACACCCCAGTATTGCATATATTCGTAATATTCGAGGCGCTAGACTAGAATTGCACACCGATGAAAGCTCCATAGGCTTTGCAAATGTCCTACTACAAGAGGATTAGAACAAAAACTTACACAACATTCATTACATGAGCCGTAAAACTACACCTAATCAAGCAAAATATTCGAGTTACGAATCGGAAACCGTCACAATAATTGAATCAGTTACAAATTTCTGAAACTACTTATTAGGCACTGACAGATTGTTCCGCTTTTCAAAAGAATATGGATGAAAAAGACATTGCACCAAAAGTGGCCAGATTGGCACTATTCTTACTAGAATTTAATTATGAAGTTACCCACCGATCCGGATCCCAAATGAAAAACGTAGACACAATGAGTAGAAAAACAGTATTAATATTCACCCGATCGCACAATGAATTAAAGTTAAAAATAAAAATGCACAACAACAAGGTGAACACATACATGCGAAAAAAAAATAATCGAAAAAATTAAAGATCAGAATATTTTGTAAGAAACAACATCCTATACAAATATGAAAATGACAGATAACTTCTGATGATTCCCGCTAATATACATTTTCTTTTACATTTTCTACAACGCGGTATAACACACCATTGGCATAGGCTTCCAGATCCCGCGTTGCAAGTTTATTCAAAGAAAAAAAATACAATATTATTTAACAATAATTTTAACAATAAAGATTAAAGGTAATAGTAAAAATAATAATAATAGTAATTATAAATGTAATAATAAAGTAATAATAGAACAGATGAGCTGAGCGCTTTACAGACGAAAATGTGTATTATTTTCAACACGAATATGATCGATAAATTATGAATAGCAGCAGATGAATAAAATGTTCTTAAGTCTCTACATATTCTCAAATACATTAGTTTAATAGTTATTATCATGAGTTCAAGTGTTTTGTTGTGAGATAACTTTTAGGTTATGGATAACCTGAGTGTATGGCTGTTCTATGTACAAGAGTTTTCTAAATTTTATATTCTCGATTTAGTTAGGCACTGTTTGGCCTGAAGTTCATGTTTCTGTTCATTAGTGCTAATCTTGTTCATCTATTGGCATTTGTGGGTTTTGAAAAATTAGTTGATTGTTTTCTAGTATCCGCACACATTCTATTATTTTAGTATATGGCATTGGTGATTTCAGCACAAATTTGAACCAATGGCGATGTTCTATTGTTGCTGATTTACGGATATGGAGGGTTGATGTTAATGGACAGCTGAGCACATAGTGAAGGGAGTTACCAATTTCACCACAGGTACACAGTGGCGACGGAGTTTAATTTATTTTGAATAGATAGGACAGGAAGGTTCCATGATTACTTGAGAAGATATACAGGTTTCTATGTACTAACATGAAGTCTGTTGATACTTTTGGACATAATTTGTAAGTAAATCTGCCAGTGGTACCATAATCCCACCGTTGCTGCCATTTGTCTATGGCTTCTTTTTTCAATTTCTTTTTAAAGTGTGAAGCTGGGTATGGATGAAATATTTCTCGTACCTTAATATTTGTTATAGCATCTTTGGCTAGTTCATCTGCATGTTCATTTCCTTTAACACCCCACTAATATACAAAAGGAAATAATACGTGACGTTCATATCAAAGGTCATTACGCTGTGGCTAAGACTCAAATTATTTTAAAAGAAAATTATTGTATACCCCCATTAAGAAAGCATATTGAAAGCGCCAACTCCATAGAGGGTATACTTTGTAATAAAAAGAAAGGGAAAGGAGAAGGTCTATTAAACCCGATCCCCCAAACAAACTATGCATTTCGAGACCTATCACATAGGTCTAATTTGTCCAATGCCGTCCACAAATAAAATTTTTAATAGTATTTTATCATTATGGACGCATTTACAAAATTTGTTTGGATATACCCGGTTAAAACTACCGCTACTAAAGAAGTCATCGATATGTTAACACGACAACAGAACATATTCGGGTTTCCGTCACGAATCATCATCGACAAATGGGTGGCTTTCACCTCTTCTGGTTTTGAGAAATATTCTAAGGAGGAGAATGTAGAGCATATTCCATTAAATTAAAGGGATACCTACAGGAAACTATCAAATAGAGCGAACACACATAATACCTATCCCGATTTTGGCAAAACTTTGTGTAGTAGATCCCACTAAATGGTACAAATTTGTCGCGCCCGTACAACGTATCCCGAACAGTATCATAACGAGAATTACAAAATTTACACCCTTCGAACTACTGATAGGAACAAAACTGCGACAGAAAACCGAGCAGCAAATCAAAACACTGTTACACGATATGGATTTAAATTCATTCATATTGGAAAGAAATTCGATAAGTGAAATAGCCTAGGAAAATATATTAAAAATACAACAGGAAAACATGAAAACATACAACAAAAAACGAAAAAAGGCAAACACCTATAAACTCAGTGATTTGTTAGCCATTCAAAAAACGCAGTTTGGCACAGGTACCAAACTAAGGCCTAAGCCTTCGGTCTCTACGATACTACTGCGGTAAAAAGAAACTATCGCTATAATGTAAGAAATGCTGGACACCATTAGGGTCCAAATGCGACCTCGAACGCTGAGTATTTTATGAAGAACTAGACGAGTCCATAAAACTCTATAGAGCATTCTTTTATTTTTATTTTTTTTACTAACAATACATAAAATTATTGAAGGACTAGAGAACATTTTTATGTTTTATGAACAATAATTTTTTTTTTTTAACATTCAACTATTGCTCAGTGTTGTGTTAAGATTTTAGTATTGTTCTGCACTCTATATTAAGGAAAGCACAGTATATCTAATATTTCTTATCTGTAACTGTGTATTCGCTATGTTTGTTTTGTTATTATTTTGTTTTATGCCTTTAATATTTTTAGCGTAAATACCTGTGCATATTGTCAAGATCGCGGAAGATGCAGAGGTAAGATTGCATTTTGAACAGCTTAGCCTAGCGCATTCATAGATGAGGCCCCTGAAGGGAAAACGCATCGCCCGAGACAACGAAAACTGCTGAGTCTCCAATTTAAATCGTGAGAAAGTAAGGGCGTATGCGATGGAAATTTCAGCGGGTCAGACGGACCTGGCGTCAGCGAAAGCGCATAGATGTTGAATACAAACGACAAAACCCAGCATACCGCTCGTAATACTGTTTAAAATTATTATTCAACTTGTTTTTTTTATATCTATATATTCATGAATATTACAAGGAGAAATTAAAATATTAAATTTCATCAGAAATCTGGCCTGGATTATTACTACCCATTAGACACTAGGCCAACGTTTTGTGCTCACTACTACTATATCATACATGTATAGCATATATATACACACACGCACACACACATATATATATATATATATATATACAGTGGTGGCCAAAATTGTGGACACTTCAGAATTTTTTATGTTTTCTAACTTTGTATACTTATAGAAAATGTTACGTTTCACATAATGCAAACTCTTATATATCAATTTGAAGGAAATTAAATACTGATTTCAATACAAAAAAAAAAAAAAAAAATACAAGTATTTGAAAAAAAATAGGCGGCAATAATTATCGAGATACATTAGATACTGATGATTGCACAGCGAGTTATCATACTTAGTAGGGTATCATTTATTTTTTATTACAGCTTCTCATCGATGTTTCATTGAGCTGACATGAGTTTTAAGCTCTTCTTTCGTTATTACATGATGCCAGGAAACACTTATAGCCTCAATTAGTTCCCTTTTATTCGATGGGCGCCTCATTTGTACAAGAGTTTTCAAACGGTGCCGCAAGTTCTCAATAGGATTGATGTCAGGACTGTTTCCTGGCCCTGACAACAATTCAATGCTCTTTGTGCTACACCACTCTTTTGATATTTTAACTGTGGTGGCAAGGAGTAGAATCCTTCTGAAAAATAAATGAAGTATTTTTGGGAAAGAGATCCCTGATTGTAGGTATAAGTCTTGGTTCTTGAACAGTGTCAATGTATTTTCTTTCATCCAGTGTCACATCGATTACATTAAAGTGCCAAATACTGCATGCTTACATGCAGGACGAAATCATAACATTAACTGGGCTCTTCACAGTTGCTTGAATGCAGTCATAATATAGCTTTCCTCCTATTCTACGCCTTACACATTTCCCCCCATCACTACCGAATAACAAAATCTTAGTGTCATCAATCCATATAACTTGAGACCATTGATCATCTGTCCAATTAATGTGTTCCTTTGCCCACTGTAGTCTTTTTGCGCTGCTATAAATTGAGAGAAGGCTTTTTTCGTTAAATTATACCTTTTAGTCCAACGTATGATAATACTCTCCTGACAGTTTTTGAACTGACAGAAACACCAGCATCATTTAGTACACTTTTGGCGGCCGCTGATGACATTCTTCTATCTTGGAGAGATAATCTTTTCATTCTTCTGTCGCAGATCTTTCGGCCTTTTCCTGTTTATTTTTTTAATTTGCCTCCTGATGTCGTAAACAAAACTTTCGGTTTCCAGATGTAGTCACTGAACCATCTGTCTTCAATTTCAGCATAGGAAAGACCACATTTTTATAACACAATAATCTTAGTTCTCTTTCTAGGTGTCCTGTCTACTCTTTTATTTGATGTAATTTCTTCTTGACTAAACATTAAAAATATTTACAAAAAGTTCCTACTAAAATATTAAAAAGTTTAACAAAAATCCCTACTTGTAATTTGATTACATAAAAACAGTCTTCCTTCTACAGAACAAAGCACAATAATAACCTGTTCCAACTTTAAGCTTGATGTCAGCTTCTGCTGGCAGTTACTAACGTGTGATTGAATCCCAGAACAAGAACAGTGATTGACCAGGAAAGTTAGAAATTGCAAGCCCCTTCATCATTGTGTTTTTTTTCAGATTAAAGTACGTATAACTTTTTTGTATTGCAAATACAGTAAAACTCGGATATAACGCTCACCGTTTAAAATGCTTTCCCGCTTTTTACGCTCATTTGTCCCGGTCCCTTGATCCATATCCATAAGAACAATGTAAAATTTTCTCGCTTTTAACGCTCCCCACTTTTAACGCTTTCCCGTTTTTAACGCGCTTTTTATTGTTCCTTTGAACAAAGAAATCCCGGGAATTACGCTTTGATGCTTTGGTTTACATCCGGAGTTCTCATTTTCTCGCCTGTACAAAGAGAGAGAGAGGTAGAAAGAGAGGATACGTGGAATTGGCAGCCAGCCAACGCCCAAAGATTATGTAAAAAAATTAGCCGGTGCGGCGGTTTTTTTTCTCATTGGATCAGAGAACAAAAGAATTTATACCGTCCATCTCAGCTGCACCTGTCTGTCACACAAACTGTTTTGGCTTTTTTTTATTTACACATAAGTAAGTAGCATCGCTGCCGACTCCAATTAGGTGCAACATGGAAGCTAAGAGTATGAAAAGAAAGACGCTGATATTTTCAAAAAAGTAGAAATTCTAAAAAATTATGACAAAAAATCATCTATTCTGAGCCAGAAAGATTTTGCGTTATCTATGAATATCTCGATGTCGTCTCTTCGGACTCTTCTTTAAAACAGAAAAGATATTGAAAAAAATGCTGCGATTGGTGGCTCAAAGAAAAAGAGATTGAAATCAGGAAAATATGAAGATTTTAGAAAAAGTTACTTATGAGTGGTTTCTTGAGTCAAGACACTGTAAAATACCTATAGTTAAAGAAAAAGCTGCAGAAGTAGCCCAAAAGCTCAGAATCTCAGAATTGAAGATTTTACTCCATCTAATGGGTGGTTAGACCGATTTCGAAACCGCCACGGTATTGTGTGCAATAAGATTTGCGGAGAATCTGCTGCCGTGAACACAGAAAATCCAGAATTTTGGAAAAAGAACAGTCTTCCAAGGCTTATCAAAAACGATGTCAATTGTGATATTTAGAACGCCGACGAATTTGACCTACTTTTTTAAAGTGATGCCTGATAAATCCTTAACGTTAAAAGAGGAGCAGTGCCATTGAGGAAGCTCAGTAAAGAATGTGTGATTCAGTGGCGTAGAAACATTGTACAAACAGGGGGAGCCGGGGCATATTGTGGAAAGCTAGTGGTGCGGATCATTTTGTTCATTTTGGAGGGTTCCTTCATAGTGTTGCACGTTTCACAAACAGAAGTATAAAATAGAAGCATATCAAAAGATCTCAGTTTAATCCAGTTAAAATAAGTTTAATAGATATACTTGATACATAGAAACTTAATTTGTGTGCGATCCCGAAAACAATATTCAAATTTAAGGCTTCTCCCACTTCCATTTACCAAAAATTAAAGTGCTTTCTGTTGTTTTGCTTACAAATTCTTTACAAATCTCTTCCAAATCAATTTTAAAGGCTTCCTCTTTATAAATATGTTATCGGTACAGGTAATTTGTAGTAGACCTACATAAGACTCTCTTTTTTCTGGAAATCGGCAGGGCTGTAAACAATGAGAGAAAGGGTGAAGGCACAAACAAGTGTCCTCACCATCCCCCCTCTCTCTTCGCTTTGTTGTTTATTGTGTGAATTTCCTAGAAAAAGAATACTTTATTTTTTAATTCAGCAACGTATCGTAAACAGATGTGGTGCGAGAATTTCTCCGGGGGAGCTGAGTCCGTCTGAAATATTTCAGGGGGAGCCACAGCTCCCCCGGTTCCTACGCCCTTGGTGTGATTGCTTGTTTGTTCCAACGCCGATGGGAGTGACAAACACAAGCCTCTGGTGATTGGAAAATCGGCCAAACCTCGCTGTTTCAAGAACATCAAAAGACTGTCCTGTGACTATGCACATCAACGTGAGGCTTGGATGACGGGTCCCCAGTTCATTAAATATGATTCTGATTTTGATGTCGAGATGCGGAAGCGAAATAGGCATGTCATACTATTTGTAGACAATTGCGCAGCGCATCCCCAAGAGATTCCAGGTATTTGAAATGTCTCTCTGGAATTTTTACCTGCAAACACCACAATCATACTTCAACCAATGGATCAAGGGATCATAAAGGTTTTAAAACAACATTATCGCAAACGTATACACAGTAAAAAAAAATCTGTAAAGTTACTAAAGTTTTTTCTGTTACAGGAATTTTTGTTGTTACCGTTACATAAAAAGTTCTAGGAATCCCAGTTTCCTAGAAAAACTTTAGTAACTTTACAGATTTTTTTACAGTGTAGTGAAACGATATTTACATGAAATGGAAATTAAAAGTAGTCGATTTTCTGTAACTCTCCTCGACGCCATGAATTACTACCTACCTTAGCGCTACCTATCTTAGCGCTGCTTGGAATCCAATCGAACCTAAAATAATTCAAAATTGCTTTAAAAAGGCAAGATTCATAACGGACGCCGACGATGATATGGATGCGGTTGAAGAGGGGTCGGATCCTATAGACGACGAGGACTAGCAAGCTGTTTGCGAGCATCTTGAAGAAAACGCACACAGCTTTCAGAACTATGTTAACATTGATCAAGACGTTATCACAATCAACGTTAGGAGCATTGACGACATTATAGAGGACACTGTACAGGATGCCGCAGAAGAAGAGGACCCTGATGAAGTTGCTGATGGCGATGTTCAAGAGCGTATCCCAACGATAGCTGAAGTAATAGAAGTTTTTAGCACTATCCGCCTATACACTGCTTCAGTAGAAACAGCCGCTTCACATGAAGACATATTGACACATAAACAGAGCTTAAAACACACATTTATATGGTCGTTCGTCCACCCGTCAGAGGAAACTCGATGAATTTTTCTCTAAAACAGAATAATACACTGTAAGTGAAAGTTTGTAGTCCTCATAGTAGTGCTCAAAATACGAATGTTAATTTTTTTTTTAAACAAAATATTATTATTAGTTTCTTTCATAATTTTATTTTATGTTTAATATAAGGATAGAGGTTCCTATTAGAAATGCTAAATATATTTTGTAACTTTTGTTTTAATGCTTATAATTCTTTTACTTATTCTGATTTGAAATAATAATACACTTTGTAAACACTATGTAAATTTGTGATGTTTTAACTGAAGGAAACGTTTTTGTACCTATGCTGTGGAGTTTCTATTTTAAATAATGCACAAAAATGATTCCTCGCAATATTTAAAGCAGATAATATGATATTCTCAATTTTAAAATGTCGAAAACCTTCTCCCGCATTTAACGCTTTCCCGCTTTTAACGCTCTTCTAGCCCGGTCCCCCGGAAGGGCGTTATATCCGGGTTTTACTGTATTTGTATTTTGTTTTCTGTATTGAAATCAGTATTAAATTCTCTTTAAAATGTGAAATAAGAGTTTACATTTTGTGAAATGTAACATTTTCTATAAGCATACAAATTTAGAAAACAAAAATTTCCAAAAATGGCCACAATTTTGTCCACCACTGTATATATATGTATATCATTAAAATGCAATCCCAAATGTAAAGTTAATGGGAAAATCCAAATGAACACAGAAAATATTAGTATACTTGCCGAAACATATACATTGAAAAGCAGCTGGCAAAATTCTAGATCGAAAGTGTGTGCCATTCTTTGTAGTGAGAAAAATCTTTTTTTTTTAATTGCTTGAGAGCAGTTAAATATATTTCTTTATCAAAGAATGAATTTTAATAATTGCATTTTCAAAATATTTTTTAAAATATTTAATTTTCTATGAATTTTGTGTCCGTAAGGTTGTTTAAATTTTCATCTAATTAAACAGTATAACATTACAAGGATGATCTTTCTACCACCACTAAAGCCAGAAAAAATTTTTATAATAAGTATGCCAATATTTACAAAATAAATAACAGTTTAGAAGACTTAGAAGTTAACAAACTTTAAATTTGAGTTTTGATTATGAAATCTTTTTGCTACAAAATACATCGTTGTAACAGATTCTACCGTTGCAGTTGTAATTAAACTGTTTTTATAACAATTATTCGTTATTATATCTCTGATTATTTAGTAATATAGAAAGGAATAATATTCTCTAATTTCTCTCGAAGAATACAAATAATTTACCAACAGCTATTTATCGACAAAAACATCCATATAAGAACACATATTAACTATATAAAAAGGTAAAGCTTTTATCTTATATATTGGCAAAGTTTTGGTACTAAAAAAAATCGTTATACGATAGTTTATTTTGCTCAAAGCAATTTCAGATTTAATTAAAAACGGCAAAGTTGAAAACTCGTAATAATATTTTAGTTTCATGAGAGAAAAAAAGACATTTTGGTTTACGAAAAGATATCTTATTAAGATTGCATTTAAAGTATCGCTTTATGTTTAAAGAATACACACACGCATAATGAAAAAATGAAAAACTAAAATTAAATTTTAAGAAAGAATAAAGTTAGGAAAGGTAGATAAAGGTACATGCTGACAAAGGTTTTTTAATATGGTGACATTTTTAATTTTTTTAACAAACATTTCTTTTATGAATGCTGGAAACTGTATCACACTTTATCTACATAATAGTTTTCAACGCTAGCACGATTTAAGCGGAAATTTATTTTGTAAAGCAATTATCTCAACAAAGAAATTAGTTCAAAGATGAATTATTCGTGTAATTTTTCAGGACATTAAGTTCGATATGTAAAGGAATTTTTACGTCATTTAAATAATTTTAAGAAATTTTTTTAATAAATAATCTAGTATTTTTTGCATAGAGACCTAAAGTACATGGAAAAGTAGTTTTTCTACTAAAGAGACAATGAGTCCTCATCCAGATTGTAAAAGGCAATGGAAGGCAAATTTGAATGGAAGGCAATGGAAGGCAATGTAAAAGGCAAATTTAAAGATTTTCTTGTGTAATTTGCAACCTGAGGCAGAGGTTTCTTGGGAAACAGAGCTGCCACATCCATCCAACGTCTAGTGCAAACCTAGGGGAGCTGGAGGCTACAATGGCTGATAAACCAATGGATGCAAGGGATTAGCGTGGACAGCCACAGATGTATTATACATTGCGAGTGCACGATGTTTTGAGATAGCATACTAGGTGGGCAAAAAGTCCGTAGAAACTTTACAAATTCATAAAAACCAGGAAAATAATCGAAATAAAAAACGGTTTGCAGAGTTAACATCTATAGGGCTAACATCTACACGGCTCACAACGGTGAACTATTTCTGGATTAGTAGCGCAAGTTCTTATAACAGTCTCATTTGCATATTTCGAACAAAATTGCCCGAACTAGTGCCATCCATAGGCTGCTTTTTGAGTTAATTTTTATTTAGGTCTTAAACAAATTTCCGTGACCTATAGATGCTAATCCTGCAAACTGTTTTTCATTTCGGTTATTTTTTTTGTTTTTTTATGAATTGTTAAATTTTATACGCACTTTTTGCTCACTTGGTATATACACTATATGACCAATAATGACCGGACACTTTTAGAAATTTTGTACTTAAAGATGTATTTGCCGTATTTTTCTGGAACTCTAGGTATTTGATGTAATCCTATCTCTTCAGGAGTAATTATTGGGTAATGAACAAGAACTATTTCCGCGGAACAGACTCTCTAGAGTTTAATTGTTAAATTATGTACGATAGTAACATCTTTAAAACGCAGTTAAGTAAGGCGAAAATAATATGAAAATAATTGTAATGGTTTAAGCATAGAAAATATTATTGTAAAACAACAAATAATTGCTAAGTTAGGATTCACGTGTTTAAATTTAAACATAAAAGATTTTTTTTAATAATTATAATGACGAAAAATTAAAATATAGAAGTATCAAAGTGATCCCAGAATAAAGTTACCTTGTATCTATGTGAACTTGCTGTTTCTCTTATGTATTAACGTATATTTGTATTGGAATAAATTTTTACAATATTTTTTAAATGTTTCTCTATTTTTGCATCATGTTGAATTTCTTTATTTTAAGACAATTCTGCATTGAATTCTTTTTTTAATTCAGTTTGATACTGCAGCGTTCACAATCGTGGGTTTCAACGAAAAGATAAAAAGTAGTAATTTTACATAGTTTGTATTTATTTTGCCCAGGTTAACTGGATATAAAAAACCTCATAAAGCACTTCCAAAACTTAAATCGATCACATATATGACCTCCAGTTTTATTTTACATCTAACGAAAAATTAATTTTTTAGATGTCAAAGATGATTCTTTTAAATCGCATCCAGTTTTAATTCATGCAAATTTCTTTCCAGAAATGAGCATGGCTGTCTTCTTTCACAACTTTATTAAAGAGTATATTAGAATATAGATAAAATGACACTGTTGGCGATATCTAACATGGTTAAATAGTTATACATTACTCGAAACGTTAGGCTTAACTTTTCATAAATTTTTGGAAGCAAAATATGTATAAATGTTAGTGAGATTTACAAAATTATATGATGTTTTATTTAAAAATCTTCCCGCACTTCTTTAACCTTTAGCCTAACATATTTTCATGCATGCAATGGAATGCGTTTTAAAGAATATCTATGGATTTGACTGCTCATTTTAGTCAACGTAGTTTTTAAAACCAAGATATTAGTACTACGTCCGTATTATATCCTCATTTGATAAGAGTTGTTCATCTAATTCTTGGAAAGTGTTTTTTTTTTTCAGTACTTTTTACATTTAGGGAGCAATTCATCATTGAAGAACTGATATTGATTACATCACAAATCTTCAAAAACTCGCAAAATGTATCTATTTATATATGTTTAGAGAAAATTATGGTAGTCCTTTGTAAATAGTTATTTCAGCGTTAAAATAATATAAAAGTTTCCACTTTCTAAGCAGTTTGCAGAAAGGGTATTTTAACCGTTTGCACTTCACAGTCAACTTATACGATGACATACTAAGTTTAACTACAATTCCACTGACACACATACCGTAAACAGCAATTGAACATAGGGTAAAGTGCCTATATGTCGTGCCCTCTCCTAGTTTCGCCCCCCTTAACTTCTCCGCTTCTGCGAAAGTGACGCCACTTATGACGCAAGGCACAGGGGACGGAAGGCAAAAGGGGCCAATGTTGAAAGTTTCGTTCGCCAAGACGCATACATAAATTAAAGACGGCGAATTTGCTGTTTTTAGAAGACCTGAGTTCTTATTACGTCGTTTTTAGAACGTCATTTACTGTACTGTATTTATTTCTTATTCATTGCATGTATTTTACGTTGGTAATATGCTGACAATAGCATACAGTGAGTTTTCGGACGCTCAGTTCATCTTACGGGAACTGAAGATACGTAATATTGGGAAGTAGCGTGATCCCAATTTCGTCCCCCTTGCAGTTCTTATTTTCGTCCCAGGGATGAAATTAGGAATGCTTTTTCACGACACTTTTTTCAATTAATTCCTCATGTTTGGATGGCTAATGCATAGTTGCTAATCTCCCGATTTTTTGTATACCAGTAAAATTTTACAAAAATGCTTTCTTTATTTAATTGCGTTAAAACTGGGATTGTATAAAGCAAGTACTTCTGCATAAAAATATTGGTATGAAAAAAATCTGGAGGTTGCCAACTATGCGTAATGTTTCGCTATGTTATTCTTCCACTGATAATTAATACATTTCTTTGTGCCTTACTTTAATGTAAATTAAATTACTTACTCATTTAGAAATAAATTTTTATTTAGTTATAAGTTAAGCCTCGGCGTATTGTATTTTTTGGGGGAGGGGGGGACGAAATTGGAACCAGATTTTTTCTTTTGCATTTTTTAGATACTTTTGCAAAAAACAATTTTTCGCATTGTTGAAAATTTTTTGTACAATATTTGCCTATGTTTCTATGTGCGTGGGTAGTTAGTCTATATAAAATCCAAATTTAGTAGATTTTTACAGAATATTTCAACTTCCAAGGGCCTAAAAGTGACTGGGGGACGATAATAGAGCACCTTACCCTACAACAAATAAACATACTTTTAGGGAGTTCCCCACGTATTATTACAAATATGTAAGAATTGCGTGGCGTTGCTAGTACACTGTAAAAAAAAACACTGTCAGTTTTCCGGTAGGAATCGGAAAAATAGTTGACCTTATCGTACCGGAATAATTACCAAACCAGCTCGGAATAAAATCCGTAAAATTGGAATAAAATCAGTAAAATGCCGTTTTACTGACTATTTCCTTATTTTTACGGATTTTATTCCAAGCGGGGTCGGAAATTATTCCGGTACGATAAGGGCAACTATTTTTCCGATTCCTACCGGAAAACTGGCAGTATTTTTTTTTTACAGTGTAGGTGATTGAAATTTTGGTGTTGAGTGCAAAAGGTTAAACTACCTTACCGTTTAATACACATTTGATATATTTCAAACGTGGCTAAAGGGCCTATCAATTAAAAGTAAGTTCTAAATTTGTAAAGTACTATTTGAAACTGACCATTTCACATAATGTGTGATCCGATTTTTGATAAAAGCAATGATAATTCTCTTCCCAGTGTTCAAGGTTGTCATCGAACGTTAGAATTCACTTGAGATTTAAAAAAAAAATATTGCTTTTTATTAGATATTTGTTTTCTGGGTGGAAAAATTCAGCAATGTTATTGAAAATTCTGGCTGTACAAAAATGTACTTAATTATCATTTATAGTGCACATTTGAACTGTATTAGAGTTCACAATCTCTTTTCATTTCAGCTGTATAGTTAAATATCTCCGAGAGAAGATATACACAACAAACGGTTTCATATAAGTGGAAAATGTGATAAAGCTTTATTTAAATTTATTTTATTTATACATTTTACCTGATAAAAGCGAATTCATTGATGCATGAATGCAGTAATGTTTAAATGTAAAAAAAAAAGGGAATAATAATAACTTTCTCAACATTTTACACTAAATTTCGAATTCAATATCGAAATACTGACAAAAAATATGACAAATTGATTCTTAGATGCTACAGTGATTGAAACATTATTTAATAAACTACGAGCTGCAATGTTTTGACGTTAGATGGGATATTTTAAAGGTTAAAAAAATGCATTTTGCATTTTTGTGCGATGAATATTCAGTTTATTTGCCTCATGATATATTCATTGTTTTGGCACTAGAAATCTTTTTCATTAAACTTTTTTATTTAATGGTGCTATTAAATAATTCGAAATTATAGAATTATGCATTTTTAAAAGAAAATGTTCCAAAAAGTGTGATACAAACAAATGTCGATACTTACATGCAAATATGTTTTTGTATCTGGAAACATTTGGATTTAATTTTATTAAAATTATATTTTATGTGTTAATGCGGCTGAAGAGTCGGAGTCAGGCGCAATTTTGAGCGAAAGAATCTGAGTCGGATCTGTTTAAATTCCTGGAGTCGGAGTCGGAGTCGTCCATTTTACAAGCAGGGCTGCGTTGTCGGAGTCGGAACCATGCTTATTTTTGAGCAAAAGAGTCGGAGTCGGAGTCGTCCATTTTCCCACCCAATCCACATCCCTGGCATTCCACCCGATTAAAAAAATATTTCTACCTTTGCTGGTAATAAATTCATATTTTTAAGGACAAATAAATGTTTTCATTTCATGTTTTTAGAAAATATCACTACATTTAAATTGATAGCATGTAACTATATTTTTTTTTGTCTAGAGAGACGTAAGAAGTCACTTTGGCGTCACTATATTTTTATATTATTCCAAGTCTATTTTTATGTTACTCCAGATATAAAAGCTTTTCGTTTTCATATCGTTATTTAATAAAAAAAAAAAAAAAAAAAAAACGTACTTCTTAAAAGATATGAGGAAAAAAATGAAATGCGTTGCAGAAATCAAAACCACAAGAGCACTGAAACATGTTTTATTAAATAAATAAATAAAATTCCATGAATATCTTCTGAAATACGAATCATCTTCCGAGTGCAGTGTATCATTTAAGCAAAATGTATTAAATTTCAAAAGTGATGTTAAGTTATTTTTGAAGAATGACTTCATAAACAAATCTCTTTGATATGTTTTGCAATCTATAATTAATATAGCAGAACACACTAGAATGGATATATTTAAGTAATAGAAAGAAAAAAAAATGCAATTTTTGATTTTGTTTAATTTCTCAATTTGTGCTTATATTGTTAATAAATTTTTATAATCATTCTTAAATAATATTTCTCTATTTTTTGCATCATGTTTAATTTCTTTAGATTAAGACAATTGTGCATTGAATTTAATTTTAAGTTCAATTTTTTACTGCAGAGTTCCCAAGCGTGTGTTTCAATGAAATGATAAAACACAGTAACTTCATTTAGTTTTTAATTACTTTTCTCAGGTTAATTGGATACGAAAACCTTCTAAAAAGCTGCCAAAGCTTAAAACGATCACTTGCATGACCAACAGTTTTATTTAATCCCTAACGGTAAATTAATTATCAACATGTCCAACGTGACTCTTTTAAATCGTATTCCGTTTTACGTAATGGAAATTTCTTTCCAGCAATGAGCGTGATCATCTAGTTTCACAACTTCATAGAAAACTATATTAGAATATAGATTATTGTAAAAAAATATTAATTTAAAATGATGCTGTTGGCATTAAATAGTTATACATTACCCCATCATTTAGAGTTAATTTTATAGAAATTTTTCGAAGCAAAATATGTTTAATTTTCATTGAGAATTACGAAAGTATATGATATTTTATTTTTCGTTAAAAACCTTCCTGTGCTTCTTTAAGCTTTAGCCGAACATATTTCTATGAATGTAATGAAAGAAGTTTATAAAATATGTGTGGATTCCAGATTACTTATACTGGTTATTATAGATTTTAACACCAATACATAGGTGCTACGTCCATATTACATGCTCATGTGATAAAAGTTGACCATCTAATCATTGGGAAGTGTTATAGTTTCAGACTTTCCAGAATTTAGGGAATAATTCATCCTTGAAGAACTGACGTTGATGGCATTATAAATCTTCTAAAATTCACCAAACAATGTATGTCCTGTATATATGTTTAGAGAAAATGGTGGTGGTACTCTCTAAATAGGTAGCATAAAAATTTTCATCTTTAATGCAGTTTCCAGAAATGATTTTTTAATCCCTCCAACTGTTTTGTAAACTTTTGATATGTTCCAAACATGACTAAAAAACTTATAGCGATTTCATCTCTCTTGATCACTATACAGTAAGTTGCTAGCTTAGAGTAACTGGCTTAGCCTTTTGCTCGACGCTAACGTTCTTGCCTCCTGATCATGAGATCCCTGGTTCAAATCCCACCGACGCCAATCCGCTCTCTCTTCATTGGTGACCCGAACAAACACGCAACGAGAACCTTCAGCAACTCTCATCTTCTCTCATAACCAACAGATGGCAGCAGCAAATAAATCACCTTCAGTAAGCAAAGCCTGTGAAACGCTCATAGCACAAAGCCAGTCAAACACATGCACTAAACATGCATACGACAGCATCTCTTATTAGTGCATATCGCTCGTCAGACATCAACAAAACTGTTTCTCACTGGGGATGGAGTGTGTTGCGATCTCATATCACTCCATCAGTATAAAGCGAGTTACTAGCTTAGGGTAACTGGCTTGGGCTTTTGCTCGACGCTAATGTTCTCGCCTCCTGATCACGAGATCCCGGGTCCAAATTCCTCGGCACCAATTCATTCTTTTTTCAAGCTTTTCAGCTAAAAGAAAATTCAAAATTTCCAGAGTACAATTTGAAACTGATCATTTCACATATTTTCAGAGTTCCTACTCCAGTTTTTGAAAAGGTATTAGTAATTCCCTTTGAAATGTTCGAAATTTTCATCGAAAGTTAGAAATAACTGAGATTTTAGAAAAATTAATGCTTTTAAATTCGTTAAATATTTGTTTTCTGAATGGTAAAATTTAACAATTTAACTGAAAATTTTACTGGGTGTTCAAAAATGCATTTAATTACCATTCATAATTCGCATTAGAATTTTCTTACCTTTCGAATCTGATTTTATTTTCCTGAATACTGAAAACTATCAGAGTTAAAAAAAAAAATCACACAAAAATGTTTTAAATAGATGGAAGATGTCGTAAAGCTTTATTTACAATTATTTTACTTATACATTGTACCTCATAAAAGAAAAAAATATGAATATATTAATGAAGTGATGTTTATACTTAAAAGAAACTCTTCGATCTTTTATGCTGAATTTCAAATTCAATATAGCGAGATTGAGAAGGAAAATGACAAATTGATTCCTAGATACTACAGGGATTAAAAAATTAATAATTTAATGAAACATGAGACCCAATATTTTGTTGTTAGATAGGACATTTAAAAAGTAAAAAAAAAATGCATTTTGCATTTCAGTGTCATGAATATGCATTGTACTTTCACATAATATATCCATGTTATTATTTTTTTTAGCCGCTAATAATCTTTTTCGTTAAAACTATTGTATTTAATGGCACTGTAAAATGACATGATGAAATTCTGGAATTATGCATTTTTATGAAAAAAGATGTTACAAAATGTGTGATCTAAATAAATGCTGATCCATACGTGCGAATGTGTTTCTGTTTCCAAAAATATGAAGATTTATAAATGTTTTTTCGTTTTTTTCATGTTAATGCCCACTAATAATTTTTGCGAATGAAAGAGAAAATCGTAATATGTTTGCTGATATTTTTAAAGAAAAATATATTTATTCATTTCTTTTCACCCACGAAAATGTGAATAAGAAATTTCTTTAGAAAATATGATAACATTTAAATTGACAGTATATAACTGCTTTTTTTGGTAGAGAGAGATGTAAGAAGTCACTGTGGCGTCACTTTATTTTTATATTATTCCAACTCTATTTTTATGTCACTACATATAAAACAGATTTTGACTTTCGATTTTTTTATGTTAAAAAACGTATTTCTTAAAAGCTACATTACAAAATGCAATGCATTGCAGAAATCAAAACCACAGACATCACTGAAATACGTTTTATTAAAAATAATAATAAAATTCTAGGAATAACTTCTGAAATACAAATCTACTTCCTTGTGTGGTGTATACTTTTTTTAAAAAATGCATTAAATTTTAAAACATGTTAGCAATTTTACTTCAAACGTGGTAAACCGTACTTTCACTAGTTTTATAAATATTCAGATCTTGGTGCAATAGCTGTTGCTTTGTTATGCAAAAATTATTGAATACGAAATTTATTATTACCCATTATCTATATTAAATTGAGTAATATGGAAATAATATGACTGCATCTTAAATAGGAAGTAATCACCATAGCAATCTAGAATCATTAACTATTATGGGATATCATGGAATTAACTGCGTATGATAGGATTTAATATAAAATCGAAAACTTTTATTAGTATCTTTTTAAGTTTTGATTCCATTTTTGTAAAATTTGAAAAGACTCGACAAAATTCTGAAACGATTATATATATATATATATATATCAAAGTTCTATTCATTCGGCTGCGTAGTTTTGCGCTGTTATATGTGGGCAGACGGATCAGACGACGACTATACACTGTTAAAAATTTTGTAGCATTCTGGCAGGTCATTCGACCGTTTTTTGAAAAAAACGGTTTCATAACTATAATTTAACTATATTCTAACCATAAAATGGCCAATAATACGGTCAGAATAGTGTTAAAATTAGGGATGTGTAACTGTTTTCGGAAAAAAACGGTCAAATGACCTGCCAGAATGCTGCATATTTTTAACAGTGTATGTACAATGCATTTATATAATTACGACATTTCCCCATAGACCATAAAGTAATTGAATACTTTTTAGTATCTCTGTAAATAAACTATGAATGCTACATACTTTATTTTCACTAACGAACATGACATGGTAAATCTCAAACACATATATCAAATAAGAATAATCCAACTATATCAAAGTAAGTTAGAGTTCGGACAGAAAGACAGAAGGACAGACAAATTGAATTCATAAAAATGTTCAACTATGTTGAAAAGTGTTCAAAATGCACAACAAGTTGAAATTTGACTTTCAGAAATTTATACCTATAGACGGAAGCATATTTGAATACTTTTGTACAGCCCTGTATTTTATCTATTATCTTTATATGCATTCCACTATTTAGCTAAAAAATCATTAAGACTAAAGCACGCTTAAAACTGGAGAAATCACACTTCCAGAGATTATCATCCATAGAAGACCATGTATCTAATTCTTTGCATGGCTCTGTATATCATTTCATCTATATTCTACAAACATATCTTAGTATACAAAATGTAGCTCAGCGTAAAAATGCATAACTCATTTACAAAACCAATTTAAGCGATTTCATTCATACCCAGTAACCCTTACGAATTTTTTTGTGTAGTCCTGTATATGATCTACAGCATTAATAAAGACAACACAATATGCAAAAATGCAATAAAACTTACAAGCTCATGTCACAATTAAAAATGCACTTCCAACATTCATCGCTAATATACAGTACTTCGGATACAGTGCCGTATCCTGGATGTTTTCTGTGTCCGTGTAAATACTGTGCACTTTCTATTATACAGGACGTAACTTGTAGTAAACCTCAGCAACCTATATCAATTTCATTACCAGTGGCGTAGCTAGACATTCAGCGCCCTGGAGCAAATAAAGTTTGTGCGCCCTCTTGTTATTGTTACTCGAAAAAGTTCAGCGCAGTTTTCTTTTGAAGTTTAAAATTTATATTCTATTCTTAATTCTGTTTAAACTTACTTTTATTTGAAAGTCAAACTGTTTTAACGTATTAAATATAAATAATAAAAAATAAATAATGAATAATGGAATATAATTCTTTAAGTACGGGGTACTACCTACGGTACTACCTAAGTACGGTACAACCTACCAATATTTTCTGTGAACTGGACGTGATTTTCGCTGTAAATGCGCCAATGGGCCAGTACAATCTGCCGCCCTTACTATATGCTTTTCTTTTCAATTTTCTTTCCCTAACATTCTGCGGTACCGGTACTAACAACTGTACCGCTCCCCCTCCTCGCCTCTGCCACTCAAATCTGCATATACTTATATTTTGTACATTATTCGCAAAATTTAAAGCATTTTTTTTTTCTTTAGCAAAATAAAAATTTTAATTATATCTATCAGCATATACTTAGCTGTCAACTATTCCACTTTTTAGTTATCATTCCTTCAGAATAGTAATTTTTGCCTAATTATAATGTTTATTGCGATTTTTTGTTAATTCTATGATTAAATGTAAGGATTATAATTCGGAAATAGTGTTAACACAAAAAACGGATAGTTCGCAACTATGCATTTTTATGAAAAAATGAATGAAATTTACAGAAATTAATATTTATATGCTGAAGAATGAAACAATGCTTTTCAATTTCCTATGAAAGGTGCATATCTTAAATTATAATCGATTACTTCAGCCTAACAATCTTTTGTGATGAGTCCCTGAAAATCAGATTAAACTAAAAATTTGACACCATTATCGGAAAGATTCGATGCTTTGATAGAAAAAACGGAAACACTGCTCGATTGCTTTCTATCAGAATAACAATACATGGCAATTATATCTACTTACAAATGAAAATGACTTCGTAAATGTGTAGAACAAAGCCTTAGCATGACCAGCGTTCATGGTACAAAATAAATAGAAAAATCTCTAACGTGATTTTTATACTCGTACGCAATAGAAGACAATAAACCTCAAAGAAACAAAAAGCTGATGCTAGTTGGCTAAAAACAGAAAATATTCCTTTCAGGTTAGATATCTAACTAATAAATAAAAAACCAATCAATTAAAAAATTGTCCTACTGTCACAAAAGAAAATAGTACTGAAAGCAAATTCATTGTTCAGTCTCTTGATTGGCGCGGTACCCATGCGTCGCCGACATAAATTTGCTAATACTATCACTAGACTAGAAAAACACGATTTCTGTTTTCCCTTCATTCTGATCAAAATAGCATTAAAATGATTTGAACTAGAATATAATACGTAATTTTTAAGGAGGAAATTTTTCTTTTATACATGAATATAGTATAAAATTTTGAATATAAGACAGATTGAGCTTGAGTCAGTCCAAGCCCAAAAGCTGATATAAAAATTAAGTCCATTTTATCTCCATCTTCTTTGTGTGGAGTGTAAACTTGGAGATGAGAAGGAAAGGAAAGGGTAATTTAGGCTTCAGTTTCTCGGAAGCGCTATTGCACTGGGCTCCGGAGCCCTGTATTTATGAGCTCCGGTGAATTCCGACCAATATTTAAATTTTTACTAAAAACAGAGGAGTACCGGAGCTGGGCACCAGTGCAATTTAACCCTAATTGTTACACAGTACTGAACACAACACGCAATTTTTTTTTTTTTTTTTTTTTTTTTTTTTTTTTTTTTTTTTTTTTGTAAACTGAAACAGGAGTGGAGTAACTAGAGATTGATATATTTTTTGTATAATTCAAAAATTCATTGACTACTAACATGTGATATCGGATGGTGGTGGTGGTGGTGTGTGTGTGTGTGGAGGGGGTGGAGCCTGTTTACGGCCTGAGCTAACTCACATTACTAATTTCGAAAAATATGTTTTGCTTTATTTAATCCTAAATTTATGCGACTAAATAAGGTTTAATGGGGAAAAGTACTTATCGAAAAAAGTGGTGAAAATTTGAATAGGCGATAAACAGTTCCTAAGGAACACTAAATTTAAAATTTAACTTTTTGAAGGAAAAGGCTTATCGATTCTGTATTTGAGACTTGCCATGTTCTCAAAATTTCAAAAATGATTCGGACAAAATTTAATCCTCTCGCCCCTCTCCTCCTGCCTCTAAATTTTGTCGCCATGGACTGATGTGGAATATGCTTAAATCCGACTCTTCTCATTGTTTTGCAATCTATATTGATGCATGTTTAGTTTCCACAAAACACAAAAACTTTCGTTATCTAGGTTTTTTGCTTGTAAAATTGTCAATTTTCTTCAATTTATTAAATTATTCTTTTAATCGAAAAATACCTAAATAGCTAAGGCATTTCTGTTACATCGTAAATATAGGTTTCTCTGCGGTGACTTCTTTGGCTACCATTATTTTCGTACAGTAATCATCATGATATACTTTTGGCATTTTCAACAAAACGTAGCAAGAAGATTATTGTTTGGAAATAGTAGTAGCCAATAAAGTGACCTACGAGACCCTGCAAATAAGTATTGATTACTTCAAGGTTTAAAAATTTTCAACTGTCCTTTACAGAAAAAAAAATTGTCACGCTGAAACGGTGTTCGAGAAGTTACTTGAGGCTGCAGTATGCTATGAATTAAAATGAAAACTTCACGAATAGAAATAATTTTTTTAAACTGTGTATAAAAACATGTTTAAAATCTAAATGTTGAGGTTAAACACAAGGTAAAATGACATAGGAATATGTTGATTGTAACAAGATTCATCTATAATACCTGATTAATAATGAAAAAAAATATGCAAATATTTTTACAAATCTTTATTTCGCTCTTTCTAATTTTGCGCCTTTCGGATTCGTGCGCCTGGTCCAGTTTGCTCCAACTGTTCCACGGTAGCTACGTCCCTATTCATTATATTTTAAATAGTTTAACATAATTAAAATATGAAGCAAATATTGTTTCCCCTTATACCATTATGTAACGCAATTCTTTTGTGTTGCCCTATAAAAGAAAAACAAGTATTCTTTGCACCGTATATTCTACAGAATGTATAATTTAATGCTCTTCATAAATGTATATCAATTTCATTGTATTTGAAACTGTTTAACATCATTAAAATGCACTTCAAACAATCTTTTTCCATTGGCCGTAATGTAACGGAATACTTTTGACTTTCCCTGTAATTGAACTATACACCCGATTTTCATAAAATTTGAAACTAGTTAATAAAATTCTGCAACAATTATATATTTAAAATTTCAAACCATTTGGTTGTGTATTTTTTGCGCTCTTAAATGCGGACAGACAGACGGAAGGACCTGGCGACGATTATAGGTGCTATGTATTTATATAATTGCGAACGTACCTAAAAAGAAGGGATGTTATTTTTGAAGAATGTCTCCATAAAAATAATTTATTTGATATGTTGTGCCATCTAGAATTAATAGCGCATTACACACTTGAATGGATGCATTTTAATTATAAGAAGTAAAGAAAATTGTAATTTTTAATTTTTTTAATTTTAAAAACATTTATACTTATATTTGAATTACTCTTCTTTCAATCGAATTTACTGTATGTTTTAAAATTGAACTAATCTTGATTTCGGTTTGTTAATACTCAGTTTCTGTTGCATTCGAGATCGGCAGTTACGAGTTCATCAGTTCTATAGTCTCTTGCCATTGTCTTGATACATAGAGCTATACATAAATGTTGCACTTTGATTTAGATACTGCGTTTTAAAATAATTGCTGACAAAATTTAGGTTTCGGGATCCTTAAATATTAAACAATAAATACGAAAAGAAGAACTTTGCAAAAGTTGAAGACAGAATGCGTTTTATTTATGGTAATAATAGACACGAATAGTGTAAATGCCAGAGAGAGATACTATCGGTAAGAGATTCTACAAGTTAAATGTACAAAGTGATTAAGTTGTCAGATATTGTTGCCGTTGCGTTGAACCAAACTCCTGGCATCCTGTACTTATTATAACACAAAACACAATTGACTTAAGGGAACTTTGAGTTAGAATCTAGCCAAGCAAACGTTACTTGGCGTATCAAAAATTTAACGCGCATATTGTAACCTCAGAGCAATAATAGGACATCTAGTCTATATTATAAAGGACAAATATGTCTTTGCGTAACGCATACGTCATTCTGCGAATGGTAACACTCTGAAATTTGAAATGAAATTTCGGTCTTGCAATTTTCGCTACTGCAAATTTTTAAACTTCTAAACATCGCACAGTTTCAATTTTTACACCGTAATATAGGGGAGGGGGAAATGTACATTTAAATGCAATTTGTTTGAAACCTCTATCTCAATTTCTTTTTAAGATATTATTTTTTTTATAGTTTTTTGTATCAATTTTGTAATTGTGGCCACACCATTTCTATTAAAAATAAAGTGAAAATAGTCATGGTTTATTTATTTTTTTTATTATTATAGCCTTATTGATGCCATTTTCACAATACAAATAAAAGTAACATTTTTATATAATTTTTGAACAGAAAATGACGTCAGCCATTGAAAAAAACACTCATTCTTCTTCATAAATCAGTTACATTTCGATATTTATACATTACGCTGATACTGAGTTTGAGACGCTAGGCAAAATGATTCAGTGAGTAAAAATGATGTCATATTAAAAACAAAACGATCATTTTCTTTGATAAAAACTAAATATTTGACTTTGATCAATACTATATGGCCAGTACTATGACAACTACAGGCTAATTTCTGAATTTTTTATTCGCGGGTACTGAGATTAGAACTTAAAGTTTGTAAGAATGTTCATATGCAAAGTTGTATCGGACAAACATGGCTTTAAGTTTGGAAATACATTCAATTAATAATCTATTGCGCGTTAAAATACTTTTATATTGTGAACTTGAGTGGTGCGTATGTAAATTTTGTGAATGTGAAAATAACGTACAGTTTAGATTTTACGGGGGAAACTTTTATGATTTGACAAAGCAAACTCCATTTTACTGATTTTTCATCCCGTAAAAACAAACGTAAGAGCCTCTAGGGATAATTTCATCATAATTATTCATCTTGATTACGTATTCTAATACAGTTTAATTTTTCAATAATTTAAGCAGTTGAAGTTTGTGGAAATAATATTTTGGTAATTTTAGGTTAAAAATATTATTTGTTTTAAGAGTTAGACAACCAATGTAGGAAGAATTTTTTATTGTAATTATTTTTGTAGGCTTATTATAAATTTGATCTAACAGTTTCTTTCTAAACATTTTAGTTCGTCGAGTTTCGACGGGTACCAACTCGTAATAATAAAAAATGAGATGTCTGACTTACTGCAATGAATAACCGTGTTTGCATCTAATGTAATAACTTCTGAAACATAAAATTATGATTAATACTATATCTCAAATGTGTTTTTAAAAATTCCTTATTGTTCCATTAGATGTAGACACAATTTTCCATAGCAGTATGCCAGACATCTCGTTTTCAATTATAACTAAATGCCCTGCCGCTGCTCTGAGTCGACGATATACGAATGCCAAAGCTGAATAATAGGAAAGATTACATTTACAAACAGCAACGCAGACATTAATCAATGCCTTGCGCCGACTTTAATATAAACTTTAATGGGAGATTCTCAAAAGGTGGGATCATTAAACGTTAACTATATGTAATATTTAAAATTTTCAAATTTAAGGCCAATTTTTTTAATAGTATAGTATTTTGTCTATAAATATAATATATAAATATTTTTAATAGTATAGCTACAAAATTATGCAAAAACATTAACAGTAGCAACTTTTCTGGAAAATTAATTATTAAAGCTTTTAATTAGCAGTTGTGTACGTTACAAATTTTGGACATTTTTTCGCACGTACGTTACAGATTTTGGATGTTGCTCTTAGTATTAAAAAAATTCTTAAGACTAAGAATGTAGTAAATGTGTCCTATAATTGTATGTGTATACATATATATATGTATAATTAACTTTTTGTTATCCAGTAATAGTAATAATAAAATCAAATGCTTTGTTACGTACGTTACTTTCGGACATAACAAAATACAGAAAAATTCTTTATAGAAAAGTCCTTCTATCTTCACAAAAGCAATAAATTAGCCTGCCAACTGTTAAAGAAATTATCAAAAAATCATCCGTTTCCTTTATGCATTCGTTGTTTATCATTAGAACGACCTGGAAAAAAGTTAAAACTCTTTTTCTTGGTGGTACATTGGAGCAGTTAACGTTATGAATGTCCGAAATGGGCCTCTTTAGCATAAATTAATAAAATTTTAAGATATTTATACAAAGCTTTTACAATAAATTATGTCATTTTCTGTCTCTGAATAGAATTAAAAACTCAGTGTAAAAAAAAAATATAAAGTCAATGATAATTAAAGTTATGTTTGAAAGGCTTAAAGTCATGACGCGTGTCCATTGCCCACATTTTGAGAATCGCCCTAAAATATGTTTTTGAGACTGAAAAGGTATTTGTAATGGCTATCAAACTGAGGATTAACAATAAGTGTTTAAATTACTGATGTAAAAAGACATATGGTCTAAGAATATCTTTTTTTTTAATTTTCGCTAATGGAAAAGAAAGTATGAACATGGAGTTAACGATTCATGGATGAGAATGTAGATTTGTTTTGGTTTTATTTTATCAACAGCTTCGAGTAAACATGAGAGAGTTAAAGGAAATGTTACTTAAAGCGTAAAAGAGAAGAAGAAATATATATATATATAAATATATATAAATATATATATATATTAGAAAGGAAAGGAAGTTTTGATTAAATTTGTAATTATGAAAGGAGAAATTTAATTTTAAAATGGGATATAAATAATGATATCTGATGATATGCTAATTTCACCATAGTACCTCTTTCTATGGTCCAGTAGTGGGTCTAGTAAATTTTTAATGCATGAATTTTTAAGTTTTCGGCTTATGCAAGAAATAATTTACAATGTAGCAGAGTACATTAACAGTAGTTTAATTTAAAATAAGACATAATATTAAAGAAACAATGTTTTAAATAAAAACTTATCCTTAATGAAATCTCTAAGAATTAAAAAAAAAAAAATGTGTTTTTGATAACACTCTAGAAAATAAACAAATATACAAGTAGAAAAAACCAATTATTCCAAACAATTTATGGAAAGTTAACATTTAAGGATGTTCGTAAATCAGATCTTTCAGTCGTTTTTCTAAAATTCCTTTTGGGCTTGTTTTTAAACTAAAAATTAGTGACCCACTGTGATTCACCTTAAATAATCCGAATCATAAATTAACTAAATTTTATTTTATTTTTAAATAAAAAATAGGACATATCGA
Organism: Maratus speciosus; assembly: GCA_963932465.1. Classification (NCBI taxonomy): domain Eukaryota; kingdom Metazoa; phylum Arthropoda; class Arachnida; order Araneae; family Salticidae; genus Maratus; species Maratus speciosus. The sequence continues at coordinate 374,074,275 of OZ010790.1, read as the reverse complement.
CCATAGATTATTTTCTATTTCTTTTAAATAAAATATTAAACTTTATGCAGAAATTACAAAGAACTTTAGAGTCATTATAATTTTCATTAAAAAAGCAAAAGCAAAAATATTAACAGGAAAATATTTTAATAACGTTTTTCCGATCGCTAAATATTACGCAAAGTTTCTTAATACCTCCTTTAGAAAAGGTTGTTGTAATTAAAATATAAATAAAAACTTAAAAAATAGAAACATTATTATAAGCATTTTGTTACTAGGAAATATGTGCGTTAAAACTGACAAACCCTTATATATATATATATATATTTATTAGATTGTGAAAATAAGCAAATTAAATATCACACGCATAAAGAAACTAGTTGGATGTGCCAATCCCAAAACTTTCTTCTATCTTATACATCTTAATATTTCAAAACCTAGTTACACATGTTAATACTTCAATATTATTAGTTCAATACTATACCAACTTTGATTTTCATCTTAAATTTCTGCTCAAGTCAATTAAACGGACTAAAAAACGAGTTAATCTATATCATGATATTTGTTAAAATTATTAATTTTTCCTTATTCTGTCGTTATCAGCTGTTTGCGAATAGCCGTCATAGCAGGAAGCGAGTTCCCGCCGCTGCATGAGCCGCCGATGCAAAATAGAACTACGAAAAATCAAGAAAAGTATACAAAAATCGCTAGCACGGAGCCCCTTTACCGCGCAATATTTCCAAATTCAAGGAGAACCTGTTGGCCAAAGCCAAAAACAAGCACAAACATTTTGGTTCAATCGTATGCATAATTTTATACGCTGTTCGATGGTACAATAATGAAAATGGCACAGAGATCGGAATTATAGCCCACCCTTATTTCGGAATTTTTTCAAGTTCAGGGAAGACTTGTTTGCCATAGCCAGAAACATGCACAAAAAATTTGGTCCAATTATATGGATAACTTCATACACTTTTCGATGGTACAATAATGGAGATGGTACAGACATCGCAATTATAGTGCCCCCTTCCGGCAGAATTTTTCTAAATTCAGGGAGGACCTTCGTGACATGACCAAAAATAAACACATAAAATTTGGTTCAATTCTATGCATAACTTCATACACTTTTCGGCGGTACAATATTCAAAATGGCACAAAAATTGTACAAAAATCGCTATTACAGCGCCCTCTACGAGCGATTTTTTTACAAATTAAGGGAGGACCTCCTTGCCATAGCCAAGAACTTAAAATTTTTTTTGGTTTAATTCTATGCATAACTTCATACACTTTTAGACGGTACAATATTCAAAATCGCACAAAAATCGCTATTACAGCGCCCCCTACCGGCGAATTTTTCCAAATTTAGGGAGGACCTGCTTGCCATAGCCAAAAACTTAAAATAAAAATTTGGTTTAATTCTATGCATAACTTCATACACTTTTGGACGGTACAATATTCAAAATCGCACAAAAATCGCTATTACAGCGCCCCCTACCGGCGATTTTTTACCAAATTTAGGGAGGACCTGCTTGCCATAGCCAAAAACTTAAACTAAAAATTTGGTTCAATTCTATGCATAACTTCATACACTTTTCGATGGTACAATATTCAAAATCGAACAAAAAACGCATTTACAGCGCCCCCTACCGGCGAATGTTTTCCAAATTCAGGGAGGACCTGCTTGCCATAGCCAAAAACTTAAACTAAAAATTTGGTTCAATTCTATGCATAACTCCATACACTTTTGGATGGTACAATATTCAAAATCGCACAAAAATTGTTATATCAGCGCCCCCTACCGGCGAATTTTTTCCAAATTCCGGGAGGACCTGCTTGCCATAGCCAAAAACTTATAATAAAATTTTGGTTTAATTCTATACATAACTTCATATACTTTTTGATGGTACAATGGCGACAGACAGACGGACAGACGGACAGACGGACAGACGGACGGACGGACAGACGGACAGACGGACAGACGGACACACAGACAGACAGACATTTTCTATAAACATGTTTTTTGGAATCTCTGACCCCTAAAACATCCAAATCCGTCGAAAACCGGAAGTCGAAAAAAATTTCGATTACAATACTTTCTTCTATTGAAGATAGAAGAAAGTAAAAATGTATGGCTTACTTTGAAATGTTTAATCAATTTGAATAAAAAATAAAAATTTACAATTACATGAAAAGAACATTTGCACATAAAAGGAATTAAAAAATTCTAAATTTACCTACAATAGAATTTCAAATTTTAGAAAGATGTGATATTTATTAAAGGGAAAAAATATTTCAGTTACATAAGTGTTCTGCATAAAAAATGTACAGATTGAAAGTATTTTACTTTTAATTTCACATCTTTTAAACATATAAAACATTAATGTAATATGCTATCTGAAAATCGATTAAATTTTCTTTACGTATTTAAATATTTATTCTAGTTGAAATTCTAAAACGAATAAATATTTGAACTGCTTTGTTTTAGGAAGGTCTTCCTTTCTTTAATGTAATTCCTTTAATTCAAATGACATTATGTTTGTTTTAAAGGATTGTCGAATGCCCTGTGTTAATGTTTTAATACAAATAATAACGATAATAATAATAATAAGGATAGATTTTTGCAGTCGATATTTTAAGTTTGATTGCATGGAGATGCTTACTCATAAAGTTGTATATATTTGCTGTTATTTATTTATCCAAACATCTTAAGCAGCACATAACAAAAAACAGTAATAACAAAATAACACTAATAACAGCGGTAACAGCAGTAACAAAAAAATTAAAACACCAAAAATATATACAAACAATTGTGGGCTACGAGTCTGTACCTTGTACGAGTCTGTATCTCGTACTCTCGATAGCATTGAGCAGACAACTGTGAGTTTTTTAACCCCCTAACTGACAAGCCCGTGTTAATACGTTCACTAAGCTCCAGGTTTCACTGCAATACAAGCAATATTTAAAGTAATATAATTCTACTGATTTCGTGTATTTTTAATACATTGAACAATGATTAATACTTCCAAGGATTGCATTCATATTCGTTGTTAAGTTTTTTTATAAAATGTTCAAAGAATCATTTTTTTTAGCATTTAAAACAAACTGTAGAGAAAACAACATTACAATTTTGCCCTTTTCCAAGACAGTCGGAGGGTTTTAATAACAGTATTAAAAATTTTAATATGTGTAATTTTTCTGATCTAAGAAATGTAACAGAAAACTGGTGGCCGATTTGCTGAATTACATGTAGAAAAATGCAGTTGTTTAGTAGGATAACGTTGGCTGGAAATACTGCTACTACTACTACTACTGATAATAAAAAAAATAATAATAAGAAGAAGAATATTAATAATAATAGAACTTATGACCTTTTTAACGAAATACTGAGTCTTTTGCTATATGGAAAAATGGTGAGTTGTTTATCAGTGACAGTGATGAAAGAATGCCGGAATAGTACGCAGTGAATGAATTTGTATTCAACTATATACAGGGTGGTCATAAAAATCTTTGCCGATAAATGGACTTCTAGTGGCTGGTCTGTTCAACCGATCGAGATGAGATTTCAGATATAGTTATTCAGAGATATGAGCTTGGGATTCTATGAGTGGCAACAATGTGGCGCACCCGATTACTGTTACAGTTATAAAAACTCGAAATTTTCGAATGGCAACGCCCATTTTTCCCCATCGCAAAATGTTCAGCGCATGCGAAAACCCTAAAGAGCGATGGAATGGTACGTGTATTACAAAAAACAAACACGTTTTGAACACACACAAAAACTGCTATGTGAACGAACAAAGATAAACCATGATTGGAGCGCGCGGAGGAAGTTTGGATATGACAGAGGGAAGACACTAATCACTGGTTGCTACATAGATCGGAGAAAGGAAAACTCTTATTCGGATTCTACATTTTCCACATGTGTGTCATGACAGGTAATTACGTATTTCTAGCGGGATACTGTAGACAATGCAGCCTAACGTAGCATAGCATGAGGGTTATTTCTAATCTCACATTTGATAGAGTTTTTCAAATCCAGCGAAGTTTTCAGATGGCACATGTACACTCTAGATATGAGATATCCCCAGAACCAGAAATCCATATAGGAGTGGGGTTTGGGGATCGCGGAGGCCGCGACAATGGAAAATGGCATAAGATGACGGGGTCGCCAAAATGCTGGTCCAGGACCCTACGAACAGGCTTCGCTATATGTGGATATGCGTCATATTGCATCCAAACAATATCATTAAGTGAATTTCGCTGCATCTATTCTGGTTTAATGTAATTTTCTAGCATAGCTGTATAGTGAGAGACTGTCACAGAACACTTACAAAACACGTTGTTGTCGCTTCCTCAAAGAAGTAAGTGTCGAAAACAATTGTGCCTACAATACCACATCACACAGTAACTTTGGCATTGTATAAAGATAACTGTGCCACATCCGCGTGCGGATTGGTTTCTGCCCAGTGCATTGATTTTTTAGTATTGACGTTGCCAGTTAAGGTGAAATGTGCATCGTCCGTCCATAATATGCAAAGAAGCCAGTCGTTATCACCACCATATTGAATAAGAAATTCATTTGCAAAGTCCGTACTTTATTGATAGTCTGTTGCGTCCAATACCTGGACGCGCTAGTACCGGCATGGAAACATGTGGTTTACAGAGCGCAGTAGGCTTTAGAACAGTGATTTTCGGTATATCCCATACACGAGCTGTACCTGTTGCAATTTGCATGCGTCCTGAAGTCACTATGTGATGCACTTCCATAACAGTGTCCTCAGGAACAGTTGGTCGTCCAAATCCCGATCTATCACTGGTGCATCCAGTTTCTTCGAATTTCTTTACTAAATCGTGCAGAGCTTGCGGGGTACATGGACCTCGTATTTGCTGATGGGTTTGATGGTAAACACGCAAGACTTCCGCGGCATTCATTCCATTTTGATAATAGAGTTTTACCAATTCACCACGAACTTTCGCTGGCAGAGTCATTTCATCGGCATGTGTGACCTCCCGACTGAAGAACCAACATTCCCACACCGCTTTTTATCCGTTTTATTTGTTGAATATCTGTCAAATGGTGCTCTGCGATTGGTGTCTTGCCTCTGTAAAATTTCCACCGTGAGACCCGATCGTGTTTTTTTTAGGCCGTTCGGAGAGCCATTTTTTGTGCGTGCATAATGCGCCCGTGTCTTGTGACACACGTATTGTTCCAACGCTATATAGGATTTTCGCATGCGCTGAGCATTTTGCGACGGGAAAAAATGGGCGTTGAAATTCGAAAATTTCGAGTTTCTGTACCTATAACTGTAAACGTGAGTGCCACTTTGTTGCCGTTCACAGAATCCCGAGCTCATACCATTGAATAACTATATCTGAATCGTGACATGAACTATGGCTATATCTGAATCTGAACATCATGATCGGTTGGGCGGACTGGCCGCTAGAGGTCCATGTATAGTTTTTTTTATAACCACTCTATATACACTGATGTTCAAAAAATTAAAGACGAGAAGGTTTTACGTATGCAAAGTCGTACTGGGTGGGGCTAGTTGAGCTCAAACCAATTGGTAGGCCTCCCCACCTGGCTGAATCTGCAAAGTCGTATAGAAGTTTTTCACATCGACAGAAATCATACCATACGAACTTGAAGATGGAAATATATGGGAAAAGTGATCAAACTCATCTAAACAGGGAATTAAAAGATACAAAAGCACTTCATTGAAAAGGTCACTTGGAGCATAACTACATAGAAGATAGAAAAGTCCATCTGACAGGCACCTGGGAGGAACAATTCAGTCTTTTTTTAGGGGATATGGTCACACCTGACTGCGATGCAGGATTTACAACGTCTGTCCATGGTGAGGACGACTTTTCAAGTAGCTGTTGAGGTATCGAGTCCCACTCCTCTTGTAATGCCAATTGCAGCTGAGGAATCGTTGTTGGCGCCTGGTCTTATGCTGCCAAGTATCTCCTGAGAATGACCCACACGTGTTCTGTGGAATTAAGGTCGGGGGCATTGCAGGCCAATCCATGCGTTGAATATCTTCACTCTCCAAGAGCTCCGCTATAGCCACTGTACGATGAGGTGTAGTGTTGTCGTCCATTAAGAGAAATTTTGGACCCACAGCACTTCTAAACATACGGACGTGAAACAAGAGAATATCGGTACAACAGCGGACACCAGTGACTGAATCGCCTTGGAAGATGTGAAGGTTTGTACGGGTACCAATATTGATACTACCCCAAACAAGAACTCTAGCACTTCCAAAACAGTTCCTTTCGATGATGATGGAGTGGATGAGTATACGTCTAGAATCGGTCGTCAGGTTAAATCGGTTCTCATCCATAAAGAGTACTCGAACGCAATCCTGTTGTTGTCATTAGATTTAATAATAGATCACCATGAATTGATAGAAGCTTATCGGCAATGCCTAATGCATTCTTTAACTCTTTATGACCTCACGGTACATTAAAGTACCATTAAAATACCTTGATATAAAATTCCTATAATACATCGATTAATAGTAAATTAGTAGAATGAGTTATAAATACTTTACTTTATCTTGCTCCAAAAGCATTATTGATTGCACAAAAGAAAAATATTTTTAAGCGGATGATTTCTTTTGCCTTTGAGGCTTTTCAGCTCTGTCAACGTAGAAATATTTGGGGGGAAGATTTCCAGTTTTGAAATATTTCTATATTTCTTTTGTAAGAACATTATATTTGTACATTTCCTAACTCTACAAAATACTAAAAAAAATATTTTAAATAGAAGATTTGAGTGGAGTTATAATATTGCACAATATCCCTATAAATTGAAATTTAATTAATCAATTTTAATTGGCAAAATCCTTCTAAAATGTATTAAATGATTGTGTAAATCTTCTAATGTAGTTTCAAAAATTCACTATAAATGCTTTAGAAGATGAAAGTTTCATGAATTTATAATTTCGGTTAAAGCGATCGCCGACGTTGATTTCAAGGCTTGTATGAGATGGTTAAAAAGCGATTGACATTTAATTTTTTTTATTTAATGCTAACTGATCTCTTATCAAACAAGAAAGAAAAAAATCATGCGTCAAGCATAGATTATGAAACATTTTCCATCATATTCAGAATATTGTAACAACAGTGCATTGTTTAATACGTTAAAATATTATGTCTAATTCAACCATATTGAAACGCATAACACATATTAAAACCCAATTTCAGCTGTCCCCATCTACAATCGGAAAATTATCCGAATTATTTGAGAAGCCCTGTATAGGATATATTGATTTGTATCTATTAACTACATGCATACCAAAATTTAGTTCTTAACTAAACTATAATAACTGAACTATTTAGTTCTTAACCGAAATACCTATACCTGAGATGTAAATTCCCTTTCAGCAATTTTCGCTAATAAGGGGAATGGTACATGCATTCTTTTGTGCAGCCATGTATATGAGGTATAGAATGTATATACATTGACTAACGTGCAAAAAAATATTTAATTTTAAAGCACATACCGAATTTTAAAACACACTTCCAGCAATTATTACTCAAAGAAAGTAATGTAACCGATTTCTTTTGAGTGTCCCTGTAAATGATTGACAAATACTATGAATGTCTTTTCTATCGTAATCATCTTGTATTGGAATTCAGTGATTTATATCAGTTTCAATACATTTTGGATAGAGTAATATCATTAAAATACTCTGCAAATGACTTTTTCCCATATACAATAATACGATGGGATTCTTTTGAATGCCCCTGTAAATGAACTATTAATCCCACATATTTCATCTACCCAATATGCTTTGTTGACCCTAATTAAAGATTTTCATGTACATGAGAACCCGAGTATATTTACGGGGTTAGAGGTTGGAGAGAGACCAAACGGACAGACGGACAGATGGATTGACGGAGAGACAAAATCCATAAACACTTTTCAACTTTGTTGGAAAGCGTTAAAAAGATGCAATAATATAGGGCTGAATGTGAATTATATCCTCTAACCAATGCTGAATGTGCATTTAAAAAAAAATAATAATTCTTCTAAAATAATTTATGAATCTAATAATTTTTTCTCAAATTAAGCATAGAAATCTATGAAATATATTCCATTTGTATGCTTCGATGGAAATATCTTTTGGATGGAATGTAACTTTTCCGTTGCGACCTACGAACCAAATACTAAACATAATGTTTATGACTAATTTGCTCTCTTTTCACATAAATATAGCAATGTTATATATTATTATACATGTATTTTACATATTTTTATCTTTGTTTATCCGTATATGCTTGTAGATTGTAAAAAAATAACTAATATTTCTTAAGCTAAAAAAAATATAAAATAATTTGAGTTAGGAACGAATCCGAAATTTGTTCTTTATCTTTAGAAAATCATAGAAAACAAGATATTTTGGAGATTTAAAGATGCATTTTTAAATATAAAATCTCTTTTGCTTATACTGATTTTCGGAAGCGTTTCTGAATAGTTTTTATGGCGTTTTTATCCGTTTTCGGCAAATCGGAATATCGTTTATTAGGATCTCAGAGCAAATATAGGAAGTTACATGAGAAGACTATTATTAGGATGCTATCATTTCTCAATTAAATATATTCAGCTATGTAAATAGATTTATGCGTGCAAGTGTAACAAAATAATGTCAGATTTTATATATTGCTAGTGTTGTTATCCTATTTAGCAGTAAACCGTGTTGGTTGTAAATACAAATACTTGCAAATTGATAGCATTAAAAAAAAACAATATGCTAGGTTGAAGACATTTAGTAATACATTATGAAATGTAAGCGGAGAAGCGTTTCCAAAAAAAAAAAAAAAAAAATTCCCTGCCGGCCGGGCCGCTTTTTCAAGAAGGATCACGTGTTCAGCACCAGCCTTGGCGAGTTGGCGAGAGCGAGAGCGTTCAGCCAGCTCTAACGCCAATCGTCGTCTTGTGTTTTGTTTTGAACCGAAATGGCGGAAGACGAACTAGCATATTTTAGAATAACAGTCCTACCTAAATTAAAGAAATATTTTCAGTTATGTGTTCTAGATGAAAAGAAATCTTCTTCGAAAGAAATTGTATTACGAATTCTTATACTCTGTTTTATCGAAGGCCTTTATTACTTTTGATGATATAGACTAAAATTTTGATTATTTGAACCCCTCAAGAATCTAAATTTTCATTCAATTGAGCATTATTAATTCCATACCTCTTAAACAAAAACTCATTACCTTCATATACTTAGATGTTTGATTACATATAAAGATGGATTTATGGGGATCATGAATTAATGCAGTATCAGTGCATTTTGATGTATATAAACACAGATTTTAAAAAATACCTGTGGCAGAAAATTACTATATTTTCTGCGATGAACTTATATAATTAATTTAATACCAAATCATTCTGCAGAAACAGCCCCCAAAGTCGAGTGAAAATAGGCCAAACCAAGAAAGAAAAAAAGAAAAAAAAACCTTTCACACCCCCAAACAGGATGTTTAGAAATTGCCTTTTTAATGTGAGATGAAATTCTTAAGGGGAGGTGGGGTAGAAGGAAGATTCAATGACTATCTTTTGTTACTTCAAAGTAACAAATAAAATCATTAGAGAATTTTTTTAACTGTATACGATAGTAAGGGGCTATAGATTTAAATAGTTAAATTTATCAATTAACAAATAGAAAAAACAAACCAAAAAATTAAAAACTTGGAATATTTAATTTTTTTTTTTTTGGGGGGGGGGGGGCAGAATTTGAATAATTGGTCTTTTACTTATAGTTACTTCAAAGTAATAAATAGGACAGAAAATTTAAAAAACTGTAAAGAATTTAAAAAAAAAATGAAAGCGTGTGCACAAAAAGTTAATCCTTACTATTATTTTTTAAATCTTTCATTCTATTTGTTTCCTTATTTTTTTATGGTAAATTATTTATTTGTTATTTAAAAATCAACAGATAGAGCAAAACAGTAAACTTTATGCACTGTTATGGATAAGCGAAGGAATAGTTAGCATTTCAGACACAATTTTAACTAATCTTTTCTGCAAGGCAACAATGAATTTTAAATGGGCAAAAAATAGTGTGATGGAGAGGGGGGGGGGAGAGAAAATTCGAAATGGGAGGTTGCCTCAGACGATTGAGCATTATTTTATTGCCACTTCAACTTAATAAATAGAGCAATATGTGTGCAGAATGACGAAATATAAAGTGTGTGTGTGTGTGGGGGGGGGGGGGTTCATTCGAGAGAAGAATTTACACGATTTATTCAAATATGACGAATTATTTTTAAATAATAAATAAAACAACTAAGGCGAAATAATATTTATAAATATGGCAAAAATTTTAAAATAAAAAACTGAAGAATTTTAAAGATTTTTAATTTTGTGCACTAGGGACAGACCAATGTCTTTTTCATAAAAACTCAAATAATGATAAAATTTTAACAATATTAAAATGTAATAGTAATTGATTTAATTGCATGCATCAACTTGCAATTATTTTAGCTGATAGATTTAATTGCAAGATACGGCTAAATATTTTATGCTTTATCTTTCAATCTAATTATAATCGAATTGATTTTAGTTTCAACTTCCTATTAACTTCTAATCGCAATTAAATTAAAAACAATTAATTTTTAATGAATTATTTCAGTGAAAATGTGTTTTATTAATGCAATCAACGCGTCACACAATTATGCCGCATAATAATAAAAAAAAAACTAAATTAATTCAGTAATAATACTAGTAAATTTATGTTCAATTGTGTCATTAAAACATGATCAATACAATTATATTTATTAAAGAAATATTTTACGTCTGTTTTTAAAATACGTTCTCAATTTCTTCGAACATATAACAAATTAATGAAATAAATGAATATTACAGAACTGAAAAAAATAACTTATGTTTGAATTATATATATTTGTGAAATTAAAAGTTATTTTATTCCGAAAAATATCTTTGTTTTAAGCAAGGTTCTAATTGCAAACCACGGTGAAATAACATTTCGTCTAGCTTACATTTGCGGAAAAAACAAATGAAAAAAAGCACATCTGTTCCTCTCAGCAAAGGAATGGGGTTGCTGTTCGCTACGCGTACGACGTCACGAACAAAAAAGGGTGCGTAGCGTTGAATTCATCCCCGCGCCAACCCTTATTACTCTGGCGATAAGGGGCTCAAAACGTGAGCCTTCTTGAACAAGCGGCCGGGCCTACAGACAGAGGTAGATTTCGAAGTTAAGTATACTGATTTCACCAACAAAAACTAAATCATTATTAGATATAAATCCACTTTAACAGATTCATCTGTCTGCTTTTGGCAAGTTTTTATTTCCTTTTTATAAAATAGCTGGTTTTATCAGAATCATGTTAAGGCGATATTAAAAAAAAATATTTTTCCATACTCAATAACTCGAAATTTTCTGGCACATTTACAGATTCATTTTTAATAATAATAATAATAATAATAAAATATGAAACATGCTGACGTGATTTTTGAAAAGATTTATAAGCGATCTGTGTTTTTATTTTTCTTTCAATTAATTAAAACTTGATTAATAAACAATTATTTTCTCAGTAGGGCCATATTTTTCGTTTCTAACACAATCGCTTCGGGAAATTCTGTTCAAAATGCCCACTTTGACATCATTTTTTGAAATATATTCTGCCTCTATCAAAAAATCGATCATTACTGTACATTATATAGTTTCTGAGTAAGAGAATCTAGCAATTGGATGCGTTTGAGAGCAAAAATGAATTTAAAAATGAGTAAGAAAATAGACAGTTTGGATTTGAATGCACCCTTAATAAGATGATTTTTTTTTCTTCAACCGCTATGTATTTTTAACTTGTTTTTGCTGTAAGAATTGGCCCTATCAAAAACTTGTCTATATAAATGTTGAAGACAATATTAAGAAGATATATCATAAATTCATGGAGATTATATATCTTGTGAATTGGCGGAGTTATGAAAATTTTTCTTCTTCAACACCCCCTTTTTTGTTTTCGTTTTTAATTTTTTTTTTCGGTACGAATTAGTCCTATCAAAAACTTTTGACTATAAAAGTTGTAGATAATATTAAGGAGATGTATAATAAAATTATTGGATTTGATATCTTGATAATTGACGAAGTAAGGAATTTTTTTCTCCCAAAAACCCTATTTTTTGCGCTCCTTGAGCCTATTTTAAATTTTATCAAAAATCTGTGATGCATGAATATTTGGCGCTATTTTTAGAAGTAATAAAAACTTTAAAATGATTTGATATGTACAAAAATTAAAAAGTTATGTGGTTTTTTCGTTTTCTACAAAACCCCTCCCTATTTCCATCCCCATTAACGAACTTGCCCATTAACGAACTTGACCGAGATTTTATGTCCCTTGATTTAATGTATCAGTTTGAAAGATATTTGTGCAGAATTGCGGAAGTTATCGTGTCCAGAAGAAAGTGATAACACAATTCCTTCGGGAAATTCCGTTCAAAATGCCCACTTCGACAACATTTTTTGAAATATATTCTGCCTCTATCAAAAAATCGATCATTTCGGTACATTATATAGTTTCTGAGTAAAAGAATCTAGCAATTGGATGCGTTTGAGAGCAAAAATGAATTTAAAAATGAGTAAGAAAATAGACAGTTTGGATTTGAATGCACCCTTAATAAGATGATTTTTTTTTTCTTCAACCGCTATGTATTTTTAACTTGTTTTTGCTGTAAGAATTGGCCCTATCAAAAACTTGTCTATATAAATGTTGAAGACAATATTAAGAAGATATATCATAAATTCATGGAGATTATATATCTTGTGAATTGGCGGAGTTATGAAAATTTTTCTTCTTCAACACCCCCTTTTTTGTTTTCGTTTTTAATTTTTTTTTCGGTACGAATTAGTCCTATCAAAAACTTTTGACTATAAAAGTTGTAGATAATATTAAGGAGATGTATAATAAAATTATTGGATTTGATATCTTGATAATTGACGAAGTAAGGAATTTTTTTCTACCCAAAACCCTATTTTTTGCGCTCCTTGAGCCTATTTTAAATTTTATCAAAAATCTGTGATGCATGAATATTTGGCGCTATTTTTAGAAGTAATAAAAACTTTAAAATGATTTGATATGTACAAAAATTAAAAAGTTATGTGGTTTTTTCGTTTTCCACAAAACCCCTCCCTATTTCCATCCCCATTAACGAACTTGCCCATTAACGAACTTGACCGAGATTTTATGTCCCTTAATTTAATGTATCAGTTTGAAAGAGATTTGTGCAGAATTGCGGAAGTTATCGTGTCCAGAAGAAAGTGATAACACAATTCCTTCGGGAAATTCCGTTCAAAATGCCCACTTCGACAGCATTTTTTGAAATATATTCTGCCTCTATCGAAAAATCGATCATTTCGGTACATTATAAAGCTTCTGAATAAGCGAATCTACCAATTAAATGCGTTTGAGAGCAAAAATGAATTTAAAAATGAGTCAGAAATTAAGCAGTTTGGATTTGAGTGCCTCCTTAATGCAATGTTTTTTCCAACACAATCCGCTTCTCAAAATTATGTTCAAAATGTCCACTTTAACAGCATTTTTTGAAATATATTCTGCCTCTATCAAAAAATTGACCATTACGGTACATTATATAGTTTCTGAGTAAGAAAACGTACCAATTGGAAGCCTTTGAGAGCAAAAATGAATTGTAAAATGAGTCAGAAATTACGCAGTTTGGATTTGAATACACCCTTACTTAGATGATTTTTTTCTTCAACCGTTATGTATTTTTAATTTGTTTTTGCTGCAAGAATTGGTCCTATCCAAAACTTGTCTATATAGATGTTGTAGACAATATTAAGAAAATATATGATAAATTCATTGTGATTTTATATCTTTTGAATTGACGGAGTTATGGATATTTTACTTCTTCAAACCCCCTTTTTGTTTTCGTTTTTAATTTTTTTGCGGTACAAATTGGTCCTATCAAAAACTTGTGAATATAAAAGTTGTAGATAATATTAAGGAGATTTATAATAAAATTAATTGGAATTGATATCTTGAGAATTGACGAAGTTATGAATTTTTTTCTTCCAAAAACCCAATTTTTTGCGCCCCTTGAGCCCATTTTTAACTTTGTCAAAAATCTGTGATACATAAAATTTTGGCCCTATTTTTAGAAGTAATAAAAAATTTAAAGTGATTTGATATGTACAAAAATTAAGAAGTTATGGGGGGGGGGGGGTTGGTTTTCACAAAACCACTCCCTATTTCCATCCCTTTGGTCCGATTTTGCCCATTAACGAACCTGACCGAGATTTTTGCCCTTTGATTTTATGTATCAGTTTGGAAGAGATTGGTGCAGAATTACGAAATTTATCATGTCCAGAAGAAAGTAATATATATAGTTAGATAGATACATCGATATATATATATATATATATATATATATATATATATATATATATATATATATAAAGTTTTTTACTGAGGGTGGTTTTTGGTTCTAGGGGTCAAGATCGGTGTAGATCTGCAAAAGTTTTCAGAAATTCCAACGTAGAAACGATCCCAATAGGTAGTATTTCATACGAAATCTACCTAAAATCCAGCAAGAGGAAATTTGTTTTTATAAATGCTTCGTTGAATATCGGAAACATATTAGTTTCTGTGGTTTCTAGGTAACCCAGAATGTGTTATTATATATTTTATTTGTAGTTATGTTATATTTTCGTAGATTAAAAAACATGTCTTTTATACAGTATACTTGAAATAGATTTTTAAAACATTCTAAAATATAGCACTTAATTTTATGAAAATAGATTAGCAAATAGTTGTTTATATTACTGAAAGTCAGTAGTTTATTAAGTTTTAAAGCTTACAAATATTTCAGATCTAAAATTTGCAATGTCTCGGTTCGAAGATATTTAATTTTAATTAAATTCAATGAACTTAAGACATTGAGGGTATTTTTATAGAATTGAAATTGATGAAATGTAAAATTCTCTGCTAAATAATGAGATATTTACAACGAATACAATTTTTTGAACTATTAAATTAAAAGAAATGAAGTTCTAAAATTAAAACATTTAAAAGACACTTATTTAACATACCGATCTTTCATAAAGTAACACAATAATTTAAAAGGTAAACACAAAAAATTATAAGTAAAACTATTTTTTCAAAAAGTCGAAATCATTTTCAAGTGAATGGTTACTTAAACATCATATTTTTTACCGGAAATCTTTTAAGAAACTTCGAAACAAAATTGGAACAAATGGAGAAAATAAAACGTTAGAGAAAAAAAAAACTTCATTCTATGAAAAAGATAAAATATAGTTTTTCTTGTTAGTGAATAAAACGTTCGTTTTATTTACATAGTTAAGCGCTCTTATTCAATTTTATAAAAATAAATGACTGCATGAGTTATTTAAAGCATTTCCTTGCTTCAAAAGTTACAGAATATATTTTAAAAATGCGTAATTTGTTTTTATCTATAAAATGTCTGTAATTAAGTAATAAAAATATTTTTCTCTTTTAAAAATTTTAATTATATTTCTTATGTTCAGAAAGAATCTTATTAAAACTTAACTACATTATTTTTAACATGCGTTTCCTAATATTCAGCTAATCTTTTTTAACATGCGTTTCCTAATATTCAGCTAATCTTTTTTAACATGCGTTTCCTAATATTCAGCTAATCTCTCTCTGTCTCTCTCTGTCTCTCTCTCTCTCTCTCTCTCTATATATATATATATATATATATAAACACGCACATATATGTATATACATAGCAAATAGGATATTTAAATAAATTTGTAATTAATTTTAAAACTACTAAACACTTTTTTATAATTTATAATTATTTTATACTTGTAAGTAAGCCGAGCTGAATCCTGCTGAAAGATAAATGGTGCTGTATTGGGGAAGAGATACCTGATGGAAGGTATCAATTTCGGTTCCAGGACAGCTTTGATATATTTTTTTTTTTTTTTTTTGCATTCAGAATGCTAGCAATCACATGAATGCAGCCCATGCCATCTGCAGACATACAGGCCCAAATCATGACATTTGTTGGTTTCTTTGTAGATGCTTCAATGCAATCAGGATGCAGCTGTTCCCCTACACAACGTATCATATATTTTCGTTCATCATTACCAAAGAGTGATATTTTACTCTCATAGCTCCAGATTATTTGCTTTCACTGATTTTCTGACCAATTATTGCGTTCTTTTGCCCACTGGACTCGTTTCTTGCGTTGTTGAAGGTTTAAAAATGTTTTTTTCCCCCCGGAATTCCGCCTTACAGTACGAACCTGCTAATATTCTCAATTATTTTTCTTATCTTTATTTTTTTCACCCTGATCTTGCCTTATTTATTACTGATTTAGTTTCTACATAACGTAAGCACAACTTTCGTACGCCAGATAAAGGGATTGATTAAGCAACCTCTTAGAATTTCAGCATAAGAGAGACACTTTTCTTCTTAGTATGACAATTCTGCTTCTTTTTGTAGGTGCCCAATCAGTTCTAGTTGTTGATGAAATTGTTTTAAATTATTGGCATTATGAAAAATAGATATATTAAAAAAAAAACATTATTCGATTTTGTTACACTAGTAATTCACCCTTCTGCAAACTTCATTGCTCAGAACAGTCATTGTGATTGGCTCGGAAACCTTTATTACAATAAACTTCAGCATTCATGACTAATTGTGTTTGTATTTTATACTGAAGTATGATTAACTTTTTTTGTAATGAAGGTATTTCAATTCTATTTTTTTTAATTAAATCCTACATTAAATTTCCTTGAATTTGATAGGTAAACATTTGTATTTAAGTGAGAATTAATACATTCTGTAAGCACACAAATTTATAAAACATAAAAATGTCTAGAATTTCAGCCAACACTGTATTGTATATACTGTATACATATATTTTAAAGAGACACACGATTCCCCCTTTCCTCCATATTATTTGCTTATAATGTTGGTTTAATTTTTTAACCAATAAATTTTTCACACAAAAAAATAAAAATGTTTACTTAAAGACATATACTACATAAAAACACTTTTAAAACATTAAATAAAAATTTTAAAAGTTTGAAAACCAGCAAGTTTCAACCACCCTGCGGCCTTCATCAGGGTCATATTCTCTCCAGGGTCTAGGGAATATTACCCTGATGAAAGCCACAGGGTGGACGAAACTTGATGGTTTTTAAACTTTTAAAATTTTTATTTGATGTTTTAAAAGTATTTTTATGTAGTATACGTCTTTAAGTAAACATTTTTAATTTATTGTGTTATTTTAATCTCAAGACGTAATAGTCCTTCAATGTATAAATACATTTTTCTTTTGTGCTTATTCCTTAAAATCTGTTGCTTCTGAATTATCAACAATTATCACAATTTATATATATTACAAATGTTCAATTGCCGGGATTCATTAAACTTATTCAATAAAAATTTCTTTTCTGAAATTATTGTTCAATGCTAGTTTAATAAATTATTACCAATCTTAAGTAACATTCCATTAATTCCATTTTCTTAAATTTATTTCTATTTAAAATACGTATTTTGTTTTTCAAAATATTGTTTTAAAAACATTTTCCGTAATTATTATTTGTTTGAAGGTTGTTCATTTCTCAATCTTAAATGCTGATATGAATTCAATTAAAAATATCTGTTTTTTACCATTTTTGTTAATGTAAAAATCATATGGCGCGCTTACCCCGAGAGAACCATACTTTCCATTTTTCTTATGCCTTTAAGATATAGTTTGACGCTTCTTTGAGTTATTATCGGTTCTATCCCATATCTGCAGTGCATGGAAAACCTTTCAGTGCCGTAGTAGAAAACGCCTAAACATAAATTTAGGAGCTCAGATTTCGTATTATTAGTTGTCTTAAAAAATTACGTCTCCTGTCAGGAAGCGAATCCTTAATAGTACAATGATTTTATAGGATATTTTCCTAAAATGTAATTTAAGATTGAATAACTACTAAAGTAGATGTCGTGTAACGTCGCAAGAAGCTGTTATTTGTTGTAAATGCCTTACAGTTGTATTCAAAAAATTCTTCCTTATAGAAGATCTGTTCTTTTAAATCTAGGGAAATTGCCAATATATTTTTACCAAATG